>CM035422.1:149610946-150280946 GCA_020310875.1 Ceratopteris richardii
TGAACAACACATTTGGACTTCTAGATTTTATAGAGGGTTTCACGTTTGATCATGTTCCAAAGGTCTATCAAGTAGCAAATAGTCTCGTGGAGTAGTGCTTGCTTCCAATTGAAAGACAAGTTCAACTTGATGATCTTCTAACCATCCACACTTTGGTGCTCGTAACAAGATGATCTATGGGTTAGGAAAATAAAAATACGGCTTGGCATTAGGAATAAAGTTAGCCATGCATGGGGCTTTTAAGGATTCCTAAATTGTAGGGATTAACTGAATCTTGTAGGATTGCTTCATCAAGCAAAGCTTGCTTCTAGTTAACTTGATGAGCCAACAAAAGAGCTAGTTGAGGCACTGCCAATTCATGATGCTCTTAGGATATGAAAAGGAAAAGGTATCTTAGTTTTCCCTGCTAAAAAGAATCTCTTTAACCATGGGGGTGCACCACAAAATTGATGAAGATCATCAGTAGCAATGGAATAAAGTAAAAAGGCAAACAAGAAAACTTGTCCTCATAGAATGCTTAAAGCAAATAACCATTGAGATCTAGCCATTAATCTTGATATGAGCAAAAGCGTATGTTAACACTCTGGAAACCATTTCGATAAATGTAGCACCATATTTAATGTACTTAAGGAATTGAAGAATAAAGTCTCATTCAAGACGATCATAAGCTTCTTCATAGTCAATCTTAAAGAAGAAGATATTTTGATAAGACGCCTTCATGTAATGAAACACGTACCACACATCGACCTTTGATGAAGCCCTTCTGATTCTCATTGATCCATGGGCAAAGATGACCCCCAATCTAGTTGGCAAGGACCTTGGTAAAGATTTTGTAGCCAATTTGGAGCATGGTAATAGGCCCCTAGTCCTCTGCTATATTCTTGCAGTCCTTTTTATGAATGAACTTTATTACTCCTTCATCGATGCATCTCACTATATCACCAAAGCTAAAACCCTATATTTTCAAAAGTTTGAAAAAACGTATTACTTACATCATTGGGGATGAGAACTTTACCTTTGGGGAAGGCATCATTTCTTTTTCTATCCATTATGCCAAAAATGTCAAAAAAGAGGCTTTGTAAGGAATTTCATTATTTGCATCACAAGTTAGTTGCATTCTGTCTACTATTGATTCAACAAATGGAAAACACTTCTTTTCAAAAATATCAAAGTTTATATCCAAGGGGCACTCTCACATGGTACAAAACATCTTAGGCATTCATCGAGTAGCAACACACATGCCTTCTCAATATCATGAAAAAAACAAATATTATTGTCCCTTGAAAGCCCATAGAGAGAGCTTTTAACTCCACCTCTGGTATTGTCCCTTCTACTTTGGAAGACATGGATGGTGGAGGTAGCTTCTTCCAACTTTTCATCGACACCATGAGAATAATTTCTTTCAATGGTCTTCCTCTATCACAAGAGATTCGAGCTTTCTTGAACTACTTCCACCACATTCTCAATTAATCCACCTATTAGAGGATGAAGGATTTCATGAGATAAAGGATCTAGTTCCTCATTCACAATGAAGATAATAGAAACAATTAATGATAGACATTTTGCACCCATATTTCCTTTTTAGTTTAAAATTTCCTTATGATTGGCACCATTTCATCAAGAAAGTGCCCTCCTTTTGCTTGAAGAGCTTGAAACTGCCTCAAATGCTTCATAGTGCCTCATCATGTTTGTAAATGTAGAGTAGAAGTCACAAAGGATCCATTTCTCATAAGGGGGGATGTTGGAGTAACACAAAAATGTGAACCTTCATAGAATTAAGTACATCTTCAAAAGCATGTGGTTCATCTTCATGATGCCATTGAGATAAAGAATCGGGGAGAAAATATCATATAGTCCTTATCAACCTTTATAATCAACATCCTCCGAAAATCCCATCAGCTTGTAGGATGGGTTCATGGGAGTTGTAGAAGGGCAAGTCACCATAGATTTTGGACATACAAAATAGCAAAGGCTCTATTGGTCTCTTATTGGTTTCAAAATTAAAAAATGAGGGGAGAAGGCCTCTATTTATAGTAGTTTTAGAATTGTTTACCTGACGGGTCCCATGTTTTTAGCATAAGTGACTTTTTTAAGAAACTAAAGAAAAAAAAGTAAATTTATTACGCAGTCACAAACAAAGTGCCTCTTAGAAAGCAAAAATTGATACTCAATATGAAAACGAAGATAAGAAAGAGTAAAAATATTGACCATACATTGCTTCCAATGGATTCAATGTAATAAAAGCATTCTATTCAGTATAATAAAGCAAAATAAACCAAATGTAGATGTCCAATCTAATTATTTACCTTTCCTTGAAATTAATATAAAGGATATCTTCAAGTACACAATCCAATTGCTTAGTCTCTGGCGTATGTCTCTACGTATGTCTCTACCTACTGAGTATCAATAGCCTAGAGATTAGCATGCCATGAATTTGAGATGAATTGGGAATCTCTTTTAGAAACAATATTCTTTGCCATATGAAACAACCACAATATTTCTTTCAAAGAAATTCTTCCACATCGAAAGGGGTGTTAGTTTTCTTTCATGCAAAGAAGTGAGCTATCTCAGTGAGAGGATCAATTGAAAATATAGTGTCATGCTCGCTTCTATTTGTAGGTAGTTTAGTCATAGGATCAATTGAAAATATCTAAATATCTAAATATATAAATATTGTAATATATCATAGATTATTATTTGGAATATCTAAATATTGTAATATCTAAATATTTTAACATTCAAAAATAACTATTTTAAGTTTTGACTACATATTTTTCCTTTTTAGAGATTCACTAAAATACTTTTTAATACGATGGTTTATGTAGGACCAAAAATAAGAATCTATTACTTTAAGATATGCTCTATAAAAACCAAGATGTGAAAAAAATAGTGCATCATAATAGTCTTGATGTATTTGAGCTCTAAAAGGATATTGAGAAAAGATGGGCAAAAAATTATTACAATACAAGCTCTAAAAGGAAATTTCTTTTTGAAGCATAGTACTTGGAATACAATACAAGCTTACATTTTGCCAATGAAATTTCTTTTTGAAGCATAGTACTTGGATTTGCATGAAAGAGTCATGCTACAAATCATCTTGCTCTGGACTAAAAAAACCAGAATCTATCATAGAAATAAAATCACTTAAAACCTAAGAAAATGTACTTTCTTTACAAAATTACTTGATCTCAAAATCATATTCAGTTAATGGTGATCATTTTTAAATTCAACTTTAACACCAGGCAATAAGCGTCTCCAATGTTCAAGTGCATGAGTTATTCAAGAATCTCCACATTTTGGGTGGCATAATTGATTTCATGGTTCTTCAACTTTATGGAACAATATATAAGTACTCTTCCTTCTTGCAAAAGAATGCAACCAATTTGATTAGCACTTGCATCACATGCCACTAAAAGGTTTTTGCTCCTTAGGAATTGTCACAATACAAAATTCAATCCCTTCTTGTTTCAAAATATCAAAAGACTAAAAAAATATTAGCTAAAGGAATTCCATATTTTTCTTGGTCAAAGCAATGACCAAAATAGATATCTTAGAGAAATCTTGAATTTGTGCTCTCTCATACTCTGCCAACCCAAGAAAACTTTTAACATCCTTCACACATCTAGCTATATGTCAATCAACTATTATTTGCACTTTATGATGGTCAATGTGAATTTGTTCTTCAGAAATAAACCACCTTAAATACAATTTTTTTTCCATTGAAAAGAAACATTTACTTGTTTTTAGCATTTTTCTTATGCTCACTTAATAGTTGTAGTTTTTTTTGTCAAATTTATATTATGCTCTTTATTATTCTTTGAATACACAAAAATATCGTCAAGCAGTACCAAGATGAAATAATCAAGATAAGCATGAAAAAGGTTGCTCATGAGACACTTAAAAGTATTAGGATTTTTAGTTAAGCCAAAAGGCACAACATTAGGTTCTTAATGACACTAAATGACCTTTGATTGTTAGAAATGTTATTCACGTTAAAAAGAAATGGATCTTTCAAAATGGAAATGAATACAAGCATCAAAATGCCTTTGTGGTTTCCTACTGTATAGGCCTCAATAGAATTGGTATACAGTGTCTATCTCATATGTGTTCTACCCCTGCTGCTGGCTTCTCTCTGAGTGTACATTTGGCTACTGTTGCTCCTCAAAATTGGAGAAGCTCACTTTTAGCTATGTACTCCCCATCCAGACTTGACATGATCTACCTTTGTAACAATTAGGTTGTGATTGCATTCACATGGTTGCGCTTTTCCCCTAAAGGTTAGGTGGCTGGTTGATGTAACTCACTAGTGGGGGCATCTCTGCCCTTTGTACTTCTTTACATGCCTATTTTAATATACTTCTTGTCTCTTCAAAAAAAAAAAAAAACAGCTTTTCAACATTGATATTGAGGCATAGGATAAAAACTTTGAATAGAATAAGCTCAATTTAAATGCCTATAAAGATCAAAGATATGATATAATGAATTTTGTATTTCTTGTTGACATGGATTTCTTTTACACCATCAAAAACCATAAAATGATGCTTCCAAAACTTCTATGCTTATACAAAAGCCAAGAATCTTTATCATGTGTACTATACTCTTCTTTAAAGATGTACGTTTGCTACTTTGAAATGCAATCAACCGATCATTTATTTGACAATGGGTTCATTTGATAGAGCATTTTTTTTAGTATTTCAAATGAATTTTACTATTCTTTTTCGCATATATTTAGCTTTGTCTTTTAATTTTAAAAAAAAATATAAGAAGAGTTAAATATGCAAAGTTAAAACATTTTTGGCATTTTTTTAGTATTTCAAATGAATTTTACTATTCTTTTTCGCATTATTTAGCTTTGTCTTTTAATTTTTTTAAAAATATAAGAAGAGTTAAATATGCAACAATGTGCACGAAAAGAGATGGAACTTGATGTCTACCCTCTTTCTTCCTATAAACATGCAAGAGACACCAAAAACTCCTAGAGAGTCCTCTTCCTTCACCCTTCAAAATTTTTTTAATCCTTCTTTGCATGGATCTATCTGACTTCTATGTCCCATTCCCTTTGCCAATCCTTCAAGTTTTTCTTTTCTATGGCTCCCGAGCAGCATAGTGATGCTCCCTTGCTTTTCCTTTTATCTTTACTCAACTTTTTTTGCTAACGTTTTTTTCTTTTCCTCACTCCATCCATGAATTTTTCCAAAGAGAAAAGTTAGCCATGTTTTTCTAATTCTTTTGCATAAATATAATTGGCTATGTTGCGTGCTTATAGAAAACCTTTGATAAAGCACTCACAACACACAATCTTTGGATTCTAAATGGTTTCTATTAAGCCTCTTTTCCCTACATTTTCTCATGCCATGAAGGACACATATTCTGCAAAGAGCATTATGCTCTAGAAATTCTTATGCCCTTAAGAAGCGCTTAGAAAAATAACTTGAATATAAACTTTCACCCATAAACAATACATTCCAATCTTTTATTCCATCTAGTTAATGGTGATGTAGTAGTCAAGCAATCATATTCTTCTCAACCAAGTACTACCTAGAAGGATAGAGAGAAGTAATAGGATACATTTTCAATGGATATTATATGACGCTTACTTCTGCCATAAATGTAGAGTGAGAACCCTTCTCACTAATATAAGACTTCTCCATGTTGAAGAAAAAGGAAGTTACAAACACAATTAGTTGTGTGCAAAACATCGGATATCACTAAAATGGATATCATACTCATCAATCCAACACATAATCACAATTTGAATCTGTCTCTTTGATAATCATTTGATCTAAAACAAGTAGATTTAAATGTAGAGATGTGACTCTCAAAGACAACGGTGAACTCATTTGCTTACATAAAACTGGTGTCTCTGGTCACTTGCTCATAGGTTTACCATCAATAAAAAATACAAAACATTTCCCCATTCAAATCGAATGACTAAAAGTTCTTCACAATGAAATCATGGATGTTATCTTCTTCATCACAAAAATGTGAATAGATATCCATTCTAAACTCGATACCTCAGAATCTAATGCCTCCCATCCTTGACTTGCTAATCTCCATTTTCTATAAGGAAAGAAACTTGATTTTTTTTCTTGATTAAACATAGTTAAGAACGTTACACTCATTATGTTAATAAGAAAAGGGTAGATAATACATTTAATGAAAATGACTTTGTATGGTTACTTATCATTCAAAGATGATTGAAAAAGTCCACAACATACTAAAGTTAAAATTTCTTGTGGATCATTTTGCATTATTCAGAAGATTAATGAAAATTTTTCATCGTTACATCCAATTAGAATATACATAAATATTTCCATATTATTCTATTAAAACCATTTAAATGCACTCTATCACTCACTCCTATTCTTGTCGATCCTCTTGTGCTTGAAGAAGGTTCTAAGTTTTTAGTTCTTGAGAAAATAATCAATGCCCAAGCAATGATATATGCTCACTATTGGGAATTTTTCTCTGCACCAGTACAGAGAATTAAAATGAAATTTTGCATACTTGTAGTAGTCTATAAGAGCTAGCCAATAAGCTTTAAATCATCCCAAATGGATATTCCAGCTGGAAGAACCACTCTCTGCAAAACAGGCTACCTGTTTGCAACACTCTCTACCTATGTGTAGAGATATACCTTCACATAGTTGGCAATTTCTCACAACTCACTCAGCCAAATAACTTGAAACTTTGGCAAGTTTTAGAGCACAATATGAGAGACCAAATGAAGCTTGTAATCAATGAAAATGAGTACAATGAGAGAGCAAACAATGCTCTTCAATCTGGTACAATCAGATTTGGAAAAGCCTAACTGCACCTCTAGATAGAGAGGAGCAAAATCATGAGAAAATGAGGTAAGCAAGCAAGGGGACTGCTTGTTGGAGTTTATGACTTCACTTAAATAAGTGGGTAACCCGTGGAATGCATACAACACAAGAAACAAAGGTGAGATGATGCTTTACTTTTCCTACAATCTAGCTAACCACCCACCAATCAGTGTAGGTGCACTTTTTGGTGGCTGATTTGATGATATTTGAATTTGATTGAGTTTGATGGAGCTTCTAAATTTATTCCATGACTTTGGGTCCTCTTTTTTTATTGATCCACTTGCAAAACTCGTGGTTGAGCCTTTTTGCATGATTGAGACTTGATTTTCAACACTCCCCCTCAAGTCTCAATGCCTAGGTCCTTCATTCCAATGCATGCCTTGAAGTGTTGTAGCTTTACTCCATCCAATGCTTTGGTAAACATATCTGCATATTGGTCCTTTGTATTGACATGCTCCACATTGACATCCTTTGACATAATCTTCTCTCAAATAAAGTGGTAATGCTCTTCTATATGCTTCGACCTTGCATGGAACACCGGATTTTGCATATGCTACTTATGTTGTCACAAAAAATAGGTACTTGCTTAACCTGCAAATCAAGATCAACAAACAACTTCTTGAGCCACATAGGCACAAGATGAGGTACTCTTGGTGCTTGCAAAAATTGAGATAACACTCCAACTACATGTGCAATATCAGGTCTTGCCATAGTAGCATACAAGAGAGAACCAATTATTGACCTATACATGGTCACATCCTTCACTTCTTCACCTTCATGAGCACCTAGTTTAACATTTACTTCTAATGGATTTGAAATGGGCTTGCAATCACACAAGAAAAACTTCTTCAAAAGATCAAGAATGTATTTCCTTTGCATCAAGTATATACCTTCCTCTTTATATAGTACTTCATTCCCAAGGAAATACCTTAAAATACCTAAATCTGAGATTTTAAACTCACATCCAAGCTTCCTCTTTATGTCCTTGATGTTGGATTCATCATCCCCTGTAATGATCAAATCATCAACATATATACAAATGAAAACAATTTTGCTACCTTCCTTCTTCAGAAAGAGTGATGGGTCTGCATGACTCTGATTGTATCCACATTTTATCAAGTAGTCCACAAGTCTTTGGTTCCAAGCTCTTGGGGCTTGTTTGAGTCCATAAGAGCCTTCTTTATCCTGCATACATGATGTGGAAACATCTCATCTTCAAAGCCTTGGGGCTGGTCCATGAAGACTACCTCTTCAAGCTCTCTATTTAGGAAAGCATTCTTCACATCCAATTGGTACATCTTCCAAACTTTTGAGGCTGAAATTGCAATCAAACTTCTGATGGTGGACATATTAGCTACTAGACTAAATGTTTCCTCAAAGTCGATGCCATAGGTTTGATCAAAAACTTTGGCAACCAGCCTTGCTTTATACCTATAGATGCTCCCATCTACATGCCTCTTTACCTTGTACACCCATTTGTTGCCAATGAATTTCATGTCCTTTGTTCTTGGCACCAATGACCAAGCATCATTTTCTTCAAGTGATTTGACTTCCTCTTCTATGGCTTCAATCCATTCCCTATGCTTATTTGCTTCTTCAAAAAAGTTAGGTTCTTCACAAGCTATAACTTGACTCATGTAGGCATAGTGTCTTGCAATGAATGAATCATAAGTTAACCTTTGAATAGGGTAAATTAAAGAAAACATCTTTATTGTAACTCATATGGTTGCTACAACCACTATCAATGTACCATGTAAAATCTAAATTGACTCTTTCACTTGAACCATACATCATAAGCAAGTTCTCATTTTCTGAATTTGTTGAAGTACTAGCATAACTACCTTGGTTCCTTTTGTATCCTTGATTGGCTCCTCCTTTGGACCAACAATCTCTTGCATAATGACCCACTTTTCCACAATTGTAGCATTCTCCATTGGATGCTTCTCTTCCATGTGATCTTCCTCCTCTTCCTCTACTCCTTCCTTTTCCTCTTGATCCATAGCTTTGGTTGGAGCCTTCTTGGTTGCTTGAGCTTGACCTTCCTCTCCCTCTACCTTGGGAGTTTTGTACAACTCTTTTGCCTTTGCCTCTACCTGCATAGAAAACTTGGGCTTGGTTGCCCTTTGATTGTGAACCTCTTTGGTTCATCTCCTTGGTCACCATGAATGTGACTAATTGATTAAATTTTGGTAGGGAATCCCTCACATAAAATGATGTGGTGAATGCTTTCCACCTTTCATCTTCTCTCAAGCCATTGAGAGTGTGCGCAACAAGATCATTGTCTTCGATTGGGCTCCCAATTGAGCCTAAAGCATCTGCAAGCTCCTTAACCTTCAAAATGTACTCATTTGTGTTAGTACTTGGTGATTTCCTAAGAGTATTCAGTTCATTCTTGAGATGAATCTTCCTTTCCTTGGTTGATGAAGGATACAATCTCTCCAAGGTCTCCCAAACCTTCTTGGATGTGTCCAAGTCTTGTATATGCCCTATCATGCTATTGCTTATGTGTTGGGATAGAATGAATATGACTCTCATATCCCTTTCTATCCATTCATTAAGTTCCTTGACCTGCCCTTGAAGTGGTGGATCATGCACATGAGGCATTGGCTCCATGCCACTCACTAATCCCCACAATCCTTTGCCAATAAGGTAGTTGCTAACTCTAAATTCCATGGTGGATAATTGCCTTTCTCTAACTTCTCTATTTGTGCATTATACTCAGCCATACAAAGCTCTAAGATGCTCCTCTAGCTTCTCCTCAGGTGTTTGTATGCTTTAGAAGGTGTGAATATTACCTTTTGATAGCTTCTCCCTTGCTAACCTTGGACTAGTTGAGATCTCGATCGACGTAGCCGCCTTTCGATCTCTTCTTGCTTTGATGAGTCCTCCTTGTGCTTCCAAGAGTTGTCTTGATCCCTTTAAGTCTTCAATATAATGCCATTGATGTCTCCAAGCCTCCAAAATGGCTCTGATACCACTGATGGGGGATGATTCTAACACCCCAAGGCAAAAATGGAAGATGGCGGCCCTCCACTAGGTCCACAAGCAATGGTATATGCTCATTGTTCTGAACTTTTCTCTGCACCAGTACAGAGAATTAAAATGAAATTTCTTAGAATTGTAGTAGTCTATAAGAGCTACCCAATATGCTTTAAATCATCCCAAATGGATATTCCATCTGGGAGAACCACCCTCTGCAAAAGAGGCTACCTGTTTGCAACACTCTCTACCTATATGTAGAGATATACCTTCACAAAGTTGGCAATTTCTCACAACTCACTTAGCCAAATAACTTGAAACTTTGGCAAGGTTCAGGGAAAAAAATGAGACACCAAATGAAGTTTGAAATCAATGAAAATGAGTATAATGAGAGAGCAAACAATGCTCTGCAATTTGGTACAATCAGATTTGGAAAAGCCTAACCACACCTCTAGATAGAGAGGAGCAAAATCATGAGAAAATGAGGAAAGCAAGCAAGGGGGCTGCTTGCTGGAGTTTATGACTTCACTAAACTAAGTGGGAAACTCGTGGAATGCATAAAACTCAAGAAAAAAAGGCGAGATGATGCTTATATAGTTTTACTTTTCCTACAATCTAGTTAACCACCCACCAATCAGTTTAGGTGCACTTCTTGGTGGCTGATTTGATGAGATTTGAATTTGATATAGTTTGGTGGAGCTTCTAACTTTATTCCATGACTTTGGGTCCTCTTTTTTGATTGGTCCACTTGCAAAACTCATGGTTGAGCCTAAATGCATGATTGAGACTTGATTCTCAACAAAACTGTGGTGGAAAAATTCGGAGACAATGTCGAGCTATCTCCTCACTTGACTTTGGTACACCTACTCCTACCGTTTGATCTCATAGATTCTTTGTGCAAGAGATAAACGCTTCCGTAGTCTCCCCATCAACAAACCTCTCTGCTACTAGCTGATTCTCTAAGTTCTAAATCCATGTCTGATTCGGAGTTTCATATTGATTTCTTAATATGTTCCAAGCATCACATGTCTGTGTGGTGTCCTGAATAAGAGTCGAACCACTATCAGAGGTACTTGCCACTAGATTACAAAGTCCATCCATATTCCTTCGCTTCCAAGCATATAAAAGATCAGCATTGGGAGGAATCATCCGACCAAGATTATTTGAGTCACATGTTTCTTGGGGCTCAAAGTCAGTCCTAAGTACAGTCTTGAGTAGCTCATAGGAGTCAAGGATAGAAGTGATCTTAAACTTCCACAAGGTGTAATTAGTACCAGCAAATTTATCTTTTGTAAATGCACATGGTCATATCCGCAATGTTTGCACAATCGGCATTATTACTGCTCTGGTTTGTATTTTGCATGCTCTTGTTGATGAACCACCTTGACTCCCAACAATAGATGAAGACACATCGCTTGACATCTTCTCTCTTAAGTCATTTTAAGACCTTTGTGACTTTTCCATTTTTGCTTCTGTGATACTCAAAACCTCCTAAGATCTGATACCATGTTAGAAAAATATAATGATCAAGGATAATGGAGCAGAATTGTATCATCAGGTAGAGTAATGAGAAGCAGAACAAACTAATAGAAACTATACACAGAAAGAGAGATAGAGAACTCAGAATCTCAAATTGCCAGTAGTAATATAGAGTGATGATATTTTCCAACCATGTGCTCCCAATATGGAGCTTAAATTGCGATTTAGATAGAATCTAGATGAAGGGCTTTATAGTGTGTGTATCTGTGACTTCTCTTTAGTGACTGGTCTTGCCTAACCCTTTGATTTAGGCATGATCTTTGGGACTGCCTGATGTTATGTTTTAGGCGTAATCATTGGGATCACCTGTAACTTTGGAACATCCCAAATTACGTAATTACTGCACTAAGTAAACCTCCAGACTGAACATCCACTAGAACAAACTACCATTAGTCTTTTTGGACTATCGAATTGGTTACTGTAATTCCAAACAGGTTGACCATGGGACTATCCTACTTTTAGACTTCCTCCAGAAGTCCAAACCTAGCACCAGATCAGTTGACTACCACACTGTCATGCCTCAAGACTTCCTCTAAAATTCCAAACCCAACATTATAATTCCATATTGGTTGACTACTGCACTATCATACTTCCAGTATTTTGATGGGATTGAAGTATATGCCGTAGTTGGCCATCTCAATAGAATCATAAAAATCATCTAGAACTATTGTTGGTCTCATGTTGACCTCATCACAAATGTCCGGACTCTCATAGTGGCTTCTCCTCATAAAGGGGGCCATCCAACTTAGAGTATCATGGATCATTTGCGATCACTTGTAGGTGGAGTATTGAGTATATCTAACATGCATGTGCTTGAACATCTGTGCCATCCCACCAAAGTTTCTTTGCGGTACTTCTCGTAGGAACTATAGCAGGAGTAGTAATTCAAAAATCATCATCTTTAACCCCATCTACATCACGTTCAATAATTGTATTAGTAGTTGTAGTAGGACATTTTTCAATACCTATACAACATTCCACAAACCATTTTCTACCAATACATGGTGCATCATATATTACATCAATGGGTAATTAGTACCATCCAGAATACATCAAAAGCAAACATATAGAATACATCATTGCTTTTACCCATGGCCAATGACGACAAGACTTGATGGAAAAAAATGAGTGTCTCAAACCGTTGAATAGAAACACCTTGACAAGCTCTACTAAACATGTAATAAACTTCAAGGTGCTTGTACTGGAAAACCAAAACCTATATATATGTATGGCACAAAAGGAAAAAAATTCTTGAAGAGTAATTGCAATAGTCAGTTCAAAGGCTAGAATGAGATCATATCAAAAGTTCAATGCCAAAAAGGGAAGCTATTTTGAACTCCTAATGGCTATGAGTATGCTCACCAATGTCCCTACAATTATGAGAATCTCACTAAGAGTGTAAACGATGCCCTAGATGAACTGACGATGTGCTTTGATACCAATTGTTGGAGTTCAAGGTATGCAAAAGCACATGAACATCACAAGGAAGAAGAAGCTTGGAATAGAACACAATACAAAATGTATTACCAAATGAATGTACAAAGATAAGTCATCCATTAGGGTTATAGGAATATATACAAGCTGGGGGGAACCTCTTAAAGAGGGAAAACTATGCCCCAATGGTCCTACGTGTGTTCACACACATTACTACTAAAATATATCAACAAATTGGCTATAGATTGGAAGGAGATTGGAATACAAAATGAAAGTCCTTGCAGATTGGAGTAAAGATGTAATTGAACTCTCATTGTCATAGCTCTTTTGCAACATGATGATGTCACTTTTTGGGTCCAAGTCATTCTACCTCATGATTTGTTGCACTTGCAAGAGATTTTAATTGTACGAATTAGGATAAATGCTGTATGATAGAGATTGTATATATCTTGTTATTTGGAATGGTAATTCAGAGCTTTTGGATTTTTAAAACTCTATGTTCACTACTTCACAATGTGGTTGATAATGTTTTTTTTTAGAATGTTATGTTTAAGCATTTGCATTGATGCAAAAATATTGAAATATTGTTTGGTGTTCTATGGGTTATTTTGTTAGAAAATAATCATTTTTTAACTTTTGCTATTTTATTTTCTACTTTGAAAAGTGGACCACACTCACTTTAAAATATTGAAACCACTATAGTAACAAGTTCTATGTTCTAATTCCTCACATTTGAACTCACATAGAGCTAGAGATTTTCTCAAGGTAACAAAATACTATGCCCACACACAATGGCTACATGACATCTGCTCGTCCAATGAAATCCTCTCGAGAGCTTTTCACAAAGCTCTTGGATAGAGCTAACCACAAAGCTCATACAAACTTGTATGACCTAGTCTATAGCATCCCTAATATTGAAAAGGACTGTAACCATGAATTATGGTGTGCTTGAGGAGATTATTGATTATATGGTGTCCTATATACTCCAATATTCTATAGATATTCCATCATTTGAGGGAAAATGGGCCCTATCAACCTACTTATTTATTTCCATAAAGCAATTGGAGGCCTTTGCAAAGGATCTCAAGCATTTCATGTCTATTATTGTGGATGCAAGGCACTTGTAAGATGAAACAATGCCAATAATCAAGCATTACAATATGAAGAGGAAGATGGGAATAAAGATTTATTTTACATTGCTAAAAAAATCTTTATGGTCAATGACAAGCCTAAAACTACAACCATGGAACTACCCCATCTTATTATTGGGGATTTTGTAGATGATAAAAATTAACCACAAACAGAAGCTCTCAAATTATAAGAAGAGAGTGAAAAAATAAGTAAAGAATTTCCACATGGCATTTTGGATAACTTGAATGAAGTGACTACTTCACAAGAGTGTCTACGCTCCAACTTGGAGCCCTTGGAACCCACTCTATCAAAGGTAGAAATGTAAACTATTTCGCTTGTGCTTGTAGATGGACAAGATTGAGAAGGCATTTGTTATATGCCCCAATGAATGCCTTAGAATTTTTTGTTAGATCTCTCATGTTCACATGGATAAATCTTCAAGTTAATTGAAAAATCAACCATTCCATTGTTAGATATGCTCAATACTCCACCCTCATGTGACCACAAATGATCCATGGTGCTCTAAGTTGTAAGGCCCCCATTATGAGGAGAAGCCATTATGAGAGCTCGGACATTTGTGGAACCCTAACTTCCAAGTTAAATGAGGTCTATGTGTGACCATTGATGGTTGTAGATGATCTTTGTGAGCCTAGCCGTTAGGTTAGGTAGGCCATAAACTTCTAGGCCATTGGGTTGCCATTTAAGGTGAAAATAAAGGCCCTGTGACATCGCACAATTTCCCCATAGAACCTTAATGGGGGGAGTGCAGAGGGGGGCTTCTTCTGAGGGGAGATATTGGAGACGGTAGGACTTCTGGTCGTGGAGATATTGTCGGATCATATATTTTACGAATTATTTTGTATCTCCCGACTACGTTTATCTATACCGAACCGCCTTGTAAAAGCTATATAAGCATGGCCCAGGTCGAGCTTTACATAGCATTGCACACTAGTAAGCCCTTCATCTAGAGTCTATCTAGATTGCCATCTAAGCTCCACAGTAGGAGCGCACGGGTGGACAGCACCATCATTGTAACTGCATTACGCTCAGGAATCTGAGAATTTGAGTTCTCTATCTCTTAGTCTCTGTCTATCTTTGTCTGCGTTTTTCTCTCAACTCTGTCTACAGGTCTATTCGGCTGTGCTGTTATTTTCTTGCATGGTATCATAGCTCAGGAGGCTCTGAGTGGTGCGGAAGTAGAAACGCAGAGGTTGCAGAGGTCTGAAGAACAAAAGAGAGAAGATGTCAAGCGATGCATCATCATCTACGATTGGGGGCCAAGGTGGTTCATCAACAGGAGTAGGTGGTGCACAAGCAAGAGCAGCAATGATGTCGGTCATCCCAACATTGCGGATACAGCCACTAGCCTTCACAGAAGGTAAACTTGATGGTACGAACTACACCCTGTGGAAGTTCAAAATCACTTCTATTCTTGATTCGTATGAGCTTTTGGAGACTGTTCTTGGGATTGATCATGAGCCCCAAGAAAGACTTGATCCAAATTATCCTAGTTGAATGATTCCTCCTGATGCTGATCTTCTACGTGCTTGGAAACGTAGAAATGCAGATGCACTCTGTGCTCTTGTTACAAGTACTTCTGATAGTGTTCTGACTCTCATTCAGCATACTACAAAGGCATGTGAAGCATGGAATATATTGAGAAATCAATATGAAACTCGTAATCAGACACGGATTCAGAACTTGGAGAATCAGCTTGCAACTAAATGGTTTGCTGATGGGGAGACTACAGAGGTGTTTATCACTCGCATAAAGAATCTACGAGATCAAATGGCAGGAGCAGGTGTTCAAAAGTCAAGTGAGGAGCTAGCTCGACATTGTCTTTGAATCTGTCCACCTAAGTTTGATGGTTTGGTAACTGCTCTTAACACTCAAATCAGACCTCAACCACTAACGTTTGAAGAATTCAGTGCCTTACTCATGGAGGAGCTGCGGCTCAAGGCAAGGAGTGGTGGTAGCAAAGGAGATGCTGCATTCACAGCAAATGCCAAAGGAGCCAAAACAGACTCTTCAAAAGATGGAGACAAAACAAAGAACGACAAAAAGAAGTTCAAGGGAGAGTGTTTCCACTGCAAGAAGAAGGGACACAGAATCCAAGACTGCCACATCAAGAAGGCAGAAGAGAAGAGTGGCTCTTCAAAAGGTGGCAAGGGCAAGGAGTCTGCCAACACAGCAGAAACAGAGCTTGAGTTATTTGTTACGATAGAGGAGGTGTGCTCCTCGACTGAAGATTCAGGAACAGATGACTTATGGGTGTTGGACAATGGTGCATCTCATCACATGACGAGTAGAAAAGACCTTTATAGTTCCTTACAACCTCTAAAGGAACCCATCACAGTAAAGGTAGGGAACAATGCAAGATGTCTTGCAAAGGGAGAAGGTACGGTTTCTTTCATTAACTCTAATGGTGATATCAGAAAGCTTTCAAATGTGATGTATGTTCCACAAATAAAACGAAATCTACTTTCAGTAGCTTCTATAACTGATCAAGGTCACCAAGTATCTTTCAGTAACATAGGAGCTAAGATTAAGGATGGTAACAACAACATCATTGGGACTAGCATAAGGAGGAACAACTTGTATGAGTTGTGCGCTCTTACAGCCACTGCATACATGGGCACAAGTAAGCTATGGCATGAGAGATTCGGCCACATTGGGTACCCTGTACTGAAGGAGATGCATCATAGAGGTATGGTTGCACACCTACCATCGATTGCAGAAATGAAGGAACCATGTGAACCTTGCATGATGGGCAAGCAACCGAGGAAGGCGTTTCGACAAGAAAGCAAGAATAGTGCAAGCTATCCTCTAGAGTTGGTGCATGCTGACTTGTGCGGAAAAAGGCCTACACAGGCCTTGGGCGGATCTTCCTACTTCATGTTACTTGTCGACGACTATAGCAGGAAGATGTGGGTGTACTTCCTTCGCGATAAGGCTCAAGCTTTTGGTAAGTTTAAAGAATGGCTTCAGCTTGTTGAAACTGAAACAGGGAAGAAGATGAAGAAATTCACGACAGATGGTGGTGGTGATTTCACATCAACAAAGTTTGAAGATTTCTGTAAGAGTAAGGGAATCAAGCATCAACTCACAGTGGCACATAGTCCTCAACAGAACGGTGTTGCAGAACGGCGGAATCGAACCATCATGGAGATGGCAAGGTGCATGTTGAAAGGAAAGGGTCTGCCTAATCAGTTTTGGGCAGAGGTTGTCAACACTGCTTTCTACATCTTGAATCGAAGCTACACCAAGGCACTTTATGGAAAGACTCCACAAGAAGCCTACACTGGTAAAAATCCTTCTGTTTCCCATTTCAAAATATTTGGAAGTGAATGTTTTGTACATTTTCCAGATAGAGAGAGAAACAAGCTTCAACCAAAAAGCATCAAATGTATCTTCCTAGGGTATAGTGAAGATAAGAAGGCTTATAAGCTTTATGACCCTGAGGCTAAGAAGATCATGGTGAATCGTGATGTGGTGTTTAAGGAGGAGCAGCCACATGCAGTGGAGGAGGAAAAGAGAGCTTCCACTTTATCATCAGGCGAAGGGGCAATCCACTATGAACCTGGCCCAAGAGCTATCCCTTCTACACAAGAGAAGGAAGCATCATCTTCAGATGATGAGTCTAAAAGTCACCAACCTGTCGACACCCAAGTGGAAAAGCCATTGCCATGTTGGGTGAGGCAGCTCTATGATTTTTCAAACCCCATCCCACAGTCACTAGAACAGGTTGCAGATGGACCGAGGCGATCATAGAGAATAGAGGAACAGAGATGGGCAAGCGCCCATATTGTAAACACAGCCTTGATGGCTGATCTCATTCAAGAAGAAGCAAAGGAACCAACCAATGTGGAAGAGGCACTCCATGATGCAAACAGAATACAAAAATATCATAAAGAATGGAACTTGGGAGCTAGTGGATCGACCCCCTAAGCGTAAAGTCATTGGCACCAAGTGGGTTTGGAAGCTAAAGTACAAGGCTGATGGTACTCTAGAAAAATATAAAGCAAGACTTGTTGCACAGGGCTACTCACAAGTTGAAGGCATTGACTTTTGTGAATCATTTGCCCCGACTGCAAGAATGACTACTATCCGAGTAGTACTAGCTGTGGCTGCACATAAGCGTTGGCCAGTCTATCACATGGATGTTAAATCAGCGTTCCTGAATGGAGACCTCAAAGAGGAGGTAGAAGGAAATTTCTACACCTATGGAGGTCAACAAAAAATTATCTATTGAAGATACTTCACCTCTAGTGGATATTGGAAGATAAAGGAAATTAGTTGGAAGTCTCATCTACTTGTGCAATAGTAGACCAGACATCTCTTATGTTGTTGGAGTAGTAAGCAGGTTCTCTAATAAGCCTTGCCAAACTCATTGGAAGGCAAGCATGCGGATACTCAGGTATGTGAAAGGAACCACTGATTATGGTATTCTTTATGAAGAAGGATCATCTCTATGACTCAGATTGGGCAGGAGATATTGATACCAAAAAATTAGTTTCTAGATATTGCTTTTCTTTAGGATCAGGGATTTTCTCTTGGATCAGTAAGAAGCAACCGATTGTAGCATTATCTTCTATTGAAGCTGAGTACAAACCTGCATGCGTTGCAGCATGTGAAGCAGTATGGTTGAGGAGGATCCTATGGCACATAGGAATACAAGGACAAGAGGCTACAGAGTTGAAGTGTGACAACCAAAGTTGCATGGCCATCGCCAAAAATCCTGTTTTCCATGCACATACCAAGCACATAGAAATCTAGTATCACTATGTGCGTGAGTTGATTGAGGATGGGGTCGTGGAGATAACCTATTGCCCTACTAAAGAAAATGGAGCAGACATCTTCACCAAGGATCTTGGGAGAGAGCAACTTCTTCGACAATTTCCAAAGCTTGGGATTGGACCAAGGAGGTAGTTCACCATCGGGTGGACATTGAGGGGGGGTGTTAGATATGCTCAATACTCCACCCTCATGTGACCACAAATGATCCATGGTGCTCTAAGTTGTAAGGCCCCCATTATGAGGAGAAGCCATTATGAGAGCCCAGACATTTGTGGAACCCTAACTTCCAAGTTAGATGAGGTCTATGTGTGACCATTGATGGTTGTAGATGATCTTTGTGAGCCTAGCCGTTACGTTAGGTAGGTCATAAACTTCTAGGCCATTGGGTTGCCATTTAAGGTGAAAATAAAGGCCTTGTGGCATCGCGCGGCTTCCCCATAGAACCTTAATGGGGGGAGTGCAGAGGGGGGCTTGCCCCCTTCTACAGGGTCCGGGAGGCCTATCCCCCCAGCTTGTAGGGCCGAGACGGTAGGACTTCTGGTCGTGGAGATATTATCAGATCATATATTTTACCGATTATTTTGTATCTCCCGACTACGTTTATCTATACCGAACCGCCTTGTAAAAGCTATATAAGCATGGCCCAGGTCGAGCTTTACATAGCATTGTGCACTAGTAAGCCCTTCATCTAGAGTCTGTCTAGATCGCCATCTAAGCTCCACAGTGGGAGTGCACAGGTGGACAACACCATCATTGTAACTGCATTACGCTCGGCAATCTGAGAATTTGAGTTCTCTATCTGTCAGTCTCCGTCTATCTTTGTCTGCGTTTTTCTCTCAACTCTGTCTACAGGTCTATTCTGCTGTGCTATTATTTTCTTACATCCATTTGGTCATTCAAATGCAGAGATTGTTTCCTTGGTGTCTGAAGAGATTATGATTGATGCAAATCGAAACACCACTAAAGAGGATTTCACCATAGCAAAAGAAAGAATCTTGGAGAACAAGATTGCAACATCACTTGTTGTAGAATAGAGTGGCATGGCACACTCTTCCATTCCTCTAGATGAATTGGGAAGAGGAGAGAGTGCGGATAGGCTTCAAGAAGTAACTACTTAGTGAATTTTATGCCTAACTATGCTTCATATTTGTACTTATTAAATGTCTATGTGTAGGAAGCTATTGAAGTCAATAAATTTGCGGCAAGGAGTGGTGGTGACTAGGTTGCCCATTGTGGAGGTGCTCGCAATCCGGGTGGATCGGGTCCGATCGCGGCACACGTAGTGTATAAAGTTAGTGAGTGTTAAAAGGTCTTTGTGATAAAAATGTGAAGGTGAAGATGAAGTTGGGTATGGGGAGGAGAGATGTCAGGATTTAATTATGAAAGGGGAACATATGGATGTATGAATGATGAGAACAAAAAGAAAACCACACACATGAATCAACTTTTGAAAGGAAGAATGGTTCACGAATGGAGCTTCTTATACACTTTCAAAAATCAATTCATAAGCATGGGTTCTTCTGGATGTACATGATGAGAACAAAAAGGACACCACACATATGAATCAATTTTTGAAATGAAGAATGGTCCAAGAATGAAGCTTCTTATACACTTTCAAAACCGAATCATATGCATGGGCTTTTGTGGGTGGTATGAATGCATGTGGGTCATGATGTAAAAATGAATAGAAACTTTTTCTCTCAACCTCAATGGATCATCCTCACTGGTTCAATGCATGACTGCAGAGCCTTCTCACACATGAAAAAGATAGAAGGAGACATGTAGAAACATATAAGAGACTAAGAAACAAGAAACAAGAGACATGAATTAGAAGATATTGTTATGACATACATATACATGAATGTTGTGAAACATCAAGCTAAGCATTCTACTGGTCAAAGGTGGTCCGCACGACCCTCTCACCATGATAGTTCAACTGAATGTCACACGTAAGCCTCAAATATCCTTTGATGAAGATGAGAATTTGTAGGGCTATGTTTTGAAAGGTCTCCTTTAGGAATATGCAGAAGAAACTCCCATCCGAATCTCCTTTATACAAGTTTGACTACATTTGGAAGTTTGCAAGGTGGCATTAAGGTGTCTAGGAAGCTCTGATAGCATTGAAAATTTGTACAAATATGTAGCCACATATGATCTTTATACATGTCAAACCATATGGCTAACAAAAATTCCTATAAAACATTTTGTACGGTCTAAGTGGAAAAATTACATTTTCTACAAAATGCACATGGCATATCAATGTGCTACCTATTTTCATGTGAAATTCGAGCTATAGAATACCTTTGATAGGCTTTACAAGTATATGAACCTTCATGTAATTTGGAGACATTGAAATTTTTGCCCTAATTTCCAAAGTTTGACCAGCTTTGATTGCTACCCTAGATTTGCTTGATTTCTTCCAAAGTTTGCATGTGAACTCCCTTTGACATCCTTAATGCACCTTGGACTTCTCAGGGAATAGGCTACCTTCACCGAATGTGTTTCCTGTAGGCCTTCATGAATGAGAGAGGAGAGAAAATCTTGACGACATTCGCCCCCATTAAACCTGTGATTCCTCCAAAAGTGCCACTCTAGTCTTTTTGAAAAACAAAAAGTTCCGGGCATGAAATTCTTTTATAGGCATCATAAGAAACATGGAAGAAAAATTGATCATATACATAAATGAGTAGGCACTATGACATGAAGCAAAATTTGCATGATAGAAAGAATTGAAACAGGCAACATGAATATGCATGAACAAATTGGCAACATATATGGAAATGAACAGGAAACATTGACAACATGTAAAGAAAGAAATCAAGCAAGCATCAATATGAAGTGGACATCAATATATTGAGTCATTTTAGGCATCAGTTCCTCTCATCTTGAAGAAAAATTTGTACCTTTTTCATAAAGCAATCTACCTTAAATACAATTATAAACAAAGATTTAGGATTCTCAAGAGACATCTTTCATCTTTAGATTATTTTAGATCAACTTCTTTCCTACATAAATATGAATATGCTCTACTCTAATAACATGTAAGGAAATCTAATTAAACTCCACTAATGCATAAATCTACCTATATAGCCGGTGATTTATTCTACTATGCCTCCTTAGCTTCCATTAGCTTGCTCTTTCTTTTTTAATGATGATTCGATGACTTTATGGTTATGATCATTTTTTTGGGATGGAAGAAAGTGTAAACTTCCTCATAACATGTAGGAGCTTTCTTTCTTTCTCTTATTTTTTGATGACGAGGAAAAATTAGACCCTGATACAAGGTACAATCATTTTTTATGACAGAGATTATTCATTTAAACTCCGATACAAGTGTTGTGAGGTGGACTAAGGATGTAGAAACATTCATTAGCAAGAGCTAGGACTTCAATAATTATGCTTTCGATAAAGATACATATGCATTTTTATGTATGAAAGTCATGTCACCAAAATAAACCTCCAAATCTACATGTCCTATCTTTCCATAATCCGAGATTATAACCCATTTCTTAGTAGATAAATTATTACTTAAGATACAATTTTACACAAGTAGAGAAATCATCATTTGCCCCTTTCTTACTCAAGTGATGTGGATATGCAATGCAATGCAATGCAAAGATTGAAAAGAAACATGCATGAAGTGAAATTGCAAACAAGCAAGAAAAGAAAGTGGAATGAACTTGAAAAAAATTAAAGCAACATGAACTTGAAAAAGCATATATATATATATATATATATTCCCTTTTTTTTTATATCATGGATAATCCTATTTATGAATTGGCCTCATTTTTGTCATCTTCTTCAATGTCCTCATCCAAAATGTACTCATCGTTATCATGTTTCTTGAATAGATTTATCCTTTTACCTACAATCAAAGTTTTTAGTGCAACACCATTTAATTCACAGAGAGCATACGTACCATTGTTGTTGACTTTTGATACAATGTATGGCCCAAACCACCATTGAGTGAGCTTTTTGTGTGCATCATATTGAGAGTCAAATGTACTATCATAAATGAGCACCCAATCTCCTACTTCAATTGTCTTAGGACGCAATCGATGAGTTTTATCAAAATAATGTTTGTTCTTCATTCTAGATTCTCTTAATTTTTCAATAGCATCATCAAGTCTTAATTTACCTTGTTCTAACTGTTTAATGTGCAAACTCAAAAAATCATCAATAGACATGTTTTTAGACCAAGACAAATTTGACCATGCAAAAATATGAGACTAAATTGGAAACAACGGTTTTTGATAGTACATGAGTTCAGCAAGCATATACCCAGTAGTATGTGTGCATGTCATTCTATCTGCCCAAAGTATAAAAGGTAAGAATCTAGGCCATTGTTTGATGTCACTGTTACATGCTTTAGATAGGGCGTTCGCAATAGGTGGGTGCCCTCTCTCTATTTTACCATTGGCCTCTGGATTATATGCAGTAGTGAGAGACAAACAAATATTGTGATGTTCAAAGAACTCTTTAGCTTCTCTCGCATTTAACTCTCCATGATCGGCAACTACTTTCTTTATGTACCCAAAGTGACTTATAACATCTTCAAGAAAGAATTCGCAAACATTGTAAGTGGTCTTAGATCATAGTGCACATCCCTCTATATGATTAGTTAAGTCTTCTCTTGCAAGTACAATGTAACGCATTTTGTCAATACCTTTAGGCATAGTTACAAGATCTACTACCCACTTGTAGTGAATACAGGGTGGATAAGTAGGATGCAATGGATCTCTATGTTTGACTGACGAATGAAGTTGATAAGTAGAACATGTAGAAACATAACTACTAATGTCAACATACATCGTAGGCCAATAATAGGCACTTCTAATTTTTTCATATGTTCCAAAAAATCCTTTATGACCCTCCCATAATGTCTCATGCATTTCCTTCATTACTTGCAATTGAAGGCCTCGCTTTCCAAGCGCTCGCTTTCCAAGCCCTCGCTTTCCAAGGACTCGCTTTCCAAGGACTCATTGTGGATTCTTAACCTTACCCTTAGCATGTCTCCAACGATAACCATTACGTAGGAAAAAATTATAAGCTCATTTCCTAATGTTACGGAATCTATTCGTAGTCAAGCTAGGTAATGGTTGCAGCGTACTCAGATACTTTCCTATGTCTCTCCATTCATCTTTGTATTCAAACTCATGAAATTTCTCATACTCGTATATATGTGAACCATAGTCAATTAAATTCACATTCTTTATTAGATCACTTTCAAGATCATCATCAAATCTAGCTCTCGATAACATATCAGCAACTGAATTTGACTTACCTGAAATATGAACTAACTCAGGATTTATGAACTTAATATATGAGATCCATCTAAGCATGGCTATATCAAGAGATGAACAATTGGTTATCACTCCAATGAGGGGAAAAAAATCAGTCTCAACTTTAACATTTGCACCTATGAAATATTATTTGTCTGTTTTCAAAGTTGTTACCATACCCCATAGTTCTCATTTGATCTATGGATACTTTCATTGTGTTTCATGTAAAATTTTAGCCCCAAACCTAATTGCATATCTATTTCCTTCACTATCATCTTGACTTATGACCCAACCTATACCAATAGGACTAGTATCAACAGTCAATATAATAGGTTTGTTAATCGAATAGTCTACATGCTTAAGGATGGGAGATTCAAGCAGTAATTTCTTCAATTTATGCATAGCTTGTGTGTGTTTTCCAGTCCAAATAAATTTTCATTTCCTCAAGAAGTCATAGAGAGAATCAGCAACATGAGCAAACTGTGGGATCCAAATAACATAAATGATGCAAGCACCAAGAAATCTACGTACCTCACTCACATTGTTACATGTTTCATAAAGCTTGCTAATGGCATCAACTTTTTGTGGGTAAGGCTTTTGACCATAATGACCACATAAATGTCCAACAATAAGAACCTTGTTGACACCAAAAACAGATTTTCTATGGAAAATGTGAGACCTACCTCTTCAAATCGTTGAAATATCCATTCACAATCAGAGATATGGTCAAGAACAAATTTACGACATTCAGATGATTCTAAAGTAATGTCCTACTCATCTACAATGGGTTCTTTTCCTACATTCCTTATGGTGACTTTATTGATAGGTTGGAGATCTTTACTAAAATGTAGTTTCCCATTCTTTTTAGGCACAGTGAACCATCTGTTTGAGTAAGGTGCAAAAGATGGCTCTAAAATTCTCATGTTTATCTTGTCCTTAAATAGTTTCATTAGCTCAAGTAAGTGAGCCTTTGGAACTGGTATAGGTCGAAGATTCCATGGAATATGTGGAATAGTAAAGATTATCATGGGTGCAACTAGCTTAGGATCTATGCAACCAATCTCATGAGGATACATAGTAAAGACTTTTCCATGGCTATGTATGACTCTCTCAAATTTATCTCTCTGTGCTGGCAAAAGAGAGTCATCATCTCTACCAATTTTCACCTGTTTGATTGTCTCATGCTTGAATGTATGTCCTATTTTTTTCTTATCCCGAAGAATTGGATCTTTTTTCACATCAATAATTTTTTCATTACTTCCTTGGGGTAATGGTTGAGCTATGTGTTTGATTTTTTTGTCTACAATTTTGTACTTTGTTTCAACTAAGGCATCATGTGTTTGGTTAAATTTTGAGCACTTGTCAACATTGAGAGCATAATCTTGGATAAGAGCATACTCATCAAGGGAAGAAAGAAGAATAATATGGGAATTAGAATTTTGTTGAAGACATAACTCTAAGTAATTTTTGGAATCAATATCCCCTACCCAATCTGAGTCATAGTATCCAATAAGAGATTATCCTTCAGTGTCAAGAATACCATATTGAATGGTTCCTTTGACATACTTGAGTATTCGTGTGCATGCCTTCCAATGTGTTAGGCATGGCTTATTGGAGAACCTGCTTACTAAGCCAACAAAAAGAGATACTTGGTCTACTATTAGACAAGTAAATGAGACTTCCGACTAATTTCATGTATCTTCCAATATCTACTAGATGTGAAGTATCTTCAATAGATAATTTTTTGTTGACTTCCATCGGTGTAGAGATTTCTTTGAAATCCTCCCTGTCAAATGCCTTCAACACCTGTTTCACATACTTTTGTTGCAAAATAAAGATCTTCCCTGGTTCCTGCCAGACTTCAAGACCTAAGCAGTAATGCATTAAGCCCAAATCCATCATCACAAATTCTAAACCCAAGGCATCTTTCATTTGTTTGAGAAGTGCACTATCATTTCTGGAGATTGCACGATTGTCTACATAGAGTACATGCATAATTGTCTTCCATCCTTTCTTTAAAACATACAAATTAGCATCAAAAGCACATCTTTTGAATCCAATATCCAAAAGATATCTATCTATTTGCTAGTACCATGCTCTCGGAGCTTGTTTCAGCTCGTACAATGCCTTCTTTGGCTTACATACTTTGTTCTCTAAATGGGAATCCTCAAACCCTAGACACATATACCTCCTCCTTGAGGTATCCATTCAGGAACATTGATTTGACATCCATGTGATATACTACCCACTGTTTATGTGTAGCCACAGCTATTACTAGCCAAATAGTAGTCATACTTACTGTCTGGGCAAACGATTCACCAAAATCAATGCCTTGAACTTGGGAATAGCCATGTGCAATAAGTCTAGCTTTGAACTTTTCTAAAGTACCATTTTCCTTGTATTTTAGCTTCTTGATCCACTTGGTGCCAATGACCTTCCGCTTTGGAGGTCTCTCCACTAGCTTCGAAGTTCCATTCTTTATGAAATTATTGTATTTTGTTTGCATAACAACTCTCCAGTACGGATTTTGGAGTGATTTATCCACACTCTTCAGCTCCTTTGTTTGTTTGTCGATGATCTCAACCATCAATGCTGAGTTCACAATATGGGCCTCTGCCCATTTCTATTCCTCTATTCTATGTGATTGCCTTAGACCATCTGCAATATGTTCAGTTGACTATAGAATGGGATTTGTGGAATCATAAAGCTGCCTCACCCACCATAGCAATGACATTTCCACTTGAGTGATAGCAGGTTGGTGAATTACAATCTCATCACACAAGGATGATGCTAACTTCTCTTCCATAGAAGGGCTAGCTCTTAGGCCTGGTTCATAGTGGATTAGTTCTTTGTCTAATGATAGATTCGAAGCTTTCTTCTCTTCTTCCATGGCATGTGGCTACTCCTCCTTGAACACCACGTCACAACTCACTATGATCTTCTTTGTCTTCGAGTCATAAAGCTTGTAAGCTTTCTTCTCTTCATTATACCCTAAGAAGATACATTTGGTGCTTTTTGGTTGAAGCTCGTTTCTTTCTTTGTCCGAAATGTGTACATAATGCTCACTTCCAAACATGTTGAAATGGGAAACAAAAGGCTTTCTACCGGTGTAGCCTTCATGTGGATTTTTTCCATCAAGTGCCTTTGTGTAGCTACAATTCAGAATATAAATAGTGGCCTCTACCCAAAAACGATTTGGCAGTCCTTTTCCCTTCAACATACACCTTTCCATAATGGTTCAATTTCGACGTTCAGCAACACCATTCTATTGAGGGCTATGTGCTATTGTGAGTTCGTGTTTGATTCCTTTGCCCTTGTAGAAATCATCAAACTCAGTTGATTTGAACTCACCTCCATCATCTGTCTTGAACTTCTTCATCTTTTTCCCACTTTCCATTTCAACAAGCTGAAGCCATTCTTTGAACTTACCAAAAGCTTGAGCCTTATCAGGAAGAAAATACACCCACATCTTCCTACTATAGTCATGGACGAGTAACATAAAGTTGGAAGATCCTCCCAAGTCTTGTGTAGGCATTTTTCCACACAAGTCAACATGCACCAACTCAAGAGGACCACCTGCTCTATTCTTGCTTGCTTGTGGAAATCCCTTCCTCTGGAGGAATTGTTTCATGGATTAGTAAGAAGCAACCTACCGTAGCACTATGTTCTACCAAAGTTGAGTACAAAGTGGCTTGTTTTGTTGCATGTGAAGCAATATGGTTAAGGAGGGTCCTATGGCATATAGGAATTCAAGGATAGGAGGCTACAAGGTTGAGATGTGCCAACTAGAGCCACATAGCTATTGCCAATAATCCCATTTGTCATGCAAATACTCAGCAAATAGAAATACAATACCACTATGTGCGAGAGTTGATAGAAGATGGAATTGTGGAGCTATGCTCTTGTTGAACAGAAGAAAATGGAGACATTTTCACCAAGGCTCTAGGGAGAGAGCATCTATATCGACATCTTTCAAAGCTTCGCATTGGACCAAGAAAGTAGTTCACCACAAGTGGACATTGAGGGGGGGTGTTAGATATACTCAACATTCCACCCACAAGTGACCAAAAATGATCCATGATACTCTAACTTGTACGGCCCCCTTTATGAGGAGAAGCCAGTATGAGAGTCTGGACATTTGTGATGAGGCCAACATGAGACCAGCAATAGTTCTAGATGATCTTTGTGAGTCTAGTCAAATGGTTGGCTATAGCATATACTTCAGTCACACTAGAATTTGAGAGGTATGACAATGCGGTATTCAACCAATTTAGAATTACGATGTTGGGTCCAAAATTTTGAAGGAAGTCTAGAGTTATGATAGTGTGGTAAACCAATCTAGTGTTGGGTCTAGAATTCTAGAGAAAGTTTGAAGGTAGGACAATTCCGTAGTCAAACTATCCGGAATTACGGTAACCAATTTAGTAGTGCGCGCGTTACAAAAAGACTAGCGGAATTCCACTCTAGAGGTAGTCCAGTCCGATGGGTGTTCAATCTGGAGGTTTACTCAGTCTGATAATTATGTAATTTGGGTTGTTCTAAAGTTACAAGTGATTCTAATGGTTACGCCCAAAACAAAGCATAGGAAGTCCTAGAGATCATGCCTAAATTAGAGGGTTAGGCAAGACCAGTCACTGAGGAGAAATCAAAGATACACAAACTATAAAGCCCTTCATCTAGATTTTGTCTAAATTGCAGTTTAAGCTCCATACTCAAAGCGCACGGGTGGACAATATCATCATTGCATATTATTGCTGGCAATTTGAGATTTTGATTTCTCTATCTCTCTATACAGTTTCCATTAGTCTGTTGTGCTTCTCATTACTCTCTGATAAGACAATAAAGGATGTTTGGGATACACTCTAAACTTTATACTAGGCAAGAAATGAGGCTCGTGTTACTTACCTCCAAAAGCAGTTGGATAGTAAGCATATGAATAAAGGAGATTGTACAAATAGTTTTTTCACAAAGATTAAAGATTTTAGGGAGCAATTGATTTTTGGCGATGAAGTCTTGCTAGATAGTTCACTTGTGTAGATTGCTCTTAACCATCTTCCAAATTCATACCAAAGGTCTACTTCTACTCTTCAACTGATGATGAAAGGCAATCCAAATGCCCTAACATTTGAACAATTAGTCTCTATTTTATTGTAGAAATATTAGTCCAAGAAACAAATCAAGTATGTGTGTTGGAGATCAAGCTTTCTAAGCTAGTGGAAAGGGAAAAGGTAATTGGAGCTCATCTACTTGTAACCAAAAATCTACTTGTGTTGTATAGTCAAAGAAGGAAGAAAAAGATGAGAAGAAAATGGAAAAGCAAAAAGACTTTTCTGAATATTGTAAGGGAAATGATCATGTCATAAAGAGTTGTCCAAGAGGAAAAGAAAAAAGAGGTTGGAATGGTCGTAGCAAAGGCCTCTACACCAAAAATAGAGTCTAGTAATCTTGTGCAGAATACATAATGGGTCTTTACTATTGTTCACAGTTATGACCCATCTTCTCATGAGTAGTGTATATATGTAGTAGACTTAGATGATTTGGTACTTTGATAGTGGAGCAACCAAACATATTACCTTGTATCACAATTTCTTCAGTGCACTTGAGCAAGCCCTATAGGAAATACTTTTACATAGGAAATACTTTTACATGTGCTAACAACTCCTCTTATTTGTAATGGGAGCTGGTAAGATCATTTTGACTATTTTTTATGGTATTTCTTTCAAATTTTTAGATGCTTTGTATGTGTCAAGGATCAAGAAAAATATGTTGTGATTTTCAACATTAGCCTAGGTTTTCTTGATTATCAAACTTGTTTGATGACACATGTAAAGTTCAAGATCTCTCAAATGGCAATGTTATTATTGCTTGTGCAATTTTATGTTGTTGGTGGTATAAGCTCATAGACTATGAAAATCTATGAATGATTCAGTATGTGCAATTCAAGGTTCTTAGGCTATTTCATATGCAAGGCTTTGGCATGCATGCTTGTTCATCTAAATTTTGCTAGTTTACTATGCATGTAGAAATCTAAAACGGTGTCTTCTCTACCCAAACTTGAGGCACCTTATAAACATTTCTATGAAGGCTATAATTTGGGAAAAATGTAACATTCTTCCTTCCTAAAAGATGGTTCAATTCGAGTTTCTCATAAATTGGAGATTCTTCGTAGTCATGTCTATTGTCCTATGTAGACACCTTCTTTTGGGAACCACCTTCACTTCATGACTTTTATTGATGATTTCTCTAGGCATGCATGGGTGCATAGTTTAAAAGCAAAGTCTAAAGTATTTATGTACTTCAAATTGTTTATTGTTTTGGATGAAAAACTATAAGAATGTAAATTGGGAACCCTTCATTCTAATCAGAAGTATTCTTGCGAGGCTATGGGAAAAATTAGGAGCTTAATAGAAATCTGTGCTTGCGGTTTCATTGAGACTAGGGGAAGGTGTTTTATTTGTGACATCACAAAAACCTGAACCTTCATCCTCCTCGCTTGGTGTTTGAGGCTACAATATTCTTTTGAGATAGTGGAAAAAATTAGGAGCTTAGCAGAAATCTATGCTTGTAGTTTCATTGAGACTGGGGGAAGGTGTTTTATCTATGACATCACATCTATATTGGGTCTTGAGTACCGTTGTACCATAATCTATAGCCAGAGTACATTCAAAGAAGTCTAGGGAAAAATCATCAACATTTGGCCCTTTGTTTCTATAAATTACATTCAAGAGTAATACGACTACATGTTAATTTGATTTCTTTCCTATCCTCCTGCAAACTTGTATAGTTTAGTTTTTCAAAGTATTGCTTCTAACTAGGATTAAGTGAAAAAGCATAACAACAAGGTCTCAACTAGAAGTCCAAGGTGCACTACTATGATGTTTAGGTTCTTGAATAATGTATATATTCAGGTAATAATATAATCTCTCATTGTCGTTCGGCTCTGATTGGGATTACGGAAGCACCAACACAATAGTATCAGATCTGTATAATTGTAGACCAAGTTGTACACACATGTACATACATACATACACACACACATACACACACATACACATACAAACACAATTATGCACATATACACACACACCTACAAACACACACACATGCTTACATAATATTCACACACACATACACACACACTTACATGCAAAAACACACACATATATACACACAATTACACACATTCATACACACACATATACACACACTTACACATGCATACATACACACAATTACACACACGCTCTTACACACACTCTCACATACATGTGTACATACATACACATATAGAGACACACACACCCCATTAGACACATACACACACATACATATGGATACACACATACATACACATTGAAACACACATACAAACATGCTTACACACACATTTGCACAAACATATACACACAAATACATAAAGAAACTTACATATACATACACATTGTAGGACGAAGAAGCAAATATAAGAAAAAGAAGTAGAGACTTGAAGCAAAGAGGCCTACCAAAATTTTCAAATGGGTCTTGAAGTGTATGCAAGTCCCTTGGAGCTTGGAAAGAAATAGGAAGACTTGAAGAGGATAGTAAGTACGATCAATAGAGGCAACCATTGCCATACTTGCCTACATTTAGGGCATTTTTTGTATATTTTGATCAGATAAGAAAGGATCCTTGTAAAAACACTGGTCTTTTGTAAAGGCAAAGGAAACACTGTTGTAGGAGTTGATATCCACACTTTGGGATATTTTTAGTGATTCTAAAAGCCAATTTGGTCATTTCCAAGCTTTAAAACCAATTTTTAAGTTAGTTTTTTCAAAATTCATGTAAAAAGGGTCACATATTTTAGTATAAAAGTGAAAAACCCTAACTTTGTAAGGAGAACTTCATTGAGTTGAGAAATATTTTGTGCATCTCTTTTTTTGGCTCTTCTCTTTCATGTCCTCATTCCCACCTAGCTTTGTACTTTTAATTTTTTGATCAGGCTTGCACTTTAGCTTGTATACCCATTTAGATTAGTGGCCTTTTTTCGTAGAGGAAAATCACATAAAGATAAAGTACCATTCTTCATAATATCATCATATTCTGATTGCATAGTAGCCATCCAATTTTCCAAATTTTGTGTTTCATAAAAAGAAATAGACTATTTCTCATCACAAAGACTAGAGGTAGCCATTGCACAACAATTAGATGTAAAGGAAGCACTCTAAGAGCTTGAATGAGTATGATATCCAATTTTCTATCTCTCAAATTTTGTACTAAGCATTTAGGCATGTTTTTAGCCTCTTTGATGTCAATCCTCTAATAAACAAGTGCATCATTTAAATCTACATCATAATGGAATAATCTACATAATCATGCGGAACCTATAAAGGTTGTGAAATTACCTCATTTGGACTAGCACTTGACTATCCACCTGTAAGAAGAGGCAATAAAATATCATTCACATCCTTGGAGGTACCTGATATCTATTTGGTACATGAAAGTAATGGCTGAGTTGCATCTTCCACAAAAGAAAAAAAATATAGTGGAGAACCAAAATGTATTTAGCCTAAGGATGATATAGATGGTAGCCTTTGATTTTAGGACTCTATCCGACAAAAATACAATTTACTACTTTATCATCCAATTTTTTGCATTGTTTTTCATGCACTAAAGCATATGCCAGACAACAAAAGACATGCAAATGAACAAAAGGCTTGTAACCATGCAAAGCCTCATATGGAGTGATAGATTGCACTTCTTTGGTGGGACACCTGTTAAGTGCATATGTTGCATATATAACAACCTCAAGCCAAAAGCTATGTGGTAAAGCTTGAGTTTTGACCATACATCTCCCCATATCCATGAGAGAACTATTCTTTACTTCAATAGCTCCATTTTGTTGAGGTGTAACCCATAGTGTAAAATGATGTTTTATCCCACAATCGACCAAAAATGCATTAAAATTAGAAGACATGCATCCCTCCCTTTACCCACAAGAGATTGATACTTCCTCATATCTTTGTATTCTGCACCATCATATTTATTGAGCCTGTGATTAACTTCAAGTGGAGTTGAAGCTTCTCTGCAATTTTCCATATCAAACTTCTTCAATAGATTTAGAAGATACCTTTCTTGTGATACATATATGCCATGATCTGTATAGGTGACTTCCATACCAAGAAAGTATGATAACTTTCATAGATCACTAATATTGAATTCTATTTCAAGTAATCTCTTTACCTCCTTGACTCCTTCATTTGAAGTACCTGTGATTATAATGTCATCCACATAAATACAAATGTAGATTGTAGCTTCCTCTGTTCTTTTGATAAGTAGACTTGGATCTGCTTTTGAACTTTGATATCCAAGATCATTGAGATACTTCACCAATCTATAGTTCCATGCTCTTGGAGCTTGTTTTAATCCATAGAGTGCTCTTCTCAGTCTGCAAACAAAATTTGGATACCTTAGAGACTATAAACCCTTGCGGTTGCTCCATGTATACCTCATCTGATATGTATCCATTCAAAAATGCATTCTTTATATCCAAATGACTTAGAGTCCATCCTTTTGAAGCTGCAATAGCAATTATTGTCCTTATAGTTGATATTTTAGCTACAGGACTAAATGTCTCATCATAATCTATGCCATAAGTTTGGGCATAGCTTTTCACCACCAGTCTAGCTTTGTATCCAGCTATACTTCCATCTGCAAGCTTCTTCACTTTATAAACCCATTTATTTCCAATTATCTTCTTACCATTTGGTTTAGGAACAAGTTCCCATGTCTTGTTCTCCTCTAGTGCATTGAACTCTTCCTTCATTGCTTCTTCCTAATGTTTCTTACCTTTTGCTTCATCATAATTTTGAGGTTCTTCATCATCTTTGACCATATATGCATAGTTTATTTGAGTTATGTAAGAAGTATCATAAGAATACCTTTTTGGTTGTTTTCTTGTCCTACTTGACCTCCTTGGTTCACATTCTTCATATGTGTCTGGATACACCTCTTTTTGGAACTCAAGAGCAAGCACAAGCATGAAAGAACATAAGAAAGGTGGACACACACAAGAAGAAGGAGCAAGTAGGGAGCTCCATGAAGTACATGTCAACTCTTCAGAAGAATCCCCTACAAAACTAGTGATTTCCATCACTAAAACCATTGTAAATACCATTTTCTATTTTTGTAGCTCCATTTTGTGCAAGCCGAGGAGTCCTCGAGCTTGAGGAGTATTAGAAGTACCATCGCACCAATTTTCATAATTTTTAGACTTCATTTGAGCCCTCAAGTAAGCCCTGGAACCTAATTTTTAACTAGGCCGGACACTAGGTCTGGACAGGGCCAAAACTAGTCAAAAAACTATAAAAAGAGCTAGAGAGCTCATTTTTGGGGTTAGCTTCTTGTAGATTTCAGTTTTGTAATAGATTTCTTTTTGTAATCAAAATCCTTCCATTGTTCCTCTCTTTGATCTTGCCTTGTGCGCGTGTGTGTGTATGTGTGTGCATGTTTGTGTGCTTTCACTCATGCACTTGTGCCTTCACTTGCTCGTGGTCTTCATACCGGTCCTCACGTCTCCGCGGATTGACAAGTAAAGGAGGTGGTGCTTACGCTTGAGCTACACCAAATTTTGGCGTCGTTGCCGGGGAGAGAGCTTCGAGGACGAGCGTTGTGATGGTAAGATCGTAGATTTGCGACGTTGGAAGGTAAAAAAACTGTCATTTCAGTTCATTTTCTGTTTTTTCCTCCTCATCTTCATCATCATCATCATCTCCACCTTCTTCCATCTTCTTCTTCATAGAAAATTCTTGTTTTTTAGTGCATTTTCACCATCTTCATACCATTTTTCATGCATTATTGTGTGGGAAGGAGTTAGGAGAAGCAAGGGAGAGCAAGCGCTGTGTTTTTTTTTATGATTTTCTGCTCATACGGAGCTCGCCATAGCCGGCGCTCAGAAATTTGAATTTCCCGCCAAAAAACGCGATTTTGTGATGAAAATCGCGATTCTGTGAAAATTCAAAATTTTTTGAAAAATCACGATTTTCAGTTTTCCCGCCTAAAAGTTGGTTGAAAAGAATCGCGATTCTGTGTTTTTTCTCAAAAAACACGATTCTCTGCTCAAAATCGCGATTCTCACCAATCACGATTTTCAGCAAAAACACGATTTTGTGAAAAACACGACTTTCTGCTCAAAATCGCGATTCTCAGCGAAAAAATGCGATTTTGAAAAAAACACGATTCTCTATGACAAAATCGCGATTTTCATGCCAAAAACACGATTTTGAGAAAAACACGATTTTGTGATTGTGCTCAAAATCGCGATTTTCATGCCAAAAACACGATTTTGTGAAAAAGGCGATTCTATGAAAACACGAATTTTTGCTCAAAATCGCGATTTTCATAAACACGATTTTGTGCTCAACATCGCGATTTTCATGTCAAAAAACACGATTCTGAGAAAATACGATTTTCAGCGGGCTCAAAATCGCGATTCTCACAAATCACGATTTTCAGCAAAAAACACGATTTTGTGAATCACGATTCTCTGAGTCAAAATCGCGATTTTCAAAAAACACGATTCTGTGGATCACGATTTTCTGCTCAAAATCGCGATTTTCAAAAACACGATCTTGTGCTCAATATCGCGATTTTTTGACTTCACAGCATCGCGATTCTCTGAAAGTTCACAAAATCGCGATTTTTTCCAAAAGGTCCTGTTTGCCTGTTTTGACCCCCTGGAGCCTGAATTGGCATAACTTTTTCATCCAAAGTCCATTTTTTGAGCTCTATATCTCGTTGGAAAGCTCGTTTCAAATCCTACACGATCTCAACTGTTTTTTTCAAGAATAACGTGTTGATTTTGAGATAGGATAATTTGAAGTTGACCCTCAAGTGGGACTAGGAAACCAGGGGGGCTCCCAAGGATTTTTGAGCAATACAAAGGGGGAGAAAATTGTGTCATGGGAAAGAAAAAAGCAAAAGATAGAAGAAAAGGGGCTAAGATCGAAAAAACAGAGGGCGATAAACATGAAATACATGAGATAATATCACATCAAGGTGAAACATTTAGAGAAAAATTGCAAGGAATCGAGGAAACGGGGGAAATGTCTATGGGGGTTGGATCCTTATTTGCAACAAGAGAATATGATAATACCTTTGTGCATATCAGAATAGGTTATGACCTTAGAAAGTTGGGTGTTTATATCAATCCTAATTGTGAGTGGAATTTAATTCATATTGAGCTATTGACCTTTATCTTTGAGAACATTCAACCAACAACTCATCCTTCTATCCTCATGGATGGGGAACATTATGAATGCATGGGTAAAGTTGTGTTGCCTGTTATGGTGGATGATATGCAATTTTCGGAAACATTCTTTGTCATGGATTGCATAGATGAAGACTTGATCATTGGCACCCAAAGGTTCATTACACAAAATCATCAAGAATTTGAGGTGTCTTCTCCACCTATTATCTGTGCTTCTACATATATGTCTATGGAAAATCCTAATGACTATCCACCTTATGATAATTGGGGGCAAAATCATCTTTTCACAGAGCGTGCTTTTCATGAAAAAATTTTTCTTTCTACTCATGTTTTTGAATCTAATCCTTCTTTGAGTAAATCACAGGAAACCTTAGAGAATGGAGAAATAGAGGACTCCAAGCGTTTGGGGGATGTGAAAGGACCCTCTCTTCCTGTAAGTTTGGATTCCCCTCATGAAATCATAAGCAGGGATGATCTACACTCATATGATCAAGAAGGAGATGATCAAGAAATACCAGGTGTCATTGGTGTGGAGAATAATGTCAAATTGATGGTCAATCATGGCAATGCATCACCCATTTGTACATCTAGAGATTCAATGTGTAATACGGACAAATGTATTGATGAATCTCTAGATCAATCTCCAACAACACTACCCGTTGACCCCTTGCATAAGCCTGATGAATGTATAGAAAACCAACCTTTGTTGCATTCCCCATGTAAAGATGAGTTTTCTCAAAAAAATCACATAGAAGGCTCAAAAGACCCTTACATTAAGAAACAGAAATCACATTTTCTTGGTAATGTCAAGCAAATTTGGGTGGCCAAGAAATTACTTAGAGCCCAACCAAATCGCACTATGATATGGGTACCAAAGAAAGCCCTTGCACAAAATCAGTCCCCTCACACTAGACTTCAAAATCTATGGTCTAGGCCTACCATGACTTATCCTCAAGAAAGACCACTTCCAATCCAAGGATCCCAAGCAAGCAAGCCTAAGCTCAGAAAAAATCCAAGGGGGGACTTCAAGGCAACAATCTGCACAACAAAGACACCAAGGCGAGGTAAAGGACTGAATCAAGCTCAGAGCTCCAACAAAGATCAAAGAACCTCTTCTGCAAGGATATGGGTTTGGAAGACGAAAGTACCGGTAGCATCCACCAAAGCAAAGAGCCAACCACGATGGATCAAACCCTCACGAAATCATTCAAACATGAAGCAGCCAAAGGTGATCACTGCCCAATCACAGACCATTCTCAAATGGATCCCTATAAGGAGGAATGATCAGTTGTCCTCTCGAGATGCAATGGATACCTCCAACAAAGATGGAATCAACCTCCGCAAATAACATCGAAAGCCTCAAACGAGCAACAACCATGTGCTCCTTGCACAACCCTGTCTTTTGCACCATTCAGGTCATGCATTTCCAAAGTATGCATTAATATAGGGCCACATTACACGGCCGTGCATAGACACACTTGAGAAGCCCATGCACAAGAGCACAGTGACATATGTCAAACATTTCTATTGATACTAACTTTTGTGTTCTTGTTTTGTGATATCCTTTTCCTCAAAAAAAAAAAAAAAAAAAAAAAGGGGGGGGGAAAGAAAAGTGGGAGAGAGCTTGTTCCCAGGTTTGGCTTATGAAACATGAATGAGTCATGCTTAGTTGAAGGTGGAACTGTTATCAGCATGGTAATCTCTTAGAAACTGGCACGTGTCCAATATTCCTCTGAGTGTCAATATAGGGAAGTGAACGTGCATGAGCCCAAGCTCAGAAATGCACATTGTTAGTGACAAATGTTGCTTTGAAAAGAGGAGAGGGGATCCACCCCTCAAAAGATCGCATCAGTGGACAATCGACATGGACATTCATCAACAAGGTTCCATCCCAAAGGCCGAGTGTACAACACGAAGAGACAAACATCCATCAACCTTCTCCATGGTAAGTATCTTTACTCTGGAAACACCATAACCATGATTGTTTAGGAAACCTCTTCGTCAGCATACCCTTGAGCACTTAGCTCAAGACCCGCAATTTTTGCACCATACTTCTTCCAATGCATTGTCCAAGTAAGCATGCGTAGCGCTACATTACAAGGCCGTGCACAAGGCACATACTTTTTTCAACCCAGGCACGAACACACTTACCCATCATTCATTATGGGTTATGAGTAGTTGGCATGACTGCTCTCAACATCATCTTTGGAAGAGCTAGCGGACATCCTGGGGGCAACATCAATACCTAGGAAGCAATTCGAAGCCAGTAGTTGCTCCACTCAATCTTGATAACCTCTTTTGAGCAACTCACAATCTTTGAAAGCTCACAACGATGCACTCATGCGGAATCCACGAAAGAAGCACATACCAAGGGACTATGACTTGCAAAGGCTTGCAGTGACAAATGAAGAACCGGACAACCAACGCTTCCAAATTTGGAAGATAGAGGGCTCTTGTTCACACAGAATGGATACTACCTCTCAAAGCACTACATGGAACAACCACTACAACAAGGGTCTGTCAGGGACGACAGACTCGAGAGGGAGGGGCGTGTTGGAACTCAAGGTCAAGCACAAGCATGAAAGAACATAAGAAAGGTGGACACACACAAGAAGAAGGAGCAAGTAGGGAGCTCCATGAAGTACATGTCAACTCTTCAGAAGAATCCCCTACAAAACTAGTGATTTCCATCACTAAAACCATTGTAAATACCATTTTCTATTTTTGTAGCTCCATTTTGTGCAAGCCGAGGAGTCCTCGAGCTTGAGGAGTATTAGAAGTACCATCGTACCAATTTTCATAATTTTTAGACTTCGTTTGAGCCCTCAAATAAGCCCTGGAACCTAATTTTTAACTAGGCCGGACACTAGGTCTGGACAGGGCCAAAACTAGTCAAAAAACTATAAAAAGAGCTAGAGAGCTCATTTTTGGGGTTAGCTTCTTGTAGATTTCAGTTTTGTAATAGATTTCTTTTTGTAATCAAAATCCTTCCGTTGTTCCTCTCTTTGATATTGCCTTGTGCGCGTGTGTGTGTATGTGTGTGCATGTTTGTGTGCTTTCACTCACGCACTTGTGCCTTCACTTGCTCGTGGTCTTCATACCGGTCCTCACGTCTCCGCGGATTGACAAGTAAAGGAGGTGGTGCTTACGCTTGAGCTACACCTCTTCATCCGATATAGGAGCTTCTTCATTTCTTCTTGTTAATCCACTTCTGGATGTACTTGGTTGCATATAATCTTTAGCTTCATTCACCTACACAATTGATTTTCCTTTCTCACATCTTCTTACCTCTTCTTCAAATTCTTCAGTTGTATGACTTTCATCTAAATAGCAACTTTTCTTTTCATCAAATGTAACATCTCTAGAAACAAGAAAATGTTTGGTTAGAGGATTCCACAACATGTAACCCATCTGCTTTTCATCATGACCAATGAACACATATTTTTTTGCCTTTGGTTCAAGTTTATGTCTAAGTTGTGATGGCACATAAGCATATGCAATTGATCCAAACACTTTACAATGATCTAGTGTTAGTTTCTTACCCCACCAAGCTTCATATGGAGTCATTCCATTTAGAGCTGCACACGGTAATCTATTCACAAGATATGTAGCTGTATTTACCAGTCTCAGCCCAAAGATAATTTGGACAATTCTTCTCCTTAAGCATAGCTCTTGCAAACTCAACCAAAGTCTTGTTTCTGTTGGAGATAGACGTCTGCGGAAGCACACGAACAGCACAAGGAAGAAGAAGAAGCTTGGAGGACAACACACAAGACTGAATGAATTACTAGAGAATGTACAAAGATAAGTAGCCCATTAGGGCAATAGGCATATATACAAGCCGGGGGAAAAAAACCTCCTAAAGAGGGAAAAAAGTGCCCCGGCAGTCCTAGAGTGTTCACGCACATCACTACCTAAATATATCAACAAATCCCCCCTGGGAGTGATGCGGTGAACAAGGAGCTCGCACTCATGAGGAAGTGCCAAGCTATGTGGAAATCACTCCACAAAAGGAAGTAAGCCCAAAGCTTTGCGGAAAGCTTCAAACTTCTCCCTAGGCAGAGCCTTCGTGAAAAGATCTGCAATGTTCTCCTGCGTGGGCACATATGCCAAGCTGATCTCCCCAACAGAGAACCTCTCCCTGACATAGTGATAATGCACCTCAATGTGCTTAGTGCGAGCATGGAACACAGGGTTCCTCGCAATTGCCAATGCGCTCTGACTGTCAGTGAAGATGGTGGTGGGGAAAGACTGGCCAACACCCAAATCAGCCATAAGGCGTCTGAGCCACACACACTCAACAGTAGCTGTGAAAGCTGCCCTATACTCAGCCTCACAACTGGAAGTGGCCACAGTAGGCTGCTTCTTGCTCAACCAAGATATACATGAGCTACCAAGCATGAAGCAAAAACCACTGGTGGACACACGAGTGTCATAGCAACCAGCCCAATCCGAGTCAGAAAAAGCATGCAAATCTGGCGGTAGTGATCCCCCCTTGGGATAAAACAACCCAAGTAGACGAGTACCACTCAAGTAGCGAAAGATGCGCTTAACCGCTTTCCAATGTGTGACTCCTGGGCAATGCATAAACCTACTCATCTGTGAGATAGCAAACTGAATATCTGGCCGAGTAATGCATAAGTAAATCAAGCATCCAACAACCTGCTGATAGAGAACAGCATCAAATGCATCTCCAGCATCATGAAGACTCAATCGTAAACCTGTCTCCATAGGAGTGGCAATAGGCTTACAGTCTTCAAGGCCAAAACGCTGCAATAATGTGTCTATATATTTCGTTTGACACAAAGCCATTCCACCATCAACATGCATAAACTGAATGCCCAAATAGTGATGCAAATGCCCCAAATCAGACATCTCAAATGAGGCATGCAAATCAGCCTTAAAATCATCAATATGTGTCTCAATAGGACCAGTGAGCAGCATGTCGTCAACATAGACAACAATGATCAGAAGCACATCATTAGCACGCTTAACATATAAGGTGCTTTCAGTTGGACTATTCTCAAAACCATATGCAATCAGACAGGCATGTATCTTCTCATACCAAGCACGTGGTGCTTGCTTTAAACCATATAATGCCTTCTTTAACCTGCAAACCTGGTTTTCATGCCCTTTCTGCACAAAGCCATGGGGCTAAAAAACATACACTTCTTCATGCAAGTCACCATTCAGAAATGTTGTTCTAATATCCAACTGATGTACATTCCAACCATGATGGGCTGCAAGTGCACAAATGCTGCGAACAGTAGTCATACGGCATGTAGGTGCAAAGGTCTCATCAAAATCAATGCCTCTTTCCTGTGCATAACCCTTTGCAACAAGCCTAGCCTTATACCTGTCAACTGTACCATCAGGTTTACGCTTCAGCTTGTATACCCACTTAGTGCCAATGGCCTTCTTGCCAAGAGGCAAGTCACATAAAGACCATGTACCATTCTTCATTATAGCATCATATTCAGATTGCATAGCAGCCATCCAATTTTTTGAATTTTGTGCTTCATCAAAAGAAACAGGCTCATTCTCATCACAGAGACTAGATGCAGCCATAGCATAGCAATCTGATGCAAAGGAGGCACTATGAGAGCCTGAACGAGTACGATATGACAAAGGTGCATCTAATTTGCTGTCACGCAAAGTCTGCACCAGCCATTTTGGCATAGTTTTTGCCTGCTCAATATCAGCTGTCTCATCAACAAGTGCATCATGTAAATCTGCATCAGAAATGGAATGATCTGCATCATCATATGAAACCTGCAAAGGTTGAGAAGTTGCCTCATTAGGACCAGCACTAGCCTGTCCACCTGTAAAAAGAGGCATCAAAGTATCATACATGTCTTTGGAGCTAACAGATGTCTCCTTAGTACATGAAAGCAATGGCTGAATAGCATCCTCCACAAAGACAACATCACGGCTAACCAGAATGCGTTTAGTCTGTGGATGATACAGACGATAGCCTTTACTTTCAGAACTGTACCCAACAAAAATACATTTTACTACCTTATCATCCAATTTTCTGCGATGTTGTTCAGGCACTAATGCATATGCCAAACAACCAAAAACACGCAGATGAGCAACAAATGGCTTGCGGTCATGCCAAGCCTCATATGGAGTGATAGACTGCAACGCTTTAGTGGGACACCTGTTCAGTACATATGATGCACACATGACAGCCTCAAGCCAGAAACTATGTGGTAAAGCCTGACTTTTGACCATGCACCTCGCCATCTCCATGAGTGACCTGTTCTTTCGTTCAGCTACTCCATTCTGTTGAGGTGTATACGGCACTGTACACTGGTGTTTTATCCCACATTCAACCAGAAATGCATTAAAATCTGAAGACATATATTCCCCCCCTCGATCAGAACGGAGGGTGCCCATTTTACATGCTGACAGATTTTCAGCCAAAACCAAAAACTGTTTGAAGCACATGAACACTTCGGACTTTGCTTTGAGTGGATATACCCATGCATGCCTGGAAAAATCATCAATGAAAGTCACGAAGTAAAGGTAATTTCCAAAAGAGGGTGTCTGCATAGGACCACAGACATCACTATGTACAAGCTGCAATTTCTGCGTAGCCCGAACTGAACCATCTTTTGGAAAGGAAGAACGCTGCATTTTGCCCAAAATACAGCCTTCACAAACATGTTTTCCAGGTGCCTCAAGTTTGGGCAAAGAGTACACCATTTCAGATTTCTGCAGGCGTAACAAACTAGCAAAATTCAGATGACCAAATCGTGCATGCCAAAGCTTTGCATCTGACATAGCCTGAGAATCATGAACTGCACATGCCGAATCATTCACAGATCTTTCATAGTCTATGAGCTTATACAGCCCACGACATAAAATGCCAGAAGCAATAATCACATCGCCATTTGAGAGATCATGGACTGTACACCTGTCATCAACGAATTTCACAACCAAGCCAATCTTGGCTAATGCAGAAACTGATAACAGGTTCTTTTTGATCCCTGGCACAAATAAAGCATCTGACAAAGTGAAAGAACTACCATCAGTAGTAGTCAGAATGACCTTACCAACTCCCATAACAGGATAAGAGGAGTTATTGGCACATGTGACAGTATTCCCTGTAGGGGCAAACTCGAGTCAAGAGAAGAAACTGCGCTGCGAGGTAATATGTTTGGTCGCCCCACTGTCAAAGTACCAAACATCTGAGTCTACTGCAGACATGCACTGATCATGAGAAGATGGGTCAAAACTGCAGACAGTAGTAAACGCCCATTCTTCTTCCTGCACAAGATTTGCAGACTCTGTTTTTGGTGTAGAGGCCTCTGCAACAACCATTCCAGCCTCTTTCTTCTTTGCCTCTTTAGCAGCCAGTTTTGGACAGTTCTTTATAATATGATCATTTCCTTTACAGTACTTGCAGAACAATTTCTGCTTTTCTGATTTCTTTTCATCTTTATCCTGGTTCTTCGATTGTGCAGCATTTGCAGATTTCTGCTTACTAGTAGAAGAGCTCCATTTTCCTTTGCCCTTCTGACTAGCCAGGAAAGCTTGATCTGCAACATGCATAATGGACCTGTTCTGCCTGGACTGATCTTCCTGCAACAGAACAGAGACTAATTCCTCAAATGACAAGGCATTCGGATTGCCTTTCATCATCAACCGAAGAGTAGAGGCAAAACTCTTATATGAATCAAGAAGACCATTCAGAACGGTCTGCACAAGTGAGCTATCTGGTATAACCTCATTAGCAGAAATCAATTGTTCCTTCAGGTCTTTGATCTTTGTAAGAAAACTGTCCATAGAATCACCTTCATTCATGTGCTCACTCTCCAACTGTTTTCGGAGGTAAGCAACACGAGCCTCATTCCTAGCCTGGTACAAAGTGGTAAGTGTATCCCAAGCATCCTTTGCTGTTCTGCAAGAGCGAATGTGAGGAATAATGGCACGTTTGACAGACAAGGCTATCAATGCATGTGCCTGGGCATCTCTGCCATCCCAACGAATCTGCTCTGCAGTAGGTGCAACAGAAATAGCAGCACAAACAAGAATCTGCGGAATATCATCTTCGACACCATCTTCATCAGCTCCAACACCTGTATTTGCAGTACCTATCGTTACAGGTGTAACAGGACGTCTTTCAACACCCTGCACAATGTTCCACAATCCTTTTGCCACCAGTACATGTCGCATCATATAAGCCCATAATGGGTAGTTGGTACCATCCAACTTATCCTCAACAGCCCACATACGGAATACATCACTGCTTTCAGCCATGGCCGGTGACTAAAATACCTTGATGCAGAAAATTGACTGTATCTCAAAAAGTTGAACAGAACTGCTCAGACAAGTTCTGCTAGACCTGTAGCAGACTTCGAGACGCTTAAACTGGCGAACAGAAACTAGTATATACCTTTGGCACAAAAGGACGAAATAGCCTGCACAAGCGCTGCGATAGTGCGTTCGGAGGCCGAAACAAGCTCAGATCACGATTTCGGCACCATAGAGCGAAGCAGTTTTGATCTCGAAAACACCCTGAGTATGCTCACCAAATTTCATGCGAATCTGAGACTGCAAACGGAGGAGTGTTGACGGCGCCCTAGAAGAAGCGACGACCTGCTCTGATACCAATTGTTGGAGATAGACGTCTGTGGAAGCACGCGAACAACACAAGGAAGAAGAAGAAGCTTGGAGCACAACACACAAGACTGAATGAATTACTAGAGAATGTACAAAGATAAGTAGCCCATTAGGGCAATAGGCGTATATACAAGCCAGGGGAAAAAAACCTCCTAAAGAGGGAAAAAAGTGCCCCGGCGGTCCTAGAGTGTTCACACACATCACTACCTAAATATATCAACAGTTCCTTCTTTCTGCTACACCATTTTGTTCTGGTGTATACCTGCAGGTTATTTCTCTCTTAATACCTGCATTCCAAAGATAATCATTGAACTCTTGGGAGAAGTATTCTCCCCTCCATCAGACCTTATTCTCTTAAGCTTTTGACCCGTGAATCTCTTTGCATATGCATGAAAATGCTTGAAAGCTCCAAACACTTCTTATCTTTCCTTCAAAACATACAGAGTTATCCATCTTGTAGCATCATCAATGAAAAGAACATAATACCTTGAGCCACTGATAGATCCTTCTTTTGTTGGTCCCCATACATCTGTATGAATGAGCTCTAGTAATCCGTCTGCTTTATGCATCTAACATGCTTCACAAACCATATGTTGACTCTACACATTTGGTAATCCTAGACAAGACTGATTTGCAACCATAGCTTTAATTCCACTTTCATTGAAATGACATAATCTCTTATGCCAGAGATCAAGTTCTGTAATCACTCCTTCACCATGTGTGAGCAAAGCTTGACCAATGTTCCCTTGCCCTCTTAAAGTAAAGAGTCTAGCTTCTTTCTTACCACAGACAATCTGATTATATCCATTCTCTGGATCTTCAAAAAATACTCCTTCATTTGTAAACCTAACTTGAAAAGCTTTTTAGACTATTTGCCCCACACTAATCAACTTTTTAAGTATTGTGGGAACATACAAAACATTGGTTAGCAAATCTGCTCCACTCTTGCATTTCACTTTTCCAATTGAACGTACACTATGTCTTGTATTATCACCTGTTTGAACTGTATGACTAGAAATGTCTTTTTCCAATTCTGACATCAATTCTATGTTTCCTAACAAATGATTAGAACATCCTGAGTCAATGTAAAATACCTTTAGATCTTCTTTGTCTGATGTGTTGATTGAGTTCATCATCGATGATGTATGACCTTCATTCTGTGTATCATTTGCATAATTGTAGTAGGTGGTGTTGTAGGATTGATTATGTCCCCAACTTCTTCCTCCACCTCTACCATAGCCCCCTCTTTGAATTTGTCTACCTCTTTGAGAGTAACTCTAATTTTGATTTGATCCTTGTTGATTGTGCCAACAGTCATGAGCCAAATGATTACTCAATCCACAGATCCAACAAGCCTTCTTATTGTTATTCCGATTACCTCTTCCTCGTCCAAAACCTCTTGGTCTTCCTCTGCAAGTGCCTTTACCTCTAGCATAATAAACTTGAGAACTCGATTCCTCTTCATCCTTTGATTTACCTTTATCTCCTTTCTTCTTGTTCTTCATGTGCATTGCATAACTTTGTCATTTATCTCCATCTCCCTTCAAGTCTTGCTCAAATGCGAGCATCAAACCAAGCAATCGATTCAAATCTAGAACATAATGACTCAAACAAAGTTTTGTTGACAAGACAAAAGGTTTCCACCTTTCATCTCCTCCCAAACCTACAAGTAGTTGAGCAATCAATCTGTGATCTTCAACATCTTCATCTATGGATCCAAGACTATCTGCTAGATCCTTCCTTAGTGACATAATCACTAATACTTTGACTTGGCTTCTTCTTGAATGTTGTAAACTTTGACCATAGACTTGCTTTTCGTGCTTTGGTGGTACTTTGGAAATGATATTCCAATGTGTTCCATATATCTTCAGATGATTCTAATCCTCTGATGTGTGGTAGCAAATGATCTGAGATTGCATTGTAGATGTAAGCTTTTGCACTTGCATCCTTCTTTTGCCAGTTTTAAAGCATCTAGTTCTTACTTCTTTGGTCGACTTTCATCTTCAAGTATTGGCTTCTCTTCTTCACCTTATTATGTACACCATGAGATCCTTACTCATAAGTAAGGCTTTCATTCTCATTACCCACTATGCGGGGTAATTATCTCTATCCAGTTTGTCAATGGAGATATGATATGCCATACTCCTTTCCTTCTGCTACCACCTGTGAGCTTAAAGGATAAATGATAATACCTCTTGAAGTTCTTTCTGTATAGATACTTTTGAAGTAACCTTTTGATGTCTTGTGTCTTTGAATGCTTCAGCTTTCAAACTTTAATGAAAACTTTTCCAAAACTTCTCATAGCTTTGCCGCCTTCTGCTCTCTAGAACCTTTGTGGCTCTGATACCACTTGTTGATGTGCAAAACATCACAAGAAATGAATTAATGTGACATTAGAACACATCTGTGTTCACCATTAACTCAATGCTTCTCCAAACTTTGAGAAAAGATTGCTTAAACTAAAAACTTTGCTTCTACAAAAATTTTTAGTCACTAAAATGACATACCTTCACTCTTTCGCTTATTTCTCTAAGCACAGATATTATTTCTCCAAGATCTTTTGGTGAAGATCTTTCCAAGAAGCTATTATTTGCAAGAAACGGATCTCTAGATCTCAAGTTATTGCCTTCACAAACTCACCCTGTATGAGTTTTCAAAACTGGAAATTTTGCATCTTTTAGTAAAACTCAGTGTCTAAAAATGAAAATTCGATGCCTAGCATCGACTTCCAACCAAAAGTCGATGCCAAGCATCGACTTGGTTCTTTTTCAACCACTTTTTCAGTGCCAAAATCACCCCCTTGAACACATATATGAACAAGACCACTTTTATCTGGGAAGTCGATGCCAGGCATCAACTTTATGTCGAAATTCGATGCCACACATCAAGTTGCTCCACAAAGCTCATGTTTTTAAAATATTTAACAACACATAAAACTCAGAGAATAAAAACAATGACTTATCAACACAAACTCGATGCGAGGCATCAAGTTGCTTGGAAAACTTGAACTTTTGAACTCATCACACAATAAGCAAGCATGGAGATGATGGAGAGAGTCTCATACACAGAACTTTATTTAGTTCTTCTCATAGCTATGAAAAACTCAGAAGCTTACAAGTGCTTTCTCTCTTAGAGAGGCCCGACTATACTCAGTCATACAAAATGAACTTTTCCTCACTCTAACTAGTCTTCCACATCGCATCAATTGATACATCTAACTTATATAGTTTTTCTCAATCTCGTGACTTTTAAAAACCTTCTAGAACTAAAGTGAACTAACTTTACAAATATAATACACTTGTCAATTTGTCCCTTCACATAAGCGTGTGGTTTTCTTCTAAAGCTTTGACCTTCAAATATTGGGAGACATGTTAAGTACATATGTTGCACTCATAACAACCTCAAGCCAGAAACTATGTGGTAAAGTCTGGGTCTTGACCATACATCGCACTCTACAATGATGTTTTCTCCCACTCTACAATGATGTTGAGGTGTATACAGCACTCTACAATGATGTTTTATCCCACGTTCACCCAGAAATGCATTAAAATTAGACGACATATATTTGCCCCCTTAATCAAAATGGAGGTGCACATTTTACATGTTGATAGATTTTTAGCCAAAACAAGAAACTGTTTGAAGCACATAAACACTTCCGACTTTGCTTTCAATGGACATACCCATGCATGTCGAGAAAAACCATCGATGAAAGTCACGAAGTAAAGATATTTCCCAAAAGAAGGTATCTCCATAAGACCACAGACATCACTGTGGACAAGCTGCAATTTCTAAGTAGCTCAAACTGAGCCATCTTTTGGGAAAGAGGATATTTGCATTTTGCCCAAAATAGAGCCTTCACATACATGTTTCCCAGGTGCCTCAAGTTTGCTCAAAGAGGACACCATTTCAGATTTGTGAAGGCATAGCAAAGCATGCATGCCAAAGCTTTGCATCTGCCATAGCCTGAGAATCTTGAACTGTACATGTTGAATCATTCATAATTTTAGCATAATCTATGAGCTTATACAGCCCATGAAATAAAATGCTAGAAGCAATGATGATGCTACCATTTGATAGAAAAGGTGATAGGGTAGAGAAATTGGTTTATTATCATTCAAGGGGCACTCTTTCAAACTCCCAAACTACCCTTATCATGAAGCTCTCCGTTTCATCTACCCTCTTTGACATTGTGAACTTCTCTGACCCATATCTTGGCGCTCCAAAATCTGATCGAAGCAATTTTTGTCATGTTTTGAAGCTACATTTTTAAGATTTGAATTGAAATCAAATGCTACATGCCTTGACAAAGTTGTGTTGGAAACAAATTCCTCTACAGTACTTTAGTAGATACTAGGGGATCACTTGCGAGACTAGTTTTTTATCATTTGGCATCCAAATCGACTTATGTCACTTGTATTGACATCATAGCTTTCATTTCCAGGTGTTGGAACAACTTATATTTGACTGGCAAGGAGAAAAAGTGCATCAATTTTTCTTAGTTCTCATGTTTTCAGATATTGCCACTTGCTTTTGGCATCATTTTGATTGGTTTTTGGTGTTGAGACCCGTCTCGAACCAATAGACATTTTGAATTTTCATTTGGGTTTGGAGAGGATTGCAAATCAAAGTCTTAGCACTTTCAAGATCACTTCAATTTCACTTTCGAAGTCTTCAATTGTATTAGAGAAGTGTTCTAGTGCTATTTTTCTCTCTTTCTTGCTTATAAATTTACTTCCATTGGTTCTAGACACTCTAGCTAGTAAATGCGGTCAGTAAAAATGGATCTTAAGGGTGAGCAACCTTTAGAATACACTTCTCCACCCTGAAGCAAGAACTAGAGGATCTAGACCATAGAATGGAAGAGGTAGAGCAAGTAGCAAAAGGTTGAGCAAGAAGAGGAATATTCCTGTGGAGAGCCTTATGATGAGTTTGTTTTGCACAAGCAATTCACTAAGCTTAAGGACCAAACCCTTAGGTCAAAGAGAGAAATTGGTAGTATAACCTCTCTAATAGAACAACTTAAGACTCAGATGATCTCACTAGAGACTCACGTTACCTCTTTCCTAGATAGGAAGGAAAGAGAGATGCCAGTTCTTCCTATAGTAGAGACAACTAGGAAGGATGTTCCTTTTCTTGGAAAACATAAAGGAGAGAGTTCTAGGGAGACTCCCCTCTTAAAAGGCCTCAAGCCCACGACCTTTATGGGGGATGATCATGAGAGGAATAGGGATGCGATCTACACTTTGTTGCAAAAGTGGAATGGCCTGCATCAACTAAATGGCACCCCACCTAAGTATCATGTGCTAGAAGTGACTCTCATAAGGGTAAGGTGTGTGTCCCTAGAGACCTTGATATGAGATAAAACATTTTATTTGAGTGTCATGACACACCTAGTGAAGGACACCTAGGAGTTAACAACACTTATGATCTTGTTAAAAGGAATTTTTATTGGCCTAGACTTCATAAGGACATTCTAGAGTATGTGCTTAAGTGCACTATATGCCAGGTCAAAAAAGTTGAAAGGTTGAGGATTGGAGGACTACTCCACACATTGGACATTCCCAATGGGAAGTGGGAGAGAATCTCCATGGATTTCATAGTAGGATTACCTAAGACACAAAGAGGGCATGACTCAATCTCGGTAATTCTAGAAAGGTTAACCAAACTGGCTAGGTTTATTTTGGACACATAGTAAAGTGAAGACACCTAAGTTTGATAGATTGTTTGTAGAGAACCTATACCGATTATATGGTCTTTCCTTAGACATAGTTTTTCACCAAGATAGGAAGTTCACTAGCCACTTTTAGAGAGCAGTCTTCAAAAGGTTGGACAAAAAACTTCGCATGAGTACAACCAAGCATCCATAGTCGGATGGTCAAACAAAAAGGGTTAACCAAATTCTAGAGGATATGCTTTGAGTGTATGTGGATGAAAGGCAAAATAACTAGGAAGAGTACTTACCTGTAGTAGAGTTTGCATATAATAGTTCTAAGCACTCTTCCACTAGGCATAGTCCATTTATGCTCATGTATGGATTTCAAACAAGAGCTACTTATGTAGTAGGATTGTAAAATGAGAAGGTCCAAGCTACAAAGGAATTCTCGGAAGAGATTGTTACAAGGAAGGAGATAAGGTAGAGAGCTCACACACACACTCTCACAATCAAAGAGGAGCACACACACAGATTGAGGCAAGGAAGAATGATCTTCTTCTTCTTCTATTACATAAAAGGAATGTACAAGAATGACCTAAAAACAACAATACAACAAGTGCAAGATAAAGAACAGTACATAAGGAAAAACCTAATGTTCGTGAGTGAGTGAGCTGAGAAGAAACAAATGTGCCATCACTCTTAGTAGATAAATCTAGTAAAGCTTAATGAACTATTCTTGACATATATCGGTGTGAACACTATAGATGTAAGAGAAATGAAAAAAGTGATACGTGTCATCCTAGATCATCACATGTTGAGGTTGATATCTCAACACTCCCCTTCAATCTCAATGTCATATCCTCTAATCCAAGCATCTTTTGAAAATTCTTTAGCTTCTTTGCTCCAAGTGCTTTAATGAAAATATCAACAACATGCTCATCTGTTCTCACATAAATAAGATCAATATCACCTGCTAATAGCTTCTATCTGATGAAGTGATAATGTACCTCGATATGCTTTTCTCTAGCATGAAAAATAGGGTTTCATGCTAACTATATGCTACTAAGATTATCACAAAAGATTGTGATAGGCTTTTGCACTTCCACACCTAAATCTAAAAATAGCATCTCTAGCCATGATGCCTCACATGCAGCCATTGCAGCACCTCTATACTCAACCTCTATACTCGACAAAGCAACAGTGGGTTGCTGCTTACTACTCCTCGTAATAGTTGCACTCCCAAGTGAGAATAGAAACCACTAGTAGATCCTCTATTTGGAATGCTATCATCCCAATTTGCATCAGTGTATCCATGAACCTGAAAATCTACACCAGCTTCATAAAACAATGCATAATCCAAAGTAGCACTCACATAAAGTAGAGTCCACCTCAGAGCCTCTAAATGTGTCTTCCTGGGAACCTGCATAAATTGAATTTCAAGTCCAATAGTGTAGCTTAGATCAGGCCTTATAATTGTGAGATATATCAAACTTCCCACAATTTTCATGTACATAGTAGCATTTTCCAATGCTTCACTTGATGTAGTATCCAACTTCAAATTTTGATCTAATGGCATAGAAATTGGCTTATAATCATCCATAGCATACCTTTGCAACGTACTCAAGGCATATTGCCTTTGCTACATCTATATACCTGTTTCTGTATGTATAAACTCAATGCCCAAGAAATAGCATAGCACACCAAGATCCTTCATGTCAAATTCCTGCATAAGGAGTTACTTTACCTCTTTAATGTTTGCTTCATTTTCACCTCCTACAATCAAGTCATCAACATAAATAGCCACAATTGTGATGCCACCATCAACCTTTCTTGCATATAATGAATGATGTGCATCACACATAGAAAATCCAATGGTGGTCAAATAATCATCAATCCTTGCATGTCAAGCACAAGGCGCTTGTTTACATCCATAGAAAGCCATTTGGAACCTACAAACATATTATGGGTGCTTTGAATCTTCCTATCCTTGTGGTTCATCCATATATACTTCTTCTTGTAACTCACCATGTAGGAAAGCATTCTTCTACAACAATGAAAAGAGAAGCATTAGGATTGTTCTATATAATAAATAATTTTTTATTCTACCTACTAGCCAATAAGTTCAAGTTCTTTGTTGACCACCAAAACTTGTTATATTTGATCAACAAACCTTGCAGTATTAGAATGCTAGTTAGATGGTTGTTATTGTTGATGGATTTTGATTTTGTAAGTGGTTGTCAAAAAAGGAAGTATGCACATAAGAACCAACCATTTGTCTACAATGACTCATGGAGAATCATCAATTGGAGTAGAGGATGAGAGCACATATAATTACCTCTTTAACCTAAAAATATGTCCTTCTATGCTAAAGAAATGGTACCTATTCTTACACATGGTCCACATCCTCAGATAAATTCCAAGAAAGACTAAAACTTTTTAAAGACAACCTTCATATTGTGGTAGGTAGCTTGTATTTTAATGATTCAAACGGAGTGCTATTAGAGACTGCAGAAAAAAACCAACCCTTATTCATCAAGCTCATCTGAACCTTGGGAACCAACATAAAGGAATAAGTGGAACTACTCAAGGATTGTGATGCATAGGATTGTATTGGCCATATATGCAAAAAGAAGTACATGAATATATAACCAACTACAATGTATGCCAAGCATCTCATCCATATGAGCACTCATCAATGAGCTATTCCACAATAGCTCTAGAATGGAGTAAAACAATGATAGATTTATTGAAGAAGCAACCCATTAGGAGTGATTTTAGCAAGAAAACAAGATCTAGAAGAACAAAGCAAAGATTATGTAATCATCGACAAGAAAATTTTTAAAAGGGGTAGGGATAATCAATTACAAGTATGCGTCCATGAACAAGAATACATTCCAATCCTAGAGATGGCTCATGTAGGTGTCACTAGGGGTCATTTCTCACTAGATTATGGTGGCCCACACTACACATGGATGCAGCAAATTATGTAAAGAGTTGTGATATTTTCCAAATAACCAAGTATCCTATTATGAAGGATGACATGCCCCTACAACCAATGGTCTGAGGTAGAGCTTTATCAAGATGGGAAAATGATTTTATTGGACCTATTAACCCCCCAACAAGAGGATCTCATGCTAATTATATTATTGTGACCACAAACTACTAGACTAAGTGCGTGGAGGCAAAATCCACAAAGGAACATTGATGCTCATACCATTAGATATACTCAATACTCCACCCTCAAGTGACCACAAATGATCCATGGTGTTCTAAGTTGTAAGGCCTCCATTATGAGGAGAAGCCATTGTGAGAGCTCGAACATTTGTGTAACCCTAACTTCCAAGTTAGATGAGCTCTATGCATGATCGTTGATGGTAATAGATAATCTTTGTGAGCCTAGCCATTAGGTTAGGTAGGGCATAAAATTCAAAGTCATTGGGTTGCCATTCAAGACAAAAATAAAGGCCTTGTGGTTGCGCACAATTTCCCATAGAACCTTAATGGGGGGAGTGTAGAGGGGGCTTGCCCCCTTCTATGGGATTTAGGGGGCCTATCCCCCCTCGCCTATAGGGCGAAGATGATAGGACTTTTAGTCATGGAGATATTTTTGGATTATATATTTTGCTGACTATTTCATATCTCTTGACTATGTTTATATATACCAACTCCCCTTGTAAAAGCTATATAAGCATAGCCCATGTTGAGCTTTACATATCATTACACACTAGTAAGCCCTTCATCTAGATTCTATCTAGATCTCCATCTAAGCTCCACATTCGGAGTGCATGGGTGGATAAAACCATCATTGTAACTTCATTACTCTTGGCAATATGAGAACTTGAGTTCTCTATCTCTCAATATGCATCTATCTTTGTGTGCATTTTTCCCTCAACTTTGTCTACTGGTCTATTCTATTGTGCTATTATTTTCTTTCATGGTATAATAGCTAAGGAGGATCTGAGTGGTGCATAAGCAAAAATGCAGAGGTTGTAGAGGTTTTAATGATGAAAGAGATAAGATGTCAAGTAGTGGATCATCATCTACAATTGGGAATCAAGGTCATTTGTCAACAGGAGTAGGTGGAGCATAGACAAGAGCAACAATGATGCTAGTCATCCGAATGTTGACTTCACGAAAGATAAACTTGATGGTACAAACTACACCCTATGGAAGTTTAAAATCACTCCTATCCTGGATTAATATGATCTTCTAGAGACTATTCTTGGGAGTGATCATAAGCCCCAAGAGACACCTGATCAAAATAATCATGGTTGAATGATTCTTCCTGATGTTGATTTTCTATGTGCTTGGAAACATGGAAACGTAGATGGACTGTGTGCTCTAATTACAAGCACTAGTGATAGTGTTCTAACTCTCATTCAGCATACTACCAAGGCATATAAAGCATAGAAAATATTGAGAAATCATAATGAAACTCATAATCATACATGGATTCAGAACTTGGAGAATCAACTAGCAACAAAAAGGTTTGTTGATGGAAAGATTGCAAAGGTTTTTATCACTCACATAAAGAATCTATGAGATCAAATTGTGAGAGCAGGAATACAAAAGTCAAGTGAGGATCTATCTCGACATTATCTTTGAATATGTCCACCAAAATTTTATGGTTTGGTAAGTGATCTTAATAAACCATGCCTCAACCAATAACTTTTGAAGAATTCAGTGCCATACTGAGGCACAAATCAAACAAAATCTACTTTCAATAGCTTCTATAATTGATCAAGGTTGTCAAGTATCTTTCAATAAGATAGCAACTAAGATCATGGATAGTAACAACCATGTTGTTAGGACTGGCATAAGGAGGAACAACTTGTATGAGTTGTCTACTCTTACAGCCACTACAAGTGTGCTAATAAGTAAGCTATGGCATGAGACATTTGACCACATTGAATACTCTATACTAAAGGAGATTCATCATAGGGGTATGGTTGCACACCTACCATCGATTGCAAAAATGAAGGAACTATGTGAAGCTTGCATGATGAGCAAGAAATAGAGGAAATTGTTTCTAAAAGAAAGCAAGGACTAAGCAAGCTATCATCTAGAGTTGTTGCATGCTAACTTGTGCAGAAAAATGTCCACACAATGCTTGGGTGAATCTTCTTACTTCATCTTATTTTTTGATGCCTATACCAAGAAGATGTGGGTGTACTTTTTTCATGATAAGGCTCAAGCTTTTGGTAAGTTTAAAGAATGTCTTCAGCTTGTTGAAGATAAACTAAGGAAGAAGATGGCAAGTGAGACAGTAGTGGTGAGTTGACATCAACAAAGTTTGAAGATTTGTGTAAGACTAAAGGAATCAAGCATAACCTCATAGTGGCACATAGCCCTCAATAGAATGGTGTTGTAGAATGTCGGAATCAAACCATCATGGATGTGGCAAGGTGCATGTTGAAGGGACAGGGTTTGCCTAATCAATTTTGGGTAGAGTCTATCAACATTCCTATCTTTAACTTGAATCAAAACGACACTAAGGCAATTTACGGAAAGAATCCACAAGAGGCCTACAATGGTAAAAAGCAAATTGTTCCCCATTTCAAAGTATTTGGAAGTGAATGTTTATGTACATGTTCCAGATAGGTATAGAAACAAGTTTCAACCAAAACGCATCAAACAAGATTCAGAATATACCTTTCTTGTGATACATATATGCCATGATCTGTATAGGTGACTTCCATACCAAGAAAGTATGATAAATTTCCTAGATCACTAATCTTGAATTCTATTTCAAGTAATCTCTTTACCTCCTTGATTCCTTCATTTGAAGTACTTGTGATTATAATGTCATGCACATAAATACAAATGTAGATTGTAGCTTCCTCTGTTCTTTTGATAAGTAGACTTGGATCTACTTTTGAACTTTGATATCCAAGATCATTGAGATACTTCACCAATCTATAGTTCCATGCTCTTGGAGCTTGTTTTAATCCATAGAGTGCTCTTCTCAATCTACAAACAAAATTTGGATACCTAGAAACTATAAACCCTTGCGGTTGCTCCATGTATACCTCATCTGATATGTATCCATTCAAAAATGCATTCTTTATATCCAATTGACTTAGGGTCCATCCTTTTGAAGCTAAAGTAGCAATGATTGTCCTTATAGTTGACATTTTAGCTACAAGACTAAATGTTTCATCATAATCTATGCCATAAGTTTGGGCATAGCCTTTGACCACCAGTCTAGCTTTGTATCTATCTATACTTCCCTCTCCAAGCTTCTATACTTTATAAACCCATTTGGTTCCAATTATCTTCTTACCATTTGGTTTAGGAACAAGTTCCCATGTCTTGTTCTCCTCTTGTGCATTGAACTCTTCCTTCATTGCTTCTTCCTAATGTTTCTTACCTTTTGCTTACATCATAATTCTGAGGTTCTTCATCATCTTTGACCATATATGCATAGTTCTTTTGAGTCATGTAAGAAGTATCATAAGAATACCTTTTCGGTTGTTTGCTTGTCCTACTTGACCTCCTTGGTTCACATTCTTCATATGTTTCTGGATACACCTCTTCATCATATATAGGAGCTTCTTCATTTCTTCTTGTTAATCCACTTCTCGATGTACTTGGTTGCATATAATCTTTATCTTCATTCACCTACACAATTGATTTTCCTTTCTCACATCTTCTTACCTTTTCTTCAAATTTTTCAGCTGTATGACTTTGATCTACATACCAACTTTTCTATTCATCAAATGTAACATCTCTAGAAACAAGAAATTGTTTGGTTAGAGGATTCCACAACATGTAACCCATTTGCTTTTCATCATAACCAATGAACACATATTTTTCTGCCTTTGGTTCAAGTTTATGTCTAAGTTGTGATGGCACATAAGCATATGCAATTGATCCAAACACTTTACAATGATCTAGTGTTGGTTTCTTACCCCACCAAGCTTCATATGGAGTCATTCCATTTAGAGTTGCACATGGTAATCTATTCACAATATATGTAGTTGTATTTACAGCCTCATCCCAAAGATAATTTGGACAATGCTGGAGTTAGACGTCTGCGGAAGCACGCGAACAGCACAAGGAAGAAGAAGAAGCTTGAAGCACAAACACACAATATTGAATGTATTACTAGATAATGTACAAAGATAAGTAGCCCATTAGGGCAATAGGTGTATATACAAGCCAGGGGAAAAAAACCTCCTAAAGAGGGAAAAAAGTGCCCCGGTGGTCCTAGTGTGTTCACACACATCACTACCTGAATATATCAACAAATCCCCCCTAGGAGTGATGCGGTGAACAAGGAGTTGTGACTCATGTATAAGGAAGTGCCAAGCTATGTGGAAATCACTCCACAAAAGGAAGTAAGCCCAAAGCTTTGCGAAAAGCTTCAAACTTCTCCCTAGGCAGAGCCTTCGTGAAAAGGTCTACAATGTTCTCCTGCGTGGGCACATATACCAAGCTGATCTCCCCAACAGAGAACCTCTCCCTGACATAGTGATAATGCACCTCAATGTGCTCAGTGCAAGCATGGAACACAGGGTTCCTCGCAACTGCCAATGCGCTCTGTTTGTCAGTGAAGATGGTGGTGGCAGAAGACTGACCAACACCCAAATCCGCCATAAGGCGTATGAGCCACACACACTCAACAGTAGCTATGAAAGCTGCCCTATACTCAGCCTCACAACTAGAAGTGGCCATAGTAGGCTGCTTCTTGCTCAACGAAGATATACATGAGCTACCAAACATGAAGCAAAAGCCACTAGTGGACACACAAGTGTCATAGCAACCAGCCCAATCTGAGTCAAAAAAAGCATGCAAATCTGGTGGTAGTGATCCCCCTTGGGATAAAACAACCCAAGTAGCCGAGTACCACTCAAGTAGCGAAAGATGCGCTTAACCGCCTTCCAATGTGTGACTCCTGGGCAATGCATAAACCTGCTCATCTGTGAGACAGAAAACTGAATATATGGCCAAGATATGCATAAGTAGATCAAGCATCCAATAGCGTGCTGATAGAGAACAGCATCAAATGCATCTCCAGCATCATGAAGACTCAATCGTAACCATGTCTCCATAGGAGTGGCAATAGGCTTAGAGTCTTCAAGGCCAAAACGCTGCAATAATGTGTCAATATATTTTGTTTGATACAAAGCCATTCCACCATCAACTTGCATAAACTGAATGCCCAAATAGTGATGCAAATGCCCCAAATCAGACATCTCAAATGAGGCATGCAAATCAGCCTTGAAATCAGTAATACGCTTCTCAATAGGACCAGTGAGCAGCATGTCATCAACATAGACAACAATGATCAGAAGCACATCATTAGCACGCTTAACATATAAGGTGCTTTCAGTTGGACTATTCTCAAAACCATGTTCAACCAGATAGGCATGTATCTTCTCATACCAAGCACGTGGTGCTTGATTTAAACCATATAATGCCTTCTTTAACCTGCATACCTGGTTTTCATGCCCTTTCTGCACAAAGCCACAGGGCTGAAAAACATACACTTCTTCATGCAAGTCACCATTCAAAAATGTTGATTTAATGTCCAACTGATGTACATTCCAACCATGATGGGCTGCAAGTGCACAAATGCTCCGAACAGTATTCATACGGCATGTAGGTGCAAAGGTCTCATCAAAATCAATGCCTCTTTCCTGTGCATAACCCTTTGCAACAAGCCTAGACTTATACCTGTCAACTGTACCATCAGGTTTACACTTCAGCTTGTATACCCACTTAGTGCCAATGGCCTTCTTGCCAGGAGGCAAGTCACATAAAGACCATGTACCATTCTTCATTATAGCATCATATTCAGATTGCATAGCAGCCATCCAATTTTCTGAATTCTGTGCTTCATCAAAAGAAACAGGCTCATTCTCATCACAGAGACTAGACGCAGCCATAGCATAGCAATCTGATGCAAAGGAGGCACTATGAGAGCCTAAGCGAGTACGATATGAAAAAGGTGCATCTAATTTGCTGTTACGCAAAGTCTGCACCAGCCATTTTGGCATAGCTTTTGCCTGCTCAATATCAACTCTCTCATCAACAAGTGCATCATGTAAATCTGCATCAGAAATGGAATGATCTGCATCATCATATGAAACCTACAAAGGCTGAGAAGTTGCCCCATTAGGACCAGCACTAGATTGTCCACCTATAAAAAGAGGCATCAAAGTATCATACATGTGTTGGGAGCTAACAGATGTCTCCTTAGTACATGAAAGCAATGGCTGAATAGCATCTTCCACAAATACAACATCACGGCTAACCAGAATAAGTTTAGTCTGTGGATGATACAGACGATAGCCTTTACTTTCAGAACTGTATCTAACAAAAATACATTTTACTTCTTTATCATCCAATTTTTTGCGATGTTGTTCAGGCACTAATGCATATGCCAAACAACCAAAAACACGCAGATGAGCAACAAGATGGCTTGCGGTCATGCCAAGCTTCATATGGAGTGATAGACTGCAGTGCTTTAGTGGGACACCTATTCAGTACATATGCTGCACACGACAGCCTCAAGCCAAAAACTATGAGGTAAAGCCTGACCCTTGACCATACACCTCACCATCTCCATTAGAGACCTATTCTTCCGTTCAACAACCCCATTCTATTGAGGTGTATATGGCACTATACACTGGTTTTTTATCCCACGTTCAGCCAGAAATGCATTAAAATCAGAAGACATATATTCCCCCCCTCGATCAGAATGGAGGGTGCCCATTTTACATGCTGACAAATTTTTAGCCAAAACCAAAAACTGTTTGAAGGACATGAACACTTCGGACTTTGCTTTGAGTGGATATACTATAGCCCAAACTAAACCATCTTTTGGAAAGGAGGAACGCTGCATTTTGCCCAGAATGCAGCCTTCACAAACATGTTTTCCAGGTGCCTCAAGTTTGGGCAAAGAGGACACCATTTCAGATTTCTGCAAGTGTAGTAAACTAGCAAAATTCTGATGACCAAAGTGTGCATGCCAAAGCTTTGCATCTGACATAGCCTGAGAATCATTTACTGCACATGCAAAATCATTTTCATATCTTTCATAGTCTATGAGCTTATACAGCCCACGACATAAAATGCCAGAAGCAATAATCACATCGCCATTTGACAGATCATGAACTGTACACCTGTCATCAACAAATTTCACAACCAAGCCAATCTTGGCTAATGCAAAAACTGATAACAGGTTCTTCTTGATCCCTGGCACAAATAAAGCATCTGACAAAGTGAAAGAACTACCATCAGCAGTAGTCAAGATGATCTTACCAACTCCCATAACAGGATAAGAGGAGTTGTTGGCGCATGTATCAGTATTCCCTGTAGGGGCAGGCTCGAGTGAAGAGAAGAAACTGCGCTGTGAGGTAATATGTTTGGTTGCCCCACTATCAAAATACCAAACATCTGAGTCTACTGCAAACATGCACTGCTCATGAGAAGATGGTTCAAAACTGCAGACAGTAGTAAACGCCCATTCTTCTTCCTGCACAAGATTTGCAGACTCTGTTTTTGGTGTAGAGGCTTCTGCAACAACCATTCCAGCCTCTTTCTTCTTTGCCTCTTTTGCAGCCAGTTTTGGACAGTTCTTTATGATGTGATCATTCCCTTTACAGTACTTACAAAACAATTTCTGCTTTTCTGATTTTTTTCTCATCTTTGTCTTGGTTCTTTGAATGTGCAGCATTTGCAGATTTCTACTTACTAGTAGAAGAGCTCCATTTTCCTTTGCCCTTCTGACTAGCTAGGAAAGCTTGATCTACAACACGCATAATGGACCTGTTCTGCCTGGACTGATCCTCCTGCAACAGAACAGAGACTAACTCCTCAAATGACAAGGCATTTGGATTGCCTTTCATCATCAACCGAAGAGTAGAAGCAAAACTCTAATATGAATCAGGAAGACCATTCCGAACGGTCTACACAAGTGAGCTATCTGGTATAACCTCATCAGCAGAAATCAATTATTCCTTCAAGTCTTTGATCTTTGTTAGGAAACTATCCATAGAATCACCTTCATTCATGTGCTCACTCTCCAACTGTTTTCGGAGGTAAGCAATACGAGCCCCATTCCTAGCTTGGTACAATGTGGTAAGTGTATCCCAAGCATCCTTAGCTGTTCTGCAAGAGCGAATGTGAGGAATAATGGCACGTTTGACAGACAAAGCTATCAATGCATGTGCATGGGCATCTCTGCCATCCCAGCGAATCTGCTCTATAGTAGGTGTAGCAGAAACAGCAGCACGAACAGGAATCTACGGAATATCATCTTCGACACCATCTTCATCAGCTCCAACACCTGTATTTGCAGTACCTATACTCAGAGGTGTAACAGGACGTCTTTCAACACTCTGCACAATGTTCCACAATCCTTTTGCAACCAATACATGTCGCATCATATAAGCCCATAATGGGTAGTTGGTACCATCCAACTTATCCTCAACAGCCAACATACGGAATACATCATTGCTTTTAGCCATGGCCAGTGACTAAAATACCTTGATCTAGAAAATTGACTGTATCTCAAAAAGTTGAACAGAACTGCCCCAACAAATTTTGCTAGACCTGTAGTAGACTTCGAGACACTCATACTGGCAAACAGAAACTGGTATATACCTTTGGCACAAAAAGACAAAATAGCCTGCACAAGCACTGTGATAATGCATTCAGAGGCCGAAACGAGCTCAGATCGCGATTTCAGCACCATAGAGCAAAGCAATTTTGATCTCAAAAACACCCTGAGTATGGTCACCAAAATTCATACGATTTTGAGACTGCAAACAGAGGAGTGTCGACTGCGCCCTAGATGAAGCGATGACCTGCTCTGATACCAATTGTTGGAGTTAGACATCTGCAGAAGCACGCGAACATCACAAGGAAGAAGAAGAAGCTTGGAGCACAAACACACAATACTGAATGTATTACTAGAGAATGTACAAAGATGAGTAGCCCATTAGGGCAATAGGCGTATATACAAGGCAGGGGAAAAAAACCTCCTAAAGAGGGAAAAAAGTGCCCCGGCGGTCCTAGTGTGTTCACACACATCACTACCTAAATATATCAACAGACAATTCTTCCCCTTCAGCATAGCTCTTGCAAACTCAACCAAAGTCCTGTTTCTTCTTTCGCTATACCATTTTGTTGTGGTATATACCTGCAGGTTATTTCTCTCTTAATACCTGCATTCCAAAGATAATCATTCAACTCTTGGGAGAAGTATTCTCCCCTCCATCAGACATTAGTCTCTTAAGCTTTTGATGCATGAATCTCTCTGCATATGCATGAAAATGCTTGAAAGCTCCAAACACTTCTGATCTTTCCTTCAAAACATACAGAGTTATCCACCTTGTAGCATCATCAATGAAAAGAACATAATACCTTGAGCCACTGATAGATCCTTCTTTTGTTGGTCCCCATACATCTGTATGAATGAGCTCTAGCAATCCGTGTGCTTTACCCATCTGACATGCTTCACATTTATAAACCATATGTTGACTCTGCACATTTGGTAATCCTAGACAAGACTGATTTGCAACCATAGCTTTAATTCCTCTTTCATTGAAATGACCTAATCTGTTATGCCAGAGATCAAGTTCTGTAATCACTCCTTCACCATGTGTGAGCAAAGCTTGACCAATGTTCCCTTGCCCTCTTAAAGTAAAGAGTCTACCTTCTTTCTTACCACAGACAATCTGATTATATCCATTCTCTGGATCTTCAACAAATACTCCTTCATTTGTAAACCTAACTTGAAAAGCTTTTTCAACTATTTGCCCCACACTAATCAAGTTTTTAGGTATTGTGGGAACATACAAAACATTGGTTAGCAAATCTGCTCCACTCTTGCATTTCACTTTTCCAATTGAATGTACACTATGTCTTGTATTATCGCCTATTTGAACTATATGACTAGAAATGCTTTTTTCCAATTCTGACATCAATTCTATGTTTCCTAACAAATGATTAGAACATCCTGAGCCAATGTAAAATACCTTTAGATCTTCTTTGTCTGATGTGCTGATTGAGTTCATCATCAATTATGTATGACTTTCATTCTGTGTATCATTTGCATAATTGTAGTAGGTGGTGTTGTAGGATTGATTATGTCCCCAACTTCTTCCTCCACCTCTACCATAGCCTCTTCTTTGACTTTGTCTACCTCTTTGAGAACTCTGATTTTGATTTGATCCTTGCTGATTGTGCCAATAGTCATGAGCCAACTGATTACTCAATCCACAGATCAAACAAGCCTTCTTATTGTTATTCTAATTACCTCTTCCTCTTCCAAAACCTCTTGGTCTTCCTCTGCCAGTGCCTTTACCTCTAGCATAATAAACTTGAGAACTCGATTCCTCTTCATCCTTTGATTTACCTTTATCTCCCTTCTTCTTGTTCTTCATGTACATTGCATAACTTTGTCCTTTATCTCCATCTCCCTTCAAGTCTTGATCAAATGTGAGCATCAAATCAAGCAATTGATTCAAATCTGGAACATAATGATTCAAAGAAAGTTATGTTGACAAGACAAAAGGTTTCCACATTTCATCTCCTCTCAAACCTGCAAGTAGTTGAGTAATCAATCTGTGATCTTCAACATCTTCATCTATGGATCCAAGACTATCTACTAGATCCTTCATCTTAGTGTGGTAGCAAATGATCTTAGATTGTATTGTAGATGTAAGCTTTTGCACTTGCATCCTTCTTCTTCCAATGCTTTAAAGCATCTAGTTCTTACTTCTTTGGTCGACTTTCATCTTCAAATACTGACTTCTCTTCTTCACTTGTTATGTACACCATGAGATCCTTACTCATAAGTAAGGCTTCCATTCTCATTACCCATGTGGGGTAAGTAACTCTGTCCTATTTGTCAATGGAGACATGATATGCCATACTCCTTTCCTTCTGTTGCAACCTGTGATCTTAAAGGATAAAGGATAATACCTCTTGAAGTTCTTTTTGTATAGATACTTTTGAAGTAAACTTTTGATGTCTTGTGTCTTTGAATGCTTTAGCTTTCAAACTTTAATGAAAACTTTTTCAAAACTTCTCATACCTTTGCCGCCTTCTACTCTCTAGAACCTTTCTGGCTCTGATACCACTTGTTGATGTGTGAAACATCACAAGAAATGAATTAATGTGCCACTAGAGCACCTCTATGTTCACCATTAACTCAATGCTTCTCCAAAATTCGAGAAAAGATTGCTTAAACTAAAAACTTTGCTTCTACAGAAATTTCTAGCCACTAAAATGACATACCTTCACTCTTTTGCTTATTTCTCTAATCACAGATATTATTTGTCAAATATAATTTGGTGAATGAAACTAGAAGAGTAGAGCTTTCCAAGAAGCTATTATTTGCAAGAAACGGATCTCTAGAACTCAAGTTATGGCCTTCACAAGCTCACCCTATATGAGTTTTCAAAACTAGAAATTTTGCCTCTTTTAGTAAAAATGAGTGTCAAAATTCGATGCCTAGCATTCAACTTGGTGCTTTTTTAGCCAGTTTTTTAGTGCCAAAAGCACCCCCTTGAACACATATATGAACAAGACCACTTTTATCCGAGAAGTCGATGCCAGGCATCAACTTTATGCTAAAACTCGATGTCACGCATCAAGTTGCTCCACAAAGCTCATGTTTTTAAAAGATTTAACGACACATAAAACTCAGAGAATAAAAACAATGACTTATCAACAAAAACTCGATGCCAGGCATCGACTTTCTTGGAAGACTTGAACTTTTGAACTCATCACACAATAGGCAAGCATGGAGATGATGGAGAGAGTCTCATACACAGAACTTTACTTAGTTCTTCTCATAGCTATGAAAAACTCAGAAGCTTACAAGTGCTTTCTCACTCAGAGAAGCCCGACTATACTCAGTCATACAAAATGAACTTTTCCTCACTCTAACTACTTCTCTTCCACATCCCGTCAGTTGATACAAACTAACTTATATAGTTTTTCTCAATCTCGTGACTTTTAAAATTTTTCTAGAACTAAAGTGAACTAACTTTACAAATATAATACACTTGTGAATTTTTTCCTTCACATAAGCATGTGGTTTTCTTTTAAAGCTTTGACCTTCAAATATATGTCCAATTAGTGATTGTTTCTCCAACATAAATGTACAAAGCCGAGAATCGTCTAAAAGGTTTAGGGTTTAGGGTAAAGAGTTTAGAGTTTAGGGTTCAACATTTAGGGGTTAGCGATTAGGGTTTGAGATGTTAGGGTTTAGAGCTTAGGGATTAGGGTTTAGGGTTTTAAGATATAAGGTTTAGGGTTTAGCATTGATGGATTATGATTTAGGATTTAGGTTTTAGGGTTTAGGTTTTAGGGTTTAGGTTTTTGGGACTTGGGTTTAGGTTTTTGGGACTTGGGTTTAGGTTTTAAGTTTATTGCTTTGGGTTTAGGGCTTAGGGTTTGAGGTTTTGAGGTTTAGGGTTTATGCTTTAGGGTTTAGGGTTTAGGGTTTAGGGTTTGAGGTTTAGGGTTTAGGGCTTGAGGTTTAGGGTTTGGCGTTTAGGGTTTAGGTTTTTGGGCTTAGGGTTTAAGAGTTTAGAGTTTAGGGTTTAGGGTTTAGACTCATGGTTTAGGGATTCGGGCTTTGGGTTTTAGGTTTAGGGTTTTGGGTTTAGGGTTTTGGGTTTAGGGATTTTAGCTTAGGCTTTATGGTTAAGGGTCTAGGGCTTAGGGTTAAGGGTTTAGGGTTTATGATTTCGATCGCAGGGTTTAGGGTTGAGGGTGTAGGTTGTAGGGTTTAGGGTTTAGGGTTTAGGGTTTAGGGTTTAGGGTTTAGGGCTAATGGTTTAAGGTTTAGTGTCTAGTTTTTAGAGTGGAGGGTTTAGGGTTTAGGATTTAGGGTTTAGGGCTTAGGGTTTGGGGTTTATGGTTTATGATTTAGGTTGGAGAGTTTAGGATTAAGAGTTTAGTTTTTAGGGCCTGTGGTTTTAGAGTATGGGGTTTGGAGTTTGATGTTTAGGGTCTTTTTTAGGGATTACGGTTTAGAGTTTTGAGTTTGGGGTTTAAGGTTTAGGATTAAGGGATCAAGATTTAGGGTTTAGAGTGTAGGGTTTAAGGTTCATGGTTTAGGGTCTATGGTTTAGGGTTTATGATTTTGGTTTTAGGGTTTAGGGTTTAGGGCTTAAGATTTAGGGTTTAGGATTTAGGGTTTAGAATCTAGGATTTAGGGTTTAGGGCTTAGATACAGGGTTTAGGGTTTGGGGTTTAGGGTTTACGTTTAGAGATTATAGTTTAAGGTTAAGAATTTGGGGTTTAGGATTTAGCGTTTAGGATTTGGGGTTTGGGGTTTAGGCTTTGGGGTTTGGGGTTTACAGTTTGGGATTTAGGGTTTAGAGTTTGGGATTTAGGATTTAGGTTTTAGGGTTTAAGGTTTAGTATTTAGGGTTAAGGGTTTAGGGTTTATGATTTAGGATTTAGGATTTAGGGCTTAGAGTTTCAGGTTTAGGATTTAGAGTTTAGGGCTCTAGGGTTAAGGTTTAGGGTTTAGAGTTTAGAGTTTAGGATTTAAGTTTTAGGGTTTATGGTTTAGGGTTAATGGTTTAGGATTTAGGGTTTAGTATTTATGGATTAGGGTTAATGATTTAGGGTTTAAGGTTTAGCGTTAAGGGTATAGGATCTAGGGTTTAGAATGTAGGGTTTAGGTTTTAGGGTTTTGGGTTTAGGGTTTAGGGTTTAGGATTTAGGGTTTAGGGTTTAGGGTTTATGGTTCACGGGTTAGGGTTTAGGGTCTAGGATTTAGGATTTAGGGTTTAGGGTTTAGGGTTTTAGGTTTAGGGTTTATGGTTTAAGATCTAGGATTTAGGGTTTAGGGTTTAGGGTTTATGATTTACGACTTCGAGTTTAGGGTTTAGGGTCAAGAGTTTAGTTTTAAATGTTTAGGGTGTAAATTTGGGGTTTTGGGGTCTAGGGTTTGGGTTTTAGTAGTTAGGGTTTAGATTTTAGGTTTTAGGGTTTAAGGATTAGTGTTTAGGATTAGGGATTTAGGGTTTAGGATTTAGGGTTTAGTGTTTAGGGTTTAGGGTTTACAATTTAGGGTTCTAGGGTTAAGGATTTAGGGTTTAGGGTTTAGGTTCTAGGGTTTAGGGTTCAGGGTTTAGAGTTTAGAGTTTAGGGTTTAAGGTTGAGGGTTTAGTGTTTCAGATTAATGGTTTCGGGTTTAGGGTTTAGTGTTTAGGGTATAGGGTTCAAGGTTTAGGGTATAGGGTTTAGGTTTTAGGTTTTAGGGTTAGGGTTTGGGGTTTAGGATTTAGAGTTTAGGGTTTAGGGTTTAGTGTTTAGGCTTCAGGATTTAGGCTTTAGGGTTTAGATAGATAGATAGATAGAAACTTAGTTGAATACATTGGTTCTTAAGTTGAAAGGTGGATATATAGATGCTACATAAGATTTTACTAGAGGAAACAACATGTGGACATAAAGAAAATAAGAAAAAATGGCTTCGGGTATAGTTTTCCTTGATTATGATTGCAATCATGCATGCTCAAATGACCATGTATTATTTCAAAGTAATTTGGCTAATGCAAATTATATCTAGAACATGGAGCCAATAAATTGAAGATATCCATAGGGAGATGAAAAATTATGGAGAGGTTTGAGACATTTCCCACTTAATACAAGAGTGAAGTACATGTGTGGATATAAGGAACTTGCAAAACTTTGATATGGTTTGAAGAGAATAGATAAACTAATGGAAGGCTACAATTGCGAGCTACAGTGTTGTATATAATAATATAGATTAAAAATGGAAATCGTGCCAAAGAGATCCATGGCATTTACATTTTATACTTTTAGATAATGTGATTCCTTTTGGATTGTGATCACCAAATTCATCATATTCTTTAATAAAGGAAGTGGATTATAATATGATATCATGTTTGACTATAAGAAAAATGGCATCTTGTATTATCCCTTGTGAATCTATACAAGCACATAGTAAAAAAATTGAGTGTTTGTGTAGCTCTATTGATGAAACATATTTAAAAGATTTTTAATCTAAAATCTTTTAGATCTAAAACTTTTTAGATCCAAAACCTTTTCAATCTACAACTTTTTCAATCGAAAACTTTTTCAATCAAAAATCTTTTCAACCAAAATTCTTTTCGATCGAAAGATTATCGATTGAAAAAAGAGGGCATATGAATTTTTATTCGAGGATATTTGGAAAATCTCAAATTTTTCGAATCCTTATTCAGTCGAATAAATGCAACCTAGCTCGTTAGGACCAGCACTCGACTGTCCACCTCTAAAAAGAGGCAGCAAAGTGTCATACATGTCTTTTGAGCTAACTAATGTCTCCATAGTACATGAAAGTAATGGCTAAATAGCATCTTCCACAAAAACAATATCACGGCTAACCAAAATGCATTTAGTTTGTGGATGATACAGACGATAGCCTTTGCTTTCAAAATTGTACCTAACAAAAATACATTTCATTGTTTTATCATCCAATTCCTTGCATTGTTGTTTAGGCACTAATGCATATGCCAGACAACCAAAAACATGCAGATGAGCAAGAGATGGTTTGCGACCATGGAAAGCCTCATATGGAGTGATAATTTGTATTGCTTTAGTGGGAGACATGTTAAGTACATATGTTGCACTCATAACAACCTCAAGCCAGAAACTATGTGGTAAAGTCTGGGTCTTGACCATATATCGTGCCATCTCCATGAGTGACCTGTTCTTTTGTTCAGAAAACTCCATTCAGTTGAGGTGTATACAGCACTGTACAATGATGTTTTATCCCACGTTCACCCAAAAATGCATTAAAACTAGACGACATATATTCCCCCCCTTAATCAAAATGGAGGGTGCCCATTTTACATGCTGACATATTTTTAGCCAAAACAAGAAACTATTTGAAGCACATAAACACTTCCGACTTTGCTTTCAATGGATATACCCATGCATGCCAGGAAAAACCATCGATGAAAGTCACGAAGTAAAGATATTTCCCAAAAGAAGGTGTCTCCATAGGACCACAAACATCACTGTAACAAGCTGCAATTTCTAAGTAGCTCAAACTGAGCCATCTTTTGGGAAGGAGGATATTTGCATTTTTCCCAAAATAGAGCCTTCACATACATGTTTTCCAGGTGCCTCAAGTTTTCTTAAAGAGGACACCATTTCAGATTTGTGAAGGCATAGCAAACTAGAAAAATTCAAATGACCAAAGCATGCATGCCAAAGCTTTGCATCTGACATAGCCTGAGAATCTTGAACTGTACATGTTGAATCATTCATAATTTTTGCATAATCTATGAGCTTATACAGCCCACAAAATAAAATGCTAGAAGCAATGATGATGCTGCCATTTGACAGATCATGAACTGTACATCTGACATCAATAAATTTCACGACCAAGCCAATCTTTGCTGATGCTGAAACTGATAACAAATTTTTCTTGATCCCTGGCATAAATAAAGCATCCAAAAATGTAAAAGAACTACCATCAGCAGTAGTCAGAATGATCTCACCAACTCCCATAATAGCATGAGGAGTTGTTAGCACATGTGACAGTATTCGTTGTAGAGGGAAGTGAAGAAATTATTGCTACGAGGTAATATGTTTGGTTGCCCCACTATCAAAGTACCAAAAATCCGAGTCTACTATAGACATACACTCTTAATGTGAAGATGGTTCATATCTACGAACCGTAGTAAACACCCGTTCTTCATTCTGTACAAGATTAGCAGACTCTCATTTTGGTATAGAGGCCTCTGCAACAACCATTCTAGCCTCTTTCTTCTTTGTCTCTTTTGTAGCCAGTTTTGGATAACTCTTTATGATATGATCATTTGCTTTATAGTATTTCTAAAACGAATTCTTCTTTTTTGTTTTCTTCTCATCCTTGTCATCCTTCTTTGGTTGTGTAGAGTTAGTAGATTTCTACTTACTAGTAGAAGAACTCCATTTACCTTTTCCCTTCTGACTAGCCAGGAAAGCTTGATCTACAACATGCATAATGGACATGTTTTGCCTAGACTCATCTTCTTGCAACAAAACAGAGGGTGACTCTTCAAATGTTAAGGTATTTGGGTTGCCCTTCGTCATCAAACAAAGAGTGGAAGCAAAACTTTGATATGAATCGGGAAGACCATTCAGAATAGTCTGCACAAGTGAACTACCAGGTCATACTTCATCAATAGAAATCAATTGTTCCTTCGAATCATTTATCTTTGTCAGAAAATTGTCCATGGAATCTCCTTCATTCATGTGCTCACTCTCCAACTGTTTTTGGAGGTACGCAACATGAGCCTCATTCCTTGCTTGGTATAAAGTGGTAAGTGTATCTCAAGCATCCTTAGTTGTTCTACAAGAGCGAATGTGAGGAATAATGGCACATTTGATAGACAAGGCTATCAATGCATGTGCTTGAGCATTGTCACCATCCCAACAAATTTGCTCTACAATAGGTGCAGCGAAAATCGCAACACAAACAGGAACATGAAGAATATCGTTATCTTCAATGTTGTCTGCATCACCTTCAACAACTTTGTTTGCAGGTTTAATAGAAGGTTTTTCAACACCTTGTACAATATTCCATGCTCCTTTTGCAACCAATACATGTCGCATCATACAAGCCCACAATGGGTAATTGGTAGCATCCAACTTATCCTCAACAGCCAACATACAGAATACATCACTACTTTTAGCCATCCCCAGTAACTAAAATACCCTGATGCAAAAAAATGATTGTATCTCAAAAACTTGAATAGAACTACCCTGTTGAGTTCTGCTAAACCTATAGTAGACTTCGAGATGCTTATATTGACGAACCAAAACCTGTATATATCTTTGGCACAAAAAGACAAAATTACATGCACAAGCACTATGATAATGCGTTCGAAGGCTGAAACGAACTTAGATTGTGATTTCGGCACCACAAAGCATAGCTGTTTGGATTCCTATTCACCCTAGCATGCTCACCAATTTTCGTGTGAATTTTAGACTATGATCGGAAGGGTGTTGAGGATGCCCTAGATGAAGCGGTGTCATAAAGATATTCATCTCTACTCTCATGTCTTGACCAAACTTTCTCCTTGTAGCATCGCCCAACAGTTGATAGCTCCTTTTAGCCATGGTGAAGGCATATCCAGAAGTCAGTGAGGAGTACAAATATGCAATCGACAAGGCCAAGAAGAAAGCTTCGTGGTTTAGCTCATCCAAAAGTAGTCCATGATGTTATCCATGTTCTTAGACAAAATATGGTGTCCTATCACTATTTTCACAGAGAATATCAATGCTCGAATCCATTAAGGAGAGTCTCTCTTTCGGATCCATTAAAGCAGAGCTATGGCTACGTCATTTGACCTTCAATCCTCTTCTGGTCACATGAGAGATGTAAAGCGCATGGCATACAGTTTTGATGGCCAAGGCAACTTCACATCAAAAGAATGGGACCTTGGATTAACGGACCGGCGGCCCCATGGGGAGAAGTTTTGATGATATCATGTGGAACTATCGAGATCACACACTTCACTTGTGTCTGCAGCTCAATGCCTCATCAGCGCCGTTTACCCTCCTCTAAAGCTTCAAGACATACTTGCACTTTCCAGCAATAGTCCTTTCTGTGGACATGATGGAGCACTGCCGATATGAAAAAGAGAGGGAGAGAGAGAGAGAGAAAGCGTAACAAGAAGGCTAATCCATGAGCATTTCTGGTTTTTTCTGGTTTTTTATGCACTTGATCTGAAGCGGGTGGGATCGGAACTCCAGAGGAGGAGGGATCGCTTGGCACAAATAGGGGGGAAAGTTGCTGATTAGAGGGACGCAAAGGGGAAAATTTCTCTGATCGTATGTGCCACCATCTATGGAGTCTTATTTGTCTTCATCTGTTCAGTGGTGCGCTAACAACGGCATTTGCTTTGGAAGTTCTGATCATTAAACATATCTTCCGACGCCATCATCTATGTGCTCTGAAGATCTCTGACACTCACTTCTCTGTGATTCATCTGACTACGCTCAGCCATCTCCTACAACACCCAAATCTAAAATCTGACGCTCTGTGATATATCTGATGGAGCGCTAATGAATTCAACGGGAGGAGTGGCAGACAAACTTGTCTTTCTCTCTACTAAGTGCCCAACTCTCTCGGAAGGAGTCGGAGAAATGTTGCACTTTGATGTGCTAAAAGAAAAATCCTTGATGTTTATGCCGATGAAGACCGCGTGAGCAATTTCTGCTTTAATGTAAGTGAACTTGACCGCGTGAACAATTTCTGATTAAAAGTAAGTGATGGATGACGACCGCTCTACTCTCTGACATGTCTGACACTCTGTACTCTGTACTCTCTGACATTCTGACACTCTGTACTCTCTGTATAGGACCATTTGACTGGATAATCTTTAGTTCTTTCACTAGACATCATCTTCAAGCTTGTCTACAGACCTGCGTTTGGGAAGATGGAAATAGTTGATGGCTTTCATAGTCTGATTTAGTGAGCAACAATTATCTCTTTTAACGTGACCATGCCTATAGTAAGTATTTTCATGCAATTCTTCGATTCGTGTGTAGATTTGAACGGTTCTTTGATGTATTCACCGTGAAGTCATCAATTATCTCTGATAATCTTTGACAATATTTAACACCTGCACTTTTGAATCTGTTAACATCCAAAACATTTCCTTCAGCATCTTTGTGAACCTTGATGATTTCATGGTTTTCCTGATGGACATCATCAGTGAACAACTTCTTGATTATGCATGATTGGAGCTCATTGTCTTCATCTTCATCTCCCCTACTTCGTTATGAGCGAGCAGAGGATATTGAGATGATGTCTTAATTCCGATCAAACAAAGCAAGTTATTATTTTCGCAAATTTAATAGTCATTAAACTAAGTTGTTGAAATTAAATTGAAACACGAATATGTGTTCAAAACGTTTCAATGAGAAAAATATAAGTTTTACATCAAGTATTTAAAGTTTTAATATTGACAATTGCATCTGATTTCCATTGAGCTATGGTCTTTAATATTAAAAGAATTATCTTTATGACCAATAACACTGAGTCACAACAAAGGAGAACAAAGACATGTTCTCTATTCCTTTTTACCTAAAGACCATGATATCAAGCAATAAAGTGGGCATTTTACAATATCTAGAAAGCATCACTTGTTCTTGCTTGTAAATATTGTCACTAGAAGCTTGATCTTATATCCCAAGTAGTCAAGATAGATATAATAAAATACTTGTTGCCATGAAAACTAGTTGTTCAGCATGATCAAGAATCCCACATCATGATCTTTGACAAGAGATTAGAGTTGAAGGTACAAGTAAGAGTTCGGGAAACTCTTACTCAACAAGCACAGATTATATAACCTCAACAAGCACAGATTATAGCTGATTAAAAACTACTCGAAAATCAGAGTACATGTGTTGCAAAAATCGAAACATTTTAACAAGGCAATTAAGATCATCCCCTTTGTATAGTTAAGATCGTCATTGAATGCTGGGCCATATTCACAGAATATGAAATACATTTCACAAAAGCATTCACAAGAGAAGATTATAATCAACAAAATTATACTAAGAAACATTCACACATGATTAGAGAAATGCTCAAGATAAATCAAGTTGAACACAAAGTGGAAGCAGAACTCGACATTATATTTCTATTAAAATGATGTTTTACATTTCATGTGTTTTACAAGAGTAATATGAATCTACAATAGAAGCTGATCATAGCTTTCCTCAGGCTCAAACATAATGGGATCCTCTGCAACATTAGAACACATATCTTGCCTCTCTTGCTCCAAGATTGGCTCTTCAAGGTCAGCCATGTCCCCCGGTTCATCTGCAAGTGGGGGAACAGGCTCCCTTGAAGCCGGTTGGAATCTCTCCGTGTCTGCAATGTGCTTCCTTCCAACCTCTTGGTCTTCATCTGGGCATTCATTCAGCCCATTGATTCTCATTCTAATGAAGCTCACTTGAGCATCATCCTTCTCCACAGCTATGCAGTGCCTGAACATCTTTAAGGAGCAAGCCAGAGTCGTTCCTGAAACAGCAGAAAACCACTTAGAGGCCTCAATCAACATGATGACTAATGAAAATTGTTAAAATTGAAATTACCTGTGCCCGAAAAAAGGTCTAGGACCTAGTCATCATCATTGGAGAATAGTTGAAGCAATAATGAGCTTTTGTGGCTTCTGATAGGGGTTAACCAATGTCATGTCCCCAGCTACATGATGAAGTTTCTCGGTAACGGCTGGGAACATGAGCACATTTGAGATCCCATTCTCATTGCAATGCTCCCTGACTCTCCTTTTGCTTACTTCATCATAATAGCCAACTGTAATGCATTCAGTGGAGCTCACAAACCTATGCAAAGGAGTGTGATTGACGTTTGTCTTCACCCTGCCAACAAGAACTATAATTCACAGAGAGCATCATTAAAGCCATGGAGATAGAAAGAAGATTACTTACCATGTGAGGCACTCCACAGCATAACATCTTGCCTTCAGAGCAGTTGAAACAGAGAAAGACTAGTCTCTGCTATGGAAAATTACTATCCTCCAAAGAGGAGACATAGTCAACTCTGCAAAATCAGTGACCATCTTCCGAATCTGAGGGTGTTTGAAGGGTTCATCGTCATTAACTGATCCCAACATCCTAAATCCATAGGGTATGTCTGCTATGAGAAGGGAGAAATGCTTTCTAGGCACAACAGAACAAATGTTATTTACATCACTATAGAATACATTGTAATATACAGGCCTAAGGGGGTCTAGGGGATTGGAGAAACATTTCAGATCAGGTTCATCATCAAAATCCATCTCCTTGGCTTTCAGTCTAGATTTCTCATGCCTTGCTCTTTGAATGTGAGCCAGGAATGCAGGGGGGCAATCATCTAGTAGCTCTGCAGACTTACTTTTCTTTGGTTTTTGCAGAATAAAGTGGAAAGACAATTAAATGAGCTCTTCAATACAACAAACAAAACATAAGGAATCGATGCATGGCATCGATTTTGTGTGTGGGTAGATGTCAGGCATCGACTTTCTACTGAAAGTCGATGCCTGGCATCGACTTTGGGACATAAGTCGATGCCTGGCATCAACTTATGCCACGAGGTCGATGTCAGGCATCGACTTATGCCCCCAAGTCAATGCCAGGCATCGACTTATGCCAAGAGGTCGATGCCAGGCATCGACTTTTGGCAGTAGGTCGATGCCAGGCATCAAATTTAGCAATAAGTCGATGCCAGGCATCGAATTCCTACTAAAATCCTGGCATCAAATTGGTTAGGTGAATCAAGGCATCTAACCTAATAGCAAACTAGGCATGACCTCTGAAAGAGAACCTACCCAATCATGAAACAGGATAAAATATTCTGATAAAGCCTTGTAGGATGATGTGGTTGGATAGTCTGCTTGGACCTCTATCCAAGAAAAGCAACCCAGCCTCTTCATCATCACCTCCTGAATCTTCATGTATACTTTATGACTACAGTCACAGAAATCAAAGAGAGACTAGGTTAGACCAGAAACATGGGAGGAGGGAAAAAGGATCTGAGAATAACATACATACTTATTGAGCTCAGTCACCATCTCCTCCAGGCTTAACTCCTTGGAGATTACCCTTGACAAAGTTGATATAATCAATGTATCATCCTTGATTCCTTGAAGAGCCCTCCATGGTGTCAGCTTCATGTCCTCAGGAGCCTCTTCAATTGAGAGGTCAACTTTCCTTCCCTTTCCCTTCAGATCAACCTGTGGGTCTGGCCTCGACTTCTGTTGCTTCTGGCCCTTGACCTCCTTGTTCTCCCACATTGTGAAAATTTTATCCTGCAAATCCCAGATCTCACCTGTTCTGAATGCCAGTTGAAACCATGGATCATATTTCCTCACAGCATCAGACCTTCTATTCTCATCCAGTGCAATTCCAACCTTAATAATGCATTGCTTTCATAGATTGGGATGTATTCTTCCAGCTTCCTTCACGAGACAATCTTCATATTCATGGTGGAAGAACCGAATTCTCTCTATGGAGGACATTTTTTTCCTGTAGTCATTGTCATTGTTGTGATCCCAAGCAAGAAAATTGGCTTCCTCAGTTGTAAGACCAGCATATATCTTGCACTCTGCATACCTAAAGAAGAATGTGGTAGGGTGCTCCTTCACTAGCTGTCTGCGTGCCTCTGTAGAGTGTGAACCTCCAATCACATAATAAGTATAATCCTCAAACAAACCCTCATTGAACTCCTCCATAGAGCTGCACTCATTCGGATCCACCATGACAAGGAATGGCACAACAGTAGCATGAGGATTTATTTTCATTTTCTTCTTAAGATTTTACACGTGCAAATTGTGTGGCTCCTTGATCTCAAGGGGCCTCCTCCCTGTGACTGGATCTATTGGTGGCCTATGGATGATATTGATTGGCAGGTGGAACAACTGCCCCTTCTTCACAAATTTTCTTCTAGCTATGTCCTCCCTCATCTTGTTCTGCTCAGTACCAAGAACACCCGAGGCAAGCTCTCCACCAGGTGCAACTATTATATCCTCAGAGCTAGAGCTTGAGTCAGAAGACTCATCTTCTGCACTTCTCTTCTTTTTCTTCTGGAACTTTTTCTGCACGCTCTGCTTACCCCTTGCCTTTACAGGGGTTGTCATCTTCTGTTGTGTTGGCATGATGTTGCCTTGGATCCATGGCATCAAGTCCTTGATAAGATTCACTGAGTCCCTGCATATCTCTGCAAGCCCATCTGGAACACAGCACTCTGGGCACAAGAAATCCATCTTGCATATAACATTTCTTAAACCTTTCGATGTCTCTACCAAAAAAAAGGAGGTTGTCAGAATCCTCATCTTCATAATCCAGTTTGTACACAAGGCCATACTGAAAACCATGTGTTGTCATGATCTTTCCTCTCCCATATGCCCCTGCGAACACAAGAAGGATTGCATTCTTTTCTTCAACATACTGAAGGCACCACTCTAGATTTGTCATGTCTCGTAGTGGACGATCTCTCCTTAAGACCTCTGCGTCCCTCGACCTATCCTTCATAGTTGTATCATCCTCAGGAATTTTGATGCTACTCTGTCCACCAGAGGATATCCAACCGGGTTGCTGGCCTTCTCAAAGGATAAGGATGCAATAATTTTCTTTGGTTTTGCTTGGTGACCAATGCCTTTGTCACGTTGCCGATCACCAGAGCTCATGGTCACTCTCAGCTTCTTGAAGGGCCTCTCACTCTTGGACTCCGCATCCCTGAAGGCGCTTGGAAATATCAGCTCATACATTATTGTGTTTTTCAAAGGTCCAAGTCGATGCTAGGCATCAACTTTTAAGTGCAAGTCGATGCCTGGCATCGACTTGAGGGTGCAAGTCAATGCCGGGCATCGACTTGCACTTAAAAGTCGATGCCTGGCATCGACTTGCACCTAAAAGTCGATGCATGGCATCAACTTGAACCTAAAATTCAATGCCTGGCATCAACTTTGCACCCTAAAGTCGATGCCTGGCATCGAGTTTCAGGCCAAATTCGATGCCAGGCAAGTCGATGCCAGGCATCGACTTGAGGGTGCAAGTCGATGCCAGGCATCGACTTTTAGGTGCAAGTCGATGCCAAGCATCGACTTGAGGGTGCAAGTCGATGCCTGGCATCCACTTGCACGCTCAAGTCGATGCCTGGCATCGACTTGCACCTAAAAGTCGATGCCTAGCATCGACTTGAGGGTGCAAGTCGATGTCAAGCATCGAGTTGTACCCTCATTGGATCTATATTTTAGGAGCTAAGAAAAATAAAAACCTAGAAAGCAGACTATTTACTCAAACATACAAAAGGAATCTTTTAGGAATCTTTTTTTGTGGTATGATTTTGTCTACCTCTTGGTACTCTTGCCAACATTCTTCTTCTCCATGAGAGTTGCCTTGCTGGTATGCTGAGCTCTGTGCTCCATGGCTATCTGTGCTCTGTTGCTCTCTCTTGCTCGTGGATTTTGAAAATGAGAATGATCTCCTCCTCTGCTATTTATAGGCAATTGGGTAACTTGAACCAGAGACTAACTGGATCTAACTGAATGAGTCCAGTTGCTAACTATGTCTGTCAACTTATCTAACCAGGAAATACCACTCACACAAATAGGCTGTTTCACCTCGACTTTTATGAAAAATTCATAGAACCTTGCAACTATTTATATACATTTGCATGGAATTTACACTTCAATGGCAAGAGTCTGGTATGTACATGAGGATGTTTAATCTCATGTATAAATTGTTTCTTAGAATCTCTTGCTTGGGAAAAAATCAAGTCTAAGTTGTGTTGAATATGGGATTAATGACATCTTTATAGTGTTATCCTTCTCACTTCAGTTCATATTCACATTTATCTTGTAACACATTGTTGAAATGGAAAATCAATGTATGAATAAACGTTCAAGTAAAGAACTTTGGGGTAATTTCGACAAAATAGGTTGATAATTTCAACAAAATAGCTTGGTAATTTCAAACGTCACTCATTGTCTTTGCATCCAACGTTCAGAAAAATCATAGATTCAAAATTCATTTGAAAATCTTTTGTAACAAGCATATACTTAATTCTTACATATAATTCTTACATATACTTCTTACATATACATTTCCGTGTACCTCTTTTACACATTATTCTTTTTTAATATACTTTCATCTACCTCTTTGAGATCTAGCCAAGAACACAATAAAACCTAATCCTTGAAATCTTAACCAAAGGTAAAATTTCTTCTTGTATAGTCTTCAATGGCACTACTCCAAACAATTTTAATATCTAATCTAGTTGGAACTCAACTTGGATATATTTTGATTCACTCATAATGCTAAGACTCAATGACTCATATCTAGTTAGAAATCAACTGTGTATCTCATCTTTCAAAACTGAATCAAATCTTTGGTTCCCTTATTAGTGTATATTTGAGTAATTAAGTTATTTGATGTAATTTGATGTTTAATGTAATTTAATGTACTTTAATGAACTTTTGATTTCATATCTTCTTGATGTGACATTTGATGTGATATTTTCACTTGATCTCGGATTTCTACTTATTTAAAAGGTCATTCATCTTCAGTCGTCTGTGAACTGAGTGAAGATGAGCTCAATCTTTTCTATGGATGCTTGGGCATCAGCTTCCTCTGCTCATATTGATACAGTTTCGGATTCATTGTTCTCATTTGACCCTTTCCACAAAAGTGATGATCCCTATGGTTTAGAACGTGCTGATGATTCTATGTTTTCTGTTGAGTCATTTAAGTTATCCAATTCACAGTGCAATGCTGCTCAACCAAATGCACCTCTTGATCTCCCATCTGATCCAACCATTGATCTCCCTTCTGACTCAAGTGCATGTGGAGCAACGGAAAAGCAAAGCAAGCTCAATCTATGATTTAAAAGAAGGCCTCGTGAAGTAAGTCAAAAAAGATTTAAATATCTTACTTCAGATAGACAGATTGCATTGGATATTGTGAACCATTGTTGTGGTTTGAAATGTTTGTACAATTTAGAAATGAAGAAACTAAAGCACATAAGAGAAAAATTCCTCCATTTAGATAGTGAAAGGCAGGATATATACCTTGTTTCTTGCATGCAAATGATTGAGGATAACATGTCAGTAACACGTGTTGCTTTTGAATATTTCTTTAGTCAAGGGATGTGATGTTGTAGGGCTGCATTTAAAATTGCAATGGGTGTGGGAAATTTTAGAGTACATAGGGTTCAACAGGGGCTTTTTGAATGGGGATCTCATTTTGGATATGTTCCATGTTGGGACCAAAGGATCTGTTGGACGTCATGCAATGAATTGGATGATGAACTATTTTAGCTTGCATTGTGAGGTTATGCCTATAACTGGAAGGTTGCACTTGTCAGATAACTTTACTCGTCGAGAGGTATTTCAAATATATAGAGAAGACATGGAAAATAGAAATGAGAAGTATGTGTTGTATCGTCACTTTACTCGATTATGGAAGGAAGAGTTTAACAATGTGTCTATTCCTCGTAAAGTTAGAATGGGTGAATGTTCAGTTTGCGCCACTTTGAAAAACATGGCAAAAGGGGCTAAAACACCATAGGAAAAGAATAATTTTAAAAACCTTCTTAACAACCATCGTGAGAGTCAAGCTTTAGAGAGAAAGAAAGCAATTCATCATCGAAGTAAAGCACTCAAAAATCCGGAGCATTATATGTGTTAGTTGATCGATGGTATGGATCAAAAAAAAACTTGTTTGCCACATTTTTATCGCATCCCTAAGGACATTGGAGATGAAGTCCTTGTGCAAATGCATTTTGGTTGGTGCTTTGGTATACAATGGAACTGTAATGTCCAAGGTTTTCTTCACATATCCGAATGTGCATAATGATCCAAACCTTACAGTTACTGTCATTCATCGTGTTTTGCAATCATGTAAGGGTCTTTTGCAACCCACTCTATATTTGCAACTTGATAATACTACAAGAGAGAATAAAAGTTCTACAGTCTTTGGATATTTAAGCATGCTTGTTGAAAAACAGGTATTTCAGAAGGTTAAGGTAAATTTCCTTCTAGTTGGCCACACTCATGATCACATTGATCAAATGTTCAGTACCTTCTCTAAGAAGTTGGCACGTAACAATGCTTTTACTCTTCCGATTTATCTGAGCTGATTTCAGAAGCATATACTCCAAAACCAGAAGTTCAACACCTCACACAGATTTATAACTTTAAGCACTTTTGCTCAATGGGCCTTGATAATAGTGCTAAGGTTTTGGCTCCATTGCACAATATTAGTTTCAACCATGTATTCTTGATGAGGAGGGTTGATGAAATAACCCTTTTATTTGCAAAGTAGGATTCATCTTCTCTTGGGTGGGAGCCTAAAGAGGGATGCAGATTCTTATTGCAGGTGCCTAATTTGTCTACAATGTATGGTGCAGAATAATCACCATATGAAGATAAAAACAATACAAAAAGATGTGGAAATGTGGTTGATCAAAGTAAAAGCTGGATGCATGCACTCATTGAAAAGAAGAGACATATTGAGCATGCAAAAAAATATGTTGGAGATCAAGATGTATCTTGGAGGGAGGACTTTTTCAATCATCAAGAAGAGATTATACAGTATACAATTGCAGGTCACTGGCCAGTTGATGTTCCATTCACATGGGATTTTTGTACACAAAGATCCGTGAATGTGGCCCAAGCATGTAATGCAGATGCACTTCAAAGTTTTATACACTTCAAAGTTTTATACATCCACCAGAAAGAAATATTTATGTAGGCCCAAGGATGACAAAACAGGCAGAAGCAAGATGGCAAGGAAATTTAATAGAGATAAATGTTGGAACACTTATTGCAATACTTGCTGATGGTGATGAGGCTACCAGACCATTTTGGATTGCAAAGGTTTTAGAGATAACTAAAGATATTGATCAGAGAAGAATAGAGGCTTTGATGGTGCATTGGTATTACACTAATAGTAGTAATGCATTCACAGGTAAATATAACTTAGAAATGGTGTGTGATACTAAACGAACAGGTTCAAAAAAGAAAAAGAATATTCGAAGCACATCCACTCTTAAAATGGATGATGTAGATATTCTTGTTTATGATTTTTCCTTGACAAAAACAGGTCACTTGAGGAAAGCAACCATCAATATGATAAAACAAAAGCTTCTAGATGTATGTGGTACAGGAAATCATAGGCAAACAAGAAGATTTGTGTATGATCCTGCAGAATTTGGTATGTACGTGGATGAAGATAGAGCTCTTGTGGATATAGAAGAAGAAGAAGAGAGCTCTCAACAGTATGAGACTGAATCAAGTGCATCAGATGATGAGGGTGTAGACATAGATCGACATAGTTGTGAGTTGCATTGAAGCTCTCTAACATTTTTAGTGCTTATGTAAATGCCTCGAAGTAGTTTGGTTAATGAAACCATGTTTTGTAGCAATTTTGAATAACAATCAGATATCCACCCATTAAAAATATGTCTAAAATGTTATTTTTGTATAAGAATTATTCAGTTCTACATTCTTTATATAGATTTTAGACATGTCAATGTTTTATCATATAGATTTTGGACATGTCAATGTCTTATCATATAGATTTTGGACATGTCAATGCCTTATATAGTGAAATTTTGACTACATTTTGAGCTCTTTTTTTATGAGAAAATGACAAAAAATGTCAAAAAGTCACATGTTTTCACTTCATTTTTGTAATATATGTATACTGGTATAAAGGAATCTCAAACATAAGCTGCCATTTGCTTGATTTTTGACGAGAGTGTTCTCTTTTTATGACATAGTTCTCGTTTGTTACGACTCGATGTTCAATAAACCACCTCCGAGTTCGGCTACTTAGCTTCCTTAAAGAGGAATTCTTATATGAGTATTCTTGCATGTGAGTATATTCCAGTGATTTGTAAGAACTATGATTTCAATGATAAAAGTCTTTGCACAAAAGTGATGAATGGATTATTGGTAAAGCACATTGGGATAATAGGATTGATTTTGTATTAATATTTGCTAAGTTTAAATTTTGCCACTGCACTTAAGTTTGCGTCGTGCACCATTGGAATTGGCGGTTGGCTTCATCCACCAACCGAGCGTCCAATACCTTCTGACATCTTTGAACCTGCTCTGATACCAATTGTTGGAGTTCGAGGTCTGCGGAAGCATGCGAATAGCACAAAGAAGAAGAAGAAGCTTGGAACACAACACACAATACTAAAATGTATTACCACTAGAATGTACAAAGATAAGTAGCCCGTTAGCGTAATAGGCATTTATACAAAGTGGGGAAAAAAAGCCTCCTAAAGAGGGAAAAAAGTACCCTTGTGGTTTTGGTGTGTTCATACAAATCATTACCTAAATATATCAACATAAATTCCCTCAATCATTGTTGATTTGAATTCTCTGGTAATATAGGATTGCTATATGTTCCATCAATCAAATCATACAAGCCCCTACCTTGCAAGTATGTTGTGATTCTAAATCACCATGGTTGAGAGTTGTTCTTATCAAGCTTCTCTATTTGTGTGCCTATGCAAACTCATCTACAATCGATCGTGTGCCTACATTTCTAATAGTCACTTTATTGTCTCGGGCTCAAGATCCTTGATAAAACTAAGTTCATCATTCATCTTGGGCACAGTGAACCAACAATTAGAGTAAGGAGTAGATAAGGATTCTAGAATTTTCATACTTATTTTCTGCTTGAGCAATTTCACAGCTAGGGAAGATGTGCGTTAGGTATCAAAATAAGGTGTAATTTTGAGGTATATGAGGGATCGTAAAAATGATCATTGGAGATTAAATCTTAGGATCTCCACACCCTATTTCATGGGGATAAAGAAAAAAGGCTTTACCATGCATTCTTATTATCTTTTCAAAATAAGTTCATTCTATAGGCAAAAGGAAGTCATTAGGATCAATCTGAATTTCTTTTAATAGTTTCATCTATGAATTTACTGGTTTTCCCATTTTATGGTGTTACATAGAGTATCCTTGGGAGAGAGGTGTGACTCACTTCATGTGTGAAGACATGTGGGGACTCCTTAGGCTATTGCTTGAGAGAGAGTGAATGAATGAGAATCAGTATTTTGGGTGGATATTCATTTGAACATCTCCGAGTGATTATCTTTTGCATTGATAGCCAATGCACGATGGTGAAACTATCTCAGGATTTGAGCTAGAAGACCTCCAAAATTAGGAGGGATCACTAAGGGAGTCTTACACTTGGCATCAGAGTAGACCAATGATAGAAATCCCACGTGCACAACCACCAATACAGGATAGAATACAAAATTCTATTCATACATAGGTGCATGGAGGACAACCACTCGCATAGAGGGTAGCTTTTCCCTATTCTGATCTCTCTTGTTGAAGAAGTAGGCATTCGTTATATAATCCAAAATTCTTGCTGAGTGCCTATATATGGGATAAGTGCTCCATCCTATAGCCATCCACGTGAGGAAAGTTTGGAGCCACTACCTTTTGAAGGAGGCAACTTAGTTGATTTTTGAATATTTTTCTTGAAGTTGGAGACGTAAATCAAAGAAGTTGAAGCTACTTTCGAGGGATACACATATATATGCTTGTAGAGTGGGTTGTGAAAAAGGTGATAGGGTAGAGAAATTGGTTTATTATCCTTGAAGGGGCACTCTTTCAAGCTCCCAAACTACCCTTATCATGAAGCTCTCCATTTCATCTACCCTCTTTGACATGGTGAACTTCTCTGACCCATACCTTGGTGCTCCAAAATCTGATCGAAGCAATTTTTGTCATGTTTTGAAGCTACATTTTTAAGATTTGAATTGAAATCAAATGCCACATGCCTTGACGAAGTTGTGCTAGAAAAAAATTCCTCTACATTACTTTAGTAGATACTAGGGGATCAATTGCGAGCCTAATTTTTTATCATTTGGCATCCAAATCGACTTATATCACTTGGATTGACATCATAGCTTTCATTTGAAGGTGTTGGAACAACTTATATTTGATTGACAAGGACTAGAGAGGAGAAAAAGTGCATCAATTTTGCTTACTTCTCATGTTTTGAGATATTGCTACTTGCTTTTGGCATCATTTTGATTGGTTTTTGGTGTTGAGACCCCTCTCAAACCAAGCAGACATTTTGAATTTTCATTTGGGTTTGGAGAGGATTGCAAATCAAAGTCTCAGCACTTTCAAGATCACTTCAATTTCACTTTCAAAGTCTTCAATTGTATTAGAGAAGTGTTCTAGTGCTATTTTTCTCTCTTTCTTGCTTATAAATTTACTTCCATTGGTTCTAAACACTCTAGCTAGTAAATGGGGACAATAAAAATGGATCTTAAGGGTGAGCAACCTTTAGAATACACTTCTCCACCTTGGGAGCAAGAACTAGCGGATCTAGACCATAGAATGCAAGGGGCAGAGCAAGTAGCAAAAGGTTGAGCAAGAAGAGGAATATTCATGTGGAGAGCCTTATGATGAGTTTGTTTTGCACAAGCAATTCACTAAGCTTAAGGACCAAACCCTTAGGTCAGAGAGAGACATTGGTAGTATAACCTCTCTAATAGAACAACTTAAGACTCAGATGATCTCACTAGAGACTCACGTTACCTCTTTCCTAGATAGGAAGGAAAGAGAGATGCAAGTTCTTCCTGTAGTAGAGACAACTAGGAAGGATGTTCCTTTTCTTGGCAAACATAAAGGAGAGAGTTCTAGGGATACTCCCCTCTTAAAAGACCTCAAGCCCACAACCTTTATGAGGGATGATCATGAGAGGAATAAGGATGTGGTCTACACTTTCTTGCAAAAGTGGAATGGCCTGCAACAACTTAATGGCACCCCACCTGAGTATCGTGTGCTAGAAGCGACTCTCATAAGGGTAAGGGGTGTGTCCCTAGAGACCTTGAGATGAGACAAAACATTTTATTTGAGTGTCATGACACACCTAGTGAAGGACACCTAGGAGTTAACAACACTTATGATCTTGTTAAAAGGAATTTTTATTGGCCTAGACTTCATAAGGACATCCTAGAGTATGTGCGCTTAAGTGCACTATATGCCAGGTCAATAAAGTTGAAAGGTTGAGGATTGGAGGACTACTCCACACATTGGACATTACTAATGGGAAGTGGGAGAGAATCTCCATGGATTTCATAGTAGGATTACCTAAGACACAAAGAGGGCATGACTCAGTCTGGGTAATTCTAGAAAGGTCAACCAAAATGGCTAGGTCTATTTTGGACACATAGTAAAGTGAAGACACCTAAGTTTGATAGATTGTTTGTAGGGAACCTATACCGATTATATCCTCTTCCCTTAGACATAGTTTTTCACGGAGATAGGAAGTTCACTAGCCACTTTTAGAGAGCAGTCTTCAAAAGGTTGGATAAAAAACTTTGCATGAGTACAACCAAGCATCCAAAGTCGGATGGTCAAACAAAAAGGGTTAACCAAATTCTAGAGGATATGCTTTGAGTGTATGTCAATGAAAGGCAAAATAACTAGGAAGAGTACTTACCTATAGTAGAGTTTTCATATAATAGTTCCAAGCAATCTTCCTGACTAGGCATAGTCCATTTATGCTTATGTATGGATTTCAACCAAGAGCTACTTATGCAGTAGGATTGTAAAATGAGAAGGTCCAAGCCGCAAAGGAATTCTTAAAAGAGATTGTTAGAAGGAAGGAGATAAGGTAGAGAGCTCACACACAAACTCTCACAATCAAAGAGGAGCACACACAGAGATTGAGGCAAGGAAGAATGATCTTCTTCTTCTTCTTCTATTACATAGAATTAATGTACAAGAATGACCTAAAAACAACAATACAACAAGTGCAAGATATAAAGAATAGTACATAAGGAAAAACCTAAAGTCTGTGAATGAGTGAGCTGACAAGAAACAACTGTGCCATCACTCTCAGTAGATAAATCTAGTAAAGCTCAATGAACTATCCTTAACATATACCGATGTGAACACTATACATGTAAGAGAAATGAAAAAAGTGATACGTGTCATCTTGGATCATCACATGTTGAGGTTGATATCTCAACACTCCCATTCAAGCTCAATGTCATGTCCTCTAATCCAAGCATCTTTCGAAACTTCTTCAGCTTCTCTCCTCCAAGTGCTTTAATGAAAATATCAACAACATGCTCATATGTTCTCACATAAATAAGATCAATATCACCTGCTAATAGCTTCTCTTTGATGAAGTGATAATGTACCTCGATATGCTTTTTTCTAGCATGAAAAATAGGGTTTTGTGCTAACTATATGCTACAAAGATTATCACAAAAGATTATGATAGGCTTTTGCACTTCCACACCTAAATCTACAAATAGCATCTCTAGCCATGATGCCTCACATGCAGCCATTGCAACACCTCTATACTCAACCTTTGTACTCGACAAAGCAACAGTGGGTTGCTGCTTACTACTCCTCGTAATAGTTGCACTCCCAAGTGAGAATAGAAAACCACTAGTAGATCCTCTATCTGGAATGCTACCATCCCAATCTGCATCGGTGTATCCATGAACCTGAAAATCTACACCAGCTTCATAAAACAATGCATAATCCAAAGTAGCACTCACATAATGTAGAGTGCTCCTCAGAGCATCTAAATGTGGCTTCTTGGGAACCTGCATAAATTGACTTTCAAGTCCAAAGGTGTAGCTTAGATCAGGCCTTGTAATTGTGAGATATATCAAACTTCCCACAATTTTCATGTACATAGTCGCATTTTCCAATGCTTCACTTGATGTAGTATCCAACTTCAAATTTTGATATAATGGCATAGAAATTGGCTTATAATCATCCATACCATACCTTTGCAACGTACTCAAGGCATATTGCCTTTGTTACATCTATATACATGTTTTTGTATGTATAAGCTCAATGCCCAAGAAATAGCATAGTTCACCAAGATCCTTCATGTCAAATTCCTACATAAGGAGTTACTTTACCTCTTTAATGTTTGCTTCATTGTCACCTCCTACAATCAAGTCATCAACATAAATAGCCACAATTGTGATGCCATCATCAACCTTTCTTGCATATAATCAATGATGTGCATCACACATAGAAAATCCAATGGTGGTCAAATAATCATCAATCCTTGCATGCCAAGCACGAGGGGTTTGTTTATGTCCATACAAAGCCATTTGCAACCTACAAACATATTATGGGTGCTTTGAATCTTCCCATCCTTGTGGTTTGTCCATATATACTTCTTCCTATAACTCACCATGTAGGAAAGCATTCTTCTACAACAATGAAAAGAGAAGGATTAGGATTGTTCTATATAATCAATAATTTTTTACACTACCTACTAGCCAATAAGTTCAAGTTCATTGTTGACCACCAAACCTTGTTATATTTGATCAACAAACCTTGCACCATTAGAAGGCTAATTAGATGGTTGTTATTGTTGATGGATTTTGATTTTTTAAGTGGTTTTCAAAAAAGGAAGTATGCACATAAGAACCAACCATTTGTCTACAATGACTCATGGAGAATCATCAATTGGAGTAGAGGATGAGACCCCATATAATTACCTCTTTAACCTTAAAATATGTCCTGGGCTAAAGAACTGGTACCTATTCTTACATATGGTCCACATCATCAGATAAATTCCAAGAAAGGCTAAAAAATTTGAAAGGCAACCTTCATATTGTGGTAGGTAGCTTGTATTTCAATGATTCAAATGGAGTGCTATTAGAGAGTACAGAAAAAAACCAACCCTTATTCATCAAGCTCATGTGAACCTTTGGAACCAACATAAAGAAATAAGTGGAACTACTCTTAAGAATCTATATCAAGAATCTTTGAAGGCCAAGAAGTCATTATAAATGCTATGGAGTATACAAATTATGAAGATAACAAGAAGATAAAGGACAAGGAGGAGTTCATGTTCAATCAAGGAGGTGTGCTTACTCAAGGCACTCCATCAAAGATCTTGGAAACACTACAACACACCACTAACAGTTCAAAAAACCTATCTTGTCATGAAGGTAGGGAAGCTCAAGGGAGACCCAATCCTTCACCACCTTTCAAGATTAAGTATCATGAAGAATTTGAGGTTAATAATGTCTTAAATTCAAGAATCGCGAGGACGATTGGAATGCTTTATTAATTGGAAAGCATATGACATCAGCAATCGTACTTCTGAACTTACAGAAAATCTTCAGAGAGAAAAAGTCAAGGTTCGTGAATTCCATAAGAAGAATCCAATGAAACCCAAGTTAGAGAACATGGCCGCTCCTTGTGGAACTCGTCGCTTGAGGGGAAGGTGATGTCATGGACACAAAGGAAAACATCCTAAATCTCAGATTCCATGTGAATTTACATATCTCATGATTGGCTTAGATTTTGGAGAAAGTAATGCTACCATTGCATCCCAAACGTTCCAAAACCCCAAGATCGACTGTCTATTTACTGAATTCTCACACCGGAGGTCTTGTTTCGAGTTGATGACATCATCAAATTGTAACCGCACTTCAAAACCTATAAAAGGAGGGGTTGGCCACATTCATAATCAGTCTTGTGGATGCCAGTCTTGGGAGCTCAAGGAATCGTGATTAGCAAGTAAGAAATTTCAAGTTCCAGTTCAAGTTCTAGTCTTGTCTCTTGCTCTAGTCTTGTCTAGGTTTGTATCATGGACATCCTTTCTTGTCTTGTAATCTCATAGTACGAGATCCTTTCTAGTTAGTTCTTGTATCTAGTTCATATCCCTGAAAGGAATTCTTGTAATCTTGATATCTTGTTTCATACTTACGATCCTGGGTTGTGGGATCTCCTGTATCATCTCTAGTCCTCTTTTCCATACCTATTGGTCCCGGGTTGTGGGACATCTTGTATTATTCATGTCTTCTTGTATTATTTTCCCTACGTGGGTGTTCTTGTAATAGGAAGTGTATTTTCGAAATCTTGTCTAGTGTTGTTAGAGAGCACAATCTAGTGCTCCCCTGACATTTTGGCAAGACTATCCACATCAAGACCGTGCCAAGCATGATGGACTCCATATCCATACTCAAAAATATCGAGTCTACTCTAGATGATATATATAAAAAACTTCGAGACTTTGAACAAAGGTTGCAACAAGGTGATCGCTTAATTGGAGTATTCACATCAGACTTCAAAATTGTATTTCAAGGATCTGCATATCAAGAAGACTATCTAGTTAATCGATTTCAAAGTGGTCTCAGAGATGAAATAAAGGTTTATTTATCCTCTACATCTCAGTTAAAAACTTTAGATGAAGCTATCAATCAAGCAATTCATTATGAGAATGAACTGCTAAAAGAAAGCCAAGTCTAAGAGTCAGAAGTCTTGGATAATGAAGAGACTATTAGTCAAGAATCTATATCAAGAATCTTTGAAGGCCAAGAAGTCATTATGAATTATATGGAGCATACAAATTATGAAGATAACAAGATAAAGGACAAGGAGGAGTTCGTGTTCAATCAAGGAGGTGTGCTTACTCAAGGCACTCCATCAAAGATCTTGGAAACACTACAACACAAAGGAAAACATCCTAAATTTTAGATTCCATGTGACTTTACATATCTCATGATTGGCTTAGATTTTGGAGAAAGTAATGCTACCATTGCATCCCGAACATTCCAAAACCCCAAGATCGACTGTCTGATTACTGAATTCTGACATCGGAGGTCTTGTTTCGAGTCGATGACATCATGATGACATCATCAAATCGTAACTGCCCTTCAAAACCTATAAAAGAAGGGGTTGACCACATTCATAATTAGTCATGTGGATGCCAGTCTTGGGAGCTCAAGGAGTCATGATTACCAGGTAAGTAATTTCAAGTTCCAGTTCAAGTTCTAGTCTTGCCTCTTGCTCTAGTCTTGTCTAGGCTTCTATCATGGACATCCTTTCTTGTCCTGTTGTAATCTCGTAGTACGAGATCTTTTCTAGTTATTTCTTGTATCTAGTTCATATCCCTGAAGGGAATTCTTGTAATCCTAATATCTTGTTTCATGCTTATGATGCTGGGTTGTGGGATCTCCTGTATCATCTCTAGTCTTGTTTTCCATACCTATTGGTCCCGGGTTGTGGGACGTCTTGTATTAGTGATGTCTTCTTGTATTATTTTCCCTACGTGGGTGTTCTTGTAATCAAAAGTGTATTTCCAAAATCTTGTCTAGTGTGGTCAGAGAGCACAATCTAGTGCTCCCTTGACAATATACCCATACTTTGCGTGTATGGTCATCAATGAAAGTAACATAAAACTTGCAACCGCCCATAGATGTGGTCTTTGCGGGACCCCAAACATATGTATGTACTACTTCTAGTACATTCGCACTAACATTCTTGTCATGTGGAAATGATGCTCTTTACTATTTACCAAATTGACATGTTGCACATACCTTTTGCATTTCTACAACTTTGAAATTTGGTAGTCCATGGACAATCTCCTTTGACTGCATCAATTTCAGCCTTTGCAAGTTTGCATGTCCAATCCGTTTGTGCCACATCTCTATATCTGCAATAACTCTTGCACCTTTTGCAAACATGGCTGCATTCATTTCAGGAATCTTCACATTTAACGTGAACATCCTACCCACTTTGTTTCCTTTGGCAACCAATTGTCCATCTTGCTTGTAGTCTTCTACATATAATCCATCAGCATTGAACCTGACTTATAATCCCTGGTCAAGCATTTGTCCAAGAAACTAGATTCTTTGTTATATTTGGAACATGCAACACATCAGCAAGATGTTTTACCTTTCCATCCTCCATAAATGTTTCCTGTATGCTCAATAGGATGTGATGTGTCATCACCGGTTTCAACATATCCACGAACTGGCAATTTTTGCAAAGTACGCTATTGCACACGTATATGAGACTTCCAACTAATATCCTATATCTTCCAAATATCCACTCAATAGATAAATTTGTGTTGACCCCCATAGGTGTAGAAATTTCCTTGCAATCCTCCATGTCAAATGCCTTCAATATTTGTCTTGCATAATTTTTTTGAGAGATGAAAATCTTCCCTAGTTCCTTACAAATTTCAAGGCCTAAGCAATAATGCATTAAGTTGAAGTCTGTCATTTCAAATTCTGAACTCAGGGCATCTTTCGATTGTTGAAGAAGAGCATGATCATTTTCTATAATCACAAGGTCGTATACATAGAGTAAAAGCACAATTGTATTCCCCCCTCTATTTAGAACATACAAGTTAGCATCATATGCACATAAACCAAGATCCAAAAGATACTTATCTATCTGTTGGTACCATGTCCTAGGGGCTTTTTTTAGCCCATATAATGCCTTCTTTAATTTCCATACCTTGTTCTCTGAATAGGGAGCCTCAAACCCTAGTGGCTAAGACACATATACATCCTCCTTGAGGTCTCCATACAAGAATTTGACATCCATATGATAGACTAGCCATGCTTATGTGCAACCACATCTAGTACTACTCGGATAGTAGTCATCCTTGCAATCGGGGCAAATGATTCATAAAAGGCAATGCCTTCAACTTGTGAGTAGCCTTGTGTAGAGTCCTGCTTTGTACTTTTCTAATGTACCATCAGCTTTGTACTTTAGTTTTGAGACCCACTTGGTGCCAATGACTTTATGCTTAGGGGGTCGATCCACTAGCTCCCAAGTTTTATTCTTCATGATATTGTTGTATTATGTTTGCATGGCAACCCTCCAATTTGGATCCTGGAGTTCCTCTTCCACATTGGTTGGTTCCTTTGCTTGTTCTTAAATGAGCTCAGCCATCAAGGCTATGTTTACAATATGGGTGCTTGCCCATCTCTATTCATCTATTCTTTGTGATCACCTCAGTCCATCTGCAACCTATTCTAGTGACTGTGGGATGGGTTCTGTAGAATCATAGAGCTACCTCACCCAATGTAGAATGGATTTTTTTTTGTTTGGGTGATGATAGGTTGGTGACTTTCAAACTCATCATCTGAAGATGTCATAGTGGATTGCCCCTTTGCTTGATGATAAAATGGAAGTTATCTTTTCGTTCTCCAATGCATGTGGTTGTTCCTCCTTAAACACCACATCATGAATCACCATGATCTTCTTAACCTCAAGGTCATAAAGCTTATAAGCCTTCTTATCTTCCTTATACCCTAAGAAGATACAATTGATGCATTTTGGTTCAACCTTGTTTCTATACCTATCTGGAACATGTACATAACATTCACTTCCAAATACTTTGAAATGGGAAACAGTTGGCTTTTTACCATTGTAGGCCTCTTGTGGAGTCTTTCCATAAAGTGCCTTAGTGTCCCTTTGATTCAAGATAAAGATAGGAATGTTGATAGAATCTACCCAAAATTGATTAGGCAAACCCTTTCCCTTCAACATGCACCTTGCCACATCCATGATGGTTTGATTTCGACATTCTACAACACCATTCTATTGAGGGCTATGTGCCACTATGAGGTTATGCTTGATTCCTTTAGTCTTACACAAATCTTCAAACTTTGTTGATGTCAACTCACCACCACTGTCTCACTTGTCATCTTCTTCCTTAGTTTAGCTTCAACAAGCTGAAGACATTCTTTAAACTTACCAAAATCTTGAGCCTTATCACGAAGGAAGTACACCCACATCTTCTTGCTATAGGCATCAACAAATAAGATGAAGTAGGAAGATCCACCCAAGGCTTGTGTGGGCATTTTTTTGCACAAGTTAGCATGAACCAACTCTAGAGGATAGCTTGCTCTGTCCTTGCTTTCTTTTAGAAACACTTTCCTCTATTTCTTGCCCATCATGCAAGCTTCACATAGTTCCTTCATTTTTGCAATCGATGGTAGGTGTGCAACCATACCCCTACGATGAATCTCCTTTAGTATAGAGTATTCAATGTGGTCAAATGTCTCATGCCATAGCTTACTTATTACCACACTTGTAGTGGCTGTAAGAGTAGACAACTCACACAAGTTGTTCCTCCTTATGCTAGTCCTAACAACATTGTTGTTACTATCCATAATCTTAGCTTCTATCTTATTGAAAGATACTTGACAACCTTGAACAGTTATAGAAGCTATTGAAAGTAGATTTTGTTTGATTTGTGGAACATAAAACACATTTGAAAGATTTATGACATCCCCATTAGAGTTAATGAAAGAAATCATACCTTCACTCTTTGTAGGACATCTTGCATTATTGTCTAACTTTATTGTGATGGGTTCCTTTAGAGGTTGTAAGGAATTGTGAAGGTATTTTCTTGCTCATCATGTGATGAGAGGCACCAATATTGAACACCCATGAGTCATCTATTCCTGAATCTTCAGCAGAGGAGCATACCTCCTCTATCGTAACAAATAACTCAAGCTCTGTTTTTGTAGTCTTGGCAAACTCCTTACCTTTGCCACTTTTTGAAGAGACGTTGTTCTCTTCTAACTTCTTGATGTGACAGTCTTGGACATCTTGGATTCTATGCATTTCTTCTTGCAGTGGGAACACTCTCTTGAACTTATTTTTGTCATTCTTCTTTTTGTCTCCATCTTTTGAAGAGTTTGTTTGCCTCCTTTGGCATTTGCTATGAATGCATCATCTCCTTTTTTACCACCATTCCTTGCCTTGAGCCATAGCTCCTCCTCCAAAAGTATGGCACTGAATTCTTCAAAAGTTATTGGTTGAGGCATGGTTTATTAATATCACTTACCAAACCATAAAATTTTGGTGGACATATTCAAAGATAATGTCGAGATAGACCCTCACTTGACTTTTGTACTCCTGCTCTCACAATTTTGATCTCATAGATTCTTTACGTGAGTGATAAAAACCTTTGCAATCTCTCCATCAACAAACCTTTTTGTTGCTAGTTGATTCTCCAAGTTTTGAGTCCATGTATGATTACGAGTTTCATAATGATTTCTCAATATTTTCTATGCTTCATATGCCTTGGTAGTATGTTGAATGAGAGTTAAAACACTATCACTAGTGCTTGTAATTAGAGCACAAAGTCCATCTGCGTTTCCATATTTCCAAGCACATAGAAGATCAACATCAGGATGAATCATTCAACCATGATTATTTTGATCAAGTGTCTCTTGGGGCCTATGATCACTCCCAAGAATAGTCACTAGAAGATCATATTAATCTAGGATATAAGTGATTTTAAACTTCCATAGGGTGTAGTTTGTACCATCAAGTTTACCTTTCGTGAAGCCTCGTGATCATATCTACAATGTTCGGATGACTGGCATCATTGTTGCTCCTATCTATGTTCCACCTACTCTTGTTGACAAATGACCTTGATTCCCAATTGTAGATGATGACCCACTACTTGACATCTTATCTCTTTCATCATTAAAACCTCTACAACCTCTGCATTTTTGCTTATGCACCACTCAGATCCTCCTTAGCTCTTATACCATGTAAGAAAATAATAGCACAATAGAATAGACCAGTAGACAAAGTTCAGGGAAAAATGCACACAAAGATAGATGCATATTGAGAGATAGAGAACTCAAGTTCTCATATTGCCAAGAGTAATGCGGTTACAATGATGGTTTTATCCACCCATGCACTCCCAATTTGGAGCTTAGATGGAGATCTAGATAGAATCTAGATGAAGGGCTTACTAGTGTGTAATGCTATGTAAAGCTCAACATGGGCTATGTCTATATAGCTTTTACAAGGGGAGTTGGTATATATAAACATAGTCGAGAGATACGAAATGGTCATCAAAATATATAATCCAAAAATATCTCCACGACTAGAAGTCCTATCGTCTTTGCCCTATAGGCCAGGGGGGATAGGCCCCCTAAACCCCATAGAAGGGGGCAAGCCCCCTCTACACTCCCCCCATTAAGGTTCTATGGGAAATTGTGCGCAACCACAAGGTATTTATTTTCACCTTGAATGGCAACCCGATGACTTTGAATTTTTATGCCCTACCTAACCTAATGGCTAGGCTCACAAAGATTATTTATTACCATCAATGATCACACATAGAGCTCATCTAACTTGGAAGTTAGGGTTACACAAATGTCCAAGCTCTCACAATGGCTTCTCCTCATAATGGAGGCCTTACAACTTAGAACACCATGGATCATTTGTGGTCACTTGAGGGTGGAGTATTGAGTATATCTAATGGTATGAGCATCAATGTTCCTTTGTGGATTTTGCCTCCACCCACTTAGTCTAGTAGTTTGTGGTCAGAATAATATATTCAGCATGAGGTCCTCTTGTTGGGGGCTTAATAGGTCCAATAAAATCATTTTCCCATCTTGATAAAGCTCTACCTCAGACCAGTGGTTGTAGGGGCATGTCATCCTTCATAATAGGATACTTGGTTATTTGGAAAATGTCACAATTCTTTACAGAATTTGCTGCATCCATGTGTAGTGTAGGCCACCATAATCCAGTGAGAAATGACCTCCAGTGACACCTACATGAGCCATCTCTAGGATTGGAATGTATTCTTGTTCATGGATGCATGCTTGTAATTGATTATCCCTACCCCTTTTAAAAATTTTCTTGTCGATGATTACATAATCTTTGCCTTGTTCTTCTAGATTTTGTTTTCTTGCTAAAATCACTCCTAATGGATATGGTTGCTTCTTCAATAAATCTATCATTGTTTTACTCCATTTTAGAGCTATTGTGGAATAGCTCATTGATGAGTGTTCATATGGATGAGATGCTTGGCATACATTGTAGTTGGTTATATATTCATGTACTTCTTTTTGCATATATGGCCAATACAATCCTATGCATCACCACTTCTCACTCTTGGACTTGGCTTTCTTTTAGCAACTGATTCTCATAATGAATTGCTTGATTGATAGCTTCATGTAAAGTTTTTAACTGAGATGTTAAGGATAAATAAACCTTTATTTCATCTCTGAGACCACTTTGAAATTGATTAACTAGATAGTTGTTGCAGAGCTAAAGAGCGCAGAAAGCAGAGAAAAAAGACGGGCCCCAAAATTTTTCCGATTTGGACACACAATTTTTTGTAACATAACCACTTTTGTACATATTTTCCATTGTAAATGCACTAGAGGAGTCCTCTAGATGCATCCCCTCAGAAGATTAGTGAATTACCCATGTATATTAGTAGGAAGTTAGTATTTTAGTGAATAAAGTGCCGGTCTCTTGTGTGAAAGGACCAAACTTAGGGCACTAGTATATAAGTCAAAAGTGACTCATTGTAAAGGACTTCTTGTCATTGTGAAGAAGAGCACTTCTGAAATTTCGAGTTTGCCTCTTCCTTGCTGATTTTGATCTTCATTTTGCTCATGTATGTGTGTGTGATGCTTGAAATGCAAGTGTAGGACTGTTGTCTACCCCTTCCCCCTTGTTTTGAGTGGCTGTAGTGCGTGCGTAAGCTAGGAGAAGCAAAAACGCGGGTGTTAGTAGTTCCCGTAATTCACTGTTTCTGCCATAACTTGCAGCAGAGTGGTCAGAATTGAGTGAAACCACTACTGTTGGATTCGTCTCGGCGAGAGCTTCGAAACGAGTACCCTATTGCCTATGTTCGGAGTTCTGGGCTGGGAGAAAACCTCAAAAAACCAAAACTGCTGAAAAGAGGCTTGCGGCAACACTTCCAGTTTTTCAGTAGGTGTGGGTAGTATTAGTCTTTTCTCTTGCTTGGATAGTTAACTCACTTCATTTTCTATCACGTGTGCAAATGTCTTCATACACTTGGTAAGTCACTCCTTAGGATTGATAATTAAATGTGTGAAAAGAACTCCACTATATGCACTTGTATGGCAATCGAGGTATAGTCTCATTGGTACAAGTCCTTGAGTCATTACGGCTCAAGTACACACGTTTTTGGCGCCGTTGCCGGGGAAGCACTCCACCAAGTTGCCTTCGTGATAGTTAGAGAGCAAGTGTGATCGAATCGTACTTGTAGAGGTGAATTTGTCCATTGACGAGTAGTATTCCTTTTCAGCACTTGTCACTTCTCATCCTTGAGGTGTGTGTGATAAGTTTTAGGTTTAAGTGTAGGAGGAGGGAAGAGAAGGAAGAGTTAGGGTTAGGTTAGAAGGAGAGGAGAAGTGAGGGAAAGAGGAGTAGGAGTAGGTCAAAATCCTCAGAAAATCTCCAAAAATTCAAAAATTTTAAGTTCAGTCAAAAAAAGTATAAAAACCAAAAAATTTGGCTCATTTGACACTTCACAGTGTTCTGGTATCGTTTGCGAGCAGCGACCAGTATCGTGGACTTGGTATCGTGGCATTCAGGCAGTAAGAGCTAGGTTTTGAGCTCACATTGCAATCAAGACAATACCAAGGTAAACATTCTCTCAAATTATCTGTCAAAAACACTGTAAAAATGATCAAACAAGTGATTAAGAATCTGCGCAGTATCGCGGGGGGGGGAAACTGAAATCTTTGTCATCTTATTGTGGGATACAGAGGTTTAGGAAGGAAGAGGAGAGTGAGGAGAGTAAGGGGGGTGAAAAAAGTTAGAAAAAAAAAATCTTGCATTTAGGCTTTTTGGCTTGAGTATCGCGATCGGTTGAGTTTTGGTATCGCGATACCAAAATTCCCTTGTATCGCGACACTCGCCAGAAGTATCGTATCGCTTGATACCTGCTTTGGTATCGCGACACCATTCTGGTATCGCGACACTGAGTCGGTATCGCGACCGCACTCGATCTCTGGTATCGTATCGTCCGGTACTAATACTTGGTATCGCGACACCATTGTGGTGTCGTATCGCCTAAAGTTTCTAGTATCGCGACCTCACCTTACCGAGTGGTATCGTATCGTTTGATACAGTGGTATCGCGACACGATTTTAGTATCGCGACACTGCTTCAGTATCGCGATCGTGCCCTCTCAAGTGTCGTATCGTCGACTGCTTGTCTTGGTATCGCGACACTACTTCGGTGGTATCGTATCGCCAAGATTAGTATCGCGATCTCACTTACTGCGGTGGTATCGTAACGTCTCCTGTCAAGGATCGTATCGCGACACCACATTGAGATCGTATCGCCTCTTATCTCCAGTATCGTAACGTCTACTCTGCTGGTATCGTATCGTGGTATTTCCCAGTGGAGTATCGCGACACAATATCTGGTATCGTATCGTCTGGCACTAAAACCTGGTATCGCTACACCAGACTGATATCGTATCGTCTGGGTGTCTGGTATCGTATCGTTTGGAGCTCTGGTATCGTATCGCCGAGAGCAGTATCGCCAAGTGTGGTATCGCCCAGAAGTGAACCCTTCTTTTGGCTAACAACTGAATCACTGGTAGAGCTGTCCAAAGTAAATCTAAGCAGCATAAAGAGAGGTTTCAGAGAGTGAATGAACTTGAGGTCAGGAAGAGTTCTAGGTAGTAGAAGGAGTGTCATATCCTCAGTAGGGAGTACAGCCCAGGTTAGTCATCACTCAGTCTACTTAGAAACTTCCAGTGACTCGGAAGAGGAGCTACTTATGGCTTCAGAAGACATGCAAGGACCTACACCAGCAGGAAATTTCATGACTACTGTTGAGGGAGACTACCGTACCTCCTTACAATATGTATCCACAAATGCCCAGGAGATTCCAATCTACCTGGATGGCTTAAACAGGTCCGTTGCCAGAATGGCAACAGCACAAGATGTCACCATCATACCACGACCAGCTGTCAAATACGAGGGAGGTGCTTACATTGACAAAATGGGTCACATCTACATAGTAACTGAATTTCCGGAGAGGATCAATGAAAGAGGAGAGTTCATGGATCCCAACAACTCTGAAGAGTTAGTGACCACCCCTAGAGGCAGATCACAAGTATCACGGGTCTTGAGAGGAGACTTGATACCTCAAGACGACTACCTGTTGGAAGTCTACATGATTCACGGAGCAGACTTATTGCTTCAAACTGACGTACCTGTTCAAGGAATAGGAGAGAGCCCCATGACATTCTATGAGCTGAAAGACCCAGAGGACGAAACTAGACTCACTTACCTAGATAAGAATCAAAGAAGATATTGGCCGGTAGGTGTCCTAGACAAGGCTCGGCTGAGATATATGGGTGCGCCTGTATTTCCTCAGAGGGAGCAGGCAACTACCTCGCAGAATCCTTTTGGAAATCAACCAGAGACGGAACATACCACATCAGGACAGACCAGTCAAAGAAGTGTGCCCAACCGTACTCATGTACAGTTTGCAACTCCAGGTGAGCACACACATAATCAGACCTACACAGGGATGGGGAACCATTTCCGACCACCGGTCAGACCACGACCACCTGTGGGAGGACAGCCAGGAATGCCTCCACCACGACCAGTTGCCCCAGTCTTCCCTGTAATGCCCAGACCGCCTGAACCAATGAGGAGATTGAGACCAATCCAAGTAGCTAAGTTTATGAGAAACCATTATGATGGATCAGGGGAGCCATATGATCATATTGCCGAATTTAAACAAGTTCTAAGAGCAGAACAAGTAGAGGACTTCTTTGTGCAGTATGAGTCTTTTGGACTCACCCTCACAGGAACAGCTCTAACTTGGTTCCAACCTCTAGATCCCAATCGATTTGGAAACATGGAGCAATTCTTTCAAGAATTCATAGGAGAATTCACAAAGAGAGGGATTAAACACAATTCTGCATCTTTAATCCATAGCTTTAAACAAAACCCTAAAGAAACGGTGAAGACTGCTGCCCGAAGATTCAATCAATACGTGGATAGATGCCCTACGGCTGAGAGACCGACTCAACAAAAGATGATTTCATTATTTTTGGATGGACTCTCTAACGGGACCCTAAGAACCCTAGTGTATGTAAAAAGGCTGCAAACATTGAGTGAGTGTCTTCAAGAGTGCATCGACTTGGAAGATAACCTTGCTGAGGACCTCAAAGGTACTACCGACCTCACAAAATCAGAAGACTCAAGAAGCACAGTGACGTCCAATTCTAGTAATGTGGAAGAACTAGCAGAACTATTAGCTAAGAAACTAGGAGTCCAAGGACAGAGAGCTTACCAATATCCAGCTCAAAGAGTGCCTATGTTGAGGAGGTGTAACTTATGTGGAGGAGAACATCCCACACACTTGTGTACCAGAGGAGGAGCCGGTGCACAACCAATGTATCCACACAACAGACAGCAACAACAAGGGACTTCTTCATACTGCCACATCGAGCAAAAATATACCAATCATACAACTGAGAACTGTCCCTTTAATAGGCAAACACGACCTGTCAATCCACCACAATACCGACCTTATGGATACCCACCTAGAGAGCTTGGTAGGGAGATGCCTAGATACAACCCGTATCCGGTAGGAGTTCCAAGACAATATGAGCAAGCACCATATCCACCACCACAACCAGTATTGGGACCCCAATTGTCACAACCTCAACAAGTTGTACCTGTGAAGTATACTCAACCAGAAGAAAACTTGGAAAGAGCCATAATACCAGCTTCAATAGCGACCAATGTAGAATCAACCAACCAAGGGTATGAACCTCCACCAGGAGAGTACTATCCATATGAAGCCAACATGATGGAATATGAACCAGCATATGACGTGGCCTATTATGGATATGAAGGATTTGATCAGAATTATGGAGCGGAAACTGCAACTTTAATGTACACAATGCCCAAAGCACAACAACCATTGAGACCTCCCATTAGACCACCAGTGCAGAGAGGACCATGTTATAGATGCGGAGGGGATCACTTCATTCGGGAGTGTCCTCGACCTTACAACCCTCCACCACCCAGGATTTGGGAAGGATACTGCAGTGATTGTGGGAAAGAACATCTTTTTAGAGATTGCCCTAAGAACCCTACAAAAACTCAAGGTCCTGCACCAATCAATGTAATAGAGGTCATAGAAGAATCTGGAAGTGATAAGGAGTACACTGTACCGCTGAAAGCTATTACTAGAGCTCAAGCAAAACAACAAACAGGAAAACAACCTGAAGAGAAACTAGAGAACAATAAAACAGGAGACGCTAACATTCAGATAGTCGAGGATTCAGAGAACTCATGTGAGAATACCCAAAACACCAAAGTACAAAAATGGAAAGAAAGACGAGAAAAGCTCAAAGAGAAATGGGCAAGAAACAGGAGCCAAGACAGCAAAAAACAAGCGAAGGGTTCTAGAAAACATAACGAACAACAAACGCATAAGGAGATCCCTGAAACCCCACCAATCAACTCTGAGGCAAAGAAGCCAGGATCAATTCTAGCTGACCCAAAGCCAGAGGAATTGGACATGTGGCTAAAAGCATACCAAGCTAGAATCAAAATGGGACCAAACCTAGAACAACATGAAAGACTCTATCCTCAAGGGGAATTAGAGAAAGAAAGACTGGCGATATGCAAAAAACTCATAGAAGTAGCACAGGCGACTCTGGAAAAAACTATCCCAATTTTGCCTGAAACAAGGATCGCACAGGAACTATATGAAGAGTGCATACAACCTAAGGATAAGGAATCTAGTCAGGAAGATGATCGAAATGAACGAATGAAATCTCAAGAAGAACAGGTATCCATAATACCCGACCTAGAGGAAGATTGGTCCAAAGACTTGTGGAAAAGAATTAGAGAAGAGCAATGGAAAAAGGATGGAATCAGTCCACCTCCTTTTGAGGAAATAATTGGAGCAGATAGTCACCATGATCATAACCTAGAGGAAGCATATGAGGAAGTGTCAAGATTTGATAAAGGAAGAGAGGAAACCATGAGCATTTCAACGTTGCCTAACTACATGGGAGAATATGAAAGAGAGTCTATAATAATACGAGCACCCACAGTGCATGGGAAAGAAAAAGGAAACTCAGAAGAGAGTTCACACAATCTAACAGAACTTAAGAAAACAAAGGTGCAATGCAAATTGACGGTGGAAGAGTTGCTTCAACTTAGACCACATCTATGGAGACAGCTAGCAAATCAGATAGAGCCACCGGCAGAGAAAGGAGAAATGAAAGGAAGGGAAAAAGAAAACCATTCCACAATACAAGTTCCAGTTGATAAAGTAGGAGAATTTAGCGAAGGAGATGAAGGCAATACGTGCTTACCTGTCACCTACAATGGGTACATGACCAAGGCCATCTTAGACACTGGAGCTGGAGTAGGAATTGCAACGAAGGAAATTTGGGAAAAGTGGGGTAAACCAGCCTTACGACCCACTCGCATGAAGCTACAATTAGCAGATGGACATGTAGAGAAACCCCTAGGAATATTGGAAGGAATTAGGTTAACCACGTGTGGAGTGGAATTTGAACACACATTGGCCATATGTAAGTTCGAAAAAGCAAACAATTACGAAATGATATTGGGACGACCATTCATGCGACAGATGCGAGTAGTACAAGATTGGGGCAGAGATTCATTATATCTCCAACATCAAGGGAACACCACCAAGATAAACCTGCACACATTCGCTTATCGGGATGTCCCTCCATTACAATGGAATCCAGTCCACAAAGAGGAAGATGACCTATCCATTCACAGTGCTGGATCAAGTAACCAATCTTGGATGCACGAGGATGCCCAGTTGTGGATGTGCAAAGAAGCCAAGAAGGAGGAGTGTAAAAAACAAATGTGGCCAATAGGGCACCCTAATTATCGATCGATAGAAGACCCTGACTATATGCCTCAAATTTTTTCAGATGAACTCTTCGAACCACATGGCTGGATGGAAATCCTAGCCACATTAGACGTTTGTGTGAATGAAGAAGTATTGACGATGAACGACTGTATAGACGAGGAAGGATATGATGTGAACCTCTACATGGTTGTCCTCCAAGAAGTAGAAGCAGGAGAAATTGTAGAGGAAGAGGAGAAAGAAGAGTACGAAAGCATAGAAATGGAACCAGAGTTCGACTCTGAAGAACAATATTTAGAAACTATGCAAAAAGAATCAAAAGAAAAACCGACAGAAGTCTTAGCAATTGAGACTATCCCAAGAATGCACGAGCATAGAGAGGACACAAGTAAAGTGGAACCGGAACCAGACCACTTCGAAGTTCCAGAACATTTTAAAAGATACGAAGTGGAAGAAAGGAAAATAGCAACTCAAATGCCTAAACGAGAGGCCCGGGATGGAGAAGCCTATGATAACAAAGAACAAACCAAGAAGGTTGTCGTAACGATGGAAGACGGAGAAGAGAGGTGCACGTATATTGGGAAAGACGTATCAGACGAGGAAGAAGAGGAACTCATCCACCTTATCCGAGAATATCGAGATGTATTTGCTTGGACGTACAAAGACCTTAAGGGTGTAGAACCTAGCATATGCGCTCATCGAATCCCTATGACAGCAGATGCGAAACCTTCTAAACAACGCCCTTACACGTATAACGAAGTTTACGCTGCAAAAATAAAGGAAGAAATTGACAAATTACTAGCGGCAGGATTCATTTATGAGATAGAACACACAGAATGGGTATCGCCACTAGTAGTAGTGCCCAAGAAAAACGGAAAGCTAAGGGTGTGTATCAACTTAAAAAAAGTAAATGCAGCAACTATACGCGACAGTTTCCCTTTACCCATCACAGACCATCTTTTGGAAAGAGTTGCCGGCAAGGAGGTCTATAGCTTCTTGGATGGATTCTCTGGTTATAACCAAGTAGCTATTGCAACTGAGGACCAGCATAAAACCGCATTCGCGACTGAATGGGGAATCTATGCATTTAGAGTGATGCCTTTCGGGCTCACTAATGCGCCAGCCACCTTCCAACGATTGATGTGTCATGTTTTCAAAGAATTTCTCAGAAAAAGCATGGAAGTATACGTAGATGATCTGTGTACATACTCAAATCAACGACCAGAACACATACCGGAACTGCGGAAAATATTCAACAAATGTAGGCAGTATAGAGTTTGCTTGAACCCTGAGAAATGTGTCTTCATGGTAAGACAAGGAAAAATCCTAGGACACATTGTTTCAAAGAATGGCATATCTACAGATGAGGATAAGATTAAAGTCATATTGGACTTACCAAGACCCAAGAATGCGAAAGAAGTACAAGCCTTTATGGGACACTGTGGATATTACCGTAGGTTTATTCACATGTATGCCATAATTGCTAAACCCTTATATGGTCTATTGACTCAGTTCACTTGGATGGACGAGTGTGAGAAGGCCTTCAAGGAGCTTAAAACGAGGCTGAGTACAGCCCCAATTCTAAAATCACCCAACTGGAACAAGCCTTTTCATATTCATGTTGATGCTTCTAACTATGCAATTGGATGTATCCTGGCTCAACCGGCCGATGAAGGAAAGCTTGATCACCCAATCGCTTACGCGAGTAGACAATTAAACCAAGCAGAGAGAAATTACACGACTACTGAAAGAGAGGGCTTAGGAATGGTCTACGCAGTAAAGAAGTTTAGACATTACCTCTTAGCCAACAAGTTCAAATTCTTCATTGACCATCAAGCCTTGCTGTATCTAGTCAATAAGCCTTGCAACACAGGCAGATTGGTACGATGGTTCTTGTTACTAATGGAGTTTGACTTTGAGGTAGTGGTCAAAAAAGGAAACACACATGTGAGAGCAGACCACCTTTCTAGATTAAAACACGGAGAGCCACCTAACGGAGTACCGTATGAATTACCAGATACATATTTGTTCAATCTTGAAGTATGTCCTAAGTGGGCGGAACGATTAATTCCCATACCCTCAGCACCCAATCAACAGGAATAGCAAAAAAGAAATTTTTCAATCAAGGAACTTACACATTGTCGCAGGAAACATGTATTATAAGGAACCTAACGGAGTTTTATTGAGATGTGTCGAGGAGGATGAACAGAAGCAACTAATTCAGCAAGCACATGTCAACAAGTGGAAAACCCATCAAGGGATGCACGGAACAATACGCGAATTAAAAAAAATAGGCGTATATTGGCCTGATGTGTCCAAGGACGTTCACGAGTATGTAAGTACTTGTGTGGAATGCAAAGAAATTAGCTCAGAGGATCACGTGTCCTTACCCTTTTCTACCATAGCGCCTAATTGGAGTAAATCATTAGTGCAATTCCTCAAAACCAAAGAGCATGAAATAGGAGCTAGCCTAGCAAGAAAGCGATCCCTAGAAGAATTGAGCAAAGATTATGTGATAATGGGAAGACAATTGTTTAGAAGAGGGAGAGACAATCAACTCAGATTGTGTGTGCATGAAGGAGAATACCTTCCCATATTAGAAATGGCACACGCAGGAGCTGCGGGAGGACATTTTTCAGCAGATAGAACGGTCAAGATGATTCTCTTTGCAGGCTTGTGGTGGCCAACTCTACATATGGATGCAGAGACATATGTGAGAAGCTGCGAAACGTGCCAGAGAGCAAAATATCCCATTAGAAGAGATGACATGCCTTTAAGACCCATGGTTTGTGCGAGAGCATTCACCAAGTGGGGAATTGACTTCATAGGACCTATCAACCCACCTGCGAAAGGATCACATGTAGAATACATCATAGTAGCCACCGACTACTTGACAAAGTGGGTAGAAGCTAAAGCCACTCGCAAAAATGATGCTCAAACTATAGCAAAATTTCTCTTTGAGCACATTTTCACCCGATTTGGACTACCGATCGAGATAGTGAGTGATCGAGGAACTCATTTCCTAAACGAAGTCATTGAATCGCTAATGAATGAATTCTTAGTGATCCACAAAAAATCAGCCCCATACCACCCTCAAGCCAACGGACAGGCTGAAAGTTCCAACAAAGTACTATGTACGGTATTGACAAAGATTGTCAATAATGGAAGGTCAGATTGGGACAAACAATTGCATCACGCAATTTGGGCCTTCCGAGTGGCATATAAAACGGCCATTGGAACTACACCTTTCAACCTAGTGTATGGGCAGAATGCAATTTTGCCAATTGACTTCTTAGTGCCTACATTAAAAGTAGCCCAGCAATATGAGTGGAACGGTCATGAATTATCCCAGCAATTAGATCAAATTGAAAAGCTGCATGAGACTAGATTGCAAGCGGTAGCAGGCATCTATGCCGCTAAACGGAGACAAAAGGCATATTATGACTCACATATTAAAGATAAGGGACTAAAAGAAGGCGATTTAGTCCTAGTATACACCCTAAAACAGCATGCAAAGAAACTACAGAAACGTGGATATGGACCCCTGATCATAAATCGAATCTCCACTAGTGGTGCAGTCAATCTCGCCACACTAGACGGAGACATTCTTCCTAATTACATCAGTGGATGCCGAGTGAAACGATTTATGGAGCCTCTGACCGATGAAATGCTAGCTAGACTGTTGGGAGCCCAAAGTAGGAAAAGGGAAGAAGAACGAATACGAGAAGAAGCACGACAGGAAGCCCTAGAACGCATTAGAAAACGCAAGGAGTGGATCAGGCAAAGAGATGAACGCTATCTCCAAGGAGAAGAGCCCATCCCTATGGCAAACTACCAGATCAAAAATGGTGACACAACGGTTATATGTAAAACACAACCTTACCTAAACCTAGGGATTGGTCAGACGGAGTATAAATTGATAGACGCATTGATAGACTCAGGAGCAGGCCTCAGCTGTATGCGGAAGAGAATAGCCAATGAATTACAATTGGAATTGAATCCCACGAAAGCCAAACTAATAGGAATTGGAGGTCACACCCTAGACTGTATTGGAACAACTAATGTGTCCCTCCACATAGGAAATTCCTCCATGGAACAAAGAGTCCTAGTATGTGAGGATAACGATTTAATGGAAGACTTCATTCTGGGACAAGACTGGATCATTGAAACAGAAGCATGTATTCATCTGGCTCAAGGATATATTTCAGCCACGATAGGGCATAAAGAGGTTTTCAGCGTGCTTGAAGAGAAACCATGTAACCAAGCCATGTCAATACAAAGATCAGAGGAAGTTCAAGAAGTGACGAAAAATAGTAACGACTGTATTCAACCCTCAAAAAGCAAATGCATAGAAACTGAAACTTTAATCATTCCGACATCCCCTATCGCGTCGAAGCTACCCGAAGTAAATGAGAATCAACCAACCATCGAGGAGACGCTCTCTCCTAAACAGGCTCAAAGCATTCAAAGATCGCACTATTGGAAACCAACAAGCAGATACTCGAACAGACCACCATCCAAATATATGTGGGTACGAAAGGAGCAGGTACAGAGTCAAAAACTGTCTACAAGCGCCTCTAAGAAAACGGACATCACCAAATCAGCTACAAAGAACTACAAACGAAAAGAACCAGTACAAGTATGGATTTCCAAGCCCCTGCTTGAAGCTCAAAGATCTCGACATCAGATATGGATTCCCAAAAAGGTCATACAAGCAGCTAAACAGAATGTGAAGACCAAGGTGGAAACGCCACAGGAGACGAGGCAAAGGCCACCACCACCAGAGAATCATCAGAAAAGATCACAAAGCAATGTCAAATTCCATCGGACTGTGGATAAGGCAAATGGAAAACGAAGAGCTGCACGAGTTGAGAAAACCCAGAGACCTATCTCAGTGTTCTCAAAATGGGTCTGGAAACCAAAACTACCACAAGGAGCAGATGATCGAGGAGACAAAGCACCCGATTGCACTCATGTCGTGTCTGATGCACCCAAAGTACGCATGATAGGGCCATATTACAAGGCCAAGCATTCGGCACACTTTTTTTCTAACTTCAGAATAATCACACACATTTTCCCTTGAGAAATGGGAAATGCACTTGTACATACATAAAAATAGTACTCCAAAAAATTCACTAACCGCTTCGGCTATGGACTAACTTTTATGTTTTCTTTTCAGCAAAAAATATATAAATACATGAAAAATTCAGGTATTACCCTTCTCACACCCACGGGAAAGGGACAGCACCATGCACTCGGAGCAATATCAAATGATCAATCAACACATGGCGGAGGATTTCTGAAAAATATGGATACTAATTCACACTCTATATTAAGTGCAGATGGCTTCTGAAGACTCTGAAGCTACAATCCAAGAGGAGGTCCAGGAATTTCCTCCCCAATGTCTTACGAAAGCAAAAGGACATTGGTTCAGAGATGAACAGCCCGTGGAAGAGTATCTTTTCTTGGCCAACATAAAGATCATGGACACGGATCACCACTTTCCGATTATGTCCCAGGACTTCAAAATTTTGCATGGCATGCCATCTACAATTGATATCATGAAGAAAGCAGGAATTCACAAATATTTTGAGTTACCCATCTACAAGCCGGACTTCCAACGATGCACACAGGTTATGAACACTTTAAGACCAGCACTACATGATCCATTGGTGCCAGAAGCCAATGTGATGGATAAGAATGGTGAATGGGTAGTCGTGCAATTCTCCCACGACTTAATTAAAGAAGCTTTTCAATGGGAGAAAGATGGTGTCAATACGGCCAAAGAAGAAATTCGTGGAGCAAATACTAGAACCTTTGTCGACATTAACAGAGTGGACATTGAAGAGGAGGTCAGATTGATTCACCAACATTTTTGTTTTCCGAGCATGAACCGATACACGGCCCCTCAAAAAATTATTGTCCAGTTATTGTCCCATGCCATAAAACAAATTGGCAATCAAGTAAATCTTACCCCATATGTGCAAGAAAGATTGTTTGAGGCCAAAAAGAAATGGGAAAATAAGAAATTCCTCAATGGAACTACTGCCCTCACAATCATGATTTACCATGCATTGGGCATGCGCAAATATTTGCGGGAGATGCCATCTTCAGTGGAGCTGGCTCAATACGTCAAGAGTGCTACAGTACCTAAACACAAGAAAGGAAGTAAACAAGCAGAAGAAACAGAGACAAGTTCGCAACCGCGGATGAGAGGAACCATGAGAGGTACAAAGCGGCCTAGAGAAGTTCTGCAGAAAGAAGAAGAAGCACCACAATCAAAGAGAGTACATGTGCTGCCTACCACCACCACTCAAGGACCCAGGAAAATTACGGAAGAAGATTTAACTCAAGCACTGGAGGAGACTCACAAGTATACAGAAGGGCAAATCAATCTCCCAGTGCAAGGTCATCATTATCAACAGGCTGCAACAGTGCAAAAACCCAAAAGAAAACTTACTAAGGTACACAGGTATCGAGAGATTGGGCTAGACAACTCAAGTTCCGGATCCGACGCCCAAGAAAAGCAAACTACATCGTTACTGGATGTAGATATTAAAAGTGAATCAAAAGATGATGGCCAGTGGGCCGAATTAAACGAAGTCAATTATGACGAAGCCCAAGCGGACAACGAAGAAAAAGGTCAACCATCGCTGGCAGACCAGAACGCAACCACAGCGAAGGCAGAAGAAGAAGGGCAAAACACTATGCAAACGAAGGATGCCTCCATCACTCACACGAAGGAGGAGAAGTCTGAAGCTGAGACGCATGCAATGGTATCTGAGGACAAGCCTCAAGAAGAAGAGAAAGAAGACGAAGAACCCTTCACACCACTTAGGGTTGTGGCAGAACCGTCCCCTCTGGATGTAACTTTTCAAGGGAGTGCCACGAAAGTTCGGAAAACGGTCGAAAAGGAAGCAGAATGTAAAGTACAACTACAGGTCCGACAACCACACCAAGAATTGATTCACGTAGCACAGGGCCAAGATGTACAAACAGGAGAAACACCGGATGTAACAAAGACATGGTTGAACGTGGACATAGCTCAGCTCAAGCCTGTGGTGCAGGATATGATTCGCACTGCACTAGACACTCAACAGTTAATGCTTGATGCTGATGAAGATTACGACCAGGCCATGCTCGACAAACAAAAGCTTCAAAAAGAAGGTATGAATTTGGAAAAGAAATTATCTAAAGTAGAAGCTCAGGTGTTGAAGAAACAGGAGGAGATAAAAACAACCAAAACACAATGCAAAACATTAGAGAAGGAGAATGCCCACCTGAAAGAGCAAGTGTTGGAGCTGACGAAGAAACTGGAAGTAACAGAAAAAGAGAAAACAAGAATACAAACTCGTAGCAAAGTACTCGAGTCGCAGCTAAAGGTGAGCATGGAAGAAGCAGACCAGCTCAGAGACAGAAACAAAGAGCTAATGACAGCTCTCCTCAGTGATCAACCATCGACAGATCTTGACAAAACGAATGAGGACATAAAAGACATGGAAGCAAAGTTGACAAAGATGACAGAACAGCTCAAACAGGAGAAAGAGACAGTTGCAGAATGGGAACAGAAATATATGAATGATACTGCAGCTCTACGAAAGAAATGGAAAAAAGCCGAGAAAGATTATTTCCGACAGTGCAAAGAAGACACAGATCACATGCATATTGTGGCACAGGAATTAATCAAACACCAAGAAAAACTTACCAAGGCTGAAGAGGAGCTCAAGAATAAAGATGACATCATTAAACAGCTGCAGGAGCAGATTGAGCTAAAAGAGAAACAAGGGACACCAGTAGTTCCTCCAGAAACCACGGCTACTGTGGAGGAAGAGGTACGTCCTCTCTCTCCCCCCTTGTATCATTCACCAATAAGGGCGGAAAAGGAGGTTCCACTAGAACCTAACACACGCGACATTGCAGAATTGAGCAGACCAGAAAGGGCACTACTGGTGTCCCAGCTCACTGCTGATTTTGAAGATCACATAATACAAATAATGAAAGAGGCTCGCATAGACAATAAACAGCTAGATCAAATTTTGAAGCCCTTCAATGTACCATATGGTCTACTTAAAGAACAGACGCGCATGTACATAAAGACTACCACGAATAAAGATCCGGACCACAACCTTCAATTCCAGCATGACACTTTCAAGTATACTCAAGAGGAATTTGAGAAGGCGGATCCCATATGGCGAAGGAAAATTTTGGAGAAAAATCCGACTTTGCGGGTACAGTGGGAAGCATCACCATATGCGCTTCAGGTAAATCCATCATTTTGTCCTGTACCCCGCAGACGCTCTTGGACGCAATTTTGGGAAGCACAGCGCCAAGGCTCGATCAATAGTCAGTGGCTAAATTACCCGTTACTACCTAGTCCGCCACATAATTATCTTCCCACTGAAGAATATATGGTAAAGACCATGGAATTTTGGATCGCCAAATATGCTACAGTGCCGGACTTAGCAGTCAAAATGACGAATAAAATATTTAGCATGCTCATCACAGTATTGAAGGTCTTCCAGCATGCGAAGTACACATTTTTGAATTTCATTGGCATTACGCAAGGATCGGAAGCTCTCATTTTTTATCTATCAACCATTCCGAGCCGACTAACCATCATGGCATACTATTCCCGCCTTATGTTTTTGCCATCGACGTATATGCAGACCTTCGAAGAAGCATTCTTCACCGGCTTCTTTGAAATCGATTCGGAGATTTTTGTAAAGATGACTTCAAATTTAAATGCAAGACTGGTGGCCTATGAAACTAGCTTCTTCGCTGATCACAGACAGGCGCCAGAAGACGGAGTGAAGTCAAAGCAATGGAAGGAATTTATGATATGTCATGCAAATCTGCTGAACCAACGAGAGCAAACCGCCATCCAAACATACACGCGTCGCCTCAGAAAGCCTGTCGAGGACGACAGAGTTCAGGAGGAGGGACGTGTAGAGGGACAATCAAGCAAGAAGAAAAGAAGAAGAAGATCAAAGTCCAAACCTATTCATTAAGAAGAGAAAAAGAACATATATCTGCAGGAAGCCCCGCAGGGGCGCAACACCCATCTCTGCACAGAGCCCCGCAGGGGCACGCACCAGGCTACAAAGCTAAACCCCAGGGTCCCGAGTCATGGACTTTTCAAACATCAGAGTAGGACCAAAAGTAAGAAAGGGGTAGAGGCTGAAAAGTTGAAGAGGGTGACTAAGAACAGCACATTCCTAGTCACTGGTGGCGTGCGTGGCAACCCGAGTCAACAGGCAAGACAACTACATCAGGCTCTCGAGTTGTAGAGCTTGAATCAAGAAGGCCATCGAACCTGCATGTCTGTTTAACTGCAGACAACACGGACCAAGGGGAGCGTGCAGTGGAAAAGCTGAAGCGCCTCTAAAACGTAATGCAAGATCAAGAAGCAGACAACACTACCCACGGGACGCGTTCGCGAAGCAAAGTCTGTCAAGGGACGACAGAGACGAAGAGGGGGAGAGTGTTGCAGAGCTAAAGAGCGCAGAAAGCAGAGAAAAAAGACGGGCCCCAAAATTTTTCCGATTTGGACACACAATTTTTTGTAACATAACCACTTTTGTACATATTTTCCATTGTAAATGCACTAGAGGAGTCCTCTAGATGCATCCCCTCAGAAGATTAGTGAATTACCCATGTATATTAGTAGGAAGTTAGTATTTTAGTGAATAAAGTGCCGGTCTCTTGTGTGAAAGGACCAAACTTAGGGCACTAGTATATAAGTCAAAAGTGACTCATTGTAAAGGACTTCTTGTCATTGTGAAGAAGAGCACTTCTGAAATTTCGAGTTTGCCTCTTCCTTGCTGATTTTGATCTTCATTTTGCTCATGTATGTGTGTATGATGCTTGAAATGCAAGTGTAGGACTGTTGTCTACCCCTTCCCCCTTGTTTTGAGTGGCTGTAGTGCGTGCGTAAGCTAGGAGAAGCAAAAACGCGGGTGTTAGTAGTTCCCGTAATTCACTGTTTCTGCCATAACTTGCAGCAGAGTGGTCAGAATTGAGTGAAACCACTACTGTTGGATTCGTCTCGGCGAGAGCTTCGAAACGAGTACCCTATTGCCTATGTTCGGAGTTCTGGGCTGGGAGAAAACCTCAAAAAACCAAAACTGCTGAAAAGAGGCTTGCGGCAACACTTCCAGTTTTTCAGTAGGTGTGGGTAGTATTAGTCTTTTCTCTTGCTTGGATAGTTAACTCACTTCATTTTCTATCACGTGTGCAAATGTCTTCATACACTTGGTAAGTCACTCCTTAGGATTGATAATTAAATGTGTGAAAAGAACTCCACTATATGCACTTGTATGGCAATCGAGGTATAGTCTCATTGGTACAAGTCCTTGAGTCATTACGGCTCAAGTACACAATAGTCTTCTTGATATGCGGATCCTTGAAATACGATTTTGAAGTCTCATGTGAATACTCCAACTGAGCGATCACCTTGCAGCAACCTCTGTTCAAAGTCTCGAAGTATTTTATATATATCATCTAGATTAGACTCGATATTTTTGAGTATTGATATGGAGTCCATCATGCTTGGCATGGTCTTGATGTGGATAGTCCTGCCAAAATGTCAAGGGAGCACTAGATTGTGCTCTCTGACCACACTAGACAAGATTTTGGAAATACACTTCTGATTACAAGAACACCCACATAAGGAAAATAATACAAGAAGACGTGACTAATACAAGACGTCCCACAACACGGGACCAACAGGTATGGAAAACAGGACTAGAGATGATATAGGAGATCCCACAACCCGGGATCGTAAGCATGAAACAAGATATCAGGATTACAAGAATTCCCTTCAGGGATATGAACTAAATACAAGAAATAAATAGAAAGGATCTCATACTACGAGATTACAATAGGACGAGAAAGGATGTCCATGATACAAGCCTAGACAAGACTAGAGCAAGAGACAAGACTAGAACTTGACCTGGAACTTGAAATTACTTACTTGGTAATCACGACTCCTTGAGCTCCCAAGACTGGCATCCACAAGACTGATTATGAATGTGGCCAACCCCTCCTTTTATAGGTTTTGAAGGGCGGTTACGATTTGATGATGTCATCATGATGTCATCGACTCAAAACAAAACCTCCAATGTCAGAATTCAATAAATAGACAGTCGATCTTGGTGTTTTTGAACATTCAGGATGCAATGGTAGCATTACTTTCTCCAAAATCTAAGCCAATCATGAGATATGTAAAGTCACATGGAATCTGAGACTTAGGATGTTTTCCTTTGTGTCCATGACATCACCTCCCCCTCAAGCGACGAGTTCCACGAGGAGCAGCCATGTTCTCTAACTTGAGTTTCATTGGATTCTTCTTATGGAATTCACGAACCTTGACTTTTGCTCTCTGAATATTTTCTGTAAGTTCAGAAGTAGGATCGCTAATGTCATATGCTTTCCAATGAATAAAGCATTCCAATCGTCCTCGCGAGATTCTTGAATCTAAGACATTATTAACCTTAAATTCTTCATGATCCTTAATCTTGAAAGGTGCTGAAGGATTGGGTCTCCCTTGAGCTTCCTTACCTTCATGACAAGATAGGTCCTTTGAACTTTTAGTAGTGTGTTGTAGTGTTTCCAAGATCTTTGATGGAGTGCCTTGAGTAAGCACACCTCCTTGATTGAACACGAACTCCTTCTTGTCCTTTATCTTCTTGTTATCTTCATAATTTGTATGCTCCATATCATTCATAATGACTTCTTGGCCTTCAAAGATTCTTGATATAGATTCTTGAGTAATAGTGTCTTCATTATCCAAGACTTCTGACTCTTGCACTTGGCTTTCTTTTAGCAACTGATTCTCATAATGAATTGCTTGATTGATAGCTTTATGTAAAGTTTTTAACTGAGATGTAGAGGATAAATAAACCTTTATTTCATCTCTGAAACCACTTTGAAATTGATTAACTAGATAGTCTTCTTGATATGCGGATCCTTGAAATACAATTTTGAAGTCTCATGTGAATACTCCAACTAAGGGATCACCTTGTTGCAACCTCTGTTCAAAGTCTCGAAGTTTTTTATATATATCATCTAGAGTAGACTCGATATTTTTTAGTATGGATATGGAGTCCATCATGCTTGCCATGGTCTTGATGTGGATAGTCTTACCAAAATGTCAGGGGAGCACTAGATTGTGCTCTCTAACCACACTAGATAAGATTTCGGAAATACACTTCTGATTACAAGAACACCCACGTAGGGAAAATAATACAAGAAGACGTGACTAATACAAGACGTCCCACAACCCGGGACCAATAGGTATGGAAAACAGGACTAGAGATGATACAGGAGATCCCACAACCCAGGATCATAAGCATGAAACAAGATATCAGGATTACAAGAATTCCCTTCAGGGATATGAACTAGATACAAGAAATAACTAGAAAGGATCTCGTACTACGAGATTACAACAGGACAAGAAAGGATGTCCATGATACAGGCCTAGACAAGACTAGAGCAAAAGACAAGACTAGAACTTGAACTGGAACTTGAAATTACATACTTGGTAATCAGGACTCCTTGAACTCCCAAGACTGGCATCCACAAGACTGATTATGAATGCGGCCAACCCCTCCTTTTATAGGTTTTGAAGGGCGGTTACAATTTGATGATGTCATCGACTCAAAACAAGACCTCTGATGTCAGAATTTAGTAAATAGACAGTCGATCTTGGGGTTTTGGAACATTCAGGATGCAATGGTAGCATTACTTTCTCCAAAATCTAATCCAATCATGAGATATGTAAATTCACATGGAATCTGAGATTTAGGATGTTTTCCTTTGTGTCCATGACATCAGCTCCCCCTCAAGCAACGAGTTCCACGAGGAGCGGCCATGTTCTCTAACTTGGGTTTCATTGGATTCTTCTTATGGAATTCACGAACCTTGACTTTTGCTCTCTGAAGATTTTTTGTAAGTTCAGAAGTACGATCGCTGATGTCATATGATTTCCAATGAATAAAGCATTCCAATTGTCCTCGCGAGATTCTTGAATCTAAGACATTATTAACCTCAAATTCTTCATGATCCTTAATCTTGAAAGGTGGTGAAGGATTGGGTCTCCCTTGAGCTTCCTTACCTTCATGACAAGATAGGTCCTTTGAACTTTTAGTGGTGTGTTGTAGTGTTTCCAAGATCTTTGATGGGGTCCCTTGAGTAAACACACCTCCTTGATTGAACACAAACTCCTCCTTGTCCTTTATCTTCTTGTTATCTTCATAATTTGTATGCTCCATATCATTCATAATGACTTCTTGGCCTTCAAAGATTCTTGATATAGATTCTTGAGTAATAGTGTCTTCATTATCCAAGACTTCTGACTCTTGGACTTGGCTTTCTTTTAGCAACTGATTCTCATAATGAATTGCTTGATTGATAGCTTCATGTAAAGTTTTTAACTGAGATGTAGAGGATAAATTAACCTTTATTTCATCTTTGAGACCACTTTGAAATCGATTAACTAGATAGTCTTCTTGATATGCGGATCCTTGGAATACAATTTTGAAGTCTGATGCGAATTCTCCAGCTGAGCGATCATCTTGTTGCAACCTCTTTTGAAAGTCTGGAAGTTTTTAATATATATCATCTAGAGTAGATTCGATATTTTTGAGTATGGATATGGAGTCCATCATGCTTGGCACGGTCTTGATGTGGATAGTCTTGCCAAAATGTCAAGGGAGCACTAGATTGTGATCTCTAACCACACTAGACAAAATTTTGGAAATACACTTCTGATTACAAGAACACCCACGTAGGGAAAATAATACAAGAAGACGTGACTAATACAAGATGTCCCACAACCCGAGACCAATAGGTATGGAAAACAGGACTAGAGATGATACAGGAGATCCCACAACCCGGGATCATAAGCATGAAACAAGATATCAGGATTACAAGAATTCCCTTCAGGGATATGAACTAGATACAAGAAATAACTAGGAAGGATCTCGTACTACGAGATTACAATAGGACAAGAAATAATGTCCATGATACAAGCCTAGACAAGACTAGATCAAGAGGCAAGACTAGAACTTGAACTGGAACTTGAAATTGCTTACTTGGTAATCACGACTCCTTGAGCTCCCAAGAATGGCATCCACAAGACTGATTATGAATGTGGCCAACCGCTCCTTTTATAGGTTTTGAAGGGTGGTTATGATTTGATGATGTCATTGACTCAAAACAAGACCTTTGATGTCAGAATTTAGTAAATAGAGAGTCGATCTTGGGGTTTTGGAACGTTCAGGATGCAATGGTATCATTACTTTCTCCAAAATCTAAGACAATCATGAGATATGTAAAGTCACATGGAATCTGAGATTTAGGATGTTTTCCTTTGTGTCCATGACATATATTTCATGAAAGAGAAGAGCGAGGTGTTCACTCACTTCCAAAATTTTAAAGCTATGGTGGAAAAGTAGATAGGGAAGTACATTTAGACATTAAGATCTGATGGAGGAGGTGAATACATGTCAAATGAGTTCAGGAGTTTTCTATAAAATCATGGAATTTGGCGTTAGTTTTCATGCAGGTACACACCACAACAGAATGGTGTTGCTGAACGCAAAAATAGACATATTGTAGAAGTAGAAAGAGCCTTGATGGATGAGAAGAATATGCCTCATTGTTATTGGGCAAAAGATGTATGTACTGTTGTATACATCATGAATAAAACTCCGACTGCTGTTGTACATCAAGTTACACCTGAAGAGAAGTTTACAGGTAAAAAGCCAAACTTATCACATCTGAAAGTTTTTGGCTATATTGCATATTTACATGTTCCAGATGAATTGAGGATGAAGCTTGATCCAAAAGCAGAAAAGTTTGTATTCATTGGATACTCCCTTGAGGAAAAGGGATATAAATGTCCACTCACAGGACAGGTAAAGGTGAGCAGAGATGTGGTATTTGATGAAATTTCAAGATTCTATGCAGATGCCAAAGAAGGACTGAATCTTGAACCAAATGACAAAGAGAATGCTGAAAAATCAAGTGTGGAATCTCAAGTTTTGAGTGGATCGGATGCATCACCAATCAATAGTTCCAACTCAAATCCATGGAGTGGAAGATTGCATGGAAATTTTAGTCCAGCAAATTCATCAAATACATCCAAGAAAGGTAAAGAAAAGCTCTCTACTGGTCATAAAACATGTGCAGGCTTTGAAGATGTTGATGGAGATTCAACCAATTCAGAAAACAGTCTTGATGAGGAACTTGGATTGCCCTAAGTGAAGACTCCAGGAGTAAGAAAGGCATATGCAGATGATACAAGGAGAAGTGACCCAAGACCAAGAAGATCTAGGAGGATGCGTAATTCAGTGCAATGATTGACATATGATAGTTACATGGCTCGTCATTGTGCCTACATGACAAAGATAATATAAAATGTTGAACATTCTTGTTTTGAAGATGCAACTGGTAATCCAAATTGGGAAAAAGCTATGGATGAGGAGATGGCTGCACTTTATGGAAATGATACATGGAAGTTGGTTACATTGCCAGAAGGAAAGAAACCCATAGGCTGCAAATGGGTTTACAAGGTAAAGCATAATGTTGATGGTAGCATAAGCAGGTATAAAGCACGATTGGTAGCTAAATATGGCATTGATTATGAGGAAACATTCAGCCCTATAGCTAAAATGTCTAATGTAAGAACACTTGTTGCATTAGCTACAGCAAAAGGATGGACTTTGCATCATATGGATGTGAAGAATGCTTTCCTACATGGTGAGTTATAGGAAGAAGTATATATGGACCAGCCACAAGGATATGAAGATTCAAAGCATCCAAAATATGTTTGCAGGTTTCAAAAGGCTTTGTATGGGCTGAAGCAAGCCCCTCGTGCATGGCATGCAAGGATTGTTGATTACTTAACCAGCATTGGGTTTTCTATGTGTGATGCAGATCACTCACTATATACAAGGAAGGCTGATGATGGCATCACTATTGTGGCTATTTATGTTGATGACCTGATTGTAGGTGGTGATAATGAAGGAAGCATCAAAGAAGTAAAGCAACTTCTTATGCAGGAATTTGACATGAAAGATCTTTGTGTGTTGCACTATTTCTTGGGCATTGAGTCTATACATACAGAAACAGGTATATGGATGTTGCAAAGGCAATATGCCTTGAATATGCTGCAAAAGTATGGTATGGCTGATTGTAAGCCAATTTCTATGCCATTAGATCATAATTTGAAGTTGGATGCTACATCAGGTGAAGCATTAGAAAATGCTACTATGTATAGGAAAATTGTGGGAAGTCTTATATATCTCACAATTGCAAGGCTTGATCTAAGTTATAGTGTTGGACTTGAAAGTCAGTCTATGCAGGTTCCCAGGAAGCCACATTTGGATGCTCTGAGGTGCACTCTACGTTATGTGAGTGCTACTTTGGATTATGCATTGTTTTATGAGGTTGGTATAGATTTGCAGGTTTATGGATACATTGATGCAGATTGGGCTGGTCGCATTCCTGATAGAAGATCTACTAGTGGTTTTCTATTCTCACTTGGGAGTGAAGCTATTACATGGAGCAGCAAGGAGTAATCCACTGTTGCTTTGTCTTGCAGATTTAGGTGTGGAAGTGCAAAAGCCTATCACTATCTATTGTGATAATCTTAACAGCATACAGTTAGCATGGAACCCTGCTTTTCATGCTAGAACAAAGCATATCAAGGTACATTATCACTTTATCAGAGAGAAGGTATTAGCAGGTGATATTGATCTTGTTTATGTGAGAACAGATGAGCAGGTTGCTAATATTTTCACCAAAGCACTTGGAGCTGAGAAGTTGAAGATGTTTTGGGAGATGCTTGGATTACAGGATATGACGTTGAGCTTGAGGGGGAGTGTTGAGATATCAAGCTCAACATGTAATGATCCAGGTTGACACGTATCAGTTTTTCGTTTCTCTGGCATGTATAGTGGTCACACCGATATATGTCAGGGATACTTCATTGAGCTTTATTAGATTTATCTATTGAGAGTGGTACATACGTGTTGGCATCCATGTGTAGAGTTGGCCACCACAAGCCTATAAAGAGAATCATTTTTATAGTGTTTTTTAGCTAAAAAATATCCTCTTGCTACACTTGCATGCACCATCTCTAATACGGGTAAATATTCACCTTCGTGTACACATAATCATAGTTGATTGTCCTTTCCCCTTTTGAATAATTGTCTCCCAATTATGGTGTAGTCTTTACTCATCTCCTCTAGAGTTCTCTTCCTTGTTAGACTAGTTCCTTCCTCATGCATCTATGTTTTCAAGAATTTTACCAATGCGTTGCTCCATGCTAGTGCTACTGTGGAGAATTGTAAAGAAACATGGTCCTCTAGGGTATTCTCCTAGCATTCTTGGTAGTTTACTAACATGTTCATGTACATCCTTTGGCATATATGGCCAGTATACTCCTAGTCTCTTCAATTCTCTGATTGTCCCATAAACTCCCTTATGAATCTTCCATTGGTTCACGTGAGCTTGCTCCATTAAGTTTTTATGTTCAGCTTCTTCGACACATCTCAATAATATGCCATTTGGTTCTTTATAATACAAACTTCCTACTACAATATGTAAGTTACGTGATTGCAAAAATTCTTTCTTGGTATTTCGGTTGATCCTATAGTGTGGTCCATGCGTGAGGATTGGGATTAACTTTTCAGCTCACTTCGGACACACTTCTACATATTTGAATAAGTACATATTTGATAGATCATCAGCCACTCTGCTAGGTGATTCTCCATGTGTCATTCGAGATAGATGATCCGCTCTTACATGAGTATTTCCTTTTTTGACTATTACTTCAAAATCAAATTCCATCAGCAATAGGAACCATCTCACTAGCCTTCCCATATTACAAGGCTTATTGATTAGATGCAATAATGCATGATGGTTGATAAAGAACTTGAATTTGTTGGCTAGGAGGTAATGTCAAAATTTCTTGATTGCATACACCATTCCTAGGCCTTCTCTTTCTGTAGTGGTATAGTTTCTCTCTGCCTAGTTTAATTGTCTATTGGCATATGCAATAGGATGATCTAATTTTCCTTCATCTACAGGTTGGGCTAGTATGCATCCCATTGCATAATTGGATGCATCCACATGGATGTGGAATGGTTTATTCCAATTGGGTACCTTCAAGATAGGTGTTGAACTCAATCATCGTTTAAATTCATTAAATGTTTTTTCACATTCCTCTGTCCAAGTGAATTGAGTCAGTAACCCATATAGAGGCTTAGCAATTATAGCATACATGTGGATAAACCGGTGATAGTATCCACAATGTCCGCTAATGGCTTGTACTTCCTTCGCCTTTTTAGGTCTAGGTAATTCTAAGATCACCTTAATCTTATCCTCATCCATGGAAATTCCGTTCTTAGACACACCTCCATTCCTTTTCTACTAATTTTCTCGCGTCCATTTCTTGAAGGATTACTATGTAAAGATTTACGTCATAACCATCTTCATCTACACACTCGTTCATGGTTAGTACTTCCTCATTTACACACACATCTGGTGTGGCTAGAATTTACATCCATCCGTGTGGTTCTAAAGCTTCATTTGGGAAGATTTGAGGCATGTATGTTGGGTCATCTATGGGCCAATAGTTCTAATGCCCTATTTTCCATAACTGAGTTTTGTTTTGTTCTCTTTTGGCCTCTTTACACGTCCATAGCTGAAAGTCTTCATTCATCCATGATTGGTCACTAGATCTTGTGCTATGAGTGGACAAATCATCTTCTTCTCAATGGACTGGGTTCCACTGTAATGGGGGTACATCCCTATATGAAAAGGTGTGTAAATTTATCTTCGTAGTTCTCCCTTGGTGTTGTAAATACAATGCATCTCTTCCCCAATCATGTACTACTCTGAGTTGTCTCACGAATGGTCATCCTAAAATCATTTCATAATTATTGGCCTTTCCAAATCGACATATGGCTAGAGTATGTTGAACTCTACTCCACAGGTGGTCAGCTTAATTTTTTCTAGTATTCCTAATGGTCTTTCCAGGTGACCGTCTACTAGTTGAAGTTTCATATGCATTGTTTGTAGGGTTGGTTTTCCCCATTTTTCCCAAATTTCTTTTGTGGCTATGCCTACATCAACTCTAGTGTCTAAAATGGCTTTAGTCGTATATCCGTTAAAGGTGATGGGTAGACACGTATTTCCTTCATCTCCCTCACTAAATTCTCCAACTTTATCTATAAGGATTTGAATGGTTGATGGATCTTTAGTTTCTTTCTTCTCCTTCGTAGGTTTTCCAGTTTCTAATCTCAAGTGTCCAGCTAATTGCTTCCACAATTGGGGCTTGGCTCATAGCAATTCTTCTATTGTCAATAAGCATTGTATCTTAGTTTTCTTGGGCTCTGCTAAGCTATGTGATGTCTTATCTTGTGACCTTTCCTCGTTGCCCCAGATCATGGGAGCATGGAATACTATTGACCTTCTCTCGTATTCTCCCATATAATTTGGTAGCGTGGAAATGTTGTTTGATTCCTCCCTGTTTGGATCTAAAATGGAAACTTCTTCATATGCTTCCTCTAAATTTGGCATAGGTTTATTTTCCCAAGTGTCTAGTTCTTCGAAGGGTGGTGGTGAGTTCTCATTCTTTTTCCACCATTCCTCTTGAACCCTGCTCCACAAGTCTTGTGGCCAATTGGCTTCTTGTTATGGGATTACAGATATCCATTCTTCCTTGTTACTCTGTTGGTCTCTTTCACTACTCTCCTCCTGTTGTGTCTTTACTTGTTTTCGCTTGTTATTTTCTAGACATTCATTGAATTGGCTTTCAGGTATCCTTGTCTCCGGAAGGACTAGGGCAGTACATTCCAAAGTGCTTTGAGCTATTTATATGAGTTTTCGGCATATTTCCAATCTCTCCTTCTCTAGCTCTCCTTGTGAATAGAGTTTCTCGTGCTTCTCTATGCTTGGTTCGGTCGTGATTCTGGATTGATAAGCCTTTATCCACATATTCAAGTCTTCTGGCATTGGGTCTGCTAGAATTGATCCTGTTTCAACTAATCTTGATGCTTGAATAGTATGTTGGGTGTTTCCTTTCACGTCTAGCTCTTAAGGCTTCTTACTTTCCTTCATTGATTTCTCATTCTCTTTACTCTTCTTTTTCAGCCATTTATTCCTGAGTTTTTCTCTTCTGGTCTTCCACCTTTGCATCTTCCTTGTTTTATTAGTTTCTCCTTGGTCTTTTGAATCCTCCACTATCTGAATCTTAGTTCCTAAACTTTTACCTGTTTTAGGCTTAGAATCTATCTCTTTTACTACTTGTCTCTTAGTTTATGCTCGAGTAATAGCCTTGAGTGGTACTGTGTATTCTTTGTCACTTCAGATGATTCAATGACTTTTATGATGTTGATCTGGGTAGTGTTATGACCCTTATTGGGGTTTTTTGGGAAGTCTCTAAATAGATGCTCCTTTCCACAGTCATTGCAATATCCTTCCCATGGCCTAGGGTGTGGTGGGTTGTATGGCATAATACATTCCCTTAGGAAGTGATCTCCACCACATCTATAACATGGTCCTCTTGGTGCAAGTGGTCTAGTAGGTGGTCTCATTGGGGCTTGTGTTTTAGGTGTGGTATACATCAGGTTTGCATATTCTGATCCATAAGAACTTTCATACCCTTCACAACCGTAGTATTGTTGCTCGTAGGTTTGTTTGTACTCTATTAGGCTGGCATCATAAGGATAATATTCTCCCTATGCCTACTCATATCCTTGATTTGTCGTTTCTGCATTAGCTAAGGGTGTAGCTGGTATGATAGCTCTTTCCAAATTTTCCTCCGATTGAGTGTATTTGACTGGCACTACATTTTGTGGGTGGGGTGGTTGTTGCCCTAACACAGGTTGGGGTTGTCCATATCCTCCTTGTTCATATGTTCTGGGTGCTCCCTGTGGTCCTGGGTAAGGGTTGTACCTAGGAACCTCCCTACCTTGTTTCCTCGGGGGATATCCATAAGGTTTGTATTGGGGTTGAGTCATTGGTCTTGGTTGTCTATTAAATGGGCAATTTTTAGTATTATGCTTGGTGTATTTTTGCTTGATATGATAGTATTGGTTGGGTCCTTAAGGTGACTACCTATTATATGAGTTGGGTTGTGGTAATCCTACTCCTCCTCTTGTGCATATGTGGGATGGATGGTCTCCACCACACAGGATGCATCTTCTCAACATTAGCATTCTCATTGGGGGATTCTGATAGTTCCTTTGCCTATGCACTCCTATTTTTTAGCTACCAGCTCGGCTAGTTCCTCCACATTACTTGAACTAGATGTCACAGTACTAGTGTCTTCTGATTTAGTGGAACTTTGTGTATTTTTGAGATCATATGCTAAGTTGTCTTCCAAGTCTATGCATTACTGGAGACACTCACTCAATGTCTACAATTGTTTCACATACACTAAGGTTCTCAATGTCCCATTAGTCAATCCATCAAGAAATAGGGATATCATCTTTTGTTGTGAGGGCCTCTCCGTTACTAGACATCTGTCAACGTATTGGTTAAATCTTTGGGCCATAGTTTTTACTGTTTCATTAGGGGCTTGTTTGAAACTATGAATCAATGATGACGAGTTGTGCTTAATCCCTTGTTTGGTGAATTCTCCAATAAAATCCTGGAAGAATTGTTCAATATTACCAGAACAATTTGGATCCAAGGGTTGGAACCAAGTTAAGGTTGTTCCCGTGAGGGTTAGCCAAAAGGATTCTTATTGCACGAAAAAGTCATCAACTTGTTCTGCTCACAACACTTGCTTGAATTTGACGATATGGTCGTAGGGCTCTCCCATGCCATCATAATGATTTCTCATGCATTTAGCCACCTGGATTGGTCTTAACCTTCTTACTGGATCTAGGGGTCTGATCTAGGGGTCTGATCTAGGGTTAGCCAAAAGGATTATTATTGCACGAAAAAGTCATCAACTTGTTCTGCTCACAACACTTGCTTGAATTTGACGATATGGTCGTAGGGCTCTCCCATGCCATCATAATGATTTCTCATGCATTTAGCCACCTGGATTGATCACTAAAGGGACTACCAATCTTAGTGGTTGCATTCTTGGTCCTACACCTAGTTGCGGTCTTGGCCTAATGGGTGGTCTCTTCGTATTTTCTATCCCTAGGTTAGCTTGGTTGTGGGGATTCATTCCTCGCATGGTGAACTGAAGATGGGTTCTGGTGGGGATGCTCTATTGACTTGTTTGACCTGACATGGTGTTCTTCGTTCCTTGATGGGATCCAAAAGGGTTTTGCAAGGTAGTTGCCTACCCTCGAGGAGGGAATACAGGCAACCCCATGTATTTTAGTCGTGACCTATCGACTTCATCTATCGGCCAATATCTCCTTTGATTTCAATCTAAGTACGTGACTCTAGACTCATCCTCAAGATCCTTTAGCTCATATATAATTACTGGGTTTACTCCTTCTCCCCGTGTGGGTGAGTTAGTTTGTAAAAGTAGGTCTGATCCATGGATCAAATACACATCCACCAGGTAATCATCTTGAGGTATTAGATCCCCTCTCAAGACTTGAGACACTATGGTCTTACCCCTTGGGGTAGTCATAGCATCTCTGTTATTAGGTCTCTCTGAATTTCCTTGCCCTTCTAGTTCCCTTCTATCATTGATATGATCTGGGTTTTCAGTCACTACATAGATCTTACCCAACTTGTCCATATAAACTCCTCCTTCATACTTGATGGCAGGTCTCGAAACTATTTCTGAATCAGTAGAGTTTAACATTCATGCGACTGATCTATTAATGCCATCAAGGTAAATAGGTACTCCTTTTAGGCTGTGGAAACATACTGTAAAGAGGTCCGGTATTCTCCCTCATGGTGGACATAAAGCTCTCCCTCAGGATTGAACTGTGCATGTCCTCTGAGGCCATGGGTAGTTCCTCCTCTAAGTCACTTGATGTGTTTGAGTAGACCGAGTGATGGCTTTCTTGGGCCGCACTTGCAATCGATGAAATGACTCTTCTTCGACTACCTAACACCCATCCTGACTTTAACTTCAGTCACCTCCTAAGTCTATTTGTTCCCTCTTCTTTTCCCCAAGTTTTCTCTTATCCCTCTCAGTGTTTACTTTGAGGTTGTCTCGATTCCACAATACATGATACTGCTCTGAGCAATACCAATAATGGGCAATATGATACTAGATAGCACGATATGATACCTCTGTTTTCCACGATACATGATACTACTATGGACGATACCACTGAAGGTGATACGATACTACGATATCAACTTCTACGATACAATACTACTATCAAAACGATACGATACTAGAAGTGTTCATGATATGATACCTCTCCAACTTCCACGATACGATACCATCCTGTCTCACGATACGATATTGCTAGCAAGACGATACGATACCACGAGATCTAAGGCACGATATGATACCAAGTTCTACATGATACGATATCTTCCAGACGATACGATACCACTTAAACCACAATTGCAATACCTTCTCTTCATGATACACGATACCTTGATGGTACCGCGATACTTCAAGGGATACACTCACAATACGATACTTTGGCGAGTATCGCGATACTAGGGAATTTTGGTATCGCGATACCAAAACTCAATCGATCGTGATATTGTAGCCAAATGTGATCTAACGTTAGAATTTTTTTATGCAAATTGTATCTTCCCCACTCTTCTTCCCTCTTGGCCCACTATGCAAAACAAAAACTCACTCTAACCCTTCGGTGCTACCTGCGATACCGATTATGTACTAGATCACGTTTCTGAGTAGTTTTTTTTTATTTTTCAAGATTACAAGACTCAACTTCTCACCTTTAAGAATGTGTTTCCTTAGTCTTGCCTTTAGCACCTCTCTTCTCTATGCACTATCCTAATACTACCTCTCTCTCTCACCTAAACTCTAACTCTTCTCACTCCCTTACTTCTAACTCTAAAAACTCATTACGCACACTCCTAAAGTATGAAGTAACAAGTGCTAGAATTTGTGTGACTTGCCACTAATTGAAATTACCTCTACACATATGATTCATTCACTCTGTAGTTATAACCATCACGAAGGCACCTTGGACAAGCTCGTCCCCAGCAATGGCATCAAAAACATGTGTATCTAAGTCGCAAGCTTTAGGGACTTTTGTCGATGAGACTGTACCTCAATCACCCCACAAGTTCATATAGTGGTGGATTAATACACGTTTAATTATCAATCCGAGAGATTAGACATACCAAGTGTATGAAGACATGTGCACACATGATTGGAAGTGAAGTGTCAATGATACAATGCAATAGACTTCTCTCATACACCTCTCCGACTCACTAATCCTCTAAAAATGCACCTCGTAATACTTGTTATAGTACTAAGCACAAATTCAAACTTTTCTCTCAGCTCCAAACTCTCAATATGGTCAATAGTGGGTTCCTTTTGAAGGTCTCGATAACACGCATCTAATGGCTTGGTCAAATCTGATAAACATACTTCAACTTATGATCAAAATTGTGAATGGCAAGAAACACCAACACCTGTTCCACAAGTCCTCAAGCCTCACACACGCACTACATGTAAAGGTTGGAAGATATGTCAATTAGATGTGAACAATGCTTTTCTAAATGGTTACATTTCATATGATGTTTTCATGGAGCAACCAGAAGGTTTCAAGGATAAAAGGTATCCAAAGTATGTATGTAAGCTCAAGAGAGTTTTGTATGGTTTGAAGCAGGCCCCGAGGGCATGGAACTATAGACTTGTGAAGTTCTTGAAGGAGCTTGGTTTCCAAGTGTCTAAGGCAAATAGTAGCTTGCTTGTTAAAGCAAGTGATGATGGGTTCATTTGCATGTGCATATATGTTGATGACATAATTCTTACAGGTACAGATGAGAAGGGCATACAAAATGTTAAGAAGCAAATGGAGAAAGATTTCAAGATTAGTGACTTGGGAGACTTGTCATATTTCTTGGGCATGGAGATTTCATATACTCAACATGGAGTATATACGACTCAAGAAAGGTATTTGAAGAACTTGTTAATCAAGTTTAAAATGGAAGATTGCAAGGTAGCACCTACTCCAATGGAGGTAAATCATAAATTGAGCAGATATAGAGGAGAATAATTCAAAGACATGAAGTTGTATCAAAGTTTGGTTAGTAGTCTAATCTACGCTACATTAACTAGACATGATTTGTCATATGCAGTTGGAGTGTTGTCTCAATTCATGCATTGTCCTAGGAAAGAACATTGGAGTGCAGGACAAATGGTGCTAAGATACATTAAGGGTACACTCAAAGAAGGTTTGTATTATGGATTCACATCAGATACAAACATGAAGATATATAGTGATACAGATTGGGCATGTAATCCTGATGATAAGAGATCTACCTATGGGTATCTATGTTATGTGGGAGATAAGTTAATCTCTTGGTGCTCTAAGAAGCAACATGCAATTGCTTTGTCATCCACAGAAGCATAATATAAAGGTATGGTTGAAGCTGCAAAGGAGGTTATATGGTTGAAGACTCTCATGAAGAGTTTTGACATCATTCAGAGTACACCCACTATTCATGGAGATAATATGAGTTCATTGCATTTAGTTGCTAACCCTATGTTTCATGCCAAGACTAAACATATTGAGATCCAATATCATATCTTGAGAGAGAAGGTGATTGATAAAGAGATTGAAGTCATACATACTTCTACAAAAGATCAGATTGCAGATATGTCAACCAAAAGCTTGGATGGACCTAAGTTATAGAGGTTCAAAGACATGGCACATTTAAAGAAGATGGACAAAATCACAATTGATGATTGAGTGGAACTTTTGCTGAAAGAAAATAAACAATTGGTGATTAGTTCAAAGATTGAAGTAAAAGAATGAAGCAAAGATCAACATATGAGGCTTGAAGTTCAGTGCATGATTAGAAGATGAAGACTTGTATATACATGTATACTAATCTTGTAATTAGTTCATAAAGACTTTGTATCTTTGATGAGTGGGGATATAAACATCTATATATACTTGATATAGATGTACTGTGAATATGAGGGATGATAAATGTCATTATAGACTTTAGAATGTGAGAAGAACTTGATGTATCAATCAGATGTAAGATTTCTTTGAATAGAAAAAAGTTGCACCTCAATCTTTTGCTCAGTGCTCCTTCTATGTTTATCTTCTTGATGAATGCATTTGTATGAGTCTAATTCTATAGTTGAGTGACCACTGTACAAGTTTTGAGAGTTTAATTGTGATCAATCTTAGAGAATTTTAAGTAGGAACATTTACATGTGTAAAAGAAGTGAAGACAGGAATAGGTGCAATCTCGGTGGTCAATGTTTTGATCAGATCTCCCTCCACATTGTAAATCTTTTAGCAAGTAAGCACTCATTATTTAAGTTGAAAGGTAAGCTCCTTGTGGCTAAAATCATTTGAATAAATGGGGTCTAGTTTGGGAGAACCATGCATAAGAAGTTGTAGGTGTCAAAGTTGACTACATGAAAGAATAGTTTCACATATAGGTAGATTGTTTGGAGGAAATCTCAAGATCTACTAATCCTTTTGAGAAGTTTTAACTTAGAGAAGATGCAAAAGATTTAGTAGACACATTGTACAGAGTTTCATTGAAAAATGTACACATTTGGTCAGCCAATCAATGGATTAAGTGTAGTAGACTTTTCAGAGTAATCAGTTTCTTCATAGTTAGTTCAAAGTTTGATAATTTGGCATTGGTCTTCCAAAATTGGTTGAGATTTTGAGTTTTTCTTGATATAGAGGTGCTCTAACATCAAGGAAAACTTGTTCTTTTGGAGATTAACACTCTCCATCAAATTTGAAGTGATTGAGGAGTGAATTAAGGGAAAGTAAAGAGTGGACATAGGCCCAAAGGAGTGAATGAACTTAAGATCGGGACAGGTGCTAAGTAGTCCGAGAAGTGTCATCTCGTCGATAGGAAGTGCAACCCAAGTGAGCCATCACTCGATCTATGTGGACACCTCTAGTGACTCAAAAGAGGAACTAACCATGGCCTCAGAGGAAATGCATGGTTCTGTTCCCAGGGAGAACTTTATGTCAACCGTGGAGGGTGAATACCGCACCTCTTTGCAATATGTGTCCACCAATTGGCAAGGAATCCCTATTTACCTTGATGGTTTAAATAGGTCCGTTGCAAGAATGGTAAACTCTATTGAATCAAAAATAGTGCATAGACCCACAGTTAAGTACGAGGGAGGAGTGTACATGGATAAATTAGGTCAAATCTACATAGTGACAAAAAACCCAGATCAGATCAACGAGAGAGGAACTAGAAGGACAAGGAAACTCGAGGAGATCCAACCCTTAAGAACTAGTGACTACACTAAGAGGTAATTCTGTGGTGATTCAAGTTTTGAGAGGGGATTTGATACCTCAAGATCATTACCTATTGGACGTATATCTGATTCAGGGGTCAGATCTACTGTTATAGACAGATTCACCCATCAGAGGACAAGAAGTAAGTCTAGTAACCATTTATGGGTTAAAGGATCCAAAAGATGAGTCTAGAGTCACATATTTAGACCAAAAACAAAGAAGGTACTGGCCAGTAGATGTAGTTGATAGGTCTCAATTGAAGTATATGGGGTTGCCTATATTCCCTCCTCGAGAGCAGGCAACTACCTCACACAATCCTTTCAAAACTTATCCAAGAATGGAGAATACAATGTCAGGACAAACGAGCAAGTGAAGTGTTCCCAACCAAACTCATGTGCAATTCACAATGCCAGGAGTGCAATCACACAACCAAACCCACCCAAGAATAGCCAACATGAACCATCCACCCATTAGACCAAGGCCACAGCCAAGTGTGCAACCATGAATGCCTCCAATTAGACCAGCAGTTCTTGTATTACCCAGACCACCAAAACTAATAAGAAGGCTCAGGCCAATTCAAGTTGCTAAATGCATGAGAAATCACTATGATGGAATGGGAGAACCATACGACCACATAGCAGAGTTTAAGCAAGTATTATGAGCCGAACAAGTGGATGACTTCTTTGTTCAGTATGAGTCCTTTGGATTAACCCTCACAGGGACGGCTTTGACTTGGTTCCAACCATTGGATCCAAATCAATTTGGAAATATTGAGAAATTTTTCCAAGAGTTCATTGGAGAATTTACCAAGAGAGGGATTAAACACAACTCGTCATCCTTATTTCATAGTTTCAAACAAAACCCAAATGAAACTGTAAAAATAGTTGTCCAAAGATTCAAGCAATATGTCGGTAGATGCCCAGCAATAGAAAGACCCTCCTAGGAAAAAATGATATCATTATTCTTGGATGGATTGACTAATGGAACACTGAGGACCTTAGTTTACGTAAAATGACTCTAGACATTGAGTGAGTGTCTCCAGGAATGCATTGACCTATAAGACAACCTAGCTGATGACCTCAAAAGTACACCAAGCTCTACTAAATCAGAGGACACTAGGATTATAGTGATGACTAGTTCTAGTAATGTGGAGGAGCTAGAAGATCTGGTAGCCAAGAAGTTAGGAGTCCGCGGATAGAGGAATTACCAGAACCCACCAATGAGAATGTCGATACTACGGAGATGAAGCCTATGTGGTGGAGATCACCCATCTCACATGTGTGCAAGAGGAGGAATAGGCATGCCTCAAGCTTACCCATACAATAGGCAACCACCCCAAGGACCCAACCTGTACTGCCATATTGAGCAGAAATACACTAATCATACTACTAAAAATTGCCCATTCAACAGGCAGTCAAGGCCCATGAATCAACCTCAATATAGTCCTTATGGATACCCTCCTAGAGAACAAGGAAAAGACATTCCAAGATACAAACCCTATCCAGGCCCACCAAGAGCACCTAGACCTTATGAACAAGGTGGATATGGACAACCACAGCCGGTATTAGGACAACAACCACCCCATCCATAGAACGTAGTGCCAGTCAAATGTACTCAACCAAAGGAAAACATGGAAAGGACCATAGTACTAGCTACACCTTTAGCTAGTACAAAAACAACGAATCATGGATACAAACAAACCCAAGGAGAATAGTATCCCTATGACACCAGTCTAATGGAGTATGACCAAACTTACACCACAATACTATGGTTATGAAGGATATGATAACACTTATGGACCTGAGTATGCAAACCTAATGTACACCGCACCTAAGGCACCAGCGCCCATGAGACCACCCATTAGACTGCCTGTGCCAAAAGGACCCTGCTATAGATGCGGAGGAGATCACTTCATAAGAGAATGCACTCTGCCATACAACCCACCACCTCATAGGACTTGGGAAGGTTACTGCAATGAATGTGGAAAGGAACATCTTTTTAGAGATTGTCCAAAGAATCCCAATAATACTCATAACACAACACAAATCAATGTGATCGAAGTAATTGAATCATCAGGATGTGATAAGGAGTACACAATACCATTAAAAGCCATTACTCGAGCGCAATCCAGAGGACAGGAGACGAAGAAGCAAGATTCTGAACAAGAAATGAATAAGGACCTAGAACCCAAGATACAAGTAGTGGAAGATTTGGAAGACCCACATGAGAGTAACGAAACAAAGAAGATGCAAAGTTGGAAGGCCAGAAGGGAGAAACTTAGAAATAAATGGACAAAAAATAAAAATAAGGAGGACAAGAAGGATGTAAAAGATGGTAAAAAACATGAGGAACCAGACGTGCAAGATAATACACCACTTGAGTCTCACACCTGGAATCTAGATAAACGAGGATCAATCCTAGCAGATCCAAGACCAAACGACTTGGACATGTGGTTGAAGGTGTATCAATCCAGAATCACAACTGGACCAAATATAGAGCAGCATGAGAAACTCTACCCACAAGGGGAATTAGAAAAGGAAAGGCTGGCAATATGCAGAAAGCTCATAGAGGTAGCCCAAGCCACTCTAGAAAAGACTATCCCTGCCCTTCCAGAAACAAGAATAGTTGAGAATCAATTCAATGAGTGTTTTAAAGGAATTGATCAGGAACTAACATGAACACCTAAAGATAAAGATAGTAAGGAAGAACAACAACGCACTCAAAACAAGCCATCTTCAATCATTCCTGAACTAGAAGCAAATTGGCCACAAGAATTGTGGGCTAGGATTCAAGAAGAGCAATGGAAAAAGAATGAGAATTCAAGACCACCCTTTGAGGAATTAGACATTGAGGAAAACCAATCAACTCAAAATTTGGAAGAAGTATAAGAGGAGGTTTCCATGTTAGACCGAAATAGGGAAGAAGTACACAGCTTTTCCACCTTTCCTAATTATATGGGAGAATACAAGAAAGGATCAATAGTTTTCCATGCTCCTGTTGATATATTTAGGTAGTGATGTGTGTGAACACTCTAGGACCGCCGGGGCATTTTTTCCCTCTTTAGGAGGTTTTTTTCCCCCGGCTTGTATATACGCCTATTGCCCTAATGGGCTACTTATCTTTGTACATTCTCTAGTAATACATTCAGTCTTGTGTGTTGTGCTCCAAGCTTCTTCTTCTTCCTTGTGCTGTTCGCGTGCTTCCGCAGACGTCTATCTCCAACAATTGGTAATCAGAGCAGGTCGTCGCTTCTTCTAGGGCGCCGTCGACACTCCTCCGTTTGCAGTCTCAGATTCGCACGAAATTTGGTGAGCATACTCAGGGTGTTTTCGGCCTCCGAACGCACTATCGCAGCGCTTGTGCAGGCTATTTCGCCCTTTTGTGCCAAAGGTATATACCAGTTTCTGTTCGCCAGTTTAAGCGTCTCGAAGTCTACTACAGGTCTAGCAAAACTCGTCTGGGCAGTTCTGTTCAATTTTTTGAGATACAGTCAATTTTCTGCATCAAGGTATTTTAGTCACCGGCCATGGCTAAAAGCAGTGATGTATTCCGTATGTTGGCTGTTGAGGATAAGTTGGATGGTACCAACTACCCATTATGGGCTTATATGATGCGACATGTATTGGTTGCAAAAGGATTGCGGAACATTGTGCAGGGTGTTGAAAGACGTCCTGTTACACCTGTAACGACAGGTACTGCAAATACAGGTGTTGGAGCTGATGAAGATGGTGTCGAAGATGATATTCCGCAGATTCCTGTTCGTGCTGCTGTTTCTGTTGCACCTACTGCAGAGCAGATTCGTTGGGATGGCAGAGATGCCCAGGCACATGCATTGATAGCCTTGTCTGTCAAACGTGCCATTATTCCTCACATTCGCTCTTGCAGAAGAGCAAAGGATGCTTGGGATACACTTACCACTTTGTACCAGGCTAGGAATGAGGCTCGTGTTGCTTACCTCCGAAAACAGTTGGAGAGTGAGCACATGAATGAAGGTGATTCTATGGATAGTTTTCTTACAAAGATCAAAGACCTGAAGGAACAATTGATTTCTGCTGATGAGGTTATACCAGATAGCTCACTTGTGTAGACCGTTCTGAATGGTCTTTCTGATTCATATCAGAGTTTTGCCTCTACTCTTCGGTTGATGATGAAAGGCAATCCCAATGCCTTGTCATTTGAGGAATTAGTCTCTGTTCTGTTGCAGGAAGATCAGTCCAGGCAGAACAGGTCCATTATGCGTGTTGCAGATCAAGCTTTCCTGGCTAGTCAGAAGGGCAAAGGAAAATGGAGCTCTTCTACTAGTAAGCAGAAATCTGCAAATGCTGCACAATCGAAGAACCAGGATAAAGATGAAAAGAAATCAGAAAAGCAGAAATTGTTCTGCAAGTACTGTAAAGGAAATGATCATATTATAAAGAACTGTCCAAAACTGGCTGCCAAAGAGGCAAAGAAGAAAGAGGCTAGAATGGTTGTTGCAGAGGCCTCTACACCAAAAACAGAGTCTGTAAATCTTGTGCAGGAAGAAGAATGGGCGTTTACTACTGTCTGCAGTTTTGACCCATCTTCTCATGATCAGTGCATGTCTGCAGTAGACTCAGATGTTTGGTACTTTGACAGTGGGGCGACCAAACATATTACCTCGCAGCGTAGTTTCTTCTCTTCACTCGAGCCTTCCCCTACAGGGAATACTGTCACATGCGCCAATAACTCCTCTTATCCTGTTATGGGAGTTGGTAAGATCATTCTGACTACTGCTGTGGTAGTTCTTTCACTTTGTCAGATGCTTTATTTGTGCCAGGGATCAAAACGAACCTGTTATCAGTTTCTGCATTAGCCAAGATTGGCTTGGTTGTGAAATTCGTTGATGACAGGTGTACAGTCCATGATCTCTCAAATGGCGATGTGATTATTGCTTCTGGCATTTTATGTTGTGGGCTGTATAAGCTCATAGACTATGAAAGATCTGTGAATGATTCGGCATGTGCAGTTCATGATTCTCAGGCTATGTCAGATGCAAAGCTTCGGCATGCACGATTTGGTCATCTGAATTTGCTAGTTTGTTACGCCTGCAGAAATCTGAAATGGTGTCCTCTTTGCCCAAACTTGAGGCACCTTGAAAACATGTTTGTGAAGGCTGTATTTTGGGCAAAATGCAGCGTTCTTCCTTTTCAAAAGATGGTTCAGTTCGGGCTATGCAAAAATTGTAGCTTGTACATAGTGATGTCTGTGGTCCTATGCAGACACCCTCTTTTCGAAATTACCTTTACTTCGTGACTTTCATTGATGATTTTTCCAGGCATGCATGGGCATATCCACTCAAAGCAAAGTCCGAAGTGTTCATGTGCTACAAACAGTTTTTGGTTTTGGCTGAAAATCTGTAAGCATGTAAAATGGGCACCCTCCGTTCTGATCGAGGGGGGGAATATATGTCTTCAGATTTTAATGCATTTCTGGCTGAACGTGGGATAAAACACCAGTGTACAGTGCCGTATACACCTCAACAGAATGGAGTTGCTGAACGAAAGAACAGGTCAATCATGGAGATGGCGAGGTGCATGGTCAAAAGTCAGGATTTACCAGATAGTTTCTGGCTTGAGGCTGTCATGTGTGCAGCATATGTACTGAACAGGTGTCGCACTAAAGCGTTGCAGTCTATCACTCCATATGAGGCTTGGCATGACCGCAAGCCATCTGTTGCTCATCTGCGTGTTTTTGGTTGTTTGGCATATGCATTAGTGCCTGAACACCATCGCAGAAAATTGAATGATAAGGCAGTAAAATGTATTTTTGTTGGGTACAGTTCTGAAAGTAAAGGCTATCGTCTGTATCATCCACAGACTAAACGCATTCTGGTTAGCCGTGATGTTGTCTTTGTGGAAGATGTTATTCAGCCATTGCTTTCATGTACTAAGGAGACATCTGTTAGCTCCAAAGACATGTATGATACTTTGATGCCTCTTTTTACAGGTGGACAGGCTAGTGCTGGTCCTAATGAGGCAACTTCTCAACCTTTGCAGGTTTCATATGATGATGCAGATCATTCCATTTCTGATGCAAATTTACATGATGCACTTGTTGATGAGAGAGCTAATATTGAGCAGGCAAAAACTATGCCAAAATGGCTGGTGCAGACTTTGCCTGATAGCAAATTAGATGCACCTTTGTCATATCGTACTCGTTCAAGCTCTCATAGTGCCTCCTTTGCATCAGATTGCTATGCTATGGCTGCATCTAGTCTCTGTGATGAGAATGAGCCTGTTTCTTTTGATGAAGCACAAAATTCAGAAAATTGGATGGCTGTTATGCAATCTGAATATGATGCTATAATGAAGAATGGTACATGGTCTTTATGTGACTTGCCTCCTGGCAAGAAGGCCATTGGCACTAAGTGGGTATACAAGCTGAAGCGTAAACCTGATGGTACAGTTGACAAGTATAAGGCTAGGCTTGTTGCAAAAGGTTATGCACAGGAAAGAGGCATTGATTTTGATGAGACCTTTGCACCTACATGCCGTATGACTACTGTTCGCAGCATTTGTGCACTTGCAGCCCATCATGGTTGGAATGTACATCAGTTGGACATTAAAACAGCATTTCTGAATGGTGACTTGCATGAAGAAGTGTATGTTTTTCAGCCCCGTGGCTTTGTGCAGAAAGGGCATGAAAACCAGGTTTGCAGGTTAAAGAAGGCATTATATGGTTTAAAGCAAGCACCACGTGCTTGGTATGAGAAGATACATGCCTATCTGATTGCACATGGTTTTGAGCATAGTCCAACTGAAAGCACCTTATATGTTAAGCATGCTAATGATGTGCTTCTGATCATTGTTGTCTATGTTGATGACATGCTGCTCACTGGTCCTATTGAGACACATATTGCTGATTTTAAGGCTGATTTGCATGCCTCATTTGAGATGTCTGATTTGGGGCATTTGCATCACTATTTGGGCATTCAGTTTATGCATGTTGATGGTGGAATGGCTTACTTCCTTTTGTGGAGTGATTTCCACATAGCTTGGCACTTCCTTATACATGACTGCCAACTCCTTGTTCACCGCATCACTCCCAGGGGGGATTTGTTGATATATTTAGGTAGTGATGTGTGTGAACACTCTAGGACCGCCGGGGCACTTTTTTCCCTCTTTAGGAGGTTTTTTTCCCCCGGCTTGTATATACGCCTATTGCCCTAATGGGCTACTTATCTTTGTACATTCTCTAGTAATACATTCAGTCTTGTGTGTTGTGCTCCAAGCTTCTTCTTCTTCCTTGTGCTGTTCGCGTGCTTCCGCAGACGTCTATCTCCAACAACTCCAACTATCCGAGGCAAGGAAAATGAGTCTTTAGGTAAGACCTCTCACAACCTAGCAAAACTCAAAAAGACCAAGGTACAATGTCTTTTGATTGTGGAATAGTTAATACGAGCCAAACCGCAATTATGGAAACAGTTAGCGGAACAGATGAAATCAGAAATGAGGAGAAAAAAAGGAAAAGTAAAGAAACTGGAGCCACTTCTACCATACAAATCCATGTTGACAAAGTTGGAGAATTCAGGGAGGGAGATGAGGGAAATACATGCTTACCCATCACATATAATGGATACATGACTAAAGCCATTTTAAACACAAGAGCGGGTGTAGGCATAGGCACCAAGGAAATTTCGGAGAAATGGGGAAAGGAAGCTCTCCAACCAACATGTATGAAGCTTCAATTAGCAGATGGCCATGTAAAGAGACCCCTATGAATACTAGAGAAAATTAAGTTGACTACCTACGGAGTAGAATTCGAACACACTCTGGTCGTATGTCAATTTGGAAAAGCAAATAACTACGAGATGATATTAGGACGACCCTTCATGAGACAACTCAGGGTAGTACAAGACTGTGGAAGAGACACATTATACCTACAACATCAGGGAGTCACTACCAAGATAAATTTGCATACATTTTCATATAGGGATGTACCCCCGCTGCAATGGAATCCCATACACACAAAAGAGGATGATTTATCAATTCACAATGCAGGTTCAAGCAATCAATCATGGATGCACAAAGATGCTCAACTATGGATGTGTAAGGAAGCAAAGTGAGAGGAGAAAAGAACTCAAATATGGCCTATTGGACATCAAAATTACCGACCCATAGATGATCCTATGTATATGCCTCAAGTTTTTCCGGACAAAGCATTCAAACCACATGGTTGGATGGAGATTCTAGCCACATTAGATGTGTGTGTAAATGGAGAGGTATTAACCATGAATGGATGTGGAAGGTTATGATGTAAGTTTTTACATGGTAGTCCTTCAAGAAGTAGAGGTAGGAGAAATTAATAGAATAGGAATGGAAGGAAGAGTATGAAAGTATAGAAATGGAGCGAGAATTTGACTCAAAGGAACTGTACTTAGAAGTTATTCAAGCTGATGACAAAGGAAGAATACCCAAGGTATTAGCAATAGAAGCAGCTCAGACAAGACCAAACAATGAGGAGACAATAGATAAGGCAAAACCAATCCCATACCTCTTTGAAGTTCTAGAGCACTTCAAAAGATATGAAGTAGAAGAGAGGAAGATAGCTATTTAGATGCCTAAAAGGGAGGCCAGAGAAGGAGAAGCATATGATAACAAGGAACAAACTAAGAAAGTGGTAGTGACCATGGAAGATGGAGAAGAAAGATGTACTTATATAGGAAAGGATGTGTCACCAAAAGAGGAAAGGACAATCAGTTATGACTATGTGTGCATGAAGGAGAGTACTTACCTGTATTAGAAATGTCACATGCAGGCACAGTAGGACAATTTTCAACCAAAAGAACTGTAAAAACGATTCTCTTTGTAGGCTTGTGGTGGCCAACTCTACATATGGATGCAGACACTTATGTACAGAGTTGTGAAGTATACCAAAGAGCTAAGTATCCTATTAGAAGAGATGATATGCCTCTAAGACCCATGATTTGTGTGAGATCCTTTTCCAAATGGGGCATTGATTTCATAGGACCTATTAATCCACCAACCAAAGGATCACACGCCGAGTACATAATAGTGGCAATAGACTATTTAACTAAATGGGTAGAAGCAAAAGCAACAAGAACGAATGATGCTCAAACTACAGCCAAGTTCCTCTTTGAGAACATCTTTACTCGCTTTGGATTACCTATAGAGATAGTAAGTGATAGAGGAATGCACTTCATTAATGAGGTAATAGAGTCCTTGATGAATGAATTCCTAGTGATTCATAAAAAATCAGCCCCCTATCACCCTCAAGCCAATGGTCAAGCTGAGAGTTCCAATAAAATGTTGTGTACGGTGTTGAGAAAAATAGTCAACAATGGAAGGTCCGATTGGGACAAACAATTGCATCATGCAATTTGGGCCTTTCGTGTGGCTTACATGAAAGCCATTAGAACTACTCCATTTAACCTAGTTTATGGACAAAATGCAATCTTGCCAATTGACTTTTTGGTACCTACTTTACGAGTAGCACAACAGTATGAGTGGATAGGACATGAGCTATCCAAGCAATTAGAGCAAATTGAGAAGTTACACGAAACAAGGCTACAAGCAGTCACAGGAAATTATGTAGCTAAACGGAGGTAGAAAGCATATTATGATGCACATATCAAAGACAAAAGGCTTAAAGGAAGGAAACTTAGTTCTTGTATATACATTGAAACAACACACCAAGAAACTACAACAATGCGAATATGGACCATTACTGATCAATAGAATCTCAACAAGTGGAGCGGTGAATCTAGCCACTTTAGATGGAGATATACTTCCCAACTACATAAGTGGATGTAGAGTCAAACGATATATGGAGCCATTAACAGACGAGATGTTAGCACGACTCGTAGGAGTGCGAAATCGGAAGAAAGAAGAGGAGAGGATTCGAGAAGAAGCACACCAAGAAGTCTTAGAGTGTATCAAGAGACAAAAGGAGTGGATAAGACAAAGGGATGAATGATATCTACGATGAGAAGAACCTATACCTATGGCTAACTACCAAGTCAATAAAACAAATAACGAGAACATAAGCATCTCCCAACCATACTTAAACCTAGGAATTGGAACCAAAGAGTACCAGTTAATAGATGCTCTGATTGACTCAGGAGCGGCCCTAAGCGTTATATGAAGGATGTTAATCATAGATCTTCAAACAACCATGAGTCCCACTAAAGCATGCATGATAGGAATTGGAGGACAGGTTATAGAATGTGTTGGAGAAGCCCTAATATCCCTTCACCTAGGAAATTTTATTATGGAGCAAAGAGTTTTGGTATGCAAGGACAAAGACCTAATAGAAAATCTGATCCTAGGGAAATACTGGATTATTGAGAATGAAGTGAGCATTCATCTAGCACATGGATACATATCCGCCAAAATAGGACATAAGGAAATCTTTAGCTTGCTAGAAGAAAGACCTTCTCATGTTCATAAGTCTATCAAACCAAAGGAAGAAAACTTAGAAAAGGAGTTAGAAAATGAATCAATAGAGTGCATGTCCAACGAATTGTTGGAGATAGACGTCTGCGGAAGCACGCGAACAGCACAAGGAAGAAGAAGAAGCTTGGAGCACAAACACACAATACTGAATGTATTACTAGAGAATGTACAAAAGATAAGTAGCCCATTAGGGCAATAGGCGTATATACAAGCCGGGGGAAAAAAACCTCCTACAGAGGGAAAAAAGTGCCCCAGCGGTCCTAGAGTGTTCACACACATCACTACCTAAATATATCAACAAATCCCCCCTGGGAGTGATGCGGTGAAAAGGGAGCTAGCACTCATGTATAAGGAAGTGCCAAGCTATGTGGAAATCACTCCACAAAAGGAAGTAAGCCCAAAGCTTTGCGGAAAGCTTCAAACTTCTCCCTAGGCAGAGCCTTCGTGAAAACGTCTGCAATGTTCTCCTGCGTGGGCACATATGCCAAGCTGATCTCCCCAGCAGAGAACCTCTCCCTAACATAGTGATAATGCACCTCAATGTGCTTAGTGCGAGCATGGAACACAGGGTTCCTCGCAACTGCCAATGCGCTCCGACTGTCAGTGAAGATGGTGGTGGCAGAAGATTGGCCAACACCCAAATCAGCCATAAGGCGTCTGAGCCACACACACTCAACAGTCGCTGTGAAAGCTGCCCTATACTCAGCCTCACAACTGGAAGTGGCCACAGTAGGCTGCTTCTTGCTCAACCAAGATATACATGAGCTACCAAGCATGAAGCAAAAACCACTGGTGGACACACGAGTGTCATAGCAACCAGCCCAATCTGAGTCAGAAAAAGCATGCAAATCTGGCGGTAGTGATCCCCCCTTGGGATAAAACAACCCAAGTAGCCTAGTACCACTCAAGTAGAGAAAGATGCGCTTAACCGCTTTCCAATGCGTGACTCCTGGGCATAAACCTACTCATCTGTGAGACAGCAAATTGAATATCTGGCCGAGTAATGCATAAGTAAATCAAACATCCAACAGCCTGCTGATAGAGAATAGCATCAAATGCATCTCCAGCATCATGAAGACTCAATCGTAAACCTGTCTCCATAGGAGTGGCAATAGGCTTACAGTCTTCAAGGCAAAAACGCTGCAATAATGTGTCAATATATTTCGTTTGACACAAAGCCATTCCACCATCAACGTGCATAAACTGAATGCCCAAATAGTGATGCAAATGCCCCAAATCAGATATCTCAAATGAGGCATGCAAATCAGCCTTAAAATCAGCAATATGTGTCTCAATAGGACCAGTGAGCAGCATGTCATCAACATAGACAACAATGATCAGAAGCACATCATTAGCACGTTTAACATATAAGGTGCTTTCAGTTGGACTGTTCTCAAAACCATGTGCAATCAGATAAGCATGTATCTTCTCATACCAAGCACGTGGTGCTTGCTTTAAACCATATAATGCCTTCTTTAACCTGCAAACCTGGTTTTCATGCCCTTTCTGCACAAAGCCACGGGGCTGAAAAACATACACTTCTTAATGCAAGTCACCATTTAGAAATGCTGTTTTAATGTCCAACTGATGTACATTCCAACCATGATGGGTTGCAAGTGCACAAATGCTCCGAACAGTAGTCATACGGCATGTAGGTGCAAAGGTCTCATCAAAATCAATGCCTCTTTCCTGTGCATAACCCTTTGCAACAAGCCTAGCCTTATACCTGTCAACTATACCATCAGGTTTACGCTTTAGCTTGTATACCCACTTAGTGCCAATGGCCTTCTTGCCAGGAGGCAAGTCACATAAAGACCATGTACCATTCTTCATTATAGCATCATATTCAGATTACATAGCAGCCATCCAATTTTCTGAATTTTGTGCTTCATCAAAAGAAACAGGCTCATTCTCATCACAGAGACTAGATGCAGCCATAGCATAGCAATCTGATGCAAAGGAGGCACTATGAGAGCCTGAACGAGTACGATATGACAAAGGTGCATCTAATTTGCTGTCACGCAAAGTCTGCACCAGCCATTTTGGCATAGTTTTTGCCTGCTCAATATCAGCTCTCTCATCAACAAGTGCATCATGTAAATCTGCATCAGAAATGGAATGATTTGCATCATCATATGAAACCTGCAAAGGCTGAGAAGTTGCCTCATTAGGACCAGCACTAGCATGTCCACCTGTAAAAAGAGGCATCAAAGTATCATACATGTCTTTGGAGCTAACAGATGTCTCCTTAGTACATGAAAGCAATGGCTGAATAGCATCTTCCACAAAGACAACATCACGGCTAACCAGAATGCGTTTAGTCTGTGGATGATATAGATGATAGCCTTTACTTTCAGAACTGTACCCAAAAAAAATACATTTTACTGCCTTATCATCCAATTTTCTGCGATGTTGTTCAGGCACTAATGCATATGCCAAACAACCAAAAACACGCAGATGAGCAACAGATGGCTTGCGGTCATGCCAAGCCTCATATGGAGTGATAGACTGCAACGCTTTAGTGGGACACCTGTTCAGTACATATGCAGCACACATGACAGCCTCAAGCCAGAAACTATGTGGTAAAGCCTGACTTTTGACCATGCACCTCGCCATTTCCATGAGTGACTTGTTCTTTTGTTCAGCAACTCCATTCTGTTGAGGTGTATACGGCACTATACATTGGTGTTTTATCCCATGTTCAGCCAAAAATGCATTAAAATCTGAAGACATATATTCCCCCCCTCGATCAAAACGGAGGGTGCCCATTTTACATGCTGACAGATTTTCAGCCAAAACCAAAAACTGTTTGAAGCACATGAACACTTCGGACTTTGCTTTGAGTGGATATACCCATGCATGCCTGGAAAAATCATCAATGAAAGTCATGAAGTAAAGGTAATTTCCAAAAGAGAGTGTCTGCATAGGACCACAGACATCACTATGTACAAGCTGCAATTTCTGCATAGCCCGAACTGAACCATCTTTTGGAAAGGAAGAACGTTGCATTTTGCCCAAAATACAGCCTTCACAAACATGTTTTCCAGGAGCCTCAAGTTTGGGCAAAGAGGACACCATTTCAGATTTCTGCAGGCGTAGCAAACTAGCAAAATTCAAATGACCAAAGCGTGCATGCCAAAGCTTTGCATCTGACATAGCCTGAGAATCATGAACTGCACATGCCGAATCATTCATAGATCTTTCATAGTCTATGAGCTTATACAACCCACGACATAAGATGCCAAAAGCAATAATCACATCACCATTTGAGAGATCATGGACTGTACACCTGTCATCAACGAATTTCACAACCAAGCCAATCTTGGCTAATGCAGAAACTGATAACAGGTTCTTTTTGATCCCTGGTACAAATAAAGCATCTGACAAAGTGAAAGAACTACCATCAGCAGTAGTCAGAATGATCTTACCAACTCCCATAACAGGATAAGAGGAGTTATTGGCGCATGTGACAGTATTCCCTGTAGGGGCAGGCTCGAGTGAAGAGAAGAAACTGCGCTGCGAGGTAATATGTTTGGTCGCCCCACTGTCAAAGTACCAAACATCTGAGTCTACTACAGACATGCACTGATCATGAGAAGATGGGTCAAAACTGCAGACAGTAGTAAACGCCCATTCTTCTTCTTGCACAAGATTTGCAGACTCTGTTTTTGGTGTAGAGGCTTCTGCAACAACCATTCCAGCCTCTTTCTTCTTTGCCTCTTTAGCAGCCAGTTTTGGACAGTTCTTTATAATATGATCATTTCCTTTACAGTACTTGCAGAACAATTTCTGCTTTTTTTATTTCTTCTCATCTTTATCCTAGTTCTTCGATTGTGCAGCATTTGCAGATTTCTACTTACTAGTAGAAGAGCTCCATTTTCCTTTGCCCTTCTGACTAGCCAAGAAAGGTTGATCTGCAACACGCATAATGGACCTGTTCTGTCTGGACTGATCTTCCTGCAATAGAACAGAGACTAATTCCTCAAATGACAAGGCATTGGGATTGCCTTTCATCATCAACCGAAGAGTAGAGGCAAAACTTTGATATGAATCAGCAAGACCATTCAGAACGGTCTGCACAAGTGAGCTATCTGGTATAACCTCTTCAGCAGAAATCAATTGTTCCTTTAGGTCTTTGATCTTTGTAAGAAAACTGTAAGTGGTAAGTGTATCCCAAGCATCCTTTGTTGTTCTGCAAGAGCGAATGTGAGGAATAATGGCACGTTTGACAGACAAAGCTATCAATGCATGTGCCTGGGCATCTCTGCCATCCCAACGAATCTGCTCTGTAGTAGGTGCAACAAAAATAGCAGCACGAACAGGAATCTGTGGAATATCATCTTCGACACCATCTTCATCAGCTCCAGCACCTCCAGCACCTGTATTTGTAGTACCTGTAGTCACAGGTGTAACAGGACGTCTTTCAACACCCTGCACAATGTTCCACAGTCCTTTTGTAACCAGTACATGTCGCATCATATAAGCCCATAATGGGTAGTTGGTACCATCCAACTTATCCTCAACAGCCAACATACGAAATACATCACTACTTTCATCCATGGTCGGTGACTAAAATACCTTGATGCAAAAAATTGACTGTATCTCAAAAAGTTGAACGGAACTGCCCAGACGAGTTCTGCTAGACCTGTAGCAGACTTCGAGACGCTTAAACTGGCGAACAGAAGCTGGTATATACCTTTGGCACAAAAGGACGAAATAGCCTACACAAGTGCTGTGATAGTGCGTTTGAAGGCCGAAACGAGCTCAGATCGCGATTTCGACACCACAGAGCGAAGCGATTTTGATCTCGGAAACACTCTGAGTATGCTCACCAAATTTCGTGCGAATCTGAGACTGCAAACGGAGGAGTGTCGATGGCGCCCTAGAAGAAGTGACGACCTGCTCTGATACCAATTGTTGGAGATAGACGTCTGTGGAAGCACACGAACAGCACAAGGAAGAAGAAGAAGCTTGGAGCACAAACACACAATACTGAATGTATTACTAGAGAATGTACAAAAGATAAGTAGCCCATTCGGGCAATAGGCGTATATACAAGCCGGGGGAAAAAAACCTCCTAAAGAGGGAAAAAAGTGCCCCGGTGGTCCTAGAGTGTTCACACACATCACTACCTAAATATATCAACACAAATGCCCTAATCTGGAATTGCCTATAAATAAGGGTGTTGCTTGATGATGTGCCCTCCTTTCCCATGAGAGATGAACCTAAGAAAGAAAGTAAGGACAATGCCTCTAAATCCACGTACACCAAAAGAAGACATCCACATGGATGTCTACTGTTTGAACATCACATCCATGTAATACTCATCTACAATGGGTATGGAAAGATCGAATGATTAAACCAGATAAACCAACACGGAAGCAGATCAGCCACTCCATGAAGAGAAGAAGAAACAACCATTACTCACCGTCGCAATCAGAACCACAAAGACTCCTTTGTGTATGGCTTCCAAAATCGTCAGTAAGAGCCCAGAAAACACAGCAACATATATGGATTCCGAAAAAGTTATGGCAAGCAGCAACTAAAGAGATAAGGAAGCTTAGTGGGATATCATATTTGTAGCATGAAGCAAAGAAGTCTACAAAGAACAACCAAGGGTATCAAAGGAACACAATAGCTACAACTTGGATCACAAGTAGAAAGGAAGTAAGGAATAGAGGACAAGGAACACAATAGAAACAAATGCCTCAAGCACCAACTACAAAGTGGATATGGAGACCCAAGAAGCAGCAAGAACAAGAACAACAGACAAAGTGCAATTCCACTTGCACTCACGAAGAATCCAATGCACCTAGAGTATGCATGACAGGGCCACATTACAAGGCCATGGATTCGGCACATTATCTCTTCAACAAAACTAGTGGTGCACATTTCCGTCATTGGAATAGTTCTTAGTTTCTACTCCCATAGGAATGACCTTATATTGTAAATAAATAAATGCTTCAGCTAGAACTAACTTTTATTTTCTTTCAGGAGTAAAAATCCAAAGAAGTGTGGTAAGAGACCTTACTTACTTAAGCAAGGGGGAATGGAGTGATGCAAAGAAATGACATATCACTAAACCACACATAACACATGAATGGGTTTCTATTGAAAGCTGATTCTCTCTTTATTACAAGTGCAGATGGATTTTGAGAATTCCAAGGCAACTATTCAAGAAGAGGTGATGGACTTTCCATTACAAAGTAACAATAAAGATCATGGATATTGACCATCAGTTCCCGGTCATGTCCCAAGATTTCAAAGTCATACATGAACTCCCAACAACCATGGATATAATGACAAAGGCTGGTATTCATAAATACTTTGAGCTACCAATTTACAAGCCGGACTTCCAACGATGCACTCAGGTGATGAATACTCTCCAACTAGCCTTACATAACCCCTTAGTGCTAGAAGCAAGAGTCCTAGATGCAATAGGAGAATGGGTGATCATCTAATTCACTCATGACTTGATCAAAGAAGCTTTTAGATGGGAAAAGGATGGGAACACAGACTTGAAGGATGAAAGCTGAGGGACCAAGGCTCAAACGTTCACAGATATCAATCGTATAGATATAGAATAATAAGACTATATGATTCACCAACACTTCTGCTTTCCAAACATACATCGCTACATAGCACCACAAAAAATCATAGTGCAGCTATTATCTCATGCTATCAAACATATTGGTAACCAAATTAACATGACGTCATACATCCAAGAGCATCTATTTGAAGCTAAGAAGCAATGGAACCACAAAAAGTTCTTGAACGAAAGCGTAGCACTGACCATACTCATCTACCATGCATTAGGTATTCAGGAACATCTGAAGGAGATGCCTTCATCCTCAAAGATGGCTAAGTATGTTAAGTTAGCCATTGTTCCAAGGAAAAAGAAGGGAGTAAAAGTGGTGGAACAGGCCAAAACCAGCTCACAACAAAGGATGAGAGGAACCAAGAGATTAAGAGAAATGATGAAGGTAGAAGAAGCACTTCTTTCTTCAAAGAGGATACACGTACTTCCAAGGAGAAAGATTGAAGACACCATGCTATCGGAAGGATTTCCTTACTTGGTTTTATATTTGGAAAAATAAAAATATTTTGACTTAAAGTCAATTAGTTGATATCTCTCTCAAATATTTTTGATGCATTTGATTAACCTTTCTCTTGGGTACCTGCAGGTTGAAGAAGATTGAGCATATATTTAGAGAAGGGGAAGAGATATTTGAGTTCTCATTTAAACCATATGTATATGTATAACCTCTTATCAGAATTATATCTATTCCTTAAAAGCTCTATATGTGATACCCTTACATTTACCTTATGTTCGAACTTAAATGCTTGTGTGTAAGAGATCCGATAATATTGCAAGGATTATTGTATGTATAAGAGTAATCAACAAATGTTGTAAATGTTCTTGCCAATGTTTATACATAGGCATGATTAGATATATACTCATAAGTAAACATGTGAGTTGATGTTCATATTATAGACAAGACTCATTTGTGCTTAAAAATGTGTATTTATGTAAGTGAGGGTAAGAGATGTGCTTTCCATGAGAAATATTAGATGATGGATTGAGTTATAATATATATATATATATATATATATATATATATATATATATATATATATATATATATATATATATATATATATATATATATATATATATATATTATATTTATATATATTAATAAATGTTCACGGGTGTATTTAGCTTAGTATATGTGATTAACTAGTATAAAATATAATAAAAGTATTTAATAAAGGATGTAATTAAATTATTACAAGTAAAATTAAAATCGTATATATAATTATAGTCAATTTATAACTAACATAGTATTTTATATACATGTAGTAATCTATGTGTGAATCTATACTTAACTTGTGTATTCTATAAAAAAAAAAAAAGCATTGAGAATGTGTGTATGAGTGTAAGATGCATATAGTTTTCCAAATGTAGTGCAACATATGTTTATATATATATAAGTAATGCGTGTTATATTTTTTTCCCTATTGTCATTCTGCAGATCATTGCAAAGGAGAATACAAGTTTACGAGATTACGAGTTTACGAGATTGCGACATTTGAAGCTTGAAGCAAATTATGTTCATTTAGAACTATTAAGTTGTATAGGATTATTCTCAAGAAATTGTATTTGAACCTACCATAAGTTTTTGTATAGGCTTAAGTATATTTATTTTGAAGTTCTTTATCTTTTACTCTACAATTCAAATAAGTTCTTTACATTTTGATTTCATATGTCTAAAGATTTAGGGTCTACAAGCAGATCAGAAATAGTGTCTACAAGCAGTTCTAATATTACTAGTAAAGAATTAGAAATAGTTATTATAGGAACACTTCTTCCATCTTCTATTGATAACACGTTTAATAACGGAATAGAAATAGTTAAAGATAAAATAGTTGACGAAACTTTACATACAATAGAGTACGATCATAATCTTTCCAGAGTTTTATCGTTACTATCTATAGTCATACCAAAACCAGATAACAAAGAAGATCTATTTCCACCTAATTTAATAAGAAAACCTAATTCAAATCAAATTGAAAACAAAGTAGTTGATTTAGTTAAGGATAAAATAACTAGTGAGGAGTTAGTTTTGCCTTCTTATTTAGAAGTTGTAGCTAGATATAGAAATGCACATCCTTACGGCTCGTAGTCCTAAGAATTTAGTTCTTAAATTATACTCAAGTAGATTAGAATAAACTATAGTTTTTATCACTCCTAAACTGAAAATTCAATCTAAGACTCGAAGCATACTTAGAAGCACCCCGCATGCAGTCACATGGTTAGGTTAGCACGAATCTTTTAGATGAACGTCTGCCTCCCTTCTCACCCCGCGTTGACAAATTGGTGAACCCAACGTGAAACGTGACGATAGTGTGCCTAGGGCTTACATTGTATTTTCAGTTTTAACTTAAAATTTTAATTTCATCTTCTTCTTGTATGCAGGAAATTGAAGACAGAAGCTGTAATAAAACATGAAGAGTTTGTTGTTTCTTTTTTCCCTTGGTGTTGAGGGTTGGTCGTAAGACCTAAGTGCCTCCACGGAAAGAAGGATTTCCAACCGGAGGAGCTTCATCGCTTCAAACCCCCCCATCAACATACAAGAGAAACAAGATATATTCACAGTCACTTTAGTTTTGTGCTTAGGATTGTTTGACGTTTACTTAAGAACCTCTTTAGCAAGCAATCATCAAGTAAGGTGTTTTTTTTTTTAGTTCTTTATGTTTAGTTCATACACATCACTTAAAAAGAAAGTTGTTTTCATTTGCACTAGGATTTAAGCACTTTCATATTTGCATTGAAAAGAGTATTTAAACCTTTCTTTTTCATTTAGGAAAGATAACTTTTTTACTTGAAGCATTTAAATATCTGCAACTTAGATTTTAGGAAAAGTTATTTTTTGCAAAAAAAAAAAGAGATTTTATTTTTTGAAAGAGAAAGATTGTTTGCTTTATTTTCATTGCATAAAAAGGAAGTTTTTTTTTTAAGCATAAAAAGAGTTTAAGTTAGGTTCTTTTCATTTATAGTTATTTGCTTTTAATTCTTCAAAGAAACTATTATTATAAAAAAAAAGAAATTAATAGTAAATTAAAAGATTTAAATCAAGAAAAACTATTTTATAAATTTACCTTATTAAAAAAACCCTTTAAAATTAAAAAAGTTTAAAAATTAAATGCTAAAAAAGGTTCTAAATTCAAAAGTGTAAGTAAAAGAGATAAGTAAAAAATTTAGGTTTAAGAAATTAAAAAGATTTAAGAAAAGAAGATTAGAATTAGTAAAGCCTAGGACTAGGGTAAAGCCAACATTCTTGGCTTTATCAACTAGTGATAGATTTAGACAATTTAGACAGCAATTAGAACCGACTATCAGGGAACTTCCTCTCCATTCAAAGTGTTATCAAGAACGTAAAATGGAGGAGATGTTCAAGAAGATGATGATAGAAAAGCAAGGAACTCGTACAATCCAAGCTATTCTAAAAGAAAAAGGAAAATTTACTGGATTGAACATTACGGAATACCTGGATGCATTTGAGGAGCAAGTGCAAATCCAAGGATTACCTGATGATGTGCTAGTTAAATACTTTGGCCGTGTTGTTTCTAGTTCAATTCTAGAAACTATATAAGAACATGCCAACAAACCTTGGGAGGAATTTAGAAAGGAACTACATAAAATGTTCTACCTTGAGGATTTTAGCCAGCACAGTCGAGAAGGTTTTCTGCGTTGGTTAAACACTGTTAAGAGCAATGAGTCTTTAACTCATCTTCACGGTGAGTTTATGAGATGTCTGGCTCAACTTCCCGAAGATGATAGAAATGCTATAAACCCAGATGTAATTATATATTTTCTTAAGATACTTAGTCCTGAGGATAGAGCTGAAATTGAAAGGCGTATAGAAGAGCCTGGAAAAAGGTATGGGCTAACTGATGACTGGGAGAAGGTCAAAAAAGAGATAGAGGTTGTTGCTCAAATGAAGCAAAGGCAAACGATTTTGTATGTTAAACCTAATGCTTCTCAGCCTAGAGAGATTCCTGCTACAAGGCAAGTTGACATGCCAATGCCTACTACAACGGCTAGGACTAATAAACTAATAATTCAGCTTCCACTAAAGCTCCCATAGAATTTCAACTGGATATTCTATGTAAGCAAATGGAGAATGTCATGAATATGTAGGCATCTCTTTCAAAAGAGGTTGCCAATTTGAATAAATAGGTTTATTCTATGAGCTTTAACGATCCAGGGGCTAGTAGTAGTGGGATAGGGCAAGCACCACCTGTTCAACCAGTTATGCCTCAATACATTCCTCCTCGACCAGTCTTTCCGTCAGCACCACAGCCAGCTCCTCAGTTTGCAAAGAAATAATGAGAAAAGAGGGACTGGCGGGAAGCGCTGTGTATGGTGCGATAATTAGGAGCACGCAACATTTACTTGTGAAGAATTAAAAAGTGCTAAGGCGAATCAATTAGTCATAGAAATAGATAGAAGACTATGTGACTTTAGGTCACATCTTCCTTTGTCCGTCAATTGGGGCAAAGGAGGAATGAAGAAGTTATACGAAAATTTAATAGTCTCAAATGCAACTGCCAGTACTTCAGCTGCAAGACTAGAACTAGTTGAGGATAGGCCTCCTTCAATGCCTAGCCAAAATCCGTATTTGATAGAGGCACTAGTACGAGCTAAAGACGAAATAATGTACAAAACCGCATGGAAATCTCCTATAGATCAATCTTCTGTTTTTTCTCATATTGCTAATGTTGAGGAAAAACGGAGACGAGAAGATATGCAGGACAATGTTGAAGAAGGTGATAGGAGGGTAACTAGGAGGCAATCGAGAGAAGAAGAAAAGAAAACTGATAAAAAAGTTTAGTTTGATGAATCTAATTTATCTCAAGAAGAGAAGAGAAAAATGATAAAGGAAGGCAAAAAACCGACCGATGACAATGTTCAATCGCAAGAAGAACAGAAGAAATTGGAAAAAGAAACCTCTAAACCTGAAAATAAAGAGGACCAAAATCAAAATGAAGAGAAAGGGAAGAAGAAGGGTAGAAGAGCTCCATGTGCTATTATGATTTTTGAGCTCGAAAAGAAAAATGATGCTAGGGAGATTTTCAATGACATTCTTCTAAAAAGTCAAGTAACGATGTCACTTGAGCAAGTGTTTTCCATAGTAAAACCGGAGTTCAAGAACAGTTTTATTCGACTGATTAAAAGAAGGCGCTTTCCTTTGCCACAAGACGAGGACATGCAAGACGTGGCAGAGGAAACTCTAGCTATGAATGATGCAGTTACACTAAGTGAAAGTGATTATGATGACGATGAAGAATTTACAACGGGTAGTGTAAATAGAAATTTTCTAGGTCCTATACAACCTGAGGAAGAAATGTTAAAGAGTGAGAGTAAATTTAATTCTACCTTCTGGGCATGAGGCACACCAGAAGTGAAGATTAGAATTGGAGATGAGAAGGATTCCTATTTAGCTTTGGCTCTCATTGACTCGGGGTCAGAGATAAACGTTATTTCAAAAAAGTTTTTTGACAAATTTAGATGGCCAATCGACAAAGAGCACGGCTTGCGAATGAGAACAGTTGACAATGGCTCTGACATTTTGTTAGGTGCATGTGCGAATGTGCTTATAATGATAGGTGGCATTCAAGAAGAGTTTCACTTCTTCGTTCAAGACAATTGTTCGTATGAAGTAATTCTCGGACAGCCATTTATAGCTGAAATGAGAATGGAAACAAAAGCAATGAATGACGAATCAGTGTATGCAAGAATTCGATCCAAATCAGGGATGGATTCTTTGCAAGTTATGACAGTGTGCCCAAACCACACTAGAAATAGAAAGAGTTTAAGAAGAAACCCCATTGACTCGATCAGTCATGTATGTGTTGATCCACTGGTTGTAAGAGAATATGGAGCTTATTATGATCAAAATTTCTGCTAGACTCCACTATTGAGCGAGACAATAGTAGACGTTGTTTTGATGTCTCACCTATCAATGAACATAAATTGAAAATTATTTAGTTTGTACACCTACGACTAGCTTACACTATATTACTAAAGAATACCTCATACAAACATTTAGAAAACAAACTGAATCATATTTCAGAAAATCAGGATTAATTTCAAGTGACGAGAAAATTGAGTGTATAATTGAATTATAAAAAAGTTCTACTTTATTAGAAGAATTAGAAAATGTTTCTCATGACAATTTAGAATCAAATCTAATAATTCTTAACTCTATTCGAGAATATGAGATTATTAGTGAATTTATCCTAGAACATGAAGTTAGCATAGAAACCAAATACAAAACTGTAGAAAAGAAAATAAAGCTTGTAGCTCAACCCTTACCCAAAGATAGTCATGATATGTTTCGACGAGTATCAGATGACCCTATACTTAGAGATCGATCTAAGATAGGTCATATATTTACTGAGGAGAGTAAGAAATATATTAAGTTCAGTGATGAATTTCTTTCTCAAATTGAAAAAGACCAGTTTACCAAGATGATTGTTCGTCATGGTAAAGCATTTTCTTTATTCCCACACGAGATAGGATGTGCAGACCCAAAGTTAGTAGCTCCAATGATTATTTTCATAGTACCACACATTCCTTGGAATTTTTGTCTGATTCCAGTTCCAAAGGCTCATTTACCTAAGTTAATGAGACTGTTAAAGGAGAAGATTTCCATGAGAATCTTGGAACCATCCTCTGCACCATATTCCAATAGGTGGTTCACGGTACCGAAAAAGAGCGGGAAGCTATGTTTTATTCAAGATTTGCAGCTTGTGAATAAAGTCACTATTAGAAATGTAGGAACAGGTCCCATTGTAGATGAGTTTGCCGAGGCATTTGCCGGTCACTCTATCTATTCAATGGGAGACCTTTATTTAGGGTACGATCAGTTTCAATTAGCGATCAAGATTCAAGATGTGACCACGATGAAGACTCCTTTGGGGTTAGTACGCATGTGTACTTTACCACAAGGAGCCACGAATTCTGTGGCACACATGATGAATGCTATGAATCTGGTCCTACATGACTTTATCCCAAAAGTGACGATGCCTTCAATTGATGACATTCCAATAAAAGGGTGTGTGGAAAAAGAAAAAGATGAAAGTTTAGATTCATCTGGTTGTAGAAAGTTTGTTTCTAACCATATTTCATATTGTGAAAAGATATTTGAACGATCTGAAAAGCTTGGACTAACTTTCTCCCTAGAGAAATCAACTTTTGGCGTTAATGAAGTGCTAATAGTTGGGCATTTATGCAGTCTATATGGTCGTAGACCCTATCCAGCAAAAGTTGATGCCATTAGTAGGATTTCTGAGAGATGTCGCAATGTTAGTGAAGTAAGAAGATTCCTAGGTGCATGTGTTTTCTATGTCATCTGGATCCCTCACTTTGCTCATGTAGCGAATCCGCTTTATGATTTATTGAGAAAAAGAAAGAAATTCTTTTGGATTGATGAGCATTCTAGAACAATGAGACGTCTAAAGCAATTGCTAATCAATGCTCCTATTTTGAAACATATTGTCTATACAGGAAATAAGCCTGTAATCTTAACCATTGACACTAGTCCTATTGGTATAGGCTGGGTCATTGGACAGGATGATGAGGAGGAGCAAAGGTACGCAGTTCGCTTTGGAGCGAAGATTCTTCATGATAATCAAAAGAATTACCCACAAATTAAGAGAGAATTATGGGGATTAGTTACAGCTTTAAAAACAGATAAGGAATACTTTATAGGAGCTAATGTAATAGTAGAGAATGATTGTCTTCCGTTAATAGGTTTAATAGCTAATTGTTCCTCTCCAAACATAGCTATGCTACAATGGATAGCCTTTATTAAATTTATTAATCCTGCTTTTGTTCATATAGCCGGTAAACATAATACCGTTGTTGATATGCTTTCAAGAGCAAAATTCGATAATGATAATGAAGCACTAAATAATCATATAAAAAATTTAATAAATTATGAATCATCTACCTATGCGTATGAGAGATTTAGAGAAGACGATTATGAAGGAGAGTGGCGAGATATAGGAAACTATCTGAGTTCGTTTCAACCTCACCCAAGCTGGTCTTCAAATCGATTCCGGAACATCAGGAAGAAGTCTTTCAACTTCTTCTTGAAAGATGGATATCTTTGGAGACATGCCAAAGCAAAGGTTCGAAACCCTCAAAGAGTACTAGGTTTGAAGGTTTTTCAAGTGCAAGTTATGCAAGAGATGCATGAAAGCCTTTGGGCTGGTCATAAAGTTTTTGTAGCTACATATGAAAAGATTACGGAAAGCTATTGGTGGCCGAGGATGTACGTAACTGTTAAAGAATTTGTGAGCACTTGTAGTACGTTCCAGTTACATTCCTCTGTCAAGCATAGAGACCCTCTTCACCCGACCTATCCACCTTGTATTCATTACAAGCGGGTATTTGACCTTGTGACCATGCCTAAAAGCAATAATGGCATGAGATATATCGTTCTTACACGAGAGGATTTGACAAACCACGTCGAGGGTAGAGCGCTTTGTTCCAATACTACTTATAATGTATGCGTATTCCTTCTAGAAGAAGTTTTATCCGGATTTGGATATATAGAAAAAGTAGTAGCGGATAGAGGTGAGTTAGATGCTAGAGAGGCGAGAGAATTCTTTGCACAACATGGAATTCGATTGTCTCTTATGACTGTCTATAATCCAGAAGCAAATGGTAAAATAGAAAGAGGGCATCCTTCCATAGTGAAGGCCATTTCTAAAGCTTGCCACGGAGATATTGGTCAATGGCCAAAATATCTCCCATTTGCTCTTTGGGTTGATAGAATGATGTACATGAGAACAATTGGTTTTATGCCAGCTGAACTCATGTACTGTCAGAAACCATTATTTCCGGTTCATACTCAGATAGTTAATTGGATGAATTTAGGTTGGAAAGATAATGTGTCACGAGAGGATTTATTAGCACTTAGGATTAAACAATTAAAACAAGGAAATGAAAATCTTAAAGAAGCAATTAAAAAACTAAAAACATCTCGATTGAAAAATAAATTATATTTTGATAAGAAACATAGACTGAGACCGCAACCAATAGAGAGTGGTGACTGGGTGCTTGTGTATGATAGTACGTTCAATACTCAATACGATGCACGTCGCAAACTAACTAAACGTTGGTTCGGATCTTATGTTGTTGTTTCAATTTTTGAAACAGGTACATATAAATTACGTGAATTTGATGGTACTATATTAAGGAATTTGATTGCAGGGAAAAGAATAAAGCTATTTAAAAGAAGAGAAAGCAATAAGTTCGAATTGAATGAAGACTTTTTGGAGGACGACGATGAAGATGAATAAAATGATCAGGTGAAAAAGTTCTAAATTTTGCTTATTTTTAGTTGCTAATATGATTTTTTTATTGATGCATTTCATGAGTAGATGTGTACATTCTTCTGATAGGAAAGGAAGATTATTAAAATTATGAAACAATGAATTTAAAACTGAAGTAGGAATGTGTATGAAGAGAAGATAAGAATTAGAGACCCTATGGCTTTCATAAGGATAGGAGAGGGAACACTTGACTTGTGACTCCTAGTAGAAATAAGCTTATTTTATATAGGTAGGCTACCTTAACTTCCAAACCATTTAGCTAATGAGATCCTAGTTCCCACTATAGCATTCCTCTAGAACCTCTGCTCTGAATAGGGGTTAAGCCTTTCCCCTCTAACAAAAAATTTGCGAAGAAAGAAAAGAAAGATGCATAAAGCAGTACATTAATGGTTGCTGCATTATGAGAAATTAAAACAAAAAAGAAAAACAGAAAAATTAAAAAAGAAAAAGAGAAAGAAAGAAAAGAAAAGAAAAAAGTTATCATGATTCAGTTGTGGTCTCGAAACCACTTCTGAAATATTATACGGGCAATAAGAGGCGGATTTATGCTATAGAGGAATTAGTTAGATGCATCTTATGGCAAGTGGCTAGGGAATGAGGGATAGAATATTTATTACTTTTGAACGGGTTAATAGAAGAGCAAGTACACAACTCTCTGATTGACTTCTATAGGAACTTCTAAAACTTGTTTTCAAATTCATGCATTGAACGAAAAAGTTTGTGATTCAAATTTACATAATTTTAAAAGTTTTTCTTGACTATCAGAAGTTGTACTTAACTTTAAGAGCATATTTCATATAAATTTGAAAATAATCCAACAAACATTTTCCAAAAGAATTTGATACTGATTTCCTATTGAACTGCAGGTTGGCCCATCGAGGACAATGTGCAGGTTTGGTGGGGGCAGATGTCGGAAGGATCTCCTTACCTGGTTTTATATTTGGAAAAATAAAAATATTTTGACTTAAAGTCAATTAGTTGATATCTTTCTCAAATATTTTTGATGCATTTGATTAACCTTTCTCTTGGGTACCTACAGGTTCAAGAAGATTGAGCATATATTTAGAGAAGGGGAAGAGATATTTGAGTTCTCATTTAAACCATATGTATATGTATAACCTCTTATCAGAATTATATCTATTCCTTAAAAGCTCTATATGTGATACCCTTACATTTACCTTATGTTCTTAAATGCTTGTGTGTAAGAGATCCGATAATATTGCAAGGATTATTGTATGTATAAGAGTAATCAACAAATGTTGTAAATGTTCTTACCAATGTATGTACATAGACATGATTAGATATATACTCATAAGTAAACATGTGAGTTGATGTTCATATTATAGACAAGACTCATTTGTGCTTAAAAATGTGTATTTATGTAAGTGAGTGTAAGAGATGTGCTTTCCATGAGAAATATTAGATGATCGATTGAGTTATAATATATATATATTATATTTATATATATTATTAAATGTTCACGGGTGTATTTAGCTTAGTATATGTGATTAACTAGTATAAAATATAATAAAAGTATTTAATAAAGAATGTAATTAAATTATTACAAGTAAAATTAAAATTGTATATATAATTATAGTCAATTTATAACTAACATAGTATTTTATATACGTGAAGTAATCTATGTGTGAATCTATACTTAACTTGTGTATTCTAAAAAAAAAAAGCATTAAGAATGTGTGTACGCGTGTAAGATGCATATAGTTTTCCAAACGTAGTGCAACATATGTTTATATATATATATATATATATATATATATATATATATATATATATATATATATATATATATATATATATATATATATATATATATATATATATATATATATATATATATATATATATATATATATATATATATATATATATATATGAGAAATGTGTGTTATATTTTTTTCCCTATTGTCATTCTGCAGATCATTGCAAAGGAGAATACAAGTTTATGAGATTACGAGTTTATGAGATTGCGACATTTGAAGCTTGAAGCAAATTATGTTCATGTAGAACTATTAAGTTGTATAGGATTATTCTCAAGAAATTGTATTAGAGCCTACCATAAGTTTTTGTATAGGCTTAAGTAGATTGATTTTGAAGTTCTTTATCTTTTACTCTGATTTAGGGTCTACAAGAAGATCAGAAATAGTGTCTACAAGCAGTTCTAATATTAATAGTAAAGAATTAGAAAACTTTATTATAGGAACACTTCTTCCATTTTCTATTGATAACACATTTAATAATGGAATAGAAATAATTAAAGATAAAATAGTTGACGAAACTTTACATACAATAGAGTACGATCGTAATCTTTCCAGAGTTTTATCATTACTATCTATAGTCTTACCAGAACCAGATAACAAAGAAGATCTATTTCCACCTAATTTAATAAGAAAACCTAATTCAAATCAAATTGAAAACAAAGTAGTTGACTTAGTTAAGGATAAAATAACTAGTGAGGAGTTAGTTTTGCCTTCTTATTTAGAAGTTGTAGCTAGATATAGAAACACACGTCCTTATGGCTCGTAGTCCTAAGAATTTAGTTCTTAAATTATATTCAAATAGATTAGAATAAACTATAGCTTTTATCACTCCTAAACTGAAAATTCAATCTAAGACCGGAAGCATACTTAGAAGCACCCCATGTGCAGTTACATGGTTAGGTTAGCGCGAATCTTTTAGATGAACGTCTGCCTCCCTTTTCACCCCACGTCGACAATGCCCATCACGGAAGAGGAGCTAAAGGAAGCAATGGAAGAAACTCACCAATACATTGAAGGTCAAGTAAATATGCATGTACAAGGGCATCACTACCATCAGTCCCATAAAGAAACTCTACAAGGGAAGAGGCTAACGATATTCCATAGAGAACTCGGACTCATGAACTCCAGTTCATCTTCAAATACCGAGGAAGATCAAGAGCCATCCATGATGAATGTGGACATCAAAAGTGATCCAAAAGATGATGACAATTGGGATGAATCGAATCAAGTCATGGATTCCTTTGGAGTGGAAGGTACAAAAGTAAATCAAACTCTTGATAACACAATCATGGACACAACAAGGCAAGGATCATCTAAAGAAGAAATTCATGTATTCAAAATGAATGAAGAGATGAAGATTCAAATCACAGAGACTCACTTAGATGGAGAAGCCCCAGTAAAGAGGCCAAAGGAAGAGAGAGCACAAAAAGAAGTGGAAGAGACAAAGACATTCACTCCAATCCGGGTGGTAGCAAAGCCTTCTCCTTTAGATGTTACATTTCAAGGAAGTGCTACAAAGTCTACCACGAATGAAGAACAGGGAAATGAGAGAGAAATACATCTGCAAATTAGGAAACATCATAATGAAACTATGCACATGGATAAGAAAAGGGTGTACTAATGGGGGAGTGTAAGGAATTGAACTCACAACCTCTTGGTTAGGAATGTGATGGGCTAACCACTTGCCCCAAAAGCCATGGTTGAGGATTACTTCCTAATCCTCTCTCTTAGGGTGTGGTTCAACCATCTCCTACCAGGATTATGTTACATTGAACTCACAACCTCTTGGTTAGGAATGTGATGGGCTAACCACTTGCCCCAAAAGCCATGGTTGAGGATTACTTCCTAATCCTCTCTCTTAGGGTGTGGTTCAACCATCTCCTACCAGGATTATGTTACAGGGAGGCCCCGAGTATCCCTAAAGCATGGCTAAATGTGGATGTGGCCCAACTCCTGGCCATGGTAAAGTAGATGATACAAACGGCCATGGATACTCAACAACAAATGCTTGAAGCAGATGCAGATGACAAGGGTATGAGAGAGCAAAGCCAATTTTAGGTAATAAGTGAAAATCTCTCTACATAATTAATTCAAATTCAACAGGCACTCACAGCCAAGGAAATAGAAGTTAACGAAGCCATGGAAAAGTGCACTATGTTAACGGTTGATAACCAGAAACTCCACGATCAACTCAAAGAACTCCAAAGCAAGTATGAAGTAGGTGAAGCTGAGAAAGCACGGATGAATGCTAGGAGTAAACTGCTTGAATCTCAAATAAAGGTATATATGGAGGAGCCAGACAACTTGAGGAATAGGAATAAAGAGCTTATGACTTCCATCCCGTGCAACCAACCCATAGAATTACAAGAAGTGTCAATAGCCGATACCAAAGAATTAGAAGCTCAAATTGCAAAGTATGAAGATCAACGGAGACAAGAGCAAGCTCTAAGAGATGAAAGGGAGAAGAAATACATGCATGACACTCACGAACTTAGGAAAAGATGGAAGGTGGTAGAGAACAAACTCATTGAACAATGCAATGAGGATGCTAATCAAATGGCTACCATAGGAGAAGAGCTCCTGAAGAACAAAGAATCAATCACACAAGCGGCCAAGGAAATTGTAGCTCAAGCGTAAGCACCACCTCCTTTACTTGTTGATCCATGGAGACGTGAGGACCGATATGAAGATCGTGAGCAATTGTTGTGAGCAAATGTGAGTGATAAGCATGTACATGCACACACACACACATGCACACACAAGGCAAGATCAAAGAGAGGAACAATGGAAGGACTTTGATTACAAAAGAAATTTATTACAAAGCTGAAATCTATAACCATCCAACCTCAAAAATGAGCTCTCTAGCTCTTTTTATAGTCTTTTGAGTAGTTTTGGCCTTGACCAGACCTAGTGTCTGACCTGATTAAAAATAAGGTTCCATGGCTTATTTGAGGATGCAAACGAAGTCTAAAAATTATGAAAATTGGTAGGATGATACTTCTAATACTCCTTAAGCTTGAGGACTCCTCAGCTTGAACAAAATGGGGTTACAAAAATGGAAAATGGTATTTACAATGGTTTTTAATGATGAAAATCACTATTTTTGTAGGGGATTCTTCTAAAATATTTGACATGTACTTCTTGGAGCTCCCTACTTGCTCCTTCTTCTTGTGTGTGTCCACCTTTCTGATGTGCTTCCATGCTTGTGCTTGACCTTGAGTGTGAACATTCCCTCCCTCTCGAGTCTATCATCACTGACAGACCCTTGTTATAATGGTTGTTCCATGTAGCACTTTGAGAGCTAGTGTCCTTTCCTTTGTACGAGCTTCTTCCTTGGATTCCAATGAGTGTGTCATTGTGAGATGCCAAAAATTGTTAGTTTCTCAAAAGAGGTTGTCAAGGTTGAGTTGGAGCAATTGCTGGCATCAAATTGCTTCCTAGGTATTGATGTTGTCCCCATGATGTCCTCTAGATCATGAAACGCTGATCGATATTCCACTCTTCGTGTTGTACTCCCATCATAGTGATCGACCCATGATGTATCTTTCATGGTTGATGGATGTCCATCTTGATGATGCGTTGATTAGATCCTTCAAGTGCATGGTCTGGTCCCCTCTCTTCAAAGCAAAATTTTCCAAACACTGGGAATTGAATTTCTTTATAATCCTTGACAAACAACATTGGGTAAAAGGATTTGCACGGTACCAGAACTACTCCTTGTAGATATATCCTTATATGCTCTCGTACATACAGTAGTTAAGCATCACTCAAGTTGCGGACCTTCAAGCTCTTCCCGCCTACAATAGTTTTGGATGACATGTTCATGCCAAGTTCTTGGCATCTACCAGATAAGGCAGCAATAATATCATCTACTAGTCGAGACACTCTTCTATAAAAATTGATCAATGCCCAGTCATCAATGGTTCCACCTTCAATGAAGCATGACTTAGTCATGTTCCAGGATCCACACCAGGGAACAAGCTCTCTCTCCCCCTTTTTTTTAATAGAGGTACATAATGAAAATGTCATGATGTAATGGAATGACATGTACAATAGATGAATGTAATTCATCTCTTCTTAGTCCATGTGCATGATTGGAGACTAAGGGTGCATGGGTGGAAAACAAAAAAGTGTCTATGCACGGTCTTATGATGAGACCCTATCTTATGCATATTTCTAAAAAAATGCATACAAAAAGCAATGGTGCAAAAATGGATAGGTTATGAGCAAAGTGCTCAAGGGTGATGACGATGAGGCTTCCTCCAAAATATCCAACTCCAAGAGCCTTTTCTTTCCCATCAACCATTTGAAATGGGTGATACCTTTTTCCATCAACTTGACAAAAGAAAAATAAAAAAATAAAAAGAAAATTTTTACAATGTATGAATATGTGCCCTCTTTGTGCCTGGGTTAAACTTAGTGTGCCTAATGCTTGGCCTTTGGATGAGGCCCTATTCGCATGCATACTTGGTGTGAATCTTGAACATATGTTGTGCATTGGGCAAGGTTGGGTTTGACACCCATGGAGACCGCATGAAGAGGTTTTAGGCTGCCAATATGTCTTTTCTTTGCTTCTCTTTTCCTTAAAGTTTCTCTTAAGATCCTGTTGGAGTCTTGGCTTGATTCCTTTGGATCCTTTGGTTAGAAGTTGTCTTTCTTGAAGATGAGGCATGTTGGGTCTAGACCATGGATTATGGATGTTTTTGTGAGAGGATTGATTTTGTACAAGGGCTTTCTTTGGTACCCATATCATACTGCAATTTGGTTGGGCTCTAAGTAATTTCTTGGCCACCTAAATTTTCTTGACATTACAAGGAAAATGTGATTTTTGTTTCTTGATGTAAGGGTCTTTTGGGCCTTCTATGATGTTACCTAGGGAATGCAACAAAGGTTGATCTTCTATACATACATCATGCTTATGCAATGGGTCATTCAGTTGTGTGGTTTGAGATTGATCTAGAGATTGATCTAGAGATTTGTTGATATATAGGTAGTGATGTGTGTGAACACTCTAGGACCGCCGGGGCAATTTTTTCCCTCTTTAGGAGGTTTTTTTTTCCCGGCTTGTATATACGCCTATTGCCCTAATGGGCTACTTATCTTTGTACATTCTCTAGTAATACATTCTGTATTGTGTGTTTGTGCTCCAGGCTTCTTCTTCTTCCTTGTGCTGTTCGCGTGCTTCCGCAGACGTCTATCTCCAACAATTGGTATCAGAGCAGGTCGTCGCTTCTTCTAGGGCGCCGTCGACACTCCTCCGTTTGCAGTCTCAGATTCGCATGAAATTTGGTGAGCATACTCAGGGTGTTTCCGAGATCACAACAGCTTCCCTATGTGGTGCTGAAATCGCAATCTGAGCTCGTTTCGGCCTCTGAACGCACTATCGTAGTGCTTGTGCAGGCTATTTCGTCCTTTTGTGCCAAAGGTATATACCAGTTTCTGTTCGCCAGTTTAAGCGTCTCGAAGTCTGCTACAGGTCTAGCAGAACTCGTCTGGGCAGTTCCGTTCAACTTTTTGAGATACAGTCAATTTTCTGCATCAAGGTATTTTAGTCACCGGCCCATGGCTGAAAGCAGTGATGTATTCCGTATGTTGGCTGTTGAGGATAAGTTGGATGGTACCAACTACCCATTATGGGCTTATATGATGCGACATGTACTGGTTGCAAAAGGATTGTGGAACATTGTGCAGGGTGTTGAAAGACGTCCTGTTACACCTGTAACGACAGGTACTGCAAATACAGGTGTTGGAGCTGATGAAGATGGTGTCGAAGATGATATTCCGCAGATTCATGTTCGTGCTGTTGTTTTTGTTGCACCTACTGCAGAGCAGATTCGTTGGGATGGCAGAGATGCCCAGGCACATGCATTGATAGCTTTGTCTGTCAAATGTGCCATTATTCCTCACATTCGCTCTTGCAGAACAGCAAAGGATGCTTGGGATACACTTACCACTTTGTACCAGGCTAGGAATGAGGCTCGTGTTGCTTATCTCCGAAAACAGTTGGAGAGTGAGCACATGAATCAAAGTGATTCTATGGACATTTTTCTTACAAAGATCAAAGACCTGAAGGAACAATTGATTTCTGCTGATGAGGTTATACCAGATAGCTCACTTGTGCAGACCGTTCTGAATGGTCTTCCTAATTCATATCAGAGTTTTTCCTCTACTCTTCGGTTGATGATGAAAGGCAATCTGAATGCCTTGTCATTTGAGGAATTAGTCTCTGTTCTGTTGCAGGAAGATCAGTCCAGGCAGAACAGGTCCATTATGTGTGTTGCAGATCAAGCTTTCCTGGCTAGTCAGAAGGGCAAAGGAAAATGGAGCTCTTCTACTAGTAAGCAGAAATCTGCAAATGCTGCACAATCGAAGAACCATGATAAAGATGAGAAGAAATCAGAAAAGCAGAAATTGTTCTGCAAGTACTGTAAAGGAAATGATCATATTATAAAGAACTGTCCAAAACTGGCTGCTAAAGAGGCAAAGAAGAAAGAGGCTGCAATGGTTGTTGCAGAGGCCTCTACACCAAAAACAAAGTATGCAAATCTTGTGCAGGAAGAAGAATGGGCGTTTACTACTCTCTGCAGTTTTGACCCATCTTCTCATGATCAGTGCATGTCTGTAGTAGACTCAGATGTTTGGTACTTTGACAGTGGGGCAACCAAACATATTACCTCGCAGCGCAGTTTCTTCTTTTCACTCGAGCCTGCCCCTACAGGGAATACTGTCACATGCGCCAATAACTCCTCTTATCCTGTTATGGGAGTTGGTAAGATCATTCTGACTACTGCTGATGGTAGTTCTTTCACTCTGTCAGATGCTTTATTTGTGCCAGGGATCAAAAAGACCTGTTATCAGTTTCTGCATTAGCCAAGATTAGCTTGGTTGTGAAATTCGTTGATGACAGGTGTACAGTCCATGATCTCTCAAATGGCGATGTGATTATTGCTTCTGGCATTTTATGTCGTGGGCTCTATAAGCTCATAGACTATGAAAAATCTGTGAATGATTCGGCATCTGCAGTTCATGATTCTCATGCTATGTCAGATGCAAAGCTTTGGCATGCACGCTTTGGTCATCTGAATTTTGCTAGTTTGTTACACCTGTAGAAATCTGAAATGGTGTCCTCTTTGCCCAAACTTGAGACACCTGGAAAACATGTTTGTGAAGGCTGTATTTTGGGCAAAATGTAGCATTCTTCCTTTCCAAAAGATGGTTCAGTTCGTGCTACGTAGAAATTGCAGCTTGTACATAGTGATGTCTGTGGTCCTATGCAGACACCCTCTTTTGGAAATTACCTTTACTTCGTGACTTTCATTGATGATTTTTCCAGGCATGCATGGGTATATCCACTCAAAGCAAAGTCCGAAGTGTTCATGTGCTTCAAACAGTTTTTGGTTTTGGCTGAAAATCTGTCAGCATGTAAAATGGGCACCCTCCGTTCTGATCGAGGGGGGGAATATATGTCTTCAGATTTTAATGCATTTCTGGCTGAACGTGGGATAAAACACCAGTGTACAGTGTCGTATACACCTCAACAGAATGGAGTTGCTGAACGAAAGAACAGGTCACTCATGGAGATGGCAAGGTGCATGGTCAAAAGTCAAGCTTTACCACATAGTTTCTGGCTTGAGGCTGTCATGGGTGCAGCATATGTACTGAACAGGTGTCCCACTAAAGCGTTGCAGTCTATCACTCCATATGAGGCTTGGCATGACCGCAAGCCATCTGTTGCTCATCTGCATGTTTTTGGTTGTTTGGCATATGCATTAGTGCCTGAACAACATCGCAGAAAATTGGATGATAAGGCAGTAAAATGTATTTTTGTTGGGTACAGTTCTGAAAGTAAAGGCTATCGTCTGTATCATCCACAGACTAAATGCATTCTAGTTAGTCGTGATGTTGTCTTTGTGGAAGATGCTATTTAGCCATTACTTTCATGTACTAAGGAGACATCTGTTAGCTCCAAAGACATGTATGATACTTTGATGCCTCTTTTTACAGGTGGACAGGCTAGTGCTGGTCCTAATGAGGCAACTTCTCATCCTTTGCAGGTTTCATATGATGATGCAGAATATTCCATTTCTAATGCAGATTTACATGATGCACTTGTTGATGAGAGAGCTGATATTGAGCAGGCAAAAACTATGCCAAAATGGCTGGTGCAGACTTTGCGTGAAAGCAAATTAGATGCACCTTTGTCATATCGTACTCGTTCAAGCTCTCATAGTGCCTCCTTTGCATCAGATTGCTATGCTATGGCTGCATCTAGTCTCTGTGATGAGAATGAGCCTGTTTCTTTTGATGAAGCACAAGATTCAGAAAATTGGATGGCTGCTATGCAATCTGAATATGATGCTATAATGAAGAATGGTATGTGGTCTTTATGTGACTTGCCTCCTGGCAAGAAGGCCATTGGCACTAAGTGGGTATACAAGTTGAAGCGTAAACCTGATGGTACAGTTGACAGGTATAAGGCTAGGCTTGTTGCAAAGGGTTATGCACAGGAAAGAGGCATTGATTTTGATGAGACCTTTGCACCTACATGCCGTATGACTACTGTTCGGAGCATTTGTGCACTTGCAGCCCATCATGGTTGGAATGTACATCAGTTGGACATTAAAACAACATTTCTGAATGGTGACTTGCATGAAGAAGTGTATGTTTTTCAGCCCCGTGGCTTTGTGCAGAAAGGGCATGAAAACCAAGTTTGCAGGTTAAAGAAGGCATTATATGGTTTAAAGCAAGCACCACGTGCTTGGTATGAGAAGATACATGCCTATCTGATTGCACATGGTTTTGAGAACAGTCCAACTGAAAGCACCTTATATGTTAAACGTGCTAATGATGTGCTTCTGATCATTGTTGTCTATGTTGATGGCATGCTGCTCACTGGTCCTATTGAGACACATATTGCTGATTTTAAGGCTGATTTGCATGCCTCATTTGAGATGTCTGATTTGGGGCATTTGCATCACTATTTGGGCATTCAGTTTATGCATGTTGATGGTGGAATGGCTTTGTGTCAAACGAAATATATTGACACATTATTGCAGCGTTTTGGCCTTGAAGACTGTAAGCCTATTGCCACTCCTATGGAGACAGGTTTATGATTGAGTCTTCATGATGCTGGAGATGCATTTGATGATGTTCTCTATCAGCAGGCTGTTGGATGCTTGATTTACTTATGCATTACTCGGCCAGATATTCAGTTTGCTGTCTCATAGATGAGCAGGTTTATGCATTGCCCAGGAGTCACGCATTGGAAAGCGGTTAAGCGCATCTTTCGCTACTTGAGTGGTACTCGGCTACTTGGGTTGTTTTATCCCAAGAGGGGATCACTACCGCCAGATTTGCATGCTTTTTCTGACTCAGATTGGGTTGGTTGCTATGACACTCGTGTGTCCACCAGTGGTTTTTACTTCATGCTTGGTAGATCATGTATATCTTGGTTGAGCAGGAAGCAGCCTACTGTGGCCACTTCCAGTTGTGAGGCTGAGTATAGGGCAGCTTTCACAGTGACTGTTGAGTGTGTGTGGCTCAGACGCCTTATGGCTGATTTGGGTGTTGGCCAGTCTTCTGCCACCACCATCTTCACTGACAGTCAGAGCGCATTGGCAGTTGCGAGGAACCTTTGTTCCATGCTCGCACTAAGCACATTGAGGTGCATTATCACTATGTCAGGGAGAGGTTCTCTGCTGGGGAGATCAGCTTGGCATATGTGCCCACGCAGGAGAACATTGCAGACCTTTTCATGAAGGCTATGCCTATGGAGAAGTTTGAAGCTTTCCGCAAAGCTTTGGGCTTACTTCCTTTTGTGGAGTGATTTCCACATAGCTTGGCACTTCCTTATACATGAGTGCCAGCTCCTTGTTCAGCGCATCACTCCCAGGGGGGATTTGTTGATATATTTAGGTAGTGATGTGTGTGAACACTCTAGGACCACCGGGGCACTTTTCTCCCTCTTTAGGAGGTTTTTTTCCTCCGGCTTATATATACGCCTATTGCCCTAATGGGCTACTTATCTTTGTACATTCTCTAGTAATACATTCTGTATTGTGTGTTTGTGCTCCAAGCTTCTTCTTCTTCTTCCTTGTGCTGTTCGCGTGCTTCTGCAGACGTCTATCTCCAACAAGATTCATCGATACATTTATCCTTATTACACATAGAATCTCTAGATGTACAAATGGGTAGTGGATTGTCATGATTGACCATAGATTCGACATCATTTTCCACATCATTGATACAAAGTATTTATTGATCATCTCCTTCTTGAGGATCTGAGTGTAGATCATCCCTGCTTATGGTTTCTTGAGGGGAATCCAAGTTTACAGGAAGAGAGGGTCCTTCCACATCCCCCAAACACTTGGAGTCCTCCATTTCTCCATTCATCAAGCTTTCTTGCGACTTACTTAATAAGGGGTTAGATAAAAAATCATGAGTGGAAAGATAATTTTGTGGATTAAAAGTACAATCTTTGAATAGATGATTATGTCCACAATCCTTACAATGAGGATAATCATTAGGATTTTCAGTAGACGCACATGTAGGGGTGGGCATAATAGATGGGCAAGAAACTTCAAGCTCTTGATTATTTTGTGTAACAAACCTTTGAGTGCCTATGATCAAGTCTCATCTATACCTTCCATGACAAAGAATGTTCCTAAAAATTGCATATCATCCACCATAATAGGCAACACAACTTGAACCATGCAATCATAATGTTCACCATCCATGAGGATAGAAGAATGAGTTGTTGGTTGAATGTTCTAAAAAATAATGATCACTAGGTCAATATGAATTAAATTCCACTTGCAATTAGGGTTGATATAAACACTCATCCTTCTATGGTCATATCATATTCTTATATCCACAAAAGTATTGTTATATTCTCTTGTTGCAAGTAAGGATCCTATCCCCTCAGATATTTCATCTGTTTCCTGACTCGTTGCAATTTTTCTCTAGATGTTTCATCTTTATGTGAGATTATTTCATGCACTTCATGTTTATCTCCCTTCTGTTTTTCAATCTTAGCCCCCTCTCTTCTCTCTTTTGCTTTTGCATATAACAATACAAAAGTATTGTTATATTCTCTTGTTGCAAGTAAGGATCCTATCCCCTCATATATTTTATCTGTTTCCTTGACTCCTTGCAATTTTTCTCTAGATGTTTCATTTTTATGTGAGATTATTTCATGCACTTCATGTTTATCTCCCTTATGTTTTTCAATCTTAGCCCCCTTTCATCTCTCTTTTGCTTTTTTCTTTCCCATGAAACAATTTCTCTCTCCCTTGGCCTCCCAACCCCACCTGAAGGTCAACTTCAAATTACTCTATCTAAAAATCAATGCATTATTCTTACAAAAAATTGTTGAGGCCATATGGGATTCGAAACGAGCTTTCCAACAAGCTCTAGAGCTCAAAAAATGGACTTTTGATGAAAAAGTTATGTCAAATTAGGCTCATGTGGGTCAAAACAGGGAAACAAGACCTTTTGGAAAAATCACGATTTTGTGTGAAAATCGTGATCTTGAACAACTCCAAAAAATGCGATTTTGAGTGAATCATGAAAAATGCGATTTTGAGTGAGAATCGTGAAAAACACAATTTTGAGTGAGAATTGTGAAAAACACGATTTTGAGCGAGAATCATGAAAAACGCAATTTTGAGTGAGAAACTTGTGTTTTGGCTGAAAATCGTGAGTTGTGAAAATCGCGATTTTGGGCCCACTGAAAATCGTGTTTTTTTTTCAAATCGTGTTTTTGGCTAAAAATCATGATTTGTGAAAATTGCGATTTTGAGCACATTGAAAAATCAAGTTTTTTTTTTCTCAAAACCGTGTTTTTGGTTGAAAATCATGATTTGTGAAAATCGCGATTATGAGCCCACTAAAAATCATGCTTTTTTTCTAAAACTCAAGTTTCCATGACATCTAGAGAATTGTGTTTTTGTGGTGACTTAGATGGGAACTGAAAATCGCTTTTTTTTTTTTATTATTTGAATTTTATGAAAATCACGATTTTCAATCTAAATCGCATTTTTCGGCAGGAAATTCAAGTTTCTGAGCATCGAGCAATGATGAGCTCTGTATGTGCAGAAAATCGTGAAAAAACACAAGTGCTTGCTCTCCCTTGCACTTCCTAACTCCTTCTCGCACAATAATGCATGAGAAATGGTATGAAAATAGTGAAATGCACTAAAAAACAAGAAATTTCTATGAAGAAGAAGATGGATAAAGATGGTGATGATGATGATGAAGATGAAGAGAAAAATCAAAAAATGAACAGAAATGATAGTTTTTTTACCTTCAAAGTCACAAATCTACGATCTTACCATCACAATGCTCATCCTCGAAGCTCTCTCCCCGGCAACGGCGCCAAAATTTGGTGTAGCTCAAGCGTAAGCACCACCTCCTTTACTTGTCAATCTGCGGAGACATGAGGACCGATATGAAAATTGTGAGCAATTGTTGTGAGCAAATGTGAGTGACAAGCACGTACATGCATGCACACACACACACGCACACAAGGCAAGATCAAAGAGATGAACAATGGAAGGACTTTGATTACAAAATAAATCTATTACAAAGCTGAAATCTACAACCAACCAACCTCAAAAATGAGCTCTCTAGCTCTTTTTATATTCTTTTGAGTAGTTTTGGCCCTGTCCAAACCTAATGTTTGACCTAGTTAAAAATAAGGTTCGAGGGCTTATTTGAGGATGCAAATGAAGTCTAAAAATGATGAAAATTGGTAGGATGATACTTCTAATACTCCTCATGCTCAAGGACTCCTCAGCTTGAACAAAATGGAGTTTAAAAAATGAAAATAGTACTTACAATGGTTTTTAGTGATGAAAATCATTGTTTTTGTAGGGGATTCTTCTGAAAATTTGACATGTACTTCTTGGAGTTGTCTACTTGCTCCTTCTTCTTGTGTGTGTCCACCTTTCTAATGTGCTTTCATGCTTGTGCTTGACCTTGAGTGTGAATAGAAATCAAAGAAAAAGATGAACTCATTGCAAATTTAAAGGCTCAAATAGCATAGCAGGTAACAAAGGGGACACCAGTAGTTCCAAGCTCCAAAGCATCTACTGAGGAGACTGAGGTATGTCCTCTTTCTCCCCCCATGTATCATTCACCTATAAAGGAGGAAGCAGAGCCGAACACTGAAAGACATGATTGGGCTATTGCAGAACTAAGCTGACATGAGAGGGCACTACTGGTGTCCCAGCTTACTGAACAGTTTGAAGATCAAGTGGTAAAATTAATGAAAGAGGCAAAGGTCGAAAGTAAGAGCCTAGAGGAAGAGACATGACAATATATAAGGAAGACTACCAATAAAGACCCTGATCATAATCTACAGTTCAACCTGCAAATATTTACATATGCACAAGAAGAGTTTGACCAAGCAGATCGAGTGTGGAGGTGCAAATTTTTAGAGAAGAATCCAACACTAAGGATACACTGGGAGTCAGCACCATACGTGTTCCAAGTCAATCCATCTTTTTTCCCAGTCCCTAGAAGACACTCTTGGATGCAATTTTGGGAAGCACAGCGCCAAGGTAGCTTGAATAACCAATGGTTAAATTATCCGCTACTACCTAGTCTGCCATGCAACCACTTACCCACAAAAGAATACATGGTGCGAACGATAGAATTTTGGTTATCCAGATATGCGTCAGTACCAGATTTAGCCATCAAAATGACCAATAAAGTATTGAGTATGCAACTTACAGTTCTAAAGGTCTTTCAACACACACAGTAGACATTTTTAAATTTTATCTACATTAATCAGGGTGCAGATGCCTTAATTTTTTATTTTACTACCTCAAGTCGCCTAACAATCATGGCAATCTACTCGTGGCTTATGTTTCTATTGAGTCCATACATGCAAACGTTCGAAGAAGCTTTCTTCATAGGGTGTTTTGAGATGGACTTGAAAATATTTGTCAAAATCTCTTCCAACTTAAATGCGAGACTGGTGGCCTATGAGCTAAGTTTCTTTGTAGATCATAGACATGCACCAGATGATGAGGTAAAGTCAACACAATGGAAAGAGTTGATGATATGTCAATCAAATTTTCTTAATCATAGAGAGCAAAGAGTAATACAGACTTACTCACGTCACCAGAAAAAGCTTGTCGGGGATGATAGAGTTCAAGAGGAGGGACGTGTGGAGGGAGAATCAAGCAAAAAGAGAAGAAGAAGAAGAAGATCAAAGAACAAAACGGCTCAATAAGAAAGAACCACCCTCTACCAAAAGCCCCGTAGGGGCACACATCAGGCTACAATGCCAAAGGACCAGGTCCTAAAGAGTGGAAACAAAGAAATATAACAATCAAGACTTTTCATGGGAGGTTGCACATAGCTTCCTCATCCACGAGGTGTGTGCGGTGGAAAGAAATCAACAGGTTAAAGAAAAGCACCAGGTCTCGAGTAATGGAGGTTCCTTAAAAGAAATTATACATTGAACCTAAACCTTTGAGGCCTCCACAGATGCATGCAATGAAAAGAAGTAAACAGGATAGAGAAATACAACAAGGTCAGATGTGTGAGAACAAAGACATATCCGAGGACCAAAAGTTAGAAAGAGGAGAGGCTGAAAAGTTGAAGAGAGTGATTAAGAACATCACATTCTTAGCCACTGGATGCATGCATGGCAGCCCGAATTAACACGGCAAACGCAGATATGAAGCAAAGCCTGTCAAGGGACGACAAAGACAAAGAGGAGGAGAGTGTTGCAGAGAAAAGAAGAACAAAAGAGGAGCCCCAAGAATTTTCAAATTATGAGCATAATTTTTCTTCTTCAAAATCCTATGAAATTCCCTTGAAGCCATGTAAATGCACTATAGGAGTCGTATAGATGCATAAGCCCAAATCATTGTAACTTAACTCTTGCAAGTAGTAGGAAATTAGAGTTAGTAAATAAAGTTCCGATCTCTTGTGTGAAAGGACCATTTTTAGGGCACATGTATATAAGTCACTTTGTGACTCTTGTAATAGACTTTTTGCCATTTTGAAAGTGTTGGAGTTAGACGTCTGCAGAAGCACCCCAATAGCACAAGGAAGAAGAAGAAGCTTGGAGCCCATTAGGGAATAGGCGTATATACAAGGGGGGGAACCTCCTAAAGAGGGGAAAAAGTGCCCTGGCAGTCCTAGAGTGTTCACACACATCACTACCTAAATATATCAACAAATCCCCTTGGGAGTGATGCAGTGAACAAGTAGCTAGCACTCATGTATAAGGAAGTGCCAAGCTATGTGGAAATTACTGCACAAATGGAAGTAAGCCCAAAGCTTTGCGAAAAGCTTCAAACTTCTCCCTATGCAAAGCCTTCGTGAAAAGGTCTGCAATGTTCTCCTGCGTGGGCACATATGCCAAGCTGATCTCCCCAGTAGAGAACCTCTCCCTGACATAATGATGATGCACCTTGTTGAAGTATGGGGAGTAACCAACCCAAACCACCTCACATGGAAGTGAGGGGCTCTTCCAAGAGGAGTTGCAAGAAGTGCAAGCAACGCACACACACCCACGTCCATGAACAATGGCACCATGGCCAACGTCGAAAGGAGCAAGGGAGGGCAATGCTCACACACAAGCCAACCCCAAGTGCCAAACCCACACACATGGACCAACGCCTAGCACACAAGGAGAAATGTGGAAGCCAAATGATCCTTCATTCCATTAGCATGGAGGCCAAGGCCATGGCCAAGGGACCTCCCTTTTACAAAATGAGCCCCTCCTTATATAAGAGAGGAGGAGGGATCCGTTGAGTACAAGTGGCCAACGGCTTCATTAACTAAGATATTCTAAAAATGATAGGTAGTTGGGAAAATCAAAAAGGGAATCTTCTTAGAGAGAGAGAGCTCTTGCACGTATCCAAAAGAGAGCTCTCATTTCTAAAATAAGGCAAGGACTAAAAAAGAAGCCTTTTACAAAAAAGAAGGATAAGGTTGATTTTTTATGTGTTTTCTCACAAAAGGAAGTGAGAGAGAGTTCCTATGAAGAACTTGTATACAAAAGGAAAAAATGGGAAATTTGGGAGACCGCCACACAAGGCTTTGAATCCTCCAAGTATCCTTAGCTTCAAGGGACGCCTCCAAGTACTCCATAGCCTTCATAGCTTCATGGGTCCTTCATAACTTCAAGGTTCCAACACACCTCAATGTGCTTAGTGTGAGCATGGAACACAGGGTTCCTCGCAACTGCCAATGCGCTCTGACTGTCAGTGAAGATGGTGGTGGCAGAAGACTGACCAACACCCAAGTCAGCCATAAGGCGTCTGAGCCACACACACTCAACAGTCGCTGTGAAAGCTTCCCTATACTTAGCCTCACAATTAGAAGTGGCCACAGTAGGCTGCTTCTTGCTCAACCAAGATATACATGAGCTACCAAGCATGAAGCAAAAGCCACTAGTGGACACACGAGTGTCATAGCAACCAGCCCAATCAAAGTCAAAAAAAGCATGCAAATCTGGTGGTAGTGATCCCCCCTTGGGATAAAACAACCCAAGTAGCCGAGTACCACTCAAGTAGCGAAAGATATGCTTAAGTGCCTGCCAATGCTTGACTCCTGGGCAATTATAAACCTGGTCATCTGTGAGACAACAAACTGAATATCTGGCCGAGTAATGCATAAGTAAATCAAGCATCCAACAGCCTGCTGATAGAGAACATCATCAAATGCATCTCTACCATCATGAAGACTCAATCGTAAACCTGTCTCCATAGGAGTGGCAATAGGCTTTTAGTCTTCAAGGCCAAAACGCTGCAATAATGTGTCAATATATTCCGTTTGACACAAAGACATTCCACCATCAACGTGCATAAACTGAATGCCCAAACAATGATGCAAATGCCCCAAATCAGACATCTCAAATGAGGCATGCAAATCATCCTTAAAATCAGCAATATGCTTCTCAATAGCACCAGTGAGTAGCATGTCGTCAACATAGACAACAATGATCAGAACCACATCATTAGCACGCTTAACATGTAAGGTGCTTTCAGTTGGACTGTTCTCAAAACCATGTGCAATCAGATAGGCATGTATCTTCATACCAAGCACGTGGTGCTTGCTTTAAACCATATAATGCCTTCTTTAACCTGCACACCTGGTTTTCATGCCCTTTCTGCACAAAGCCACGGGGCTGAAAAACGTACACTTCTTCATGCAAGTCACCATTCAGAAATGCAGTTTCAATGTACAACTAATGTACATTCCAACCATGATGGGTTGTAAGTGCAGAGATGCTCCAAAGAGTAGTCATACGGCATGTAGGTGCAAAGGTCTCATCAAAATCAATGCCTCTTTCCTGTGCGTAACCCTTTGCAAGAAGCCTAGCCTTATACCTGTCAACTGTACCATCAGGTTTACGCTTCAGCTTGAATACCCACTTAGTGCCAATGGCCTTCTTGCCAGGAGGCAAGTCACATAAAGACCAAGTACCATTATTCATTATTCCATCATATTCATATTGCATAGCAGCCATCCAAATTTCTGAATTTTGTGCTTCATCAAACGAAACAGGCTCACTCTCATCACATAGACTAGATGCAGCCATGGCATAGCAATATGATGCAAAAGAGGCACTATGAGAGCCTGATCGAGTACGATATGATAGAGGTGCATCTAATTTGCTATCACGCAAGGTCTGCACCAGCCATTTTGGCATAGTTCTTGCCTGCTCAATATCAGCTCTCTCATCAATAAGTGCATCATGTAAATCTGCATCAGAAATGGAATGACCTGCACCATCACATGAAACCTGCAAAGGCTAAGAAGTTGCCTCATTAGGACCAACACTAGACTGTCCACCTGTAAAAAGAGGCAGTAAAGTATCATACATGTCTTTGGAGCTAATAGATGTATCCTTAGTACATGAAAACAATGGTTGAATAGCATCCTCAACAAAAACAACATCAAGGCTAACCAGAATGCGTTTAGTCTGTGGATGATATAGACGATAGCCTTTACTTTCAGAACTGTACCCAACAAAAATACATTTTACTGCTTTATCATCCAATTTTCTGTGATGTTGTTCAGGCACTAATGCATATGCCAAACAACCAAAAACACATAGATGAGCAACAGATGGCTTGCGGTCATGCCAAGCCTCATATGGAGTGATAGACTGTCGCGCTTTAGTGGGACACCTGTTGAGTACATATGCTGCACACATGACAGCCTCAAGCCAGAAACTATGTGGTAAAGCTTGACTCTTGACCATACACCTCGCCATCTCCATGAGTGTTGAGCCCATAAAAGTCATATTGGACAAAGTCAATCACAGTCAAAGTCAACTACAGTCAAATTCAAAATATCAAAGTCAAATTGTTCAAAGTCAACAAGGTCAAGATCAGAGTCAACAGGTGCAAAGTCAAAGTGCTAAAGTGCAGGTCTCAAAGTGCACAGGTAGTGCACAATCAATTGTCCACAAAGGGTGAATTGGAGAAAGTGGTTGCAGATTGCAGAGGTATTTCTCTAATTTCCCTAAGGTTCAAAGTGTTTTTTAAAGTGCTTTGGAAGGTTTAGGTGAACCCCCTCTTATGTGCAAAAGTGAAGACTTAAAAGGAAAATGTTGAAGGTATGTGAAGCGGCAGCATATGCAGAAGTGAAAGTATGGCCCCCCAATTAAATTTTTTTGTTTTAGCCTAAAGTCACTACAAGACAAAATAGGGATTCGTTGGCTGCCACTTGTGAAGACTATCTTGGGACATCCAAGTGAGCACCAAGATACTCTTACAGTTAGGAGCGTACGTGAATCGACACTCAAATCAAGGCAAGGACTATTCTTGGACCATTCGAAGTGTAAGCAAGAGGAGCATAGTATAGCAAGGCAAGAGAGAGAAGTGCAAGAGACACACAGTGTGCGACGTAGAGAAGTGAAGTGCAAGCTGTGCATGAAGAGTGACCAAGGAAGTGTGCAGAGGAGTGCTAAGCTAGTCCCCCAAGGATCCCAAGGTCTTATTGAAGTGTGTGTGTTGTCAGGATCTTGCTCACGCTCAAACAGAGGTTACAAACGCAGAGAAACACACAGAGAATAGACGCAACAAGAGACGAGACACAACGCAGTATTGGGTGCAATCTCCCCCCATGCACTCTGTTTCGACAGTCCACAGAGTGCATGTATTTATAGGACTTTTGATTACGTCGAAAAGAGTGGTTACAAGAGGGCGGCTTCGAAAAGCAGGCGTGAACTAAAAGTTGGTAACTTTTACAGAAAGCCATTACTTTGAATAATAGAAACTGCGGTCTACAACGACCCTTATTCTAACCATTACTTTTCTAACAATAGAACCTTCTACGCAGGTTTATTTACAAGCTAAATAATAATTATTCGGATTATTGATGTCCACCCTTTCACGCCTTGCACGCTCCTCACAAACCTTCAGCTGCTATATCAAAAACATCAAAAACATATTAATACATTAATAATTTAACATTTTAACAATGCCTTGTTCAATAATATACAACATGCCTCTTAGTTGACAAGCAATTGACCTCAGTTGATAAAAGAATTCAACACTCTAACAATTGTAATGCAGTGTTCAACATATTCCATATTACTGTTACAATCCAACAATGCATTGGCTATTCGATATTTCAATCCAAAAATGCATTGGCCAACATATTTCATGTTACAATCCAACAATGCATTGGCTATTCCATATTTCAGTCCAACAATGCATTGGCTATGCCATATTTCAATCCAACAATGCATTGTTCAACATATTCCATAAGGTATAACATGCCCCTCAGTTGAACAAGCAACTGACCTCAGTTGATAAAAGAATTCAACACTCTAACAATTGTAATGCAATGTTCAACATATTCCATATTACTGTTACAATCCAACAATGCATTGGCCAACGTATTTCATGTTACAATCCAACAATACATTGGCTATTCGATATTTCAATCCAACAATGCATTGGCCAACATATTTCATGTTACAATCCAACAATGCATTGGCTATTCGATATTTCAATCCAACAATGCATTGGCTAACATATTTCATGTTACAATCCAACAATGCATTGGCTATTCGATATTTCAATCCAACAATGCATTGGCCAACATATTTCATGTTACAATCCAACAATGCATTGTTCAACATTTTCCATAAGGTATAACATGCCCCTCAGTTGAACAAGCAACTGACCTCAGGTGATAAAAGAATAAACATGGATGGCCAGTCACATGTTTCATCACTGAATAAAGAAAATAGGCATGTGCCATGTAAAAATACATGCATGGAAATGTTCAATGGAGCTGGTACATTAATGTGTTGGGGTATGATATACAGGATTTAAGTCAAAATGTAATCCAAAAGTGATGACAAAAATGAATATCTGGATATGATAAAATAATAATTAATTTTCTAATCATGAATTTATACTTGAATGCATGTGCATATGAATTTTGTAAAAATTTCGGCAGCATAACGGCGTGATTTTGAAAACCGGAAAATTTCCGACAAACAATTTCCATGATACATAAAGAGACCAAAAGGGGATTACACACCCTGACATATGTATTTTTTTTTTCCTCCTTGCTAACCTGCAATAAAATACATACCTGTCCCTGCAATAAGAATTCATGTACCATACAAGACAAACCATGTTTAAGCGATGCGTATATTCCATGTACGATGCAAAACATGCATGTCCAAAATGTAAGTGGATGCAAAAAGAAGACAACTATGCATATAAATTGACAAGAAACGTATCTGGATGGTTACAAAGTAATTTGCCGATGTGTGCAGGTGCTGAAGATGATCCACCCCTTTATCATAATAGCATGACAATATGCCTTCAGGAATCGAGGCTACGAAAAGATGATTAAAAAAAAAAGTTTGTTTGATGATGAATGGGTAAAGTCCAAATTCTTTTGATCTTGGAAGAGAAGCTCAAAAGATATGTTATAGCCACTCTATAAAGAGATCGGAGATATCTTTCCATAGTAGTAAAACAATATCTCAAAAATTAAAGGTAATATGCTCCTATAGACTAAATTCAATATGTAAATACATCACAATTATCAAACATGTAAGGTAAACTGTAAAGGTAAGAATGAATCTTTAAACTCTTCTTGAAAAGCCTTCCAGGTGCGTGGACAATCTGCACGACGAGAAAGATCATTCCACCATAACTGCGCTCGTCCTACCAAATAATTGGTGGCAAACTCAATTTTCTTATTTTCTGAATATAACCCATCGGAAAAGAAATCGTTGAATAGGGATAGCCATGATAAGACAAAGCGGCCATCTTTTTGTCCGTCGAATTGAAGCATAGCATAACGTCCTTGTATGGCTTGTTGAAGTGCTTGAAGTTCTTGGTTCATAATCTCTAACTCTTGCTCGAATGAAACTCCAGGTAAAGGTGAATTACTGTGATCCTCCATGGTGCTCTTGGATCCTTGCTCTCAACCTTGGTGTATTGAACCTTCTTGTTTGCAACCTTGGTGTCTCGATCCCGTGTTCTCAACCTTGCTTGGTATCTTGAACACTCAATCAAATGCCACCCAATGATTTTGAAGGAATTCACACTTCCAAGTTAGCTCATTGGAAAGTTCATTCCGAGAGCTTTCCAACGGTATATTACACGCCTCAATCTGACCTACGGATTGAAAGTTACACTTAATTCTTTGTTGGGTCCATCCTTGAAATCGCCGCGAGCGCCTTGCACAAGTACCAAAGAAAGAGAACTTGAATAACAATTCCAAGAGATGGTGGAGTGGTTAAAGTACTTCCCTTGAAAGTAGGAGGTTGTGGGTTCAAATCCTCCTACCTTAGGGACTCTAAACCTCTCTATTACCACTCAAAAATTAAAATTGTCTCGCGCGTAGCCAACGGCTGCCAATGGTTGCCAAGGGAGCCTTGGGTGCCAATGTATTGCCTAAGTTATTGCCTAAGCTCTTTGCCTTAGTCGACGCCTTGGAGTAAGCCGAAGGAGAAGATGTAGGTTCTGGTTCTGGATCAGGATCAGAAACAGAAACTGGAAATGGAGACAAAGACGGAGACGGAATCGGAATCGAAACAAAAACAGAAACAGAAAACGGAAACGGAATCAGAATCGGAATCGCGAATGCGGAGACGGAGATGGAGATGGAGATGGAGATGGAATCGGAATTCAGAATCGCGAACAGAGAACAGAGCCCTCTGTATTGACGCGTGCAGAGCTCTGATACCACTGTTGTTAGGATCGTGCTCACGCTCAAACAGAGGTTACGAACGCAGAGAAACACACAGAGAATAGACGCAACAAGAGACGAGACACAACGCAGTATTGGGTGCAATCTCCCCCCATGCACTCTATTTCGACAGTCCACAGAGTGCATGTATTTATAGGACTTTTGATTACGTCGAAAAGAGTGGTTACAAGAGGGTGGCTTCGAAAAGCAGGCGTGAACTAAAAGTTGGTAACTTTTACAGAAAGCCATTACTTTGAATAATAGAAACTGCGGTCTACAACGACCCTTATTCTAACCATTACTTTTCTAACAATAGAATCTTCTACGCAGGTTTATTTACAAGCTAAATAATAATTATTCGGATTATTGATGTCCACCCTTTCACGCCTTGCACGCTCCTCACGAACCTTCAGCTGCTATATCAAAAACATCAAAAACATATTAATACATTAATAATTTAACATTTTAACAATGCCTTGTTCAATAATATACAACAGTGTGCATGCCGACAGAAGGTATCCATCCCTCCCCCTTAGTTGAAGCTTGGTGCAAGGTGTGCACAAGTGCAGGCTTGGAGAAGGTGGAGGTTTGGTGCAGAGGAGGCCAGGAGCAACAAGTCCCTTGGGTATTTGGTATTTTGTAATTGAGCAATCTGTGGGATTTTGCACAGAAGCATTGGATTGTATTGTGCTTCACATTGTATTTGTCTTATTATAATCAATCGGCAGAGGCTTCCAGTGTGTATCTTTCTTCTTATCTTTCCCTTTTCTCCTAGAAACACTCAAATCCCTTCTTGTCCAAGAATCCCCCAACAAAATTTGGCACGCCCGGTGGGACCTCCAAGGAGATTTGAGCATAGGAGAAGATATATTGCAGTTGGATAAGCAATATTCAATTGTCGACAGTACTACTTCAATGGACTAAGAGGTACATATTCTTATCAATCATCTCATACTAAGAGGACTATGAACAGCCCATGACCGCAACACGGTCCCAAACATTGAGGGTCACCTGCAAGCAAACAAGAAGGAAGGTTGCGTTCAAAGGCCTAGCTCAGGAAGAGCCGGACGAGCATATTAGAAGGTTTTTGGCACTATGCAAAACTAGAGGCCTAATGGGTAGGGAGGATGCCTTTTTGATACTCTTCCCTGCCACATTAGAAGGATTAGCAAATAAATGGTTCAGCCAGTTTGCTGAGAACCATTTTACAACTTGGGACCTAATGAAAGATGCATTCAAGAATCAATTTCAGCATGGAAATACTTCAGAGATCATCATAGAGGAATTAGAGAATTTGAGATTGGGTCCAGGTGAAAAGTTCCCAGAGTTTGTGACTAGGGCCAAGGCACTAATGGCTAAATTACCAGACCCACCACATGATTTTTTTGTTAAGAAATGGTTAGGTAAGCCACTTCCAGTGGCCACCCAATGTAAAATCAAGGAATTAGTGTTACCTACAGCCTCCATAGAGGAATTCATCAACATAGCTACATGATTGGAATAGGTAAGACAACAGTATGAATCTACTTCTTCTCAACTACCATATTCTACAAAAATGGAAGATCCAGTAATCCAGCTAAGGAAGGAGCTGGAGGGCTTAAAAAGGAATAAGCCCTACAAAGAGGAGGAGAATGTCGTTACTTAGTTGAGAAGGGATTTTGAAGCACTAAAGCTCCAAAAGGGGGAGGAGGCCCAAGCAGAGGAATTGGCTCAGTTGCGACAGGAGTTGCAGGAACTCAAAGGAGGTGGCATCAAGAGTGGACTTTGGTGTACCATGTGCAGTAAGCAAGGTCATATAGTAAGTGAATGTCCTCTGTTAAGTGTGATTTGCCAATTATGCAGGAAAGTTGGTCATGAGGCCCAGGAATGCCAATCAAGAGGAATGCCTGCAACAACATATTGGACACAAGGAGGACCCCTACCACTAGCAAATGTAATGGCGACTGCACCTAATCAAGGTAACAATTACAACCCTAGATAGAGGAATAACTTTGGAAATGGGCCTAGGAAACCAATCATTTGTTTCAGATGTGGAGAATGTGGGCACTATCAAAGTAGGTGCACTCTACCAAAAAATGCCCCTCCTTGCAGAAACTGCCCAGAGGCCAGAGACCACTATAGGAATTGTTGTCCTAAGAACCAAGCCTCTTCATTTGTGCCACACATTCAAATGATTTCTGTGCACAGAGAAGAAATGTTAGATCAAGTCAATGAGCCATCACCATCTACTAGGGTGGTGCAGTTAGAAGAAATTGAATCTTTTACAGTGCAGACAAGAAGCAAGGGAAAGGCTCAAGTAGATATAGTTCAAGAATAAAAAATTGATGGATTGAACAAAGACAAAGAGATATCTGAAGACAAGGCCACCGCATGTGCAGAGACAAGGCAAAAAGGAGATCTCATATGTACCAGTGATGCCATTGGGCATGCATTCAACAGGGCTCATGAAGAGTTTGATAAGTCAATTGGAGCCCATGCTCTTAAGGAGTTAGAGGCTTCAAAACTACTCAAGTCCATGAAAAAGGAGGTTAGTATTTTTTATTTAATAAAGATGGATGGGAAATTCAGGTCGGAAATCTTGCAGATAATTGATGAAGCTTCCACTACAAGTTTGGTGGCAAAGACTGCTGTTATACATAAAGGTCGAATTGTAGGGGAAGCACCCCTTACAGATTATAAGAGCCCTTGGCTGATAGTATCTATCAAAGTTCATGAGTTTCAAGGAGTATTGTGGATGGTGGTTCTGGCATTAACTTGATGCCTGAACATACAATGGAAAAGATTGGACTCCACCCCTCAAGGCCTGCAAATTTCACTGTTACTTTGGCAGATCAAAGCAAAGTAAGGCCCTTGGGAGTGATCCCAAAAGTTCCACTTGAAGTACAAGGTAATCTCTTCATTCTGAATTTTGTGGTTTTGAGACTGCCCCAGGTTGAAGGAGGATTTCCCCTCTTAATTGGAAGAACATGGCTGAGACATGCAAGTGTCATCCATGATTGGGGTAAAGACACTATGTGGGTACAAAAGAAAGGGCAAGAGCTGACACAGATACATTTAGAAGAGGGCCCAGATAATCAAAGGAACACTAGCATGATGCAAACAGTTGGCATTTGCATGGAACCAGAATCAGAGGACCAACCCCAAATAGATTTCGAGGAAGAAGAGGATATTCTAAATTGGCTCCAAGCAGGCAACTCTTCCTCTTGTTTTGGAATTTTTCTTAATAATTCTTGCACAGTTGAAGGTTATGATGAAGATGAGGAGAAAGTCCAGGTTGATGGATTGGGAGAGCCCATCACAGACCATAGAAGGGGCAGGAAGACACCCCTTAAATACAACTTGGAGGAGGATACTACAACAATAGATAAGGAAGTTACTAAAGTTAAAGGCGAGGTAAAAGATTCTAGTGAAGATTGTTCTCTCCCAATTCAAGAAATACCTACAGGATGGATGCAAGACAAGGAGGAATGCATTGAAATCCAAAATACCCCTGCTTATGAAACAATGCACGAAAAGCTAGTAGAAGAAGACAAGGATGGAGAGGAGCACGAAGATAATATGGTAGAGAGAATCCCTGTCAAAGAAATACAACCAGGCACTCAGGACAATAATCGTCCAGTTTTGGTGGCCACTTGGTTGTGGAGCCACCCAGGGCTCCTTGAAAAGGTAAAATCCTTCTTGAACCACTATACAGATGTTTTTGCATGGCATTATGAAGACTTAGAAGGAGTGCCTACAAATTATGGAGAGCATAGAATACCTCTGGTTGAGGGAGCCAAACCAATACGAGGGAAGAGTTATAGACTTAACCCAAAATATGCCAAAGTTGTTTATGTGGAAATACAAAAGATGGAGGATGCAGGAATCATTATTCCGGTGGAACACTCAAAGTGGCTCTCACCTATGGTTGTAGTGCCAAAGAAGAATACCAATAAAATCAGAATTTGCATTGACTTTAGAGCACTCAACAAGGTGACATGCATTATATGGATGGCTTTATGGATGGCTTTAGTGGCTATAATCAAATATCAATACACCTAGAGGATCGTGAAAAGACTGCTTTTATCACACCTTGGGGAACATATGTGTATGTAAAAATGCCATTTGGACTCAGAAATGCTCCAGCCACCTTTAACAAAACTGTCAATCTCATTTTTGGTCCCTTATTGCTAGAAACACTTAAAATTTTCATGGATGGCATCTCTTCATTTTCAGGTTCTCATAATGAGAACCCTTTAGATTGTTTGGACCATCACTTGCGACAGCTGCAAAATGTTTTTAAGAGATGCAGGGAGACTAAGCTAAAGCTCAACCCAAACAAATGTCATTTCCTTGTGACAGAAGGAACTCCCTTGGGACATATGGTGTCGGCTAAATGTATGGCCCCAGATCCTGATAAAATCATTTCTATATTAAAGTTGCCTAAACCTAAATCTAGAGATTCAGAGTTTCTTGGGGCATACTGGATACCACAGAAGGTTTATAAAAATGTATGCAGAGATAGCCAGGCCACTGGCTAGACTTACAGCTAAAGAAGTACCCTTTAAATGGGAAGAGGAAGAAGAAAAATCTTATCAGACATTAATGTCCAAATTGGTGGCTGCACCAATTCTTATCACCCTAGATTGGTAAAAAAATTTTCATGTGCATGTCGATGCCAGTGCATATGCAGTGGATGCAGTATTGGCTCAACATAGTGAAGAATATCTCTTCTTCAAGTGTTTCAACACTATGCTCTTTATCTGTATACCAGCTCTTTCCTTCATCAAATGTCACATCTCTGGAAACAGTAAACTGTTTGGTTAGAGGACTCCATAACCTATAACCCATTTGTTTTTCATCATATCCGATGAACACATATTTTTCAGCTTTTGGTTCAAGCTTATGTCTCAGTTGTGATGGTACATAAGCATAGGCAACTGATCCAAACACTTTACAATGATCAAGTGTTGGTTTCTTGCCCCACCAAGCTTCATAAGGGATCATCCCATTTAAAACTGTACATGGTAATCTATTTACCAGATATGTTGATGTATTTACAGCCTCAGCCCAAAGATAATTTGGACAATTCTTCTCCTTTAGCATTGCTCTTGCAAACTCAACTAGAGTTCAGTTTCTCCTTTCTGCTACTCCATTTTGTTGCAGTGTATACCTGCAAGTTATTTCTCTTTTGATACCTACATTCCACAGATAATCATTGAACTCTCGAGAAAAATATTCTCCTCCTCCATCAGACCTTAGTCTTTTGAGTTTCTGTCCTGTAAGTCTTTCAGCATATGCATGAAAATGTCTGAAAGCTTCAAATACTTCTGACTTCTCTTTCAAAACATAAAGAGTTATCCATCTTGTTGCATCATCAATAAAAAGAACATAATACCTTGAGCCGCTGATAGATCCTTCTTTTGTTGGTCCCCATACATATGTATGTATAAGTTCTAACACATCATCGTGTTTGTACCCTTTCTTATGAAATGGTAACCTGTGTGCTTTTCCCATCTCATAGGCTTCGCACTTGTGAATCATATGTTGATTCTTCATATTTGGTAATCCTCTCACGGATTGTTTCTCCACCATAGTTTTGATTCCTGTTTCATTAAAATGTCCTAACCTCTTATGCCAGAGGTCTAACTTTGTGAATACTTCATCACCATGTGTGATCAAGGCTTGACCAACATTTCCTTGTACTCTAAGAGTAAAAAGTCTACCTTCATTTCTACCATGGACAATCTGATTGTATCCATTCTCTGGATCTTCAACAAATACTCCTTCATTTGTAAACCTTACTTGAAAACCTTTTTCTACTATCTGACCCACGCTGATCAGATTCTTCGGGATTGTTGGAACATACAAAACATTTGTTAGTAGGTCATCTCCATTCTTACAGTTTACTTTTCCAATTCACCTTACATTATGTTTTGTGTTATCACCTGTCTGTACTGTATGATTTGAAATACCTCCTTCAAGTTCTGATAACAATTCTATATTTCCTGACAAATGATTTGAACAACCAGAGTCAATATAGAATACCTTGAGGTCTTCGTTCTCTGTCACACTTATCGAGTTCATCATCAACGTTGTATGACTGTCATTCTGCGTATCATTCGCATAGTTGTAGTAGGTAGTGTTGTGAGACTGATTGTGTCCCCAACTTCTTGCTCCACCTCTACCATATCCGCCTCTTTCGCTTTTTCTACCTCTTTGATATCTTCCGCTTCTGCCTCTACTGTTATTGTTCTGATTTTGACTTGATCCTTGAGAATTATGCCAGCAATCATAAGCCAGATGATTGCTTAATCCACAGATCCAACAAGTCTTCTTGTTGTCAGTCTGATTACCTCTTCCTTTACCTCTTTTACTTCTTACGTTACCTCTTCCTTTTGCAAAATTTGCTTGAGTAGACATCTCTTCTTCATCTTTTTCTTTACCTTTATCACCTTTCTTCTTATTCTTTGCATACATAGCCAAACTATGTCCTTTATCTCCGTCTGTCTTCAAATCTTGCTCAAACGTTAGCATTAGTCCAAGAAACTGATTTAAATCTGGTACAAAATGATTTAAAGAAAGTTCAGTTGAGAGTATGAAAGGTTTCCACCTTTCATCTCCTCTCAATCCTGCAAGCACTTGTGCTATCAACCTGTGATCTTCGATATCTTCATCAATAGATCCAAGACTATCCACCAAGTCTTTCATCTTAGTGACATAATCACTAATGCTTTGACTTTGCTTTTTCTTGAACGTTGTAAACTCTAACCATAAGCTAGCCTTCCTAGCTTTCATCGTATTTTGGAAATGATCTTCCAATGCACTCCATATGTCTTCCACTTTCTCCAGACCTCTAATGAGCGGTAGTAGATGATCTGTAATGGTATTGTAGATATAAGCTCTTGTCGTTGCATCTTTCTTCTGCCACAGCTTCAAGGCTTCTAACTCTTCTTTCTTCGGTTGACTGTCGTCTTCAAGATTCGGCTTCTTTTCTTCTCCTGTCACATATATCATTAAGTCTTTACTTTCGATGAGGTCTAGTGTGAATGTGAGTGGTTGTTATGTGGTTAGTCACTTCCCTATATGCATACTTTAGATGTGCAATGTGCTCAAAATGCACCTACACCTTGCAAGGGGATTTTTATATGGTTGGGTTAGCGGTTTTAGTACATGGTTTGACTCGCCAAATGACCCTTATGGGGTTACAAATCTTAACATTGATAGCCTTTTTAAGTGTTTGAGATAATTCTACCCAGATTTGGGGCTTTTTAGTTACCCATTTCCAAGGAGAACAGGTAGAATTTTTTGTTCTAATATGGTGATACTAGGTACCCTTCTTGAAGTGTGTGAAGTGAATTTTTGTGAGTATCGATTCATGCCTATGAGCCTATGTGTAACTATTTGAGCATGTAAGCATGTCTTAGGCACCCAAATTTGGCTTGCATTGTGCTCTGCCTTCATCGATCGCTTTGGTATTCAAATAGAGATAGTCCGCCATGGTTGGCTCGTGTAACTCTTAGCTTTGTTTTTCTTGGGTTGCCATGATGGTTTGCACATCATTCCTCTTAGTGGCTTTCACTTCTACCCACTTGGTTAGGTAATCTTTGGCAACTATAATGTATTCAACATGTGACCTCTTAGCTAGGGGGTTGATAGGACCAACAAAATCTATCCCACACTTCAAGAATGCACATCCTCCCATCATGGGTCTCAGTGGCATCTCATCCTTACATATTGGGTACTGAGCTCACTGACAAATGTCATACCTCTTCACATAAGTATATGCATCCATGTAGAGGGTTGGCCACCAAAGAATTGCAAATAGGATAGCCTTAGCCACACATTTTGGTCCAAAGTGTCCTCCTACCATGCCTTGGTGGGCAGATTCTAAGATCTTAAGATATTCACTCTCATGGATACACAGTCTTCGGTATCCATCTCTTCCTCTTTTGTATAAGTTACCTCCAATAAGGTTATAATCAAGTGCTTCCTACTCTAAGCTCTTTCATCTGGCCAAGGTCATTTCTTGAGGGAATGTTTTTATCCTCAAAAAGTTTACCAAAGGTTTGATCTAATCTAGTATTAAAGATACAAGATATAGAGTGGCATGTTCCACTAGCAATTTCACACCACAGATTGAGCATTCCTTGCACACCCTATAGACATCTGCTTCCATCGTCAGCGAGTATACTCCTAATCTTCGTAGAGTCTGTAGGGTTCAGTGTTTAGAATGATGTTGCTCCAATGCACCTACATGTGCTATTTGCAATCATTTTCCACATTGTTGAAGATAAATGTACAAGATCATTTTCACATGAGCTATGCTTGGATAAATTTACCAAATATAAAGATAAAGGAAAGGAAGAGAAAAGAAAAAAAAAATCTAGTCAAAATTCATGATGAGTAAAAGATACAATATCTGCCTTGTAGTAAGTGGCATGTAGTGGGCAATCAAATGAAAGTGGTGAGTTAAGAAGGAGGCACAAACTTCTTCACAGGCTCATTGGTTATAAAAGTGGAGTGGGAGCACATTCTAAATAAGGTGAGAAAGAGGCAAGAGCTTCCAATAGTTGGATCTGGTCATTTTGTCTTCCCATAGACTCCTTCTAGCTACACGTCATTTTGTACACAACTCTGTTGTGAAGCTCATATCTCAGTGTATATGTAACCATTTCTTGCCTTTAAACACTCACTAGAAAGTATCTTGTATACTTTCTTTGTCTCAGATATCTCCTTCAAAGCTTATATATTCTGTGAGATATCAGTCAAAGATTGAAGTCTATTTTTTATCATACCTATGTAGACAAGTAGTCTATTTTGGTCGGTTAATTTTCTCAACCAAAATGTTTCCAAATTGCTTGGTTTTTAGCTTTTTGGAAAGATATTTAAATATAATTTCTCTGTCTCAAATATATCATTCAAAGGATTTATATTTTGTGAGATATCTATCAAAGAGTGAAGTCTAGTTTTTCAATATACTTGTGTATGCAGGAGGTCTATTTTGGTCAGTTGAGTTTCCTTATCAAAACTCATCCAAATTACTTGATTTTTAGCTTGTTGCAAAGCTATTTTGTCTACTTTCTCTATCTCAAATATCTTCCTCAAAGAATATATATTTAAGGAGTTATCAGTGCGAGAGTGAAGTTCAATTCTTTAGCATACTTGTGTGGACAGGTGCATTTGAGTTTTGTATTGAGAGCAGAAAGATATCTAAGGTGCAGTTGTTTGTCCAAGTGCTGGACATACAAGGTTTCACTACACGTTTTTGTTGTGCATAGGAGAACTCATTCACCACAGTTGGTATCAAAGCAAACTTGGTGCTAAAGTTTCATCAACAGAGTTGGACTTAAAGCAAAGCAAAAGAGGAGCTACAAAACAAGGGGGAGCTTCACAAACACAAGATCAAAGGACAATATAACTATTCGAGGTAACTCTCAAAGTTTTTGATAGTCTTCAATGGCTGACTTGGATCAACGTGTAGAGAAATTGGATAAGGATAACTATCCCGTGTGGAAGTTTAGAACGACCAACTACCTAATGGGCAAATGCTTGTGGGGTATTGTGAGTGGCGATGATGCTCAACCTCAAATCAATAAAGCTACGGCCACCGAAGTCCAAAGGAGGCAAGCAAAAGAATGGGACGAGAGGAATAGGAGAGTCATGTTCCTCATTTTGCAAGTCATTACTAATGCCATGGTAGGGCATATTCAACATCTAGAGAAAGCTAAGGATGCTTGGGAAGCTCTTGAAAGGATGTATTAAACAAATACCAAAGCTAGGAAACTTCAACTCAAGAATGAGTTGAACACAATCAAGAAAAGTTTGAGTCAATCCATAGTTGAATATATTTTGAAGATTAAGGAGCTAAGTGATGCTTTAGCTTCTATTGGCACAACAGTTGAAGACAAAGATCTTGTGTGTTATACTCTATGGATTGAGAGAAGATGAAAGATGGAAGCCTTTTATAACTTCCATTAACTTGAAAGATGCATAGACAGGTTTTGAACAACTAATCCCTCATCTTGTCACAGAAGAGCTTAGCTTTGGTGGCCCCAAAGGAAAGTACAACCACAACCAAATGTTATATGCAGGTCGAGGTAAAGGAAGGAACTCAAGAGGAGGCTCGAGAGGAAAAGGAAGAGGTCACAACAACTCCAATTACAATCAAAACAATTCGGAAGACAACAAGGATGCATCAAATGCCAACACACAAGGAACAAGTCGAGGTAGAAGTAGAGGAAGAGGTCGAAGCTCCTACAGTTCTCATAAAGGTATGACATGCTATCATTGTGGTAAAGTAGGACACTATGCTAGTGATTGTTGGCTGAAGAAGGGAAGACCAAATGGAGGCAATCAAAGGAGCCAAAGCAACTATGCAAGCACCTCAACTGAAGGAAGCAAGGCACACTACTTGCAATGAGACATGAGTATAGAAGCTCTTGTGAAGATGGCAAAAATTGGTACATTGATTCAGGTTGTAGTAACCATATGTCATGCCAAGGAATTTTGTTCACTAATCTATAGGTACCAAGTGGAAAAGGATGTGTTAAAATAGGTGATGATACTCAACAAATAATTGACATATTGGAGATATAATGCTTGGAGATACAAGTAGAGCAAAGGTACTATCTAATATTCTTCATGTTCCTACAATTTCAAAGAACTTCATTTCAGTAGGGCAAATGGTAGAGAAGGGTTATCATGTCAAATTCAATGAGAATGGGTGCTTCATAAAGAATCCAAAGGAAGGCTTCAAGGTCATGGCTCGAGGTAGAAGAGAAGGAAGGATGTTCACTTTGTCCAACATCCACATGGAAAGGTCATGTACATTCAATGTGGGAACAAGAAGATTTCAGAGCTGGACTTATGGCACAAAAGAATAGGACAGATCAACATTCCAAAGCTGAAGGACATGAGCAAACATGAAGTGGTAAGAGGTCTTCCAAAATTTAATAGCATTGGACTACATGAGTTATGTGAAGCTTGTCAACTAGGAAAGCAAACAAGGCAGCCATTCAAGAGGAGCAATTATGTGGCCCCAAATGTCTTGGACTTGATACATACGGATGTATGGGGACCAACCCAAGAGGCATCAATGGCTAGTAATAGATTTTTTGTCACCTTCATTGATGATCACTCAAGAAAGGTATGGCTGTTTTGTATGAAGCAAAAATCAGAGGTGTTTTCTATGTTCAAAAGATTCAAAGTTGAAGTTGAAAAAGAAACAAGAAGGTCTATCAAAACCTTAAGGTCCGATGGTGGAGGAGAATACTTCTCCAAAGAATTTTCAGATTTTCTACAAGAGAATGGGATCAAAAGGCAGTTTACTTGTAGGTATACACCACAACAAAATGGAGTAGCTGAGAGGAAAAATAGGCAACTTGCTGAAAATACAAGATGCATGCTCAACGAGATGAAGGTACCATTGTACTATTGGGCTGAAGCTACCACAACCACCATTTACTTGATGAATAGGTGCACTACATCGGGAATACATCACTTGACTCCAGAGGAGGTATATTATGATAAGAAACGTGATCTTACACACGTCAAAGTGTTAGGATGTGTTTGCTTTGTTCACATTCCACAAGAAGTTAGAACAAAGATGGACCAAGCTCAGAAAGATGCATTTTCATTGGCTACTTGATGGAGCAATAAGTGTTACAACCCTAGAACAAAGGAAGTAAGAGTCTCGCGAGATGTGGTCTTTGATGAACTAAGACCATGGTATGAATATAAAGGAAAGGAAAATATTCTTGAAGAAGATTGTGATGATTATGTAGGAACAAATCAAAGATAAGTTCAACAATCAAGCACAAAGGTTTCAAGTCCAGAGGCATCTACATCAAATGAAGAATGTTCAACATGGAGGGGGAGTCATTCTTTGTCTCCAAATTCAGCTCATAGTAGAGCCGAAGAAGCAAGTGCTACTCCAAACAATGAGATAGATGCAAGTGAATAAGAATATGAAGAGGTAATCACTCCGAAGGTAAAGCTGAATAGGTTAAAGAAGAGCCTTTCTAAAAGAAATGAAAGAAGGTCTTCAAGGACAAAGACTGAGTTATGATAGTTTCATGGCGAAACATTTTGCATACATGATGCAAGTTATCAAAGATAAAGAGCTTGAGACATATGAAGAAGCTTGCACACAAAAGGAATGGAAGCAAGCTATGAAAGAGGAGATCAAAGCTCTTAAAGATAATCACACATGGGAGCTAGTGCAAAAGAAAGAAGGTATGAAGATTTCTCCAAAAAAATGGGTGTTTAAAGTAAAGAGGAATGTTGATGGTTCACTAGCTAGATTAGTTGCCAAAGGATTTAAACAAACACAAGGCATCGATTATGATGAAGTTTTTAGCCCTGTTGCAAAGATGGGAACAAGCAGAACATTAATAGCAGTTGGTACTTCAAGGACATGGCCATTATATTAACTCGACATCAAAAATGCTTTTCTCAATGGAGAACTACAAGAAGAGGTATACATGAGTCAACCGGTTGGTTTTGAAGATGAAAACCATATCTTTGTTTGCACATTGAAAAAGGCACTTTATGGCTTGAAGCAAGCACCAAGAGCATGGAATTAAAGATGGGTAGAATATCTAACTAAGTGTGGATACAACCCAAGTAGTGAAGATCCTTCATTGTACATGAAGACGGAAGAAAAAAGAGAGGTATATATTTGCATATACATCAATGACCTCATCATAACAAGAAATGATGTTACAGAGATTGAAGATATCAAAAGGATGCTTGGTAAGGAGTTTAAAAGTTCAGATCTTGGAGAGCTGGAATATTTTTTAGGAATTAAGGCTGTTTATGGAAAAAGTGGCATCTAATTGATGCAAAGGAAGCACTTGTTGGATGTTCTTTTCAAAATTGGAATGAGTGAATGCAAACCACTCACTCAACTCATGGACACAAATACAAAGATTTGCTCAAATGATGGAGAACTATTATAAGATGTAACAACATACAAAAGCATTGTAGGAACATTAATCTATGCAAACATTACAAGACCTGATTTATCTTATGTTGTTGGTGTAATTTCTTAGTTTATGCAATCCCCGACAAGTGAACATTTAAATTCAGCAAAGAGAGTGTTGAGATACATAAAGCATACAGTTAATTATGCTTTGTTTTACAAGTTTGATGAAGATTTGCAAGTCAAAGGCTTTAATGATGTTGATTGGGCAGGTTCAAAGGAACATAGGAGATCAACCTCAGGTTATGTGTTCATGATAGGAAGCAAACCTATCACATGGAGCTCAAAGAAACAACCTACTAGTTGCACTTTCATCCATGGAGGCTGAGTATAGAGGATTAGTATTTGCCACATGTGAAGCAATGTGGATTAAAAAGCTTTTGGTTGATCTTGAAGTGCAAGTTGGAGCCATCCCTATGTACGGTGATAACATGTCAAGTATTTACTTGGCAAGCAATCTTGTGTTTCATGCAAGGAGCAAGCACATAGAGGTTCACTACCATTATGTAAGAGAGAAGGTATTGAGCAAGGATGTGGAGATAAAGTTCTTCAGAACCAAAGAGTAGGTTGCAGATATGTTTACAAAGTTCTTGGATGCTTCTAAACTCAAAAGTTTCAAGGATATGATAAATTTGTAGGACATGGTTGAAGATAACTCCCAAATGAGCTTGAGGGGGGAGTTTTGAAGATAAATGTACAAGCTCATTTTTCACATGAGCTATGCTTGGATAAATTACCAAATATAAAGATAAAAGAAAAGAATAGAAAAGAAAAAAAGAAAAAAAATTCTAGTCAAAATTCATGATGAGTAAAAGATACAATATCTACCTTGTAGTAAGTGGCATGTAGTGGGCAATCAAATGAAAGTGGTGAGTTAAGAAGGAGTCACAAACTTCTTCACATGCTCATTGGTTATAAAAGTGGAGTGGGAGCATGTTCTAAACAAGGAGAGAAAGAGTCAAGAGCTTCCAATAGTCAGATCTAGTCATTTTTTCATTTTGTCTTCCCATAGACTCCTTCCAACCGCATGTCATTTTGCACACAACTCTGTTGTAAAGCTCATATCTCAGTGTATGTGTAACCATTTCTTGTGTTTAAACACTCATTGGAAAGATTATCTTGTATATCTCTATTGTAAATATCTCCTTCAAGGCTTATATATTTTGTGAGATATCAGTCAAAGAGTGAAGTCTAGTTTTTCAGCATACCTGTGTAGACGGGTAGCCTATTTTGGTCGATTAAGTTTCCCAACCAAAATGTATCCAAATTGCTTGGTTTTTAGCTTGTTGGAAATATCTTTTCATATAATTTCTCTTTGTTTCAAATATGTCATTCAAGGGATTTATATTCTATGAGATATCTATCAGAGAGTGAAGTCTAATTTTTCACTATACTTGTGTGCACAGGTGGTCTATTTTGGTCAGTCAAATTCCCTGACCAAAAATCATCCAAATTACTTGATTTTTAGCTTATTGGAAATCTATTTGTGTGTAATTTCTTTGTCTCAAATATCTTCCTCAAAGGATATATATTCAAGGAGTTATCAGTCCGAGAGTGAAGTTCAATTCTTCAACATACTTCTATGGACATGTCCATTTGAGTTTTGTATTGAGAGCAGCAAGCTATCTAAGGTGCAACTGTTTGTCCAAGTGTTGGACATACAAGGGTTCACTATACATTTTTGTTGCACATAGGAGAACTCATTCTCCACACACACATCACTACCAAAATATATCAACAAATCCCCTAGGAGTGATGCGGTGAACAAGGAGCTGGCACTCATGTATAAAGAAGTGCCAAGCTATGTGGAAACCAATACACAAAAGGAAGTAAGCCCAAAGCTTCTTCATGTACACCACCATTCAGAAATGCAATTTCAGTGTACAACTAATGTACATTCCAACCATCATGGGTTGCAAGTGCACATATGCTACAGACAGTAGTGATTTGACATGTGGGTGCAAATGTCTCATCAAAATCAATTTCAATGTACAACTAATGTACATTCCAACCATGATGGGTTGCAAGTGCACATATGCTACAGACAGTAGTGATTTGACATGTGGGTGCAAATGCCTCTTTCTTGAGCATAAACTTTTGCAACAAGCCTAGCTTTGTACCTATCAACTGTTCCATTAGGTTTATGTTTCAGCTTATATGCCCATTTAGTGCAAATGGCTTTTTTTTTTTGAGGCAAATCACATAAAGGTCAAATACAGTTCTTCATAATAGCATCATATTCTGATTGCACAGTAACCATCCCATTTTTTGATTTTTTTTGCTTCATCAAAAGAAACATGCTCTATCTCATCATAGAGACTAGAAGCAACCAAAGCATAGAAATATGATGCAAAAACACTGAGTGCTTGAACGAGTACGATATGAAAAAGATGCATCTAATGTGCTATCTCGCAAAGTCTTCACTAGCCATTTAGGCATAGTTTTTGCCTCCTCTATATCAGCCCTCACATCAATAAGTGCATCATGTAATTCTACATCAGAAATAAAATGATTTGCATAATCATGTGAAAATTCTAAAGGCTGAGAAATTGCCTCATTTGGATGAGTACTTGACTGTCCACTTGTAAAAAGAGGAAGTAAAGTGTCATACACATCTTTGGAGCTAAGTGATGTCTCCTTAGTACACGAAAGTAATGGTTGAATTGCATCTTCCACAAAAACAACATCACAACTAACCAAAATGCATTTCATCTATGGATGATACAGATGATAGCCTTTGCTTTCAAAATTGTACCCAACAAAAATACATTTTATTGCTTTATCATCCCATGTCTTGTATTGTTGTTTAGGCGCTGATGCATATGCCAAACAACCAAAGACACACAGATGAACAATAGATGGGTTGTGACCATGCCAAGCCTCATATGGAGTGATAGACTACAATGCTTTGGTGGGACACTTGTTAAGTACATATGTTGCACACATAATAGCCTCAAGCCAGAAGCTATGTGGTAAACTATGACTTTTGACCATACACCTCACCATTTCCATGAGCATGTTCTTTCTTTCAACAACTCCATTCTGTTGAGGTGTATACGACATTATACACTGATATTTTATCCCACCTTGAGGCAAAAATGCATTAAAATCAGAAGACATGTATTCCCCCCTCGATCAGAACAAAGGGTGCTCATTTTTCATGTTGACATATTTTCAGTCAAAATGAAAAACTTTTTGAAGCACATAAACACTTTGGACTTGGCTTTCAGTAAATACACTCATGCATGCCTAGAAAAATAATCAATAAAAGTCATGAAGTAAAGTTAGTTCCCAAAAGAAGGTGTCTACATAGGACCTAAGACATCACTATGAACAAGCTTCAATTTATGAGTAGCTCAAATTGAACCATCTTTTGGGAAGGAGGAATGTTTTATTCTGCCCAAAATACAGCCTTCATAGACATGTTTACAAGGTGCCTCAAGTTTGGGAAGAGAGGACAACATTTTTTATATTTCTACAAGCATAACAAACTAGCATACTTCAGATGACCAAAGTGTGCATGTCAAAGTTTTCCATCTGACATAGCTTGAGAACCTTGAAATGCACACACTACATCATTCATATATTTTGTATAATCTATGAGCTTATACAACCCACAACATAAAAATGCCAGATGCAATAATAACATTGTCATTTGATAGATAATGAATTGTACATCTTTCATCAATAGATTTTACAACCAAACTAATCTTGGCTAATGTTGAAAATGATAACAAATTTTTCTTGATCTTAGCACAAAATAAAGCATTCAAAAATATAAACGAACTACCATCACCAATAGTCAAAATGATCTTACCAACTCGTATAATAGGATAAGATGAGTTGTTGGCATATGTGATAGTATTCTGTGTAGGAGTAGGCTCAACTGAAGTTAAGAAACTGTGCTACGAGGTAATATGTTTTTTTCTTGCCCCATTATCAAAGTACCAAACATCGAACTGGCAAGGTAAGATCTTCTTGACAAGACATCGAATTGGCATTGATGGCATCCTAGACGATATGTGATGACAAAATCAAACCTATATAAAAAGTTACTCCATCGAGATTGCCTTCTATTGAGGATGTGGGTGGTCATAAAGTAATCTAAATTATTATGATCTATATACATAGTAACTTTATGAGCCTTTCCTTCTAGATGTTGATGCTAGGTATCAAACACATCCACTATCGCAAGAAGTTCTCTATCATGGATTTCATAATTAATCTCTGGAGAGGAGAATTTCCTTCAATGATATACAACTAGATGTAGGTTTCCATCATCTCCATGTTAGGATAGAGTGCCCCCTAAGGTGAAGTTTGATGCATTTGTCTCTAGAAAGAAAGGCTTAGTAGAATCAGGATGGGCTAGAATTGGAGCAGTGATGAATGTTGATTTGAAGGTCTAGAAGGCTTTTCCTACTTCTTTGACCCATGAGAATTTTGCACTTCCTGTAAGCTTTGTAAGAGGTGTCACTATCTGGGACTAATTTCTAATGAATATCCTATAAAAATTGGCAAACCCTAGAAAACATTGTACATCTCGAACACATGAAGGTGGTTTCCAATCAAGGATTATCTCGATCTTCTTAAGGTCCATAAAGATCCCTTTCTTTGAGATAATGTACCCTAAAAACTCCACTTATGTCTGATGGAAAGAGAACTTCACCAATTTAGCACATAAACATTTTTCTCTTAACTTCTCTCGAACTATCTCTACATGACATTCGTGATTCTCTAGATTTTTGGAGAATATCAAGATATCATCAAGATAAATTATCACAAAATAATATAAATATTCTCAAAAGATATCATTCATCATATGCAAAAAGATGGTTGGAGCATTTGTAAGACCGAATGGCATAACTATATATTCAAAATGCATGTATCTTGTTTGAAATGATGTCTTCCATTCCTCTCCTTATTTGATCCTAATATGATTGTAAACTCCTCAAAGGTCAATATTCATGAAGAACACTTTTCCAAGGTGTTCTAAGAGTTTTGACATAAGTGGTAGAGGATATCTACTTTTTATAGTGACTTTATTAAGTCCATGATAGACTACACACATTCGGAGAGTCCCATCCTTCTTCTTTACAAATAGAATAGGGAGTTTTGTTGGGGACTTTGAGCGTCTGATAAATCCCTTGGCTAGATTCTCATCAATATTCTTGCGTTATTATGTAAGCTCTTCTAGGGATAGTCTGTAGATTGGTCTAAAGGGTGGTTGTGCTCCCTCTTGAAGTTCTATGGCACAATCATAAGGTCTATTCTCTAAGCGAATATCTACATTCTTCTTTTCAAAATCGTCTTCAAAACCTTGGTACTGGTTGTTAGAAAAGATGATAAAAAACAAATAATGCAATAGAATTGGATCATCAAGTAGAGTAGTGAGGAGCAGAACACACTAACAGAAATGTACACAGACAGAGAGATAGAGAACTTAAATTCTCAAATTGCAAGCAGCAATGTATGTACAACGATGATATTGTCCACTCATGCGCTCCCATTGCGGAGCTTCAATGGAAATATAGATAGATTCTAGATGAAGGGCTTTATAGTGTGCATAACTGTGATTCCACCTCAATAGCGGGGGTTTCATAATCCTCTAATTTAGGCATGATCTATGGGACTGCCTGATGTTATATTTTAGGCATAATCGTCGAGATCATCTGTAATTTCAAAACATCCCAAATTACATAATTACCGGACTGAGCAAACACTAGACTCAACACCCATCGAACTAGACACCCACTGGATTGGACACCCATCAGAATCGACCTTCGTAGTTCCAAACAAACCCTTGTAAGTCCAAAATCTATATCCACTTGACAAATCCGGACTATTGAACAGGTCACCGTATTTTTTAATTGGTTGACTTTTGAACTGGTCACTGTAATTCCGAACTCGTTGACCACCAAATTGGTCACCAAAATTCCAGACAGGTTGATTACTGAACTATTGTTCGTAATTCTGGACAAGTTGACTATCAAATTATCATACCTTCGAAATTCCAGACACATCATCATGATTCCGGATTGGTTGACTACCGAACTATCATACCTCTAGAATCCCATACACATCACCATAATTCCAAATTGGTTGATGTTGGAGTTAGACATTTGCGGAAGCACGTGAACAACACAAGGAAGAAGAAGAAGCTTGGAGCACAACACACAATACTGAATGTATTACCACTAGAATGTACAAAGATAAGTAGCCCATTAGGGCAATAGGCATATATACAAGCCAGGGGAAAAACCTCCTAAAGAGGGAAAAAGTGCCCCGGTAGTCCTAGAGTTTTCACACACATCACTACCTAAATATATCAACAAATCCCCCTTGGGAGTGATGCGGTGAACAAGCAGCTAGCACTCATGTATAAGGAAGTGCCAAGCTATGTGGAATCAATCCACAAAAGGAAGTAAGCCCAAAGCTTTGCGAAAAGCTTCAAACTTCTCCCTAGGCAAAGCCTTCATAAAAAGGTCTACAATGTTCTCCTACGTGGGCACGTATGCCAAGCTGATCTCCCCAATAGAGAACCTCTCCATGACATAATGATAATGCACCTCAATGTGCTTAGTGCGAGCATGGAACATAGGGTTCCTCAAAACTCCCAATGCACTCTGACTCTTAGTGAAGATGGTGGTGGCAGAAGACTGACCAACACCCAAATCAACCATAAGGCATCTGAGCCACACACACTCAACAGTCGTAGTGAAAGATGTCCTACACTCAGCCTCACAACCAGAAGTGGCCACAGTAGGCTGCTTCTTGCTCAACCAAGATATACATGAGCTACCCAAGCGCAAAGCAAAAGCCACTGGTGAACACACGAATGTCATAGCAACCAGCCCAATCACTATCAGAAAAAGCATGCAAATCTGGCAGTAGTGATCCCCCCTTGGGATAAAACAATCTAAGTAGTCGGGTACCACTCAAGTAGCGAAAGATGCGCTTAACTGCCTACCAATGCTTGGCACATGGCAATGCGTAAACCTGCTCATATGTGAGACAACAAACTAAATATCTAGCCAAGTAATGCATAAGTAAATCAAGCATTCAACAACCTACTGATAGAGAACAACATCAAATGAATCTCCATCATCATGAAGACTCAATCATAAACCTGTCTCCATAGGATTTGACAGTAGTGATTTGACATGTGGGTGCAAATGTCTCATCAAAATCAATTTCAATGTACAACTAATGTACATTCCAACCATGATGGGTTGTAAGTGCACATATGCTACAGACAGTAGTGATTTGACATGTGGGTGCAAATGCCTCTTTCTTGAGCATAAACTTTTGCAACAAGCCTAGCTTTGTACCTATCAACTGTTCCATTAGGTTTATGTTTCAGCTTATATGCCCATTTAGTGCAAATGGCTTTTTTTTTTTGAGGCAAATCACATAAAGGTCAAATACAGTTCTTCATAATAGCATCATATTCTGATTGCACAGTAACCATCCCATTTTTTGATTTTTTTTGCTTCATCAAAAGAAACATGCTCTATCTCATCATAGAGACTAGAAGCAACCAAAGCATAGAAATATGATGCAAAAACACTGAGTGCTTGAACGAGTACGATATGAAAAAGATGCATCTAATGTGCTATCTCGCAAAGTCTTCACTAGCCATTTAGGCATAGTTTTTGCCTCCTCTATATCAGCCCTCACATCAATAAGTGCATCATGTAATTCTACATCAGAAATAAAATGATTTGCATAATCATGTGAAAATTCTAAAGGCTGAGAAATTGCCTCATTTGGATGAGTACTTGACTGTCCACTTGTAAAAAGAGGAAGTAAAGTGTCATACACATCTTTGGAGCTAAGTGATGTCTCCTTAGTACACGAAAGTAATGGTTGAATTGCATCTTCCACAAAAACAACATCACAACTAACCAAAATGCATTTCATCTATGGATGATACAGATGATAGCCTTTGCTTTCAAAATTGTACCCAACAAAAATACATTTTATTGCTTTATCATCCCATGTCTTGTATTGTTGTTTAGGCGCTGATGCATATGCCAAACAACCAAAGACACACAGATGAACAATAGATGGGTTGTGACCATGCCAAGCCTCATATGGAGTGATAGACTACAATGCTTTGGTGGGACACTTGTTAAGTACATATGTTGCACACATAATAGCCTCAAGCCAGAAGCTATGTGGTAAACTATGACTTTTGACCATACACCTCACCATTTCCATGAGCATGTTCTTTCTTTCAACAACTCCATTCTGTTGAGGTGTATACGACATTATACACTGATATTTTATCCCACCTTGAGGCAAAAATGCATTAAAATCAGAAGACATGTATTCCCCCCTCGATCAGAACAAAGGGTGCTCATTTTTCATGTTGACATATTTTCAGTCAAAATGAAAAACTTTTTGAAGCACATAAACACTTTGGACTTGGCTTTCAGTAAATACACTCATGCATGCCTAGAAAAATAATCAATAAAAGTCATGAAGTAAAGTTAGTTCCCAAAAGAAGGTGTCTACATAGGACCTAAGACATCACTATGAACAAGCTTCAATTTATGAGTAGCTCAAATTGAACCATCTTTTGGGAAGGAGGAATGTTTTATTCTGCCCAAAATACAGCCTTCATAGACATGTTTACAAGGTGCCTCAAGTTTGGGAAGAGAGGACAACATTTTTTATATTTCTACAAGCATAACAAACTAGCATACTTCAGATGACCAAAGTGTGCATGTCAAAGTTTTCCATCTAACATAGCTTGAGAACCTTGAAATGCACACACTACATCATTCATATATTTTGTATAATCTATGAGCTTATACAACCCACAACATAAAAATGCCAGATGCAATAATAACATTGTCATTTGATAGATAATGAATTGTACATCTTTCATCAATAGATTTTACAACCAAACTAATCTTGGCTAATGTTGAAAATGATAACAAATTTTTCTTGATCTTAGCACAAAATAAAGCATTCAAAAATATAAACGAACTACCATCACCAATAGTCAAAATGATCTTACCAACTCGTATAATAGGATAAGATGAGTTGTTGGCACATGTGATAGTATTCTGTGTAGGAGTAGGCTCAACTGAAGTTAAGAAACTGTGCTACGAGGTAATATGTTTTTTTCTTGCCCCATTATCAAAGTACCAAACATCGAACTGGCAAGGTAAGATCTTCTTGACAAGACATCGAATTGGCATTGATGGCATCCTAGACGGTATGTGATGACAAAATCAAACCTATATAAAAAGTTACTCCATCGAGATTGCCTTCTATTGAGGATGTGGGTGGTCATAAAGTAATCTAAATTATTATGATCTATATACATAGTAACTTTATGAGCCTTTCCTTCTAGATGTTGATGCTAGGTATCAAACACATCCACTATCGCAAGAAGTTCTCTATCATGGATTTCATAATTAATCTCTGGAGAGGAGAATTTCCTTCAATGATATACAACTAGATGTAGGTTTCCATCATCTCCATGTTAGGATAGAGTGCCCCCTAAGGTGAAGTTTGATGCATTTGTCTCTAGAAAGAAAGGCTTAGTAGAATCAGGATGGGCTAGAATTGGAGCAGTGATGAATGTTGATTTGAAGGTCTAGAAGGCTTTTCCTACTTCTTTGACCCATGAGAATTTTGCACTTCCTGTAAGCTTTGTAAGAGGTGTCACTATCTGGGACTAATTTCTAATGAATATCCTATAAAAATTGGCAAACCCTAGAAAACATTGTACATCTCGAACACATGAAGGTGGTTTCCAATCAAGGATTATCTCGATCTTCTTAAGGTCCATAAAGATCCCTTTCTTTGAGATAATGTACCCTAAAAACTCCACTTATGTCTGATGGAAAGAGAACTTCACCAATTTAGCATATAAACATTTTTCTCTTAACTTCTCTAGAACTATCTCTACATGACATTCGTGATTCTCTAGATTTTTGGAGAATATCAAGATATCATCAAGATAAATTATCACAAAATAATATAAATATTCTCAAAAGATATCATTCATCATATGCAAAAAGATGGTTGGAGCATTTGTAAGACCGAATGGCATAACTATATATTCAAAATGCATGTATCTTGTTTGAAATGATGTCTTCCATTCCTCTCCTTATTTGATCCTAATATGATTGTAAACTCCTCAAAGGTCAATATTCATGACGAACACTTTTCCAAGGTGTTCTAAGAGTTTTGACATAAGTGGTAGAGGATATCTACTTTTTATAGTGACTTTATTAAGTCCATGATAGACTACACACATTCGGAGAGTCCCATCCTTCTTCTTTACAAATAGAATAGGGAGTTTTGTTGGGGACTTTGAGCGTCTGATAAATCCCTTGGCTAGATTCTCATCAATATTCTTGCGTTATTATGTAAGCTCTTCTAGGGATAGTCTGTAGATTGGTCTAAAGGGTGGTTGTGCTCCCTCTTGAAGTTCTATGGCACAATCATAAGGTCTATTCTCTAAGCGAATATCTACATTCTTCTTTTCAAAATCGTCTTCAAAACCTTGGTACTGGTTGTTAGAAAAGATGATAAAAAACAAATAATGCAATAGAATTGGATCATCAGGTAGAGTAGTGAGGAGCAGAACACACTAACAGAAATGTACACAGACAGAGAGATAGAGAACTTAAATTCTCAAATTGCAAGCAGCAATGTATGTACAACGATGATATTGTCCACTCATGCGCTCCCATTGCGGAGCTTCAATGGAAATATAGATAGATTCTAGATGAAGGGCTTTATAGTGTGCATAACTGTGATTCCACCTCAATAGCGGGGGTTTCATAATCCTCTAATTTAGGCATGATCTATGGGACTGCCTGATGTTATGTTTTAGGCATAATCGTCGAGATCATCTGTAATTTCAAAACATCCCAAATTACATAATTACCGGACTGAGCAAACACTAGACTCAACACCCATCGAACTAGACACCCACTGGATTGGACACCCATCGGAATCGACCTTCATAGTTCCAAACAAACCCTTGTAAGTCCAAAATCTATATCCACTTGACAAATCCGGACTATTGAACTGGTCACCGTATTTTTTAATTGGTTGACTTTTGAACTGGTCACTGTAATTCCGAACTCGTTGACCACCAAATTGGTCACCAAAATTCCAGACAGGTTGATTACTGAACTATTGTTCGTAATTCTGGACAAGTTGACTATCAAATTATCATACCTTCGAAATTCCAGACACATCATCATGATTCCGGATTGGTTGACTACCGAACTATCATACCTCTAGAATCCCATACACATCACCATAATTCCAAATTGGTTGATGTTGGAGTTAGACATTTGCGGAAGCACGTGAACAACACAAGGAAGAAGAAGAAGCTTGGAGCACAACACACAATACTGAATGTATTACCACTAGAATGTACAAAGATAAGTAGCCCATTAGGGCAATAGGCATATATACAAGCCAGGGGAAAAACCTCCTAAAGAGGGAAAAAGGGCCCCGGTAGTCCTAGAGTTTTCACACACATCACTACCTAAATATATCAACAAATCCCCCTTGGGAGTGATGCGGTGAACAAGCAGCTAGCACTCATGTATAAGGAAGTGCCAAGCTATGTGGAATCAATCCACAAAAGGAAGTAAGCCCAAAGCTTTGCGAAAAGCTTCAAACTTCTCCCTAGGCAAAGCCTTCATAAAAAGGTCTACAATGTTCTCCTACGTGGGCACGTATGCCAAGCTGATCTCCCCAATAGAGAACCTCTCCATGACATAATGATAATGCACCTCAATGTGCTTAGTGCGAGCATGGAACATAGGGTTCCTCAAAACTCCCAATGCACTCTGACTCTTAGTGAAGATGGTGGTGGCAGAAGACTGACCAACACCCAAATCAACCATAAGGCATCTGAGCCACACACACTCAACAGTCGTAGTGAAAGATGTCCTACACTCAGCCTCACAACCAGAAGTGGCCACAGTAGGCTGCTTCTTGCTCAACCAAGATATACATGAGCTACCCAAGCGCAAAGCAAAAGCCACTGGTGAACACACGAATGTCATAGCAACCAGCCCAATCACTATCAGAAAAAGCATGCAAATCTGGCAGTAGTGATCCCCCCTTGGGATAAAACAATCTAAGTAGTCGGGTACCACTCAAGTAGCGAAAGATGCGCTTAACTGCCTACCAATGCTTGGCACATGGCAATGCGTAAACCTGCTCATATGTGAGACAACAAACTAAATATCTAGCCAAGTAATGCATAAGTAAATCAAGCATTCAACAACCTACTGATAGAGAACAACATCAAATGAATCTCCATCATCATGAAGACTCAATCATAAACCTGTCTCCATAGGAGTGGCAATAGGCTTACAGTTTTCAAGGCCAAAACGTTGCAATAATGTGTCAATATATTTTTTTTGGCACAAAGCCATTCCACCATCAACTTGCATAAACTGAATGCCCAAATAGTGATGCAAATGCCCCAACTCAGACGTCTCAAACAAGGCATGCAAATCAGCCTTATAATCAGCAATATGTGTGTCATGAGGTCTAGTGAGCAACATGTCATCAGCATACACCACAATGATAAGAAGCACATCATTAGCACACTTAACATATAAGGTGCTTTTAGTTGGACTATTCTCAAAACCATGTGCAATGAGATAGGCATGTATCTTTTCATACCAAGCACATGGTGCTTGCTTTAAACCATATAACGCCTTCTTTAACCTGCACACGTGGTTTTCATGCCCTTTTTGCACAAAGCCACGAGGCTGAAAAACATACACTTCTTCACGCAAGTCGCCATTCAAAAATGTTTTTTTAATGTCCAACTAATGTACATTCCAACCATGATGAGCTGCAAGTGCATAGATGCTACAAATAGTAGTCATTCAACAAGTAGGAGCAAAGGTTTCATCAAAATCAATGCCTCTTTCCTATGCATAACCCTTTGCAACAAGCCTAGCCTTATACCTGTCAACTGTTCCATCAGGTTTACGCTTCAGCTTGTATACCCACTTAGTGCCAATGGCCTTCTTGCTAGGAGGCAAGCCACATGAAGACCATGTACCATTTTTCATGATAGCATCATATTCAGATTGTGTTGCAGCCATCCAATGATCAGAAGTTTGTGCTTCATCAAATGAAACAAGTTCATACCATAGCAAAATCTGGAGGCAGCCATACCATAGCGATCTGATGCAAAAGAGGCACTATGAGAACCTGACCAAGTACGATATGATAGAGGTGCATCTAATTTGCTATCACGCAAAGTTTGCACCATTCATTTTGGCATAGTTTTTGCCTGCTCAATATCAGCTCTCTCATCAACAAGTGCATCATGTAAATCTGCATAAAAAATGGAATGATCTGCATCATCACATGAAACCTGCAAAGGAGAAGTTGCCTCATTAGGACCATCACTAGACTGTCCACCTGTAAAAAAGAGGTAGCAAAGTATCATACATGTCTTTGGAGCGAACAGATGTCTCCTTAGTACATGAAAGCAATGGCTGAATAGCATCTTCCACAAAAACAACATCACGGCTAACCAGAATGCATTTAGTCTGTGGATGATACAGATGATAGCTTTTACTTTCAGAACTGTACCCAACAAAATACATTTTACTGCTTCATCATCCAATTTTCTATGATGTTGTTCAGGCACTAATGCATGTGCCAGACAACCAAAAACACACAGATGAGCAACAGATATCTTGGGACCATTCCAAGCCTCATATGGAGTGATAGACTACATCGCTTTAGTGCAACACCTGTTAAGTACATATGTTGCACACATAACAGCCTCAAACCAAAAACTATGTGGTAAAGCGTGACTCTTGACCATACACCTTGCCATCTCCAGGAGTGACCTGTTCTTCCACTCAGCAACTCCATTCTGTTGAGGAAAAATCATCAATGAAATCACTAAGTAAAGATAATTTCCAAAAGAAGGAGTCTGCATAGGACCACATACATCACTATGAACAAGCTAGAATTTCTATGTAGCTCGAACTGAACCATCTTTTGGAAATGAGGAACGCTGTATTTTGCCCAAAAAAATATAGCCTTCACATACATGTTTACCAGGTGCCTCGAGTTTGGGCAAAGAGGGCACCATTTAAGATTTTTGTAGGCATAGCAAACTAGTAAAATTCAAATGACCAAAGCATGCATGCCAAAGCTTTGCATTTGACATAGCCCGAGAATCATGTACTGCACATGCTAAACCATTCACAGATTTTTCATAATCTATGAGCTTATACATCCCATGAGATAAAATGCCAGAAGCAATAATCACATCGCCATTTGATAGATCATGAACTGCACATCTGTCATCAACAAGTTTCACAACCAAGCCAATCTTGGCTAAAGCCAAAACTGATAACAAATTCTTCTTGATCCTTGGCATAAATAAAGCATCTGACAAAGTGAAAGAACTACCATCAACAGTAGTCAAAATGATGTTACCAACTCCCATGACAGGATAAGAGGAGTTGTTGGTGCATGTGATAGAATTCCCTATAGGGGCAGGCTCCAGTGAAGAGAAGAAATTGCACCATGAGTTAATATGTTTGGTCGCCCCACAATCAAAGTACCAAACATCTAAGTCTACTATAGGCATGCACTGCTCATGAGAAGATGGGTCAAAACTACAAACAATAGTAAATGCCCATTCTTCATCTTGCACAAGATTAGCAGACTCTGTTTTCGGTGTAGAGGCCTCTGCAACAACCATTTCGGCCTCTTTCTTCTTTGCCTCTTTAGCATCTAGTTTGGGACAGTTCTTAATGACATGATCATTTTCTTTATAGTATTTGCAAAACAATTTCTACTTTTCTGATTTCTTCTCATCTTTGTCTTCGTTCTTCAATTGTGCAAAATTAGTAGATATTTTCTTGCTAGTTGAAGAGCTCCATTTTCCTTTGCCCTTCTGACTAGCCAGGAAATCTTGATCTGCAACACACATAATAGACCTGTTTTGCCTAGACTGATCTTCCTACAATAGAACAAAAACTAACTCTTCAAATGTTAAGGCATTTGGATTGCCTTTCATCATCAACCAAAGAGTAGAAGCAAACTCCGATATGAGTCAGGAAGACCATTCAAAATAGTCTGTACAAGTGAACTATCAGGAAGAACTTCATCAATAGAAATCAATTGTTCCTTCAAATCCTTGATCTTTGTCAAAAAACTATCCATAGAATCACCTTCATTCATGTGCTCACTCTCCATTTGTTTTCAGAGGTAAGCAACACGAGCCTCATTCCTAGCCTGGTACAATGTGGTAAGTGTATCCCAAGCATCCTTAGTTGTTCTGCAAGAGTGAATGTGAGGAATAATGGCATGTTTGATAGACAAAGCTATCAATGCATGTGTCTAGGCATCTCTGCCATCCCAACAAATTTGCTTTGCAATAGGTGCAACAGAAACCGAAGCATGAATAGGAATCTGTAGAATATCACTATCTTCGACACTTTCTGCATCAACTTTAGTACTTATAGTTGTAACATTTGCAGGTGTGATAGGATGTTTTTCAACACCCTGTACAATGTTCCATAGTCCTTTTGCAACCAATACATGTCGCATCATATAAGCCCATAACGGGTAGTTGGTACCATCAAACTTATCCTCAACAGCCAATATACGAAATACATCACAATTTCAACCATGGCCGATGACTGAAATACCTTGATGCAAAAAATTGATTGTATCTCAAAAAGTTGAACAGAACTGCCCAGACAAATTCTGCTAAACCTGTAGCAGACTTCGAGATGCGTATACTAGCAAACCAAAACTAGTATATACCTTTGGCACAAAAAGATGAAATAGCCTACACAAGCGCTATGATAGTGCATTCAAAGGCCAAAACGAGCTCAGATCGCGATTTTGGCACCACATAGCAAAGTTGGTTTGATCTCTGAAACACCTTGAGTATGCTTACCAAAATTTGTGCGATTTTGAGACCGCAATCGGAGAGGTGTCAACAATGCCCTAGATGAAGCAGTGACCTTCTCTGATACCAATTGTTGGAGTTAGATGTCTACGGAAGCACACGAACAACACAAGGAAGAAGAAGAAGCTTGAAGCACAACACATAATATTGAATGTATTACCACTAGAATGTACAAAGATAAGTAGCATGTTAGGGCAATAGGCATATATACAAGCCAGGGAAAAAAGTGCCCCAATGGTCCTAGAGTGTTCACACTCATCACTACCTAAATATATCAACAATTGACTATTGAAATGTCATACCTCCAAAATTTCAGTGTAACTAAAATATATGCCCTGGCTAGCCTTTTGACTAGACTCACACAGATCATCTAGAATGTTTGTTGGTCTCATGTAGACCTCATCATAAATGTCCAAACTCTCATAATGGCTTCTCCTCATAATGGGGGCTGTACAACTTAGAGTACCATGGATCATTTGCGGTGTAGGTGGAGTACTGAGTATATCTAACCCCCCCCCTCAATGTTCACCTATGTTGAACTACCTTCTTGGTCCAATGCCAAGCTTTGGAAGATGTCGATGCGGTTGTTCTTTCCTCAAAGCCTTGGTGAAAATGTCTACTCCATTTTCACTTGCTCGACAATAGCTCAACTCCACAACTCTGTCCTCGATCAACTCTCGCACATAGTGATACTTGATTTCTATGTGCTTAGTACATGCATGACAAACAAGATTCTTGGCCATGGCTATGCAACTTTGGTTGTCGCATCTCAACCTTGTAGCCTCCTGTCCTTGAATTTGTATATGCCATAGGATCCTTGTCAACCATACTGCTTCACATGGAGCAAAACATGTTGTGTTGTTCTCAGCTTCGATAGAAGATAGGGCTACAGTTGGTTGCTTCGTACTCATCCAAGAAACAATCCGTGAACCTATAGAGAACCAATATCCAAAAACTGATTTTTTGGAATCAATATCCCCTACCCAATTTGAGTCACAGTATCCACATACAGATGATCCTTCACCGTAAGTTGAATAGTAGGCATCCTTGTTGTTGGGGCAAATGATTCTCCAAAGTCAATGCCTTCAAAATGGGAATAGCCATGTGCAACAAGTCTAGCTTTGTACTTCTCTAAAGTATCATCTGCCTTGTATTTTAGTTTCCATGTCCACTTGGTGCCGATGACCTTCCTGTTTGGAGGTCGCTCCACTAGCTCCCAAGTTCCATTCTTCATGATATTGTTGTATTCTGTTTGCATAGCAGTTCTCCAATTCGGATCGTGGAGTCTTCCACACTTTTTGGCTCCTTTGCTCGTTTGTCGATAATCTTAGCCATCAATGTTGAGTTTACAATATGGGCCTCTACCCGTCTCTATTCCTCTATTCTCTATGATTGCCTTGGACCATATGCAACTTGTTCAATTGAATATGAGATGGGATTTGTAGAACCATAGAGTTGCCTCACTCACCGTGGTAATGGCTTTTCCACTTGCGCGACAACTGGTTGGTGGCTACTCAAAGTAAAATTCATTTGATTTGTGGAACATACAACACTTTTGAAAGCTTTCTAATGCCCCCGTTATGGTTAATGAAAGACGTTGTACCTTTGCCCTTAGTAGGACATCTTGCATTGTTACCTACCTTTACCATGATGGGTTCCTCTAGAGGCTATAGGGAACTATAAAGGCCTTTTCTGCTTGTCATGTGACAAGAAGCACCACTGTCCAATACCTGTGTGTCATCGGTAGTTGAATCTTCAACCGAGGAACACATTTTCTCTACCATAACAAACAACTCAAGCTCAGTTTCAATAGTGTTAGAAACCTCCTTGCCTTTGCTGCTTTTAAAAGAGCCACTCTTTTCCTTCGCATTCTTAATGTGACAGTCATGGATTATGTCGCCTTTCTTCTTGCAGTGGAAACACTCTCCCTTGAACTTCTTCTTGTCCTTCTTCTTTTTGTCCCCATATTTCGAAGAATCAATTTTGGTACCTTTGGAATTTACCATGAATGCAACTTCTCCTTTGCCACTATCATTCCTTGCCTTGAGCTGCAACTCCTCCTCCACGAGGCACTGAATTCTTCAAAGGTTAGTGGCTGTGGTTTGATCTTGGTATTAAGGGCAGTTACTCGACCATCAAACTTCCTTGGACAAACTCAGAGATAATGCCAAGCTAGCTCTTCACTTGACTTTGGTACACCTGCTCCCACCATTTGATCCCATAGATTCTTTATGCGAGTGATAGACACTAAAACAGTCTCCCCATCAACAAACCTTTCTACTGCTAGTTGATTCTCCAGCTAATACGTTCAATTTTTGGTGAATCGATTCTGAATCCATGTTTGATTTTGAGTTTCATATTGATTTCTCAATACGCTCCAAGCCTCACACTCCTTTTGTGGTGTGCTGAGTAAGAGTCAAAACACTATCAGAAGTACTTGTAACTAGAGTACAAAGTGCAACCACATTCCTACGCTTCCAAGCACGTAAAAGATCAGCATAAGGAGGAATCATTAGACTAGGATTATTTGAGTCAGGTGTTTCTAGGGGCTCACAATGAGTCCCAAGTATAGTATCGAGTAGCTCATAAGAGTCAAGGCTAGAAGTGATCTTAAACTTCCACAAGGTGTAATTAGTACCATCGATTTTACCTTCTATAAAGGCTGGTGGTCGTATCCACAATGTTTGCACGATCAACATCATTACTGCTCTGATTTGTGTTCCACATGCTCCTGCTGATGAACCACCTTGATTCCCAACAGCAGATGATGACACACCGCTTGACATCTTCTCTCTTAAGTCGTTCAAAGACTTCTACGACTTCTACATTTTTGCTTCTGCAATACTCAAAGCCTCCTAAGCTCTAATGCCATGTTAGAAAAAATGATAAAAAACAAATAATGCAACATAATTGGATCGTCATGTAGAGTAGTGAGAAGCAGAACACACTAACAAAAATGTACATAGATAGAGAGATAAAGAACTCAAATTCTCAAATTGCTAGTAGCACTGTATGTACAACGATGATATTGTCCACCTGCGTGCTCCCATTGTGGAGCTTCAATGGCGATATAGACAGATTCTAGATGAAGGGTTTTATAGTATGCATAACCATGATTTCACCTTAGTAACTAGGGTTGCCTAATCTTGTGATTTAGGCATGATCTCCGAGACCACCTAATGCTATGTTTTCGGTGTAACTATTAGGATCATTTGTAATTTTGGAACATCCCAAATTACATAATTACCGGACTAAGAAAAACACTAGACTGAACACTGTTAAATGTTAAATCGTTAAACTTCCAATTTCAGACTCAAAATACTTTCAAGTTCATACGTTTCCGAACCTTTCCTAACCGTAAATTACCTCTTAGCCACGTGGGTCCTTGGGAGTGGTAGGGGTCTGTTAGACAGAGGCCCTGTACTATTTTCCCAACTTATTACACAATCATAATTACTTCTAGCGTCTTAGCTCCGTGCGCAATTCTGAACAACCGATGACTGTTCGTTGTACTGGACTTAGAATTTCTGGACTAATCCTGCTATGATGGTCTGAGCAGTAGTCCAGTGACTTGTGTCCAATAGAATAATCTACTTCAGTAAATGAAGATCACCTAATACATACTTCTTCAGAACAGACAGGTATACCAAACACACACACACACACATATATATATATATATATATATATATATATATATATATATATATATATATATATATATATATATTGAAATTATATAATTCATCGTATACCAATTACGAGCAACAAATGTCCTGACAACAAGCGACTTGTTACAGGCTTAACAATGACCTACTTGCTCTTCAACCGTTACAGATGCTAGTTTTTTTCTTGTGATCGGAATCAACAGTGAACGTAGACGCCTGCATCGAACTTGGTCACTTACCAAAATGGTTAACATGCGATCAGTTCGGAACTACTTCCATACTTCCTTGTTCAGTATACTACTAACAAGTAACACACTGCACTTATTAATACTCAGAGACACAATCAACCATTACCGAACAGATTCGTAACACAAGATTACTAATTCGCAACTCTGCACTACGGAGTGAATAAACGACTAACCAAGCACAGAACAGAACAGAAATCAACACAAACAATACTCAGACTTCGTAACAGTGTAATAATAATCTGACAAATAATCAGGCGAACAAACTGGCAATTCCAAGAAAAACCCATTTCTCACAACCGTTTCTCACAAGTGTCTCTCTCTCCATTCTCTTTACATTGCTTTATATATCTTTTTCAAGATGCGCGTACCAACTTTTTTTGCACGGATTTTGATAATTCCGGTATATCAGGCGGTCATTACGTCTGTCCCACTCCGGCGACCGTCTAACACTGGCACGCATGGTGGACTCGAACCCGCAAGTTCCATAAAATTTTTTTCAGAGTTATGTTCAGATTCATAAATGATATTGGGAGCACCCTGTAGATTCTGTAAACTAACAGTATTTTTTTCGCCACTTTGGTGCGTCTGATTGTTTGTGTCAGTGTTCTGCTCCCAATTCACCTGTGTCTGCACCTGTAACAGTTCTTTTTGCAATTCTTTAATCGTCTGTTTGTATTCTTCAAGCTGATTTTCCTGTCGTTTAATGACGGTCATGAGATCGTTTTCATGGTTGGACACAAAACAAGACCGTCTTTGATCAATTTGGGGAACAAGTATATCCAGCCATCTTCTACGAAAAAGTTTCCAAGTATCATGTACATGATTATACAATTGTTGTTTCAGTGACTCGATATCTATCTTTGTCATCAACGTGGCATCCAATTCAACGCCTTCATTATTTAATAACTGGGTTTCCATTTCCTGTAAAACTTGTATTCGTGAATGCAAAACTTCATTTTCTGCTTGTAGGTTGGCATTCATGATAGAAAAGCTCATCATTTTGTCTTGTATCTGTTTTTGTATATTTTTCTGCCACTGGTTAAATTATTGAAAAAACTTTTTAGCGTTAATCAACTTTGCTACTAATTGTCGTTGGTTACTCTGTAACTCCTTCAGTAAGCCTTCTTTGTCATCCAGTTCATTTTGCATCTGTTTCATCTTTTCTAATAATGAATTGGAATTATTCATATTAGCAAATAATATTTCTTTTTCCTGCTGAATCATTTGTTCTTGTTGACGCAAATAATCAGAAACTTCTTGTAATTTATTTTGCAACCCTGTCACATAATTTGGTGGGAGATTATCATTTGGCAACTTCCTTGGACTGACAGTTTGTAAGTGGTCTTCCATTCTGCGTTTAGTCGACAGCCTAAAAGGCGTTCCTACTGCCTTGTTCTGTTCTCTATTATCTGTGTGAAATAAATTTTCAGACGATGTAGAAATTTGTTCTGCTTCCTCTTGCTCTGCACTATGTGGATGTCCTGTGTCTATCATGTTATGATCACAGGAATTAATATCTTGGGACCATCTCAGCTTCTGCTCTTTCACCGACTGCACGAATTTGAATATAGCAGCTAAATATACTGCTATTCTGCTACTGGTTTGGGATCTTCGCTTATCCCCGACAAAGATTTGTGTATAGAGATAGTTATATAGCCAGTGTGTCCAGCTAACTCTACCACCTCCTTCGGCATGTACTAATGGTGAGAAATTTTCTCTAGACATCAAATCAAATTTAACTAAGGAACATAGTCTCTCCAAATACCACTTGAATTGTTCACGGCGATTATATGTGGCATTTTTCATCATGTAATATCTTATGCGGCCTTCACAGTTTCCAAATTCTTTTCTCAGATCATCAATCGAACATTTAGGAAAACGTGCATCATCATACAGCGGCAATTTAAATACGGTTGAAACTAACTGTGGTGAAAATTGTACCTGGTTTAAAATGAGGCCTTTTGTTCGTCGCATGCTGTGTAACTGATTCTCTGCATCTTCATTACCTGTCCACTGCTCCCATGGTAACTTAGTAAACTGGAGGAGTCTGATCCTCCGTAGCCAGTTCTCATTCCTCCTAGAATGGATGTCGAGCTCTATTTTAAATTCTGTGGAAAATGATATGTTGTTATGCTGAACCTTTAATGTTGCAGAAGTCATTGAGTCATCTTCATCATCCTCTAATGTAGTGTCTGTTGTAGTCACAACACGGTTCTGTGCAGTTGCGCGCTTCCTGAGTCGCCATCTTAGTATATCGGATTCAGGCATGGTTATAAGGCTCGTAGAAAAATAATATGTTGAATATTTGTTAACTAGCACCAAAGCTCGAAGAATACTATACTGAAAAATACTATGCTGGGCATACGCATTTTATAAGCACCAGAGCTTGAACTGCCTTTTGCTGGAATGATTATATTTCATTCGGGCATGACACTTCATTCCCCTTACCAAAATTGTAGCATAAAAAATCATCATTCTGCATTTTATCCCGTAGATCGATGCTGGACTTAGCAAGTCTTTTACATGTGCGAAAAAGTATCATGAAACAAAACCTTGGTATCATACTCAATTCGAACTCATCGTTACATTGCGAAATCGTATGACCGAATTTTACTATTCTTCTATGAGGCCTTCGAGGTACATATTCCTGGCTAATCTAAATGTACGAGCTATTTTTTTCTTAAGGGTTTCTAATAATTGCTTCAGAGTGTCGGGTTCTAAAATCTGCGCATCTATTCTGACGGAACTAAGTGCGATTGCTTCAGTAAGCAAAATTTCGGCCTGGGTTTGCAAAAAGGCCTCCTGTAAATAAAAATCATTGGATAATGTAGCGTCCCGGGATGTCTTCATTTCGGTGACTTTCTGCTGCATATCCGTGACTCGATCCTTCTGATTTCGCAATTGGTTGTCGAGTCGCTCGCATTGCTGGTTCTGAAATTCAATCGTTTTGGAATATGCATCTCGTTCTCTTCGAGCATCTGCCAGATCTTTTTGGTATTTTGCTTCCCTGGTTAATTGGTGTCTCAGCATTCTGTTTACCTCGTCCAAACATTCCTGGGCTCTTCGTAGCTCGTCTTGGACTTGTTCTGCTTCTTTCTGTTGGTCGTGATTCTTCTGGATGGTTTCCTGCAACTGGGCCTTCGTTTCTTCGACCAATTCATGAGCTGAGGTTTTCTTTTTTTTGGAGTGCGGTCTTTAATTCCCGGATTTCTTCGTGTGCTGCGTGTAATAGCTGATCTTTGGCGGCAAGCTGCTCTAGTGCTGCATCCCTTTGCTGTATCAAGGCCTGTTGTTCCGAAAACTGTGCTTGGAGGTCTGCTAATTGTGTCTGTAATTGATGATTCTCCGCTTTTACGGCGTCAACTTCTTCTTGGAGTGGGGTGATGTCGGCTTCCAAGAGGTCGACTTTGTGCTGTAGGTCTTGCCGAATGGTATTTGCGACCTCACTCAGCTGTACCGGAAGTTGTTGTGAGAGGGTAATGAGCATTTGGCCCATGGCAGCCAGTTCAAAAAAGACCGGAACAGTGGAAAGAAGAAGTGGGTGTTGTGGTGGTGTAGAGGTTTGGGTATGGATTTGGGGGGATGTCGGGGGTGAATAATTGGGGGAGGATGAAGAGGATTCGGAAATTGGCGGCGGGAAAGGGTCGACTGGTGGGGATTGAGGATCAGGGGATGCAGGGTGAGTTACTTGATGGATGGGTTGGTGTTCACCTGTAGTGTGGGCGATGGTGGATTCTACGGCCTTCAGTAGGGTGTTGAGTGTGCTGTCGATCACTTGCTGTTCATCTTCTCGTCGTGCTGATGCCTCTTCGGTTGAGACTGGTTCTGTTTCTGTGTGATTCTACTGGTCGTGGTGGTCGGCCGATGATTCGTTGTGGATGGAAGTGGCTGTGTCATGGAAGGTCTCTTCTTGTTCTTCGTTTCGAGTGTCTTGATTCTTTTCGGCGGATCCTTGTGCTTCGCTTTCTGAGGAGCTGATCCGAATTCTCTTATTGCGGAAGAGTTGGTTGATCTCCTCATCTTCTTCTTCCTCGTCGTCGAGTGGTTGAACTGATTCTTCGAGTCTAAGTACGGGACTTTGGGGTGGTGGTTGTGCGGCAAGGATGGCTGGGAAAAGGAATGAGATGATATGGGGAAGGCGAGAGCGCGGGGTGGTACCCTTTTGTAGTTGCTTTACTATAGCTACACATTCTTTATGGATTCTAAGGAAAAAATACGAGGCGAAGTTTATGGGTTATCGGGCAGCTAAATCTAAAGCGGAATAGAATGGGCGTGAGATGCCGTAGGTGCGCTTCTGTAGGTTGAGTATGGCGACTAAGAACTGCAGGGTGGATCGTTCGGGTTCGGGGCGGCAGAGAATGGCGTATTCGTTGGATGAAGAGCAGGGGAATAGTTCGGTCATGCGGGCGGGGGGAATACTAGGGCCATTTTCACGGCCTTGCGGATTGAGGCGGTAGGCTTCAGCGAAGGTTTGGAAGGTGATGACTGTTCGCGAGGGGAGCGAGAGGAAGACCCATTGGCGTTTGGTGGCGGGGGACTGAGCAATGGTGGTGATGATTTGCGTGAAGAAAGGATGGGCTTCTACTAAGTGCCAAGGCAACTCAACGAAGTTGGCCAACCCTCTGCAACGCAGGTATTCACCTACCTCTGTAGGGACACCATCGCGGAAGGCAGCGTAGTTTGCTAGCGCTTCCATGGCGATTGCTGATACAGACTATGAACACGAATACAGAGCAAAAGGGGTCGCATAGAACACTAACACTCACCACAGTAGCGATTTTTTTGGCGTTGCCTAAAGGGTTAAATAGGAACAATACGGTGGGGTGGAAAAGGGGGTTGGGTATCATTGTGCGGTGCGGGACTGATGCTTGTTTTCATGCAGGCATGCGTACTTGAGTGACTGGTAAGGGGGCGGCCAAAAAGTTTTTTCAAAACACGGCTATTTATAAAAAGAAGAAAGAAAAGATTAAACAAAACGCGGTTCACCGCCGAAAAAATTTAATGCGGGCTAGGGGCGTGATGATATGGCTGCAGCTTCGACCCATTGATTACTTTTGGGAGTGGATTTCCGGTCAACGTGGTCAACCGAAAAGTTGCCGGACCGATTTTTTCTGAGATTTTGAAAGGGCCGAACCATCGTAGTTTGAACTTTCCTGCGGCTCTATCCGACTTTGCGTTGTAGAAAAGTACGAGCTGTCTGACCGAAAAGATTGGGGTTTTCAAATATCGATCATGTGTCTTGGCTTGCCTTAGTTGTACTTCGCGCATGGTTAAAAAGCTGAGCCATCGGTGCTCATCAAGTTCTCTGAGTGCGTCCATTCATGCTGTCAGCGAATCTTCCGGTAGCATCTTCTGAGTGATTGCTACACGCAGACTTGGGATGACTATTTCCATGGGTGCTATTGCTTCTAAGCCATAAGCTAGTTTGAAAGGTGTCAAACCTGTTGTTACCTTATATGTAGTTCGGTATGCCCATAATACTGCAGATAGTAGTTGATCCCATCTTTCCGGTGCTTCCATGATCAGTTTTCGGAGGATATTCAATAGTGATTTGTTTGTACTTTCGGCCAAACCATTGGCGCGAGGGTAATATGGAGAGCTGAGTTTGTGTGTCACTTGGAATGATTGGGTGAGTACCTTCATTAATTGATTTACGAAGTGAGTACCTTGATCTGTCACTAATTTGAGTGGTAAGCCAAATCGTGGGAAGACATCATTTAGCAGACATTTTGCTACTACAACCGCTGTAGCAGACCGTAAAGCCCAGGCTTCTACCCATCTCGTTGCGTAGTCTGTACAGGTTAGTATGTATATGTTGTTACTGAAGACTGCTGGAGGTGTGATTGGACCGATAAAATCTAATCCCCATTTTTGAAATGGTTCGAGTGGCATAATAGGCTGCAAGGGAAAGAAGTGTCGTTGCAGTGGTTGTCCAGATCTTTGACAATTATCGTAGTTTTTGACAAATTGGGCCACATCTCGGTACATAGTTGGCCACCAGAGACCTCCTTGCAAAATTTTTCGGTGAGTTAAATCTGTGGCAAAGTGACCACCAGTAGGGGTCGAATGAGCCATTGTGATGACCGAGTTAATTTCATGCGGAGGAACACATCGAAGTAAGATTCCGGTGTGATCTACATAATATAGTTCTCCAGCAACTAACTGGAATCGGCGGCTAAAGACTGCAATTTTCCTTCGAACTGCCTTGGCAGTCTCGGATGGAAAGCATCCTTCGGTGAGAAAGGTTAGAATCTGATCATAATATGTAGATGGTGCTTGTGATTCGGCAGTCTCATCGGTCAGTGGCTTAGAACTATAAATCGCTGGAGTCGTGTCATCTATGCCTACCGGCGCTTCACCAGAATCTAGACGGGATAAGAAATCGGCTAAGGCATGTGCATTTCCGGGTCGGTGAATGACTTCATAATCAAATTCCTGCAAGAGTAGCACCCATCGTGCTAATCGTCCACCTAAATGCTGTTGTCTTACTAGATAGACGAGGGCAGCATGATCCACATGGAATGTGAATTTCCGGCCTAGTAGATAATGTCTGAACTTTTTTATGGAGTAAATCAAACCTAGACATTCTCTTTCGATGGTAGAATAGTTCTTTTCTGCAGGTGCAAGCCTTCTGCTGGCGTAATAAACAGGGCGAAACCACTTATGTGTTTGCTGCATCAGAATACTGCCGATCGCAATATCTGAAGCGTCGACAAAAACATGGAACGGATTGTCCCAGTCTGGTGGTTGTAAGATTGGTGCCTGCGTCAATAAATACTTGAGTCGATCAAATGTGGTTTGACATTCTTGAGTCCATTCGAAATGTCGGGGAGTTTTTGTGATTAGCCTGTTCAGTGGTACAGCCAGATGAGCAAGCCACCGTAAGTGTCTGCCGTGCCACCGTATTTGACCCATAAAACGCATTACTTCTTTTGGAGTGGTGGGTGTCGGGGCTTCTAAAATTGCTGAAATCTTATCTGAATCTACTTGGATACCTTGTGCCGATACAATGTGGCCAAGTAATTTGCCACATGAGACCGCAAACACTGATTTGTTTGGGTTCAAGCAGAGTCTATATTCTCTGCATTTCTGAAAGCAGCTCCGTAAATGGAACAGGTGTGCTATCATTTTCCCAAAAATTGAAAAATCATCGAGATATACTTGCATAAATGAAGTCAGATAAGGAGAAAATATTTCTTGCATACATCTTTGAAATGTGCTTGGTGCGTTTCTCAATCCAAACCACATTACCGTACAAGCAAAGACACCCCAATTGGTAATGAAGGCAGTTTTTGGTATATCCTCTTCAGCCATTCTAACCTGATTGTAACCACTGTATCCATCTAAGAATGAATACATTTCATGTCCTGCTACTCTATCAAGCATGGTATCCAGAAAGGGGATCGAGAAAGGATCCGGTACTGTTGCTGCGTTTAATTTTCGGTAGTCTACACAGATTCGTAGTTGCTTATTTTTCTTTGGCACGATCACAATTGGTGAAATCCATTCAGCATGTTCTACTGGTACGATGAATCCAACTTTTAATAATCTATCAAGTTCGGCTTTTACCTGTGATGCATAATTGGGATTCATCCGGTAGCTAGGCTGCTTATTCGGTTTAGCTTCAGGTTTCAACATGACTCTGTGCTGATAGATGCGCGGATCTAATCCTTTCATATCTTTGTAATCCCATGCAAAGACGTCTGAGAATTCGCGAAGTAGTCGAATCAAATCAGCTTTAAATGTTTCCGGTAAGTTTTGCCTTATCTTTATAGGTCGTGGATGATCTACGTCTCCTAGATTGTACGAGGTCAACTGGTCTTCGGAGATATAAAACTGTTGTGGTTTCTCTGTATCGTCTGTTGACTTGAACAGTGATTGTAATTCGTCGTCATGTGTTGAAACAGTATCTTCCTGCTTAGAATTCCCGGTGATCGGTACAATTGTACAAACTGAAGTACTCTAGTTATCTATCACAGACTGTAGATCAACAGTCCCTAAGGTCATTAAATCAGCGTTATTCTTCAGAAATTCCTCTTCTTCATCATCTGATAGTCCATCTAACATGTGGACTGGTTCAGCAAAATATGGTCTAGCGTGTAGTTTACAAGGTTGTATAGCATCTAATTTTACCACATATTTATGATTGGCATCTTTAAATGTAAGCTCTTGTGCAGACCAGTCCTGTACTACCTTTACATGCTTCAGCTAGGGTCGACCGAAAAGAAGGTTGTAATCCAAAGTGGATTCTGGCAGGTCTAGTATAACAAAGGTCATTTTAAAGGTCGTACCTTGTAAAGTGATGGGTACATTTCGCACAAGTCCTACAGGATGGACTCTATATTGATATGCCATTCTGACAAAAAATTGAACTGGTTCGATTTCGGTCCATCCTAACCTTTTGCATAATGCTGCGGTCGCAATGTTAACACCAGAGCCTCCATCAATCAATACTTGCGTGATCTTATGCTTCTTATACCATACTGTAATTAAGGGAACTGAATGATCAACCGTAGAATCAGGTTCCGGTTGAACTGCTGCTGTCGCCGGAATACAAGAAGGTACCGGACTGAATTGTTGCTGGAACTGTTGTCGAATCCTAGGTACTAATGCCAGTAGTTGGCCGAGAGGCAGAGTGATAGATGCCTTGGATAAAATTTCCCAGGCCTGTTGAGATTGGTTATCCTGCTCTTTTGAACTTAAGGTCTCTGCTGATGCAGAAGTATCTGCTGTTATGTCTACTGCTGATGATGGCTCCACTGCTGCTTCCTTTTGTTGTGTTCCTTCCTTTGTCGACGAGGTCTGAGTCACCGGAATAGGTTCTGGGAACACTGATGGTTCTGTTGCGGTCCAGTGACTAGCCTTGTTATACATCCTATGTTGTTCTCGTATCCCCGGTTCGAATATTTCTGCTGCTGACTGCAGCTGTTTACCTGATCGGGTCTGGACTGTAGCAGTTTGCATTTCTACCAGTGTAATTTGTACCATGTTGGCCATCGGGTTTTGCCGCTCCTTCTTCCTTTGATCATACTCAGCTCCATCCTTGCAAAATCTTCTAATGTGTCCGAATTCACCACAAAAATGACAGCGTGGTGGTGGTAAATTAGGATTTTCCGGTGGTGGCCCGTTCTGACAGCGATTTGGATTATAGTTGTTATTCCTCTGTCCTTGGTAATTTCGATATCCTTGCTGCTTGTTGTTTCTCATTTGTGGAGGCACATAATGATTGGCTGGCTGCCCTTGTTCCTGGATAATTGCATTGACAGTCGCTGTTCCCTGTACTCTAGCGTTGTATGCGCAGTGTTCGGTGGTGTGTCCGGCAATGTTGCAGATAGCACAGAATGTCTGATTAAGTGCGCAATTGGTGCTGGTATGTCCTGAATTTTTGCATGTGGTGCAATATACTTGTTTGGTCATATCTTCGGCAACATGTTTGTTTGTTTTTGCCCACTCCAGATCTTCTGTAAATCCGTCGACTTTGTTTTCCAGCTGTAGAGTCATTGCGATGACTGCATCAAGTGTCATAGCTCCGACACATCTTATGATCATGATCTGCTTAAGTTGAGGAACCAAGCCATTGATGAACCACTGAGTAATAACATCATCTGGTAAGTTAGCATGAGCCGGTGGTAGCTGCCTTAAGTGTGTTCTGAAAAGGGTAGCATATTCCTGTACATATTGATTCACTCTCTGTCTGTTATTCTGCAGATAATCAAAAATTTCGGCTGGATTCTTTTTAACCTGAATCGCTGCAAAAAAGCATCTCGAACTGCTTCATAGGTGCCGAAATGATTAATATCATATTCTGTGAGCCACCTGGCTGCTTCATTGACAAGTGTAGATTGAAAGACAATGGCTTTGTAGGCCGGATCCGGTGGATGGTTGAGGACGGCGTAGCTTATCTCGAAAGTGCGTACGTGAGCATCCGGATCATCTCCTGGAAATCCACCAAACTTCATGTATGTCACTCCTGTTGGAGATGGCCTGTGTTGACATAACTGTTGTTGTTGTTGTTGTTGTTGTCCGTTCATCGTGAATGTATTATAACTTCCGTCTGTATTTCTGGTTTGAATATTTGAACTACCGGAATCTATATGGTCTGATGGCACACTTTCCGGTGAAATGAGCTTGCTTACTATACTGCGAATTTCTGTGTCAAACAGCCTTCCTTCTTCCTTGGTGTCCAGTGTAGGAGAACTTGCTTCCAAGCGCGGCAGTTGGGCTGAAGATTCAGCAGAAAGTGCTAATTCGTCACCGAATAACTGAGATTCTCTTACCGAAATATCACCGGGATAAACCGAACTTGTGCCCGAATGCGGGGTCTTTTCGCCTTCGCTGATTTCTTTGCCTAGGGTATGTCTAGTCGTAAGTGAATCTAAATCCTTTTCCAAGAGTGTTAAACTAGCTTCCAACTGTGACTTGGTAGGTTCTGGAATTACTATATCTTCGACAGACTGTGCCGAAATAGTATTGGAATGTACCAGAGACGTAACACGTTCTACCGGAATATGACCGGAATTAGCTTTAACGTTCTGAACTTTCTTGACAACTGGGTCAGTCCTAGTTGTACTTCTACCTTCCAGAGTTGTCTTTAGTACTCCAGACTGATGGTTCTTGGGGTACGTTTCGCCAGACCGAGTAACCGACATTTATCATTTTCCGTATTAATCATGGAATATTACTAACGACACAGTTTGCAACAATCTGGTTCTGTTGCTACTGACAATCAAACAATAATCTGATTCTGACAGATGACTGGCAATCTTGATGCCACTTTCCCACAGACGGCGCCAAATGTTAAATGTTAAATCGTTAAACTTCCAATTTCAGACTCAAAATACTTTCAAGTTCATACGTTTCCGAACCTTTCCTAACTGTAAATTACCTCTTAGCCACGTGGGTCCTTGGGAGTGGTAGGGGTCTGTTAGACAGAGGCCCTGTACTATTTTCCCAACTTATTACACAATCATAATTACTTCTAGCGTCTTAGCTCCGTGCGCAATTTTGAACAACCGATGACTGTTCGTTGTACTGGACTTAGAATTTCTGGACTAATCCTGCTATGATGGTCTGAGCAGTAGTCCAGTGACTTGTGTCCAATAGAATAATCTACTTCAGTAAACGAAGATCACCTAATACGTACTTCTTCAGAACAGACAGGTATACCAAACACACACACACACACATATATATATATATATATATATATATATATATATATATATATATATATATATATATATATATATATATATATATATTGAAATTATATAATTCATCGTATACCAATTACGAGCAACAAATGTCCTGACAACAAGCGACTTGTTACAGGCTTAACAATGACCTACTCGCTCTTCAACCGTTACAGATGCTAGTTTTTTTCTTGTGATCGGAATCAACAGTGAACGTAGACGCCTGCATCGAACTTGGTCACTTACCAAAATGGTTAACATGCGATCAGTTCGGAACTACTTCCATACTTCCTTGTTCAGTATACTACTGACAAGTAACACACTGCACTTATTAATACTCAGAGACACAATCAACCATTACCGAACAGATTCGTAACACAAGATTACTAATTCGCAACTCTGCACTACGGAGTGAATAAACGACTAACCAAGCGCAGAACAGAACAGAAATCAACACAAACAATACTCATACTTCGTAACAGTGTAATAATAATCTGACAAATAATCAGGCGAACAAACTGGCAATTCCAAGAAAAATCCGTTTCTCACAACCGCTTCTCATAAGTGTCTCTCTCTCCATTCTCTTTACATTGCTTTATATATCTTTTTCAAGATGCGCGTACCAACTTTTTTTGCACGGATTTTGATAATTCCGGTATATCAGGCGGTCATTACGTCTGTCCCACTCCGACGACCATCTAACAACACCCACCGGACTCGACCTTTGTAGTTCCAAACAAACCATTCTAAGTTCGGATTGGATATCCACCAAACAAATTCGTACTATCGAACTAGCCACCGTAGGTCTGGACTGGCTGACTACTAAATTGATCACTATAATTGTGGACTTGTTGATCATTGAATTGGTCACCGAAATTCCAAACAGGTTGAATATCAAAATGGTCTACGTATTTCTAGATAGGTCGACTACCAAACTATCATACCTCCAGAAGTCCAAACACATCATCGTGATTCTAGATTGGTTGACTATCGAACTATCATACCTTCAAAATCCTAGACACATCACCATAATTATGGATTAGTTAACTACTGAACTGTCATACCTTCAGAATTATGGTGTGATTAAAGTGTATGCCCTTGCTAGCCTTCTAGTTAGACTCACATAGATCATCTATAACTTTTGTTGGTCTCATGTAGACCTCATCACAAATGTTTGAACTCTCATAATGGCTTCTTCTCATAATGGGTGCACCATGGATCATTTGCGGTGTAGGTGGAGTATTAAGTATATGTAACACTGGTTGGGTAGCTTCATTGGATCATCTTTCTTGGACTCTTGAGTTGGTACAACATAGATCATATATGTTGGTTTCTTCCCTACTACATGTATGAAGGCTTTGGCTCCTACATATGTCAAGTTCTTCTGGATTTCTTGACGAGTGGTTTTATTCTTTTCTCAATCAATGTTTGGATTATGTTTCTTTAGCCAAGGCATTCCAATGATAACAGGATTTATTAGACTCGATATTACATCAAAACATATGTGGGAATCATGGTCATCAAGTTGTACTCTTAATGGTGTGGTTTCCATGGTAATATTCCAAGATGCTAGAGGTCATCCATCTACTACTTCAACTACTATTGGTTTGTTCTTTTGAAGTACTAGAATCCTGTGTTTCTTAACCAATCCTTCATTGATGAAACATTGGGAGGCTCCTGGATCTACTATGGCTATAACGGAAGGGGTCTTCTTAGACATGTTTAATTTTAAAGGGGCAAGACATGCTTCTATGGGTTTTGTTGGAATTATGCAATCCTTTATTATCTCATGGTCCAATCGTACGATCTCCTTTACAATTGGTCTTCCTTGTTTCCCTGCTCTACAAGAGTGATTGAGACTCTAGAATTTGTTCTATTGTTGGGACAATTAATTGCAATACAATCGGGTTTCCCACAATAGATGCATAACTTGTTCTCTCTCCTTCTCTATTTCTCTTGTGGGGTTAGAGGTTGGAACCTAGTTACATCTATCTGCATAGGTTTAGACATAGGTTCTTCTCTAGGAGTGGGCTAGAAGGGTTTCCATTTTGGAAGTCTTCCTTCTACTTGTTTTTCTTGTTTCCTTTCAAAAATGAGGTTATCACATTGAATGGCTTGGGTGATGTATCCATTCAATGTCTTAACCTCTGGCATCGTGAGCAAAAGGTCCTTCTCATCATCTCTTAACCCACATCTAAATTGGCTTATGAAATAATCTTCATGCCAACTGAGATTGCATATCAATTCCCTAAATTTTGATGCATAGGAAGAGGCACTGTAGTAACCTTGACGTAGATTCTGTTGTTTTGTTTCTGCCACTTGACTCGTGTGTGCATCTCCAAATGTGGTGGTGAGATCTCAGGGAAACCCCCATAGTCTTGAAGTAGTGCCATGTTCTTCTCAAAGATTGGGGCAAACCATGATAATGCTTGATCATAGAGCAAAGTTTCAATAAAACTAATCTTAGATGCCTCGTTCCGATATCTATCAGGTTGCATTCATATGTACAATTTAACTTGCTGAAGAAATCTGCTAAACTTCATGCAATCACCATCAAAATTTCATGGCATGCAAATCTTGGGTTTCTTCATGAAGGATGAACTAGGCCATTGATTCACTTGAATGATTCCTTGATTTGCTTGAAGATTCCCTATTCGTTCTTATAATTCTTGGAAGAGTGCACCTACATGCACCGAATGTCCCATCTTGACTTGCGCCTGTTGATGAGTTAGGTCCTCGTCTCATTGCTGCAGATTCTATAGCGATGCCATAATCTGTTCAACTATGTTCTCCATGATGCTTGGCCTTGAAAAGAAGCTAGTCTTGCCAAAATGTCAGGGGAGCACTAGATTGTGCCCTTTGACTAAACTAGAAAATATTTCAGAATTGTACTTCTGATTATAAGATCACCCATGTAGAGAAAATAATACAAGAATATGTAACTAATACAAGAAGTCCCACAACCCATCATTGATAGGTATGGATGACTCAACTGGAGATGATACAAGAGATCCCACAATGCAGGATCATTGGTATGAAGCAAGATATTTGGATAACAAGAACTCCCTTCAAGGAGATGAACTAGCTACAAGGAATAACTGAGAAGCATCTTGTACTATGAGATCACAATAGGACAAGCCAAGATGTCTATGATACTAGATTAGACAAGAATAAAACAAAGGAGAGGACTAGAACTCGAGTTGGAACTTGCAAAGTACTTACTTGGACATCGCAACTCCTTGCGCTCCCAAGATTGGCATTAGCAAGATTGAGTATATATGTGGCTAACCCCTCCTTATATAGGTTTTGAAGGATAGTTCAACAATGGCGATTACAAATTGATGATGTCGTCAATTTGAAACAAGACCTCCAAGTGTCATAAGTAGGCAGATAGATAGTCAATCTTAGGGTTTTGGCACATTCTGGATGCAATGGAATTAGTTTCTCCAAATTTTGAACCAATTATGAGATATGGAAAGTCACATGGAATCTAAGGTTCATGATGGTTTCCTTTGTCCATGACATATCCTGAACTTCATGCTCATGTGCTCCTCTCTATGCATAGACATGTGCTTCTTTTACATGCATCATCATGCCAATCCACATACTCTTGTGCATCCAAAACTATTTCTCATGAAAAGAAAGCTTTTGAGGTAAACTAATGCATTCAATTTATCCTTTCGGTAAAGAAAATATGCACATACATCCATTCTTTTTAGTGCATAGATGTATACAAGTGCTTGAGCCTTTTTCTTTCCTTTCATTCTTTTTACCAATCTCACTCAATTGGTAGCTCCATTGTTTCAAAAGTACAAGGGTAAAATCCTCCTCCAAGTAACAATGCACTATTTATTATATTCCCCACTTCGAATGGAAAATGGAGTTAATTGTGTCCTCCCATAAGGTAAAGAGAGGCTAAATTCCTTTCGAAGTAAACCTCAAAGAGGTTTGATCAAAGTTGATGGTAGGAAAAGAGACTCAAAGGGTGTCAGAATCTCATGGTTTCACCTTAGCAATCTACAATTAAATGCAAAAATTGAATTCACACCTCACAAAATTCGACATGGACACTAATATTTTTGTGGAGGCACAGATTCTTTGGTATACTGATCCCTCATGGGATATTAAGAAAACAAGCATACCCTTAAGAAATATCAATCTTAAGGGTCGAAACCCTTCAATTGAGAATAAAAAAATCCAAATAGCTCAAAAGTTCAAACCACAGTCTTGGAGACACTTTCCCAAAGGTTTCTCAATAAACTCCAAAGGTTCTTCAAGTGAGTTTGGACCCTCAAAACCCATGTCTTTTACCGCTTTGACCATAATTATACAACGATTTCCCTCCCTTTTTCCGCGGGAACTAAGTGTGTGAAGGTGTTTCTATTTCCTTTTATTCTCAAGCCCGCTCTCCCTCCCCCAAAAAAATAAAAAAACAAATATTGTCTAAAAAGAAAAATAAATAAACTAGTTAGATTGATAATGAAAAAATGATGCATGATGAAGTTCCACTACATATCATCTCTCTCTTTACCACTAAAACGCATAAATGTAGGGTATGGAAAACGGCCATTCTTTGGTGCTCTTAGGGTATGCTTTCCGGCAATGGGGGTTTTGGTTGTCCTATGTTACGCATAGAAATAAAAATCATGGTGGGTTTTTCATTCTCACTATGTTTGCCACGAGCCAGCCTTCATTAGGTGATGCTGATTTTTCTTCCAACGTTGAAGGAAAACGAAACACGGTGACGAGCCTCCAAATCTATTTTCTGAAACGCCGAAGCTCATTATTAAACAGACATTCGAAACGACATCTAGGGTTTTGCACATCCGCGACAAGTCAACACTGCATTCTGTGGTTCGATCTTGCTGTTGAACTGTCATCTCGTCACTTCTGAAGATTTCCGGGTACTCGCTTATGTTTGTCTTGAACTCCGCTTTCAATCTAGAAATTTTAAACGCCGTCTCATTTTTGTAAAGCCGACGCGAACTGTCTGAATCGTTATTTGAGTCCCCATTTCTGTTTCATTCATCTTATTCACTCTTGTTTTCGTCGATCATGGAACCTTCATGATCTTGTCCGTTGAACAACTAATCGTTCAAAGGTGTCGATGCGTAATGTATCCATTTCTTGTCGTTCCTGGTCAATGGCGGGGTCATTTTCTCCTCTCATTCAACGAAGAAAACATTATGGAATATGGGTGGATGATCTTTAACCTGTGAATGCCTACTACTGCGCTGTGCATCATATCCGCGCTCAGTTACACGCATTTGTTTTTGTTGATAACTGTATGTTTGGAATTGCCTTCCAGATTCTCTAATCTAGCAGTATGACTGGTAAAGCGAAACCTAAAAAGCACACAGCCAAGGAGATAGCTGCGAAAATTGACGCAGCGACAACCAATAGGGGGGGTGGGAAGGCTGGATTAGTCGATCGGACTGGTGCTGATAAAGGTGGCCATGCGAAGTTTGAATGCCCCATCTGTAAAGCAACAGCCCCAGATCTGAAGAGCATGCAGATACATCACGAGGCAAAGCATCCAAAGTTGCCATTCGAGGGAGATAAACTGACGAATCTGCATGCTAGTGCTCCTTCTGAGAAGCCCAAACCTGGAGTTCGTGGAAGTCTCAAGAAGTGAAATGCATCATAAAACATGAAGTGTCTTTGTAGCATACTATAGTTTTCTGTCTGCACAACTGTATTGCAAATCGTTCGTGCCTGTTGATGGAAATGTTATTCCGATCAAGTGAGGGCCTTGGACTAAGTCACGATCGAGACTCTATTACAGCTCATGCTGGAGGATTTTCCTTCTCGAATTGGGTAGTTAGCTACATAAGCTCATTGTTGGGTGTCTATTGAGTTCTTACTGGTTATCCATTGTGAACATGTTCAAATATCTCGTGTCTGCTGTGCCTTTGGACAAGAAGTTAGTTAGATTTGTGCCTTTGGACAAGGAGTTAATTAGATTTGTGCCTTTTGATAGGTCAATGAGGCTTTGAGTCTGCTTGTGTATTCTAAATGAAGTGTGGCATATGAATTTGATTTTCAGAACATTCTGCAACTTCCATCACTTTTGTGGTGTCAAATGTGGTTTCCAACTTTTGAGAACAGTTGCTTGTGAGATCCGTTTGTAAGTATGTGTGAATTGTATAATCATGAGTCATTGCTCTCCCATGCTACGAATCATGAATAACCAGTGTAAGAGGGTTTAGCAGTTCTCTTTGACACTGGTAATATTTATCTTTTTCATATCCTATGCAGTATAGACCACATAAGCACCTGGAAGTAATGTTCATGAAAAAGCACAAAAGTGATTGTGCTCTACTGGGATAAGCTCTGACTGTGTGGCACAGCTTAAAATTTTCAGAATTTTGAGGCAGGCATCATCTTTCACATGGTTGTTAGTGCACTCTTATTTCACAAGTGTGTTGTGTTAGCATTGGGTTTGTCATGTCTTTGTACAGTACTCTTTTTGTGCAATAGCAGCAGCATGTTAGGGATTTAAATTTTAAAGCAGAGGTTGCTTCTAAGTTTTTCTATTCAGGTTGATGTTCTCTTGGGTGGTCCAGATGTTGATGAATGTAAAGGATTCATTTAGCTCAGTATTCCTCATCCTAATCTATAGTAGATTGCAAGCAGTACCCATGTACATTTGTTCTTGGTGCAAAGATAACTTGAGGATGAAGACATTCTTCCTCAATTCGTTTAATGTTACTTGTCATCTGAATATTTTAATGGCTTCAAAATTTCCTGCTCAAATGCATTTATATTTTTAAATGTACTCATTGGTGCAGTGTGAAAAATCATTCTTCATTATCATGACTGTTTTTTATTATGATCACTATGTGGCATGACTTTAAGAGGCCTCCTTGTTCCATAGACAAGGGAATCTGTATTAGTAGACTCGGCTTTATGTTTTTGATTGGGGCCGCCATCAGTGCTACATAAATAGCCCTCGTCTACATCTCACTAGGCCACGAGCAACATCATGGCCTAGTGAGATGTAGACAAGGGCTATTTATGTAGCACTGATGGTGGCATTCATTTTGTCAAGTTCCGGATGCCATGGGTGGTTGAATCTTTGCTCAAGTTTAATTGGGTGGATGTGAACTTTTCATTATGTTGGCAGTTTTTAATTTTCAGATGGTTTCAGCAGTGTTGCAAGAGAGCATTTCTCATTGTGTTTATTTGTACAATTGGGTGTTTCATTGCTAGGCTTTTGAGTTCGGAAGAAATTTATGTATCTTAGTGAAGGCAACACTTTCTCTTCTAGACTTCCTTAAAATCTAAGGCAAAGATATATGTAATTAGTCATGAACCTTCACTCTTACTAATATGTTGCCCTCTTACTCGAATGCTGCACAAGGTGCAGAGCTAATCTGGAAGCCTAGAGATTGCAATCTTCACTAGCACTATGTGTTCCATCTGTATCATGCCGGTTTAACTTTCAGTATCTGAAAGTCAAGTTGGTGTGGCCTATTTGCAAATGCTTTGAACTGGCTGAGGGGGGTGTTTAATTTCGAATCGTGCCTTGATGCTTGTCGTATTCATGTATATCCATATGCAGCTGTCTACCCACTCTTGACTTGTGTGATGTAAGGGTGCTTCTATCATATGAGGTTGGGTTGTGTGTTATGTCTCTACCCTCTCAGGACTGTATGGTTAGGGGGAGAGGGGAATGTTTTTGGTGGATGCTTGGGCAGTGACTTCACCCTAAGGGTGGATCGATCAGCCTATGAGGTGGCCAAGATGAACAAGCCTTTGGGGTCGGCCAAGGCCAGCCCTTGGGGCTGCCGGGGCCAGCTATGAAGGGCAGCAATGTGGCATCTTCTAAATGAGCATTGAAGTTTTCCATCAATAATGCACATATAAGAGGTAATGAGTTTTTCTGAAAGACTTCTTGTCACAACTCACCTCAATGCTTGTATGTACCTTGTGCCTATGTGTACCATCTTATACTTATGTATGCATTGCACATCAGCAACGAATTGCTTGCACCAAAAATATATCTCCTTTCTAACTTGTAGCGAAATAGTAAGAGGCTGAATGTACTTCTTATGTTTGATGTGAAATATAGAAAGACTTAAACTTTCTATTTCATTGAGGGGGTTGAAAAGTATTGGAAGTTAAGACCTGTTTATGGTAGAAGAGGGATCTGTAAAAGAGTTCTCTCCTTCACTTACAATGAATTTCTTCTTAGTTGCCTTGTTTTGCACTTGAAGACAGAGATCACCTTGTAGAGGTCAGCCTTGATTCTTGCAGATTTTCCCCTCCATCATCTCCTTCTCCATGGAGATGTTTCCACAGCCCAATATATCTCAACCATCACTGTCAACTTCCAACACATGGAGTTCATGGAGACTTGTTCCTATTGATATGTACATGCAATGTATATAAGAATTGCCCAAGAAGATTGTTAGTGTTCAGGATATGAAGCTCATTTGCAACTTGAAGACACTCCCGAAAGATGGAGACCTGATTATGGATGTCTTCTTTGAATCATTTGATGGTCTATAGATAGAGTGAGTGCTCGGATCAATCTCGGAGGATATTTTGCATGCATGTCTCTTGTCTCAGTACTTATTGGGAGCATAATCTCTTTGTAGTGAGTTTGCTTTTAACAATTCTAATCAGTCAACTGCCACATTTAGCCTCTTCAGGTCAGTGTACGGTTTTGAGTCAAGACCATTTATAGCTAATTGACTCACAGGGGTGTAGCTATGCTTAGTAATTGATTTTTTGCAAGGCATGTAAGAGGTGTTAGAGCGAGAGGAAGAGGACAGATTTCCCAAGATCAAGTTTTTTTCTATGGCAGCCAACACTATAGTCCTCGTGATATGTAAGTGGGTATGTGGGTTTACCTTCTCGAAAGATTCTTGAGATGATTCAAATTGGCATTTAAACTAGGGTATTTTTTGATATTGTGGTCCATTTCAAATCACAAGGCAGATAATTGATGTCATACGAGCCTGATTATAATCAAGGAATCCTCGTACATTCTACATTAGAGGGAGAGGCAGTGCTTAAATTTGATTCCCGACCCTGGGCATTTTGAGGGATGCCCTTGCGATAAGAGTGGGCGTCCTTAACGTTCATATACAAGCATTTCATTACATGATGAAAAAATGAAAAAAAAAAAGGTTTAATAATCAAACAACAATTCTTTATATTTTTCCAACGAGGAACAGAAAGTTAATCAATTTGCCAAAACTATTGATGTAAAAGATCTATGACATACTTACTAACAACCATATATATTCCATTCAAAATCTTTGCATCCTTGATGATATAGGGCAGAGTTCTCAAATCTACTTCGAATTTCTAATTTTTCACATAGTTTTGGATAAAAACTTCCCCATGCTCTAAAATGAAATTTGAGAACATAAAGCTGCTCTTTCTATATTCAAGGCATATACGTGGATTCTAGCAGCTCCCAGCAAGTCTCATACACATACAATCCAGAAGGTCCTGAATGAAACGTTTACTTTAATTGACAACCTTAACTCCCTAAATGGACATTCAAGGAGCTGAATGGCAGCACTGCACTCAGATGCAAACCAATAGTGCACATCTTGCTGGCAATTAGGAGTTTCAAATTGTTCAAGACCCAATTGAGCCTCAAATGACAGACTAACATTCACATATTTCTATATATGAACCTATTTTGTTTAGAATAAAACACACATGACACATGTGTAATCACAAACACATGCACACATACATTCACCCACACCCTCCTACATCCATGCTTACCAACATACATCCACTCTCACCCACATTTAATCCACCGATCACCACCTGCGCTTATAGAAGGATGCCCATACTACCATCTTTGGACACCTACATCCAAACACAGTCCAAACTTGAATTCTCCCATGAGAATGCTTTGTTATTGGTGTCCATCATTCAACTATAAAATTACAAAAGACATTTGTTATAAAAATGAGTAGGCATATTTAGAACTTTGAATATTCGTTTGCACTTCTTAATCTCCATGAGATTGGAACTTTGGAATGATGACATACAAAACTAATACTATGCATAAAAAATATTGCAACTTGCAATCAATGAGCCACTCATTGGTAAGTGGTCCGTCGACATTCTTGGAATTTGCTATGGAATCTGGAAGTTGAATTTGTAGTCTCAAATCTAAGATGTCAGCAAAGGTGCAACCTAACCAATAGCATTGACCAATAATCTTGAAAACGTTGTCATTGGAACTTGGAAGCACTGAGCAGTCAACATAGATCCCATAGGGTGCATCTACAAAAAGTAGAGACCCATAAGCAATGAGCATTCCAGTTTCCATGTTCTGACTCCTCTACTTGGAAATGATGTGAAAAATAGAGAACCATATATAACTGAATGTTGATTTGCCGAATACTTATGAATGCCTGTTCTAGTGTCCTACGTTATTTGTCTTTGAGTTATATCAAGCTACAGTTGGTGCAAGACAAGTGTTCGAGTGTGATCATTATATGATTATCAAGTTTGTGTCTGCTTAAATCCTAAGCACAACTTATCACCTGTAAGCTTCAACTTTGGGGCGGAGGAAAGTTCAGGTTTATGCTTGACTCCTTCAGCCTTGAGTGTCACAACCACTCAGAAGTCACATGGAGGGCCAAGAGATTCCAAGCTCTTCATATTGGGTCGTGCAGCAGATCACGCAGCGGGTCGTGCAGCGCATGACGTTCGCTTCGAGAATGCCCTAAAGCCAGATTCAAAATGCAAAGGTGGAAAAGTCTCGGGTATGCAAGTATAGATGGGAGCGATATGGTAGAGTGCCTAGCGGCCAAATTTCAACCTCTTCTTATAGGTTTTAGACATGTCCTGCCTACTTTTAAGGCCTTAAGACTTAAGCCTTGCGCATTGGACAATAAAGAGTGCCAACTGGATTCCATGTGGACTCCACTTAGAGCCGATGAGTGGACACTTTGAGCATCGACACATCAATGATCGAAAAATTGTATTATGCACGATAATCGTTCATTGTTCACCGCATATATATATATATATATATATATATATATATATATATATATATATATATATATATATATATATATATATATATATATATATATATATATATATATATATATATATATATATAATCGTTCATTGTTCACCGAGATATATATATATATATATATATATATATATATATATATATATATATATATATATATATATATATATATATATATATATATATATATATATTCCAAGGATGCCCGGCTCTTGAGTATGGGCATCCCTCAAGATGCTCGATAGAATGGGCATCCTTTGATGCCCAATATGAGCATCAAATTTAAACATCGGGGAGAGGATGTTATATCCCCAAACCCTTTTGGAAGTAGGTAGGCCCACATAGGTTTATGTGATCTTCCTCTTATATTGGGGTAAGATTCAATAATTTACATCACTTGTGATGTTTTTCTTTGATAATGCCTTTGTCACTATATCTTCCACATTCTTACTTGTAAGAATATAAGTAAGTTGAATGTGCTTCTTTGCTACTTGTTCATGTATGTAGTGATAGTGAACATCGATTTGTTTTGTTCTTGCATGAAGGATGGGGTTCTTTGCAATAGTTATAACACTTTGACTATTGGAGAATATTTGCATAGGTAAGTGTACATGAACATCAATATAACTGAAAATCTTGTGTAGCCATATATCTTCTACTAGAGCTTTGAATGTTTTTAGGTATTATGCTTTACTTGAAAATGTTGCAACTAGAGGTTGTTTCTTAGAATGCCTTGAAATTAAACATTCTCCAATAAAAAAACAATAACCACTTGTAGATCTTGTGTCCTTATGATCTTTCCAATTGGATATGAAGTGTGGAGATTTAGGAAATACTACAATAAAATTTTTTGTAGCTTTCAAATGTTTGAAAATCCTTTTTATGTTTTAATCAATTTTGAGTGGTTTATGCATAAGTCTTGATACTTAAGAAATCGTAAACTATATATTTAGATGTGTGTTGCAAAGATAAGATGAAGCATCCCACTGATTGACTATATAGTGAATATGCTTGTAAAGAAACTTTAGCATCCATAGGAGTTTGCATAGGTTTTGGATGTGGCATTCCAAATCTTTCAAGTAGTTTCTCAATGTACGTTTGTTGTGTCACGAACATATAGTGATCCCTTTGAAGTAATTCAATGCCCAGATAATAATGAAGTAAACCAAGATCATGAACATCATAAACGTTTTCAAGTTTTGTATTGAAATACCAAAGATTTGAGTTTTTGGGACTTTTCATGATCATATAATCAACACAAATGATGATAATAATCAACACATCTTCCTTTGACTTAACATAAAGTGTTGGAGATGTTTATAAGCTTTTGGAGCCAATAGAAATTAGACAAGTACATCTCTTCATACTCAGCTCATCATGCCTACCTCAAATCATAAAGTGCCTTGATTAATTTGACTTCAAAGCCCTTCAAGTTGTGTATGTAGACTTCTTATTTAGATTTCCATTTGAAAATGTGTATTGATAGCTAATTGATATAAAGAATGGAGTTAAAGAAAGAACAACTCTTACTATTGTCATTCTAGATGGAGACAAAAAAGGTGCATCATACTTAATTCTTTTCCCTTGTACAAATCCTTTGACTACTAATCTTGCTTTGTACTATTTGTCAGGAGTACCATCAACTTTCTTTTTGATCTTGAATATCCACTTCACACAAATAGCTTTCTTTTCTCCCGATAACTCACAAAGCTTCCAAGTTTGATTCTTGTGAGTGGAATCAATCTCCTCTTGCATTGCTTTCTTCTACAAGATTCTGTCGTGCTTCTTTAACACTTGCATGTTCATTCTCAATTGAACTAAGAGCCAAAATATTATGAATATTAATAAATTTTGCCAAGTTTATATGATCTCATGGATTCTTTCACATGTGAGTGAATTATTTGCAACTTTCTTATAATGCCTCTTGAAAGGTAATGTGTAATTTTCCTTTCAAGCATCCTTCACATGAATGTGCACCATCCAATAAAGCAAAAGAAGGTAAATTTTCAACCATATCCGTTTCTTTCATGTGAATGAGAGTTGCATTATTGATGTGTGCATATATAGCATGCCTAAGCTCCATGTCTGCTTTTGATGATATGGATGACCTTGCAATACTAGCATCACTGATTTTTGATAGAAGAAACACTCCCTCACATTTTCGTAGACAATGCTTTTATGTACATTGTAGAGTAAGGATTTCACATGAATCTTTCTTGAAGGCCACTTTATAATGATTCTAAAAGTTGAGATAGAGGGCATATTTTTCTTAATTTTGGTACATAACGGATATTAGGAATCTTTAAATTTTTACTTTACATCACCCACATCAATAACATCCAATTATGACCATCTACATAGTCACTCTTCTACATGAACTAGTAAGTAAAGAAAATACCACCTATCATCTGTGTTGTAGCTGCAAAATCAAATGTCCATGGATTTTGTGATATTGCATGCTATGCTTCTTGATAAAAAGAAACCTACTCTATATTCACACTTTCGAAAGTATCATCATCCTAACATTTATCTTTTGAACTTTCCTCATCATTATTAATTGAAGCCCTTTTCTTTTCATTGTAAATTCTTTTCTTCCACTCTTCTACGTGATGACTTGGCTTTTTGCAGTGATGACAAATTCCCTTCTTTGTAGTGGTAGAGGTAGATGTAGATGAAGGAGATGTAGATGAAGGAGCTTTAGGTGTAGATGTAATATAAAATATGCTAGTGGATTTAGAAGTAGACTCTTCACTTAGTTTGAGATTGCGACCAAGTATCCTTATTCTTCTTATCCTCCTCTTTCTTCTTCTTCTTCCTCTTTGATGAAAAATCTTCTAAGGTTTATTTAAATTTTAGACCTCCATGGTCCATCAATGGTCTAACAACAGTTCTCGAGGACCTTCGAGGGCCTTAGACGGGTTAAGGATTAGAGCCAAGGTTGTGAGCATTGTTTTCATTGTTGCTAATGCGTTAGCAATATAGCAACGTTTTGCTCTAGACGTTGCAAAAGTATTGCTAACATGTTCTTTTTTGGTCTCCTCTTTTAAAAAAAATTTTGGCACCCTAGGCTACTTATAAAGTTATAGCTAATATATGATGATTTAGATACGTATATCAATATACACGTAATACACACACACACACACAATCAATTATAAGCACGTGTGATCAGGATCATGTATCATGTGAGTTGTGACTCTTGAGTATATTGTAATTACTAGGAAGTACATAGTACATACTGCATAGTACATATTACATACATATTATACATTAATGATTATACATATTACATATGTGACTAATAAGTGGTCACTACATGCATGATGCTAGCAACTACATAGTACATACAGTCACTAGTGTTAAGTGTACAAATGTCAAACTTGTCATTCTAAATTCACATTGCACAATAACTCATCATGATTCAAGAATTAGCCGTCATAATTCATAATTCAGTCACGACTGACGAAGCACTCTAAAATTGCTACTTGTAACTTTATTCACGAAATGAGACTGTTTCAACGAAGCGGCCTCATTTGAGGAAAAACATCTTCATTTCATCACAACGCGTTGCGAACATCGCAACGTTGTGACGTTGCGTTTCGAACATTGCGAACACATCGCAACTCATTGTGATGCAACATTGATCAGAGCTTGGGGAGGCAAGGCTATAACATGAATCCATATATTAGTGAGGTTATTTAGACTCCTAAGGGTGGCCATATGAGAAATATTTGGACCTTATAGAGGATTCTAAATCAAATATCTTCCCATATTTGATTTACATTTTCGATTTCACCATCTATCTATAGATGCTTTCCACTACTCATTTTGAGTTGAACTAGCATTTTGTTAAACAAGTGCCTCCAAAAATTTCCTGTGATTCTAGCATCCATGTTCGAAACTATGGACTTAGATAAACCATGTAATATGAAGATGTTGTAAATGAACAATTCCACAACTTGCGAAGCTCCAACTATTTCTTTGGCAAGAATAAAGTGTGCCATTTTACTCGAGCAATCAACCACTATAAGGATAGCTTTCTTTTGGTGCGGTGTCCTAGATAAATCCATAGTAAAATCCATGGAAATATTGTCCCAATAGTTTTTTGGTATGATGTATCAGATATCTCCAATGGCTTTAACAAACTAACAAACTTGGAGGATGTATCCTCTCTGTCGTACTTACGTAACACTTAGAACACATACATAACTCTTAACATCTCTAGCCATGTTTGGCAATCGAAATGTGCATTTGATGAGTTGTAAAATTTTCTCAACAGAGAATTGCACAAGCACATCATGGTTTTGAAAAATGACTCGCTTTCTGGATTTCTCTTCTTGGGAGCTAGGCACACAAATCGTTCCTTTTCTTTTAAGCAAACCTTGTTCAACTTGGAAATTAGAGAATGACTTGTTCTCATGACGATCTGTCAATTTTTTTACAGTAAATTGACAATAGTCATCCTCACTTTGGAAATCTTTAATCTCGTGGATCAAATTTCTATCTAAAATTGTGAAGCTAATATGATGCATAATCCGAGATAATTCGTCTAGAACTATATTGCTCTTGGCTTTTCTATACACAATTTCCATGTGAAACTCTTGCATTAACTCTTCCCATTTAGGTTGTCTTCCTCGTAGATAAGGAAGGAGAGAATCTTGTATTCTAGATCTAAATCGGATGCAATAGCTCATGCAAAATAAGTTCATGGTGAAGCCTCAATCTCTTGACCATCCCCGAGCAATCTCGATCTCATTCACACTCTCTTAATCACAATCTCACTCACAATCTCAAATCAATCATGGGGAACTTATGGTGGATCTCACCAAACAACTTTGTATTTGGAAGGAACACTATGAGGGTATCTTTGCTTATCCTAATGGGAGGATCCATAATGCTAATATTATGGACTAGACATCTTGTTATTGTTTGGCCGAGGCTTTACGAGAGTGAACCAACCAATACAATGATTTGAAGTCTTGCGTGCCTGTCATCAATGTGACCCTTTCTGTTAGAAAGAGACTTGAATGATGTGTGTGACTCTCCTCCCATCCATATATACCCTCTTGTACTCTAAAAATAGCAATGGTATACTCTAAAAATAGTAATGATATGGAATAGTCTAGTGTGAACATGTGGCCATCATGCAACACTTATTCCCATTACTACCAAGCAGTTCCCATTACTACCAAAGTACCTTAGGGTATCCCTCGAGCTTGGGACCTTGGCTATCTGGCCCTTGTCTCTCACACACATGGATTGATCCCTGTGGATCACATGCACTGATCCCTGTGGATCAATGTCTGACACTCTCTCCCCCTTCTAAAGATCATTGTCCTCAATGATCAATGAGGGAAAGTACTGGTGAACCAGAGCTTCTGATTCCCAAGTAGAGTCAGTAAGTGGTAATCCTCTCCAGGCTACTAAATACTCTTGAATCGCTTCTGTCTCTGATATAGTATCTTGTTTGGAGAATGATCCGGGCTTTTACTTTCTTTCAAAGAAACAATACCTTCTATTAGATTATCCTCCCTAAAAAACATTGGATGAAACACTGGATGAATTCTTCAATCTGGAGGAAAATCTAATCAGTATGCAACTTCACCTAGCTTTTTAACTATCTTCTAAGGTCCACAAAACCTTGGTGATAGCGTACGACACTTCCCTATGGACAGTGAAGTAGATCTAGCTAGTACCTGAAGAAAGACTCTATCTCCTACCTCTAAGGATCTAGGAGATCTTTTCCTATCAGCGTACTCTTTAGCCCTATCAACTTCTTGCTGCATCTTGGCTTTAGCTATTTCTAAATTTGCTTGAACATTTTCTAAGAACTCCAAAGTACTAGGACATGTCTGTGACATACCTATGGTACTGAGAGCAGTGGGATTCATGCCATAGTTCATCTCAAAAGGAAATGCAACTAGTGCCAAATAGTATCCCAATCTGTCTCTCTCTCAGACATATATGCCCTCAATATGTCCTCTAAAAACTGGTTGACCCGCTTGGTCCTGTAGATCTGACATCCCTATCTGAAACGATGGATGTCGACAACCCAGGGAATCTGAAGACATGCTAGATAAACAACTCCGCTACCTGTGGATCAAATGGACTGAATCCTGTGGATCAATGTCATAGTTGCAACGCAACGCGTTGCGTAGCGTCTGCAACGTTCGCAACGCAACGGCGTTGCGTTGCGACGTACGCAACGCGTTGCGTTGCAGACAAATTTTTTTGCCCTCTCCTTTGAGCCCGAAACGGGCTCGCGGGAGAGGGCATTTTTCCTTGCCTTCTTCCTTGGAGCGAACGCACCCGAGAGCACTGAGCGCTCAGCCGAGAGAGAGAGAGAGAGAGAGAGAGAGAGAGAGAGAGAGAGAGAGAGAGAGAGAGAGAGAGAGAGAGAGAGAGAGAGAGAGAGAGAGAGAGAGAGAGAGAGAGAGAGAGAGAGAGAGAGAGAGAGAGAGAGAGAGAGAGAGAGAGAGAGAGAGAGAGAGAGAGAGAGAGAGAGACTCACCATGCCTAAACCAAAGCAAAGTTGTTGGAAGTACGTGACTAGCCAAGGGAAGTTTGGATCGGGTGGGAGTGAGAGATGGACATGTAACCTATGTGGTTACAAAGGGGGTGGTGGGGCAGATCGTATCAAAGCCCACCTTGCCAAATTTAGTGGCTTGGGCATTTCAGCATGCAAGCAGCCTATGCCAGCTGATATCAAGGATGAGCTCCTTGAGTGGGTAGCTCAAAGGGAAGCTAGAAAGTATCCACAGAGCTCTCGGCCCACCTCCACCTCTATTAGCTTCAGTTATCCTCCACACGATGCTCCAGCACATCAGACTCATATGGGATCCTCTAGTGGAGGGAATGATGAGCATGGACATGATACCGTCGATCTTGAGGGTGACACTCAGCCACCGGTGAAGGCACCTAGAGGATCACTTTCTTCGGCATCCGTACGTGCAAGTTTTCAGAGGCAGCGGGAGCTTGAGGCCAAACAAGGTATAATGAAGCTTTTCATACAGTGTGGCCTCTCTTTTAATGTTGCACGCACACCCGCATGGAAGGAAGCCATGGAGTTAGTGAGCACATTAGGATATCGATGGAGCGGTCCTTCATATGAGGAGTTGAGGACTAGTGAGCTACGCAAAACAAAAGATATAGTGGAGAAGCAGTTAGAGCCGATGATGGGCACATGGGAGAAGTATGGATGCACTATTATGTGCGATGGATGGACAGACATCAGGAAAAGGAATGTATATAACATACTAGTGCATTGTTGCAAAGGCACTATGTTCCTTCGCTCCATCGATGCATCAGAGGCTGGACTTACAGTGACAGGTATGTATAGGTGAAATTTCAAGTTTTAATTTTAAGATACGCATTTGAATTTTGCATATGCTATTTATATGTATTATGTATGTAGTATGTACTATGTACTATGTACATGGCTGATTTGGTGTAATTTTTGTGTCACAGGTCAGTTTATATATGGTCATATCCGCCAGGCTATTATGGATGTCGGTCAAAAGAATGTTGTGCAAGTCATTACCGACAATGGAAGTAATTGTGTGGCCATGGGTGGATTGTTAGAGGCAGAGTTTCCCTCCATTGTGTGGACCCCATGTGCCGCACATAGCATTGATCTTTTGATAGAGGATCTTGGAAAGATCCCTTGGATTCATTCTATTTTTTCCACCTACCATAAGGTGGTCTCTTTGTTCACAAAGAGACCAAAACTATTAGCTATTTTCAGATCATACAGTGAGTTGGATATCCTAAAGCCTGCGAAGGCCAGATTTGCTTACATGTGCATAGTGATGGAGAGACTACTTCGGGTGCGGCAGGCTTTGATGCAGACAGTTGTGTCTACAGAGTGGACTGCCTGGGATGGACACACTACCCCCAGAGCAGATTTTGTACGGATTACATGCTTGTCGGATTCATTTTGGAGGGATGTAGAGGCACTTGTGCGTGCCATACATCCATTATATTCTGTCCTTCGCATCGTTGATATGGAGGGGAGTACATTGGGACTCGTCTATGAGTTCATGGATCGAGTTGGCGAGTCCCTTTCACGTTGCCCACATTTGACATTGGACAGGTATTTATTAAGTTATTACTTATTACTTTGAATTTTTGACACTTAAAATTCTTATTATCTTAAAAATTAGTCTCTAAAATTTATAATTTCTTTGTTTATAGGATTGAGCAGCTTAAGGATGTGTGGAGGGATCGATGGGATTGGTTTCATCGCCCGATCCATGGGATGGCACACTTATTGCATCCCTTATGGAGATCTCAGCAGGCCATCGTGGATGAGGAGCTCTTGAGTGCATGGAACACATATGTATATAGGCTTTATCCAGCTGATGTAGAGTTTCGACTTCAGTTGGAGAGACAGCTCTTGGTATTCCAAAATGGTGGTGGCCATTTTGGAAAGGATACGGCTTGTTTGAGATCTGCTCAGTTGCGGCCAGTATCATGGTGGGAGATGTATGGTGCTAGTGCTCCTCAGTTGGTAAGTACTAAGTCAAAAGTCTTTAGTGTACTGTGTGACATGTGATAAATATGTATTATGATTTATGTACTAATTATTTTTTGAATTATGTTGTAATGCAGAGAGAGTTAGCTATTCGTATCCTTTCACAGGACTGCAGCGTAAGTCCTTGTGAAAGGAATTGGAGCACATGGGCCCTCTTCCATACAAAGAAGAGGAACAGATTATCTACAGCGAAGTTGGAGCGGCTAGTTTATTGCCACTGCAACTTGCGTCTCTTGGAGAGCGGCGGACATACAGGAGATGTGAGGGAGGTCAACGTGGACACAGTAGATATAGAGAAAGTCAGAGATATTCCAGATATTCCTCCAGAGGATCTGGACTTATATACTATGCTTTACCATGAGTTGACCTTACCTCAGCATGATACCAGATCATCTCGGAGCCGCAGAGGACCTAGTGGTAGTGGTGATGCATCCACTAGTAGCCGACCACATACCACTACTACTAGGGATGATGATGATGATGATGATGATGATGATGAGAGTGATGATTTGTCATCTGACACCATGTCAGAGTGACAGAGTTTGATTATTGACATTTGAGGCTTTGACATTTCATGTTTGACATTTGGTATTTCATGATATGTATTTACTATTGTGATGACAGTGCTGAGTGGACACTTATCATGACTCACTTGTGAGTCGTGACTTTATATTTATCATTTGCCACTTATGATTTATGCCATGCGTCATGATTCATATGATTTATGATTTATCATTTGTCATAGTGATCTCTATTGTTTTATTTTGATGTATGAACGATGATATGATCATGTGACATGTATGTACTATGATGCCAGGTGTTATCATTTATATTATAAATCATGATGTTTATTGTAATTTGTTAAAAGTTAGAAGTTAGAACTTACTACTTAGAAACTAGAAACTTGAAAGTTAAGTGTTATGATCATTATGTTGTTAGAAATTAGAATCTAGAATCTAGATGATGTTATGATTATTGATGTTATGATTGTATTTGAATTTTGATATAATGATGATGTATTTGAGATAATTGTATTTGATATAATCTTAAGGCTGTGTGGAGGGTTATGATATAATCACGAGTCACGACCAAGTTCCAACTTTCAAGTTAGATTGATAATCTCTATTATTTATGATATATCTTATATTGTAATAAGTATTTTATGGTATATATAGTCATATCCCACCTTATTACATATCATAGGACCCAAAATATGTGAAAAAAAAATATAAAAATTTTGAAAAATAAATAACTTTATCGCAACTCCTAGGTCCAGACGTTGCCCTCGTTGCTAACCCGTTGCTAACCCGTTGCCGTTGCCGTTGCGAAAACGTTGCTTTCCACTATGATCAATGTCTGACACTCTGATCCCTGTGTGGAGTTTCTATCGTCTCCTATGTGGGTATGAACTGATCCCTATGGACCAAAGTCATGATCCCTATGGATCATCAATCTGTCTACCACAATTAGGATAGTATCCCACTTCCTTTGGGTCCGCGGTACCCGACTATAAAGTCCATGGATACACTGTCCAGTTGTGATATGGATTCTGTAAAGGATATAAAAGACGTGGAGTCTTTATCCTTTCTGCTTTGTTGACTTGACACATAAAGCCTGTTAAACATAAGTGTGGACATCTTCGGCTATCCAGGCCACCAAAATGTTCTTCTAACAAGCTGTATTGTCTTGTCAACACTTGGATGTCCTACACAAGGCACATCATAACTATCATGCATGATGTTTCTTCTCAAATCCCGGGAATCTGGTATGCAAACCTTTCGTTTCCGTCTAACTATTCCATTCTTCTGTGAGAAACTAGAATACGGAATGGACTTGTTCGCTCTGCTAGAAAAAGAAACAGTTGAAACTGTCTCGTCTCCTATAATAGAGTCTATCACTGATGGCTCAAATGTGGAACTTCCACTTGTGCTTCCTTTATCTCTTGAAGCAATGCGCTTTCTAGAACTCTAAAAGTGCATGTGATACATTATCCGTGATAATGCATCATCAACTATATCCTCTTTGCTCTTCTATACAGGATTTCCATGTGAAACTCCTATATGAGCTCAACCCAACGAGCCTATGTATCTTGAAGATCTGGCAAACTAAAAAAAAATACTCAAGTGTATGGCAATTGGCCAATATCTTACTCTCAAGAGCTATTGGCCTACCATCTTGGCTCAAAACTGTCCCTATAGCTATGCCACAAGCATCTGTCTCTAACTCAAAGAGGATCTGTGAATCTATCACTTTGAGTATCGGAGCCTCTGAAACAACTTGTTTCAGAGTATCAAAAGGGCACTACTATCGACGAATAAAAAGAGAGAAATTTTTTCGATCAAAACCGAAACCCCTAGAAATGATCGTTACTGCCTCTCATCCAGAGAAGTAGGCAAAACTTAGATAACTGAACCTTCATGGGATCCATTTGAACCCCATCGATAGATACTCTATCCTCAAAAGAAACAACTGAGTCTTCTTTGGATTAGCTGATTCTTATCATGATCTCTTACTCTAATCTGATGGTAGCCACTTGTAAAATCTGTTTTACTAAATACAATGGCTCCACCTAAAGTGTCTAAAAGATCATCAATCCTAGGCATAAGATATCCATATCTGATAGTAATCTTATTCAGTGCTCGGTAGTCGACGCACATCCTATAAGATTCATCTTTCTTCTCACTAGAAGAACTGATGCTGTAAATTGTGACTAGGTGGGTCTAATTAGCCCTTTTCTCTAATTCTTTCAAGGACAACTCTTGGAATTTTGCTCTCACTTTCACTGAAAGTGCTGAAGCATTTCAACTAGAGTCTTCATGACTATATGAATCCATCATATAACATGACGAATGCACAAAGTAAAGAACATAAATAAACTCACAATCAATTTTAAGCAACTTGGTAGCTTTTACTAATCGTGTCTCTTGGAGATCTGATTCTTCACGGATAAGTAGTCACCTCCCCTCATGCTCAAACTTGATCACTTTACTTGGTCACTATTTATGATATAACTATAAATAGAGACATCAAACTTGCTTCTCAACTTTCTTCCATTTAGAACTCACTTTCTTACTTGTAGACCTTGCATAATTGTATAATCACTACCTATTAAAGACAACCTTACCTTGCCTAATAAATGCAAACCATGCCTTGCTATATACCTTTGTCACACTCCCCTGCTAGGGACTTAGACTATAGCCTTGCCTGGTTTACTCTATGCAAACCTTGCCTTTCTGTATATCGTGGCCACTCTTGAATATCTGACTCATAGACTTGCCTTGCTTGCTCGCTATAGATCTTGCCTTTCTGTGTATCTTGGCCATTCGAGAGTTCTTGGCCTACAGACTTGCCTTGCTTGCTTAATAAAGATGAATCCACCTAGGATCTCAATTTTTCACTTTTAGATAGATAGATAGAACTACCCGATCTACCCATACTAAACTATTATAGAATCAAGATATGATTCCTTCGATAAAGCTAGGAACTCTAAAGTCTATGTCTCAACCTCCAAATCTAGGAAGTTCTTACATAACTTTTCTTTTACTATTTCTAACTATGGCATTATAATCAAACTTGATTTACCCTTTTGATTCCACAAATCTGAAGTCTATACTTCTTGTGAAATAAACTTCTTTGTTCTATACACATAGAAACGTGCATTAGAACTCATAACTATGTAATTATAATAAGTACATAAGAACTAGATACTTAATTTATAAGCATCCTAAAATTGTAGGTGTTCTTCGAGTTCTCTTCTAAGGTGTCAACTTACCTTGAGACCTCTTACCTCTAACTTTGTAACTCATGAGACCTTGGTAAAAACTAACCCGTGTCTCACTTTGTTCTTTGTACAAAAGAGAGTATTTTTACTTGAAAATTCTCATCTCTTTCTAAATGTATTACTTTACACATTTCCCTTTTAAAGCTTGACTTTATTTCTTTGGATTATAATGCGAATTGCATTCTTTCGTGATCATTAAATCTTTGAGAATTAACTATTCTCTATTCTAGGTTCTGACTAGATAGTCTAGATTTCTAACTTGTGAACATTCTAACTATCCACAAACTTATAGGATGCTACTAACTATTCATCTTAATATAGTTTGAACATTCTATGAATATTCAAAACAAGTAAATGGCAGTGGAAAAGAAACAATTACAAGCCTTTGCTCAATGAAACATGGAGAAATAAGAAACTTTTAGTATGTTCTATATGCTTCCATGCATATGCATACTAATTTTCTAAAAATTTCGGCAGCATAACGGCGTAATTTTGAAAACCGAAAAAAATTACGACAAGCAATTTTCATGATATCGGTGCCGACAGGCACAATCTATCTACAAATAGACCGAAAGGGGATTACACACCCTGACAATTTTTTTTTAATTCTTCTCCTCGCTAACCTGCAAGAAAAATACTTACCTTTCCCTGCAAGAAAAAAATACATGCATCGCATAATACGTCGGACTCGCGTCTAAACTACGTATATAATCTAGATGATATGCAAAATTGCACGTTCTATATGCAATTTGATGCAAAAAGAAAACAACAATACATATAGTTTGACAAGAAACTTATCCGGAGGTTCCAAAAATTAATTGGCAGGTATGTCTAAGTACTGAAGATGATCCACCCTTCATTGAAATAGTGGCCAATACTCCTTTAAGAGTTGTTGCTTCAAAACAAGGCTTGAAAGAAGATTGTTGACGATGAAAGAGCAAACTGCAAGCTTAGAAAAGGATTGGAACTTGTATTTGTTGCAAGATTGCAACATCGGAAACATGGGCAGAAAGATGATAGTCATTTATGAGCTTTCCATGATGAGCCCTATCATCATGGTCCAGCACAACATGTTCCTCATCTAAACTTCGATGAAGTCTGCAATCAAAAACTTTGTGGCAAGTATCATTTTGCATCATGTGCTGGTCCGAGCTCAGCCCTTCTGCGAACGCAGAGGTGCACTTATCCCACAGATAATAGCCACACCTGCAAGGACTATATGTTGAGCCTCTCGCTCAGCAAAATCAAAGTAAAAAACAAAGTATGTTTTCTGCGTGATTTGCGCGGCGGTTAGAGCTTGTCTCGGGCTGGCGGCCGTCTTTTAGGCGACTGATGGATTCAAGAGGTTCTCTGCTCTTTGGAAGTAGACACGTTGAAATTTCCCCGTCCAACGAAAAAAAAACAAAAAGAAAGAGCGGAGCCTTCTCCGACAGCTGCGGGCAGCGCTGAGCTCGCGGAGATCATCCTGTTGGGTATGCGCGAACGCGTGAAGGCGTGGCAACAGCAGGATACTCCAGAGGGCGGGGAATCCATGGTCCTCTTCGAAATCGTGCTCCACGCTCGGTCTTCGACAGAGACCTCCGACAGCAGCTCATGACGACGACGATCTCCCAAAATCTCCATGGAAAAGAAAATACTTCGAGAAAAAAAACAAGAGGAGCTTGTCTTCTCTGATACCAAGTGTTAGAAAGAGACCTGAATGATGTGTGTGACTCTCCTCCCATTCATATATACCCTCTTGTACTCTAAAAATAGCAATGGTATACTCTAAAAATAGTAATGATCTGGAATAGTCTAGTGTGAACATGTGGCCATCATGCAACACTTATTCCCATTACTACCAAAGCCGTTCCCATTACTACCGAAGTACCTTAGGGTATCCCCCGAGCTTGGGACCTTGGCTACCTGGCCCTTGTCTCTCACACACATGGATTGATCCCTGTGGATCACATGCACTGATCCCTGTGGATCAATGTCTGACACTCCATATATACCCTCTTGTACTCTAAAAATAGTAATGATCTGGAATAGTCTAGTGTGAACATGTGGCCATCATGCAACACTTATTCCCATTACTACCAAAGCAGTTCCCATTACTACCAAAGTACCTTAGGGTATCCCTCGAGCTTGGGACCTTGGCTACTTGGCCCTTGTCTCTCACACACATGGATTGGTCCCTGTGGATCACATGCACTGATCCTTGTGGATCATTGTCTGACACTTTCTTAGTATGCTGCTTGGCGAGACCTTTCTTACTTTGCTTGAGACTATGTTTGATAAACGGGTGATTCCGGAGTCTCCGATGATTGTAGCTATGGTCTCTATTTCGAAGAAGAGGAATGCTTACCTATGTTAACAATTATCGAGGGATTTCTCTGATTTTCATAGCTCTCAAAATCTTGGTGTCTTTGCTAGTAAAGAGGCTTACCAATTCCTTTGTGGCTCGTAATTTTTTGATCGTGGCCAAGTTGGATTTCATGCATGGCATGAGTGAGTGGGCCAAGTCGTATGCATGCAAGAAGTGGATATTGACTTCAAGAAATCATATGATGTTGTGTTGCATGAAGTGCTGTTTCTTAATCTTGAGGCGGTCTTTGTAATGGGTCGAGTGCCAAAATTCTTTCATTCTTTGTACGAGTCCTCAAAGATCTGAGTTCACTTGGAGGGACAGATAACACTTAAGCAAGCCCACCTCGGTTCTTTGAGGCGTGTGCAAAGGGTTTTGGGATCCCCCCACTCTATTTGACGTTTATATTAACGATATCTTTGATCATGGGGAAGACTCTTGGGGGCTTGATTGATGTACCCAGCATTGGTAGACTTAAAGGCTGCTTGTTTGCAGATGACCGGTTGATATTTGGAGATAGCCCAACCGAGCTCCAAAAGTCTTTGGGTATGATTAGTCAGTGGGGTTGATTGTGGCGGACGAGTTTTGGGGTGGATGTGTATGGTGATGCTATTTTTTGGCAAAGATGGCGAGCTCATTGCGTTGGAGATGTATGGGATGTTGCTTAACGGAGAGTCTATTCCATTCGGGAATAAGTATGTAGTCGGGGAGAAGTACACATACTTGGGTGTGGTGGTTGACTCCAAATTATCGATCGAATCAATCATTAAGGGTCGAGAAGAGAAGGGAAGGAAGGGTCTCTATGCTGCCTAGTGCCAACACTTGCAATGCATTTATTCTTTCTTGGCTTAGACACAATTGGCGGTTTTGAAGAGCTTAGTGTTCCTAGCGATCACCTTCTTTGCGGGATTGATGGGAACCCATGGACAAAACTTGTTTGGATTCTTTGAATGCTTAATTTTGATTAAGATGAGGATGATATATGGTAAGGGTGCATGTTCCACACCTATTGCTATGGCCACGATGCATAGAGAATTCCATATTCCTTCCTTAGTGGCTTACTTTGGGGCCTCTTTAGGAAATATCTTGATAGCCCGACTTGGCTTGGGCACATCTTTAGGACACCCATGAGATCTCAACTCTAGAAGTGGATGTGGATTTGCCAAACTTAGCTACAAAGGAGAGGTATGAACTTGAGGCTTGGCTTAGGATGATCATATTTCAAGTGGGAACTAACGAACGCTTCTGTTTCCTTTGGCTCCTGTAGTAATGGTAATTTGATGTTGTCTCGGGGATACTTGCATTGGGGTGTTTATAGTAACTGCTTAGTTGTATCGTAGAGTGCATGCTTATACTGACTACATGAAGGGGGCTATACATGGTGGGAAGATTGAAGGTAAGGGGAAGAGAAGGTATCCCCTTTGCACTTAGGGTGAATTGGGTCCTTGCAGCATTTGGTGGTGGACAACAATGTGATGGGAGCGCTTAGGAGGAGTTGGATAGGCTCCCTTATCAGCTCTGTGACCCACCAATTATTGTTGGTTGGCCCTGTGTTTTCTATGGACATGACCCTTATCGTCCTTGGAGGGGGTTTTTGGACCGTTTAGGGATACAATTTGCCTTTCCACTGCAGCTGGAAGAGGTGCGTATATCCCCCCGAAAATAATCTCTGTGGGAGTAAAAGCAAGGGAAAGACTTCAAGGAGACTCTGTACAAGCTTATCAACTTGGTAAGAATGTTTTTGTAACCTGCGGAGAGGAACTGAAGAGCTTCAATCTGCTGTTCTGTCCTCAGATGGCCACGAATGAGAACACCATCCTAGGATTTGAACCCAGCCTTTAAGCACTTATACCCATTTATCATATGGGTACACACAATTTACTTATCTAATTTCAGAAATAAGTATGGCTGTTTTGAGAGCAGGCTTGAATCCCTTCTTGATTTCCAAGCAGGAACCCTGCATCCTGCAGACAAAAAGAGAACTACTAGGTTAAAATGCAAGAGGGGAGGTAAAGCAGCTAAAGCCTTCCAAACTTTTTAGTTAGCAAGATAAAACTTATGAATATCTCTCTTAATAAGCAAGGCAGCAAGTCTTGTAGCTGCCTCCCCAGGACATAAGATTCCAAGACCTCCAAGATGTCTGGGCAAGCAGCAATCTTCCCAAGCAATCTTATTGACCTCTGGAGTGGAAGGGTCACCACTTCAAATGAATCTCCAGACAATGGCATCTATCTGATTGACTTGTTTGTTAGAGGGTCTCCAACAAGCAAGAAAATAAATAATACCTCATTACATTATGCTTGAGAATAGATATCCTGCTGGAAAGACTAAGAATATAAAACAAAATTCAGCTTTTGAATCTATCCTTTACCCAATCCCATTTTAGAAAGAGAAACATTGTACCCTGTTGGTATTCCTAGGAGTCTAAAGATTTCACTTTCTTCCAAAAGATGACACCTGATTTGCTGAACACAGAAAATGATTTTTTGAAGTCTTTGAAGTCAGATTTCTTATGATTAATTGAGACCCACTGGCGAAACCAAAAATGGTGTTATGGCAAGTAAGAAGATTTTCAGCAGAATCTTCATCAGCATTAGTTAAGGCAATGGTGTCATCTTCAGAAGCTTGAAGACATCAAGGGGCAGGGAAGTCCTTGATTATGTCTTTTATCTTGTCTCCTAATAATTATTTATGAGCTACCCCAGGGTATCACTTCTACTGGCAAACAGTAATGGTGCAAGGGGACAGAATCCTGTCTGATAGATCTCCTCAAAATAATAGGGGTAGATAGCATACCATTAATAGACACATCAGCACAGGCATTATCCAAAACTACATGAACAAACCTGATGAATTGCTTACCAGCATCAATATCATGAAGAGCGTGTGAAACAAAATCCTATTTAACTTTGTCATAAGCTGTTTATATACCCACCCCACTCCCCCCCCCCCCCCTCTTTTCTTTTTTTTCCAAACCAAAAAGAAAAGCTAGCTGCATGTTCCATTTCCAAACAGTAGTAAAAGCATTCTAGTGATAAAAGCATGAAGAGTGTAAATACCTTCAATGAAGCCACTTTGTTTACTAAAAAAAGATATTATTCTTGATGGGAATAAAGTCTTCTAATCAAAGCAGCAGCAAATATTCGATAGGTTGAATTCAGACACATGATAGTTTTCCAATTCTTGAGGTCATCCTTGGGTGCTCTTCCATGAGTGAACATGATAATCTTATTGATGGAAACATGAAGGGTACCAAGATTAGTACCTTCTTTTCATACTAGGAGGATGTGGGTGGACAGAATCTTTTAGGAATGCAAAGAACTCATTGGGACTACCATAAATCCCAGGTTACTAGGATTCTATCTACCCCATGGTTTCTTTAACTTCATGGACAGAGGGAGGCAAGTCCAACACTTTAGCCATTGAAGTGGTGATAGTTTGTTTTCCTTTGCATATCAGAGCCTTGGTTTGTTGGATATATTTCTCCCTTCTGGGAATATCAGAGAAAATGTCAGTATGAAGCTGATATGCCACTTGCAAATTCTCGTGTTGATCAAGGGCAATTCCACTGTGGTCCATCATTCTTTTGAACAGGGGAATGGAATTTCTTATTTTGGTCTTCATAAAGTTGTACATATTTTTTTTTTGGTTTTTTTGGTTTGTTGGATCTTGCAAACTCTCGTGTTGATCAAGGGCAATTCCACTGTGGTCCATCATTCTTTTGAATAGGGGAATGAAATTTCTTATTTTTGTCTTCATAAAGTTGTACATATTTTTTTTTTGGTTTTTCAATCATCCCTATACCTATACCTGTACTAAGGTCAACGATCCTTTGATTGGAATGGGTACAGTTGAAATTGATCTCAAGTTCTCATTATGTCTTATCATTTGTTGTTTTGCTTCAAGCTCCTTGCCCAGGATGCTATATTCAGTAAGAACTTTTTGACCATTTTTAATACAATCCTCCCAAGCCTTTGAGAGAGAGGCATGTATGGAAAAGTTCTTAATAAGAATATAATAAACTATATTTTTGACATCCAAATGAGGTCTACCTTATAGCTAGGGAAATCTATATTAAGCTCAAAGACGATAATAACATGATCAGACAAAAGAGTAGAATTATCCACAAAACAAGACACTTGCCGATGATGATAACTCTTGATACCGCTCAAATGGGGTAGAGTGATAGTTTATTCTCGATTGTCTGCAATTCAAGTAAATCCTGAACTCCCACAATAATTTAAGGACCTTGGAAGTCGGAAACTTCTTTCCAGCATAAGCATCTGTAAATTCTTGCACTTACGACAGTATGGTTAAAAGGATCCAAGGGCACCAAAGCAATCCATTGACCAAAAGAACCATATAATCTCTTTGATATTGACTCATTGATGATGGAACATCTATAGCAGTCCTTCCTGACCATGAGTTCGATCAGTGAAGAACGAATCCAGAGATGAGGAAACCCTCGTCAGATTGATTTCTAGAGCATCTAGCTTGTGCTCCTGAAGATAAAGAATATCAGAAGGGAGAGAATTATCAAACAACCATCACTAAATAATGACAACTCTTAAGAGGATCAGAGTTGCCTTTATAATTGAAGCTGAATCCCTTGAGAAAGCTCAAAATTTCTTTTAATTTTTGATAGGTTTGACAAATGACTCCTGTACTATCAAGTTCCATCAACTTTACATTTTGGGGCACAATGCTATATAACAGGTGAAGTCCTTTGATCAGCATCAGAGATAGAGATGGCTCATGAATTCTGTGACGATTGTGGAAGTTTTTCCATGGTTCTCTGATCCAGGGCTTCAACCTCAATGAAATCATCCTCAAACACCTGTGAATTATTTTAAACTGTTAACAAGTTTGAAGTTTTTATACATGTGACTTGGAACTGATGTTATATGAGATTTTAGACTCCTTGTTATGTCTGACCTGTTGTGTCCACCATTTTGGATTTGAGTTGATGGCACAACATCAATCTTGCCAGTATCATTGTGGAACACATTTGAGAGTCTTTAAGCAACACATTAGAAGATGCATTCTCTTTATTTAGTCCTGCATCCATTGGCTCATCAATAGGATTAGAACAGTAATGACACAGAGGATCAAATACCTCTTCAAGCAACATATCAAAGGGATTAGAGGACTCTTTGTTTTTCAATATTGTTGCCATTGTTACTAAATCTTTTGGTATTGGCATGAGTGTCAACGGTTGAATTATTATATATTAGAGGTTGGTTATCTGGACCTTTGGCCTCTTTTTGTTGACCAAGTAATGGACAGTTCTTAATTATGTGACCCTGTTTCTAACAGTTAAAACTAGCATTGGGCATGTTCCTGTAAATCATTGCTGCTCATGCAAGAAGTTACCCTCTGAGTCCTTGATGGGCAATTAATATTTGATGTCTGTGGCAATATCAACCTCAATTAATAATTGAGGATCCCTTTTGGGATTGATCCCTCCCCTTGCTTTTTTTTTTTGTCTCAACACATTCCCTAGCATATCTCTAAGGTTACATAGCCATGGATATTCCATTGGGAGCAGAAAAGTCAGCCTAGAGTAGAAGTTTGGTAGGTTTAGAGTTCCAAGGGTCGAATCCCTTAACCACTTGAAGAAAGAAATAGGCACTGATCTAATAAGCTATTGTCCTTTAGAAAGTACCCTTGAAAGCACTATCAAGATTTCCAAAAAAAAAAGGAAAAAGAATTTGGTAAATACTGAATGTGTTGAACAATAGATTCCTCGATTTCTAGTTAACAGTGATCCCGTTTGTGAGGGCCTTGGACCACTGATTCATTTCTTCTCAACTACATCGCTTTCAGTAGGCACATTGATATCGTTATCATAATTGCACAAGTTATTTGCAATGTCACTATACCATTTCTTTCATCCCAAACATGAAAATCAGCATGGTTCTCAGCCTTGGCATCAAACCCCACCACTGAAGCGTGAAGAAAGGGTTGCAGAAGCTTTTACTGCTTTCTTGAATGGGCTGAAAAAATTTTATCCTTCCATTGCCTAGTATTATTACACATGGTCACCTTTTCCTTAATTGAGCATGCTAGCCCCTTCTTTGAGGTTAAAGCATCCAAATCTTAACCCATGGCAGATTTGTTTCTCAGAGTCTCACTGTGTACCTACCCCTCAGAAAGATAGTCAGTTCAAAAGTGCGTTCTTTGGGGGATTCCCACTTCAGCTAGCTTCTATCTTCTTTGGGGGATTCCCACTTCAGCTTACAAAAAATAAAACACTTATAAGGGGAAAACTGAAAGCTGATTTCAGAGAGCTTTTATTTATGGTTGAAACTTTGGCTTGTTATGGTTTCATGTTCAGATTTATGTAGAGCTTATTGTTTATTATTGAGAAGATTTGATGTGTATAAGTGTAGAGTCAAGTAGGTGCGATACTCCAGGGAAGCTAGAAGGAGAAGTTTTAAGATAGACAGCTATGTAATGGCAACCTGTTACTCCGAGTTTCGAATGTTTAAAACCTAGTGATTTTGAGGGTGTCGAAAAACATTCTGAGATGGAGATTGGGTTTTGCCACGATTATTTTGTATACTGGGGAAATTTTGACCCTGATTAAAGAGTTCTTCATGTCAGCTAGACTTGTTTGTAGCGTATCTTGACAGTTCCAATTGCAGTATTTTAGACCAGGCTGCCATTTATTAAGGGCTTAGATTATAACATTGCACCTCAAGACAGACCCGAAAAAAATCTTCTAAAAATACAAATATCAAACTGGTTATCGCTTTGTGCAAAGGATATGTGAGCTTTCTAGACTTCTACGTAACAGGAAGGACACAGTGAGAGCTAGTGGCTGAAGTAGAACTTCGATTAAGAGCAGCTAAATAAATCAGCAAACTAGAAAATTAAGACAAACAACAAAAAATAATAAAAAGTACTTGTTTGTTAGTTGTAAGTACGGTTCAGGTTTACCTAGTTTGAGAAATGCTGTCCACAATCTCACTGAGATAAATATGGGAAAGACAACCACGTGGGGCATGATGCCTCTACAATGTGATGAAGATTGAGCCATAAGACAAGTTAATGATGGTCCGCACAAATTTGTGCCAGCAGAGAATGAAGTTTTTAACTAATAAAATCAAGTTTATATATTGTGGGGAAAATTTGGTTTCATAAATATTGCATATCTATCACACAAAATTAGGGGTGAATAGTTCGTTATCCATTGGTGTGTTCATGCATCTTGGATTGCTGCCCTTTATTTTGGCTTGAAGTTTAGAATCTGATCTCTTGATAAGAATATTTGGAAATTGGAAGATATGAAATTATTCTGAAATTTGTGATGAGATATGAAAATTGGAAGTAGGACTGAGATGTGCCACGTTATTAATAAGTAAAATTTTAGAGTGAGCCTTCATTTATTATACATAGAATGGTGGTCCTCTAGCTAGCAAATATTCCCTTAGGCTTATGCAATTCTCAAGAATGAACACACACACACATCCCCCCTACTCCCACTGAAAAGGAAAACACTTCCCTCTTTTTAATCATTACATTAATTTCTATTTTTATTACTTTCTTTGGGCAGTCACATGCAAACTGTGGTGTGGTAAATACTGATAATACATTCAGTACGTGTGTTGTGCTCCAAGCTTCTTCTTCTTCCTTGTGCTGTTAACGTGCTTCCAAAGACGTCTAAATCCATCAATTGGTATTAGAGCATGTCGTTGCTTCATCTAGGGTGTCGTCGACATTTCTCCAGTCATAGTCTCAGAATTGCATGAAATTTGGTGAGTCAAGGTGATTAGGAGATCAAAATGGCTTTGCTCTGTGGTGCCAAAATAACAATCTGAGCTCGTTTCAGCCTCCAAATGCACTATCGAAGCACTTGTGCAAGCTATTTCGTCTTTTTGTGCCAAAGATATATACAAGTTTCGGTTCGCCAATATAAGCGTCTCGAAGTTTGCTATAGGTTTAGCAGAACTCGTCAGGATAGTTTTGTTCAACTTTTTCAGATATAGTCATTTTTTTTGCATTAGGGTATTTTAGTCAGTGGCCATCACTGTAACTGCAGTTACTGAAGCTGATGGGAAGGTGTCGAAGATGGTAATTTTCTGCAGATTCTTGTTCGTGCTGCGGTTCCTGTCACACCTACTGCAAAGAAAATTCGTTGGGATGGTAGAGATGCGCAAGCACATTCATTGATAGCCTTGTTTGTCAAACATGTCTTCTAATTTTAATGCATTTTTGGCTGAGTGTGGGATAAAACATCAATGTATAGTGCCATATGCACCTCAACAGAATGGAGTTTTTGAACAAAAGAACAAGTCATTCATGGAGATGGCGAGGTGTATGGTCAAGAGTTAGGCTTTACCACATAGTTTTTGGCTTGATGCTGTTATGTGTGCATCATATGTACTTAACAGAAATCCCACTAAAGCGTTGTAGTCTATCACTCCATATGAGGCTTCATGGTCGCAAGCCATTTGTTGCTCACTTGCGTGTTTTTGGTTATCTGGCATATGCATTAGTGCCTGAACAATATCGCAAGAAATTGGATGATAAAGCAATGAAATGTATTGTTGTTGGGTACAATTCTGAAAGTAAAGGCTATCATCTATATCACGCACATACTAAACACATTTTAGTTAGCTGTGATGTTTTTTTGTGGAAGATGCTATTCAGCCACTACTTTCATGTACCGAGGAGACATCTGTTAGCTCCAAAGACATGTATGACACTTTGTTACCTCTTTTTATAGGTGGATTGTTTAGTGCTAGTCACAATGAGGCAAATTCTCAGCCTTTATAGGTTTCATGTGATGATGCAGATCATTCCATTTTTGATGCAGATTTACATGATGCACTTGTTGATGAGAGAGAAGATATTGGGGAGGCAAAATCTATGCCAAAATGGTTGGTGCAAATTTTGCGTGATAGCAAATTAGATGCACCTTTGTCATATCATACTCATTTAAGCTTTCGTAGTGCCTCTTTTGCATTAGATTTCTATGCTATTGCTACCTCTAGTCTCTGTGATGAGAATGAGTTTGTTTCATTTGATGAAGCATAACATTCAAAAAATTGGATGGCTGCTATGTAATCTCAATATGATGCTATCCTGAAAAATGGTACTTGGTCTTTATGTGACTTGCCTCTTGGCAAGAAGGCCCTTGACACTAAGTGGGTATATAAGCTGAAGTGTAAGCTTGATGGAATAGTTGACATGTATTCTAGTTGTGAGGCTGAGAATAGGGCAACTTTCATAGCGATTGTTGAGTGTGTGTGGCTCAAATGCCTTATGACTGATTTGGGTGTTGGTGAGTCTTCTGACACCACCATCTTCATTGACAGTCAGAGCAGATTGGCAGTTGCGAGGAACCTTGTGTTTCGTGCTCGCACTAAGCACATTGAGGTGCACTATCATTATATCAGGGAGAGGTTCTCTGCTGGAGAGATAAGCTTGACATATGTGCCTACACAGGAGAACATTGTAGACCTTTTCACAAAGGCTCTACCTAGGGAGAAGTTTGAAGCTTTTTGCAAAGCTTTGGGATTACTTCCTTTTGTGGATCGAGTCCACATAGTTTGGCACTTTCTTATACATGAGTGACATCTCCCTGTTCACCGCATCGCTCTTGGGGGGGATTTGTTGATATATTTAGGTAGTAATGTGTGTTCACACACTAGGACCGCTGGGGCACTTTTTTCCCTCTTTAGGAGGTTTTTTCCCCCCGGCTTGTATATATGCCTATAGCCTTAACATGTTACTCATCTTTGTACATTCTAGTGGTAATACATTCAATATTATGTGTTGTGCTCCATGCTTCTTCTTCTTCTTTGTGCTGTTCACGTGTTTCCGTAGACGTCTAACTCCAACAGTTATCACCTTTTTAGGACCTTGGAAAATTTGTTTTAAGTAGCTTGGTAGGAAAATTTGAAGCATGGATACAAGATCTGTCACATTTGAAAGCTGTTGTTCATGCTATTTGGTTTCACCATTTTGGGTCAATTGGTAGTCGAAGCTTATGATCGGGGCCAGAGCTACCATGGAAATTTATATTTTCTTATTCTAGTGTGTATCAATGGTGATACATTATTGATCCATGTGATGACCAAGATCTTTAGACTAGTTTCCTTTTTTCTACTAGATATTTTTGCTTTTTTTATGGTAATTAGTTGGTTATACGTCAAATCCAAGTGGAAACCAAACTACCCTAATAGAAAATGCTAAATCTTGCCATAATCACCCCATTTAAGTATTATTTGGGGTGAGTTCATTGGCTTTGATAGGCCATCTAGTTCATGTAGCTATTCTTGAATCAAGGGGTGACCATGTCAGGTGGACTAACTTATTAATTAGTGCTCCACATCCTCAAGGATTGGGACCATCTTTTTGGAGTCCATAGTCTTTATGTGCAAAATCCCAAATTCAGTACCTATTTATTCAACAGAATTCGAGTAAAAAGAATAATTATAACTTTTTTGGGAGGATTTCATCCCCAAAAAGTTTTTCCCTAACTCATATTACTCATCATCATCATTTGACAATACTTGTGTTTATAATTGGCAGCCATATGTGCATGACTTTGCGATAGAGAATAAATCTCCTTATTTTCAATGGGGAATTACTTTAGGTATTTTAGGGGTCATTACCTCTTGTTGCAAAATATATGCATTCATTGACCACTTATGTCTTTCTTCCTCAAGATTATACCAGTCAAGCCACTTTATATACACCACCAATATATTGATGGTTTATCATGACATGTCCTTTTGCGCATGGAACCATTTTGTTTATCCAAGATTATGATCTTGGGCAAAATAAAGTTGATGGTTTAGCAAGAATGCTACAACACAGAGAAGTAATAATATCTAATTTAAGTTGGACTTCTTTATTTTTGGGTTTTCATACATTAGGTGTTTATGTTCATAACAACATGATATTGGGTTTTGGAACTTTGGGAAAACAAATTGTAAACCAACCTGTCTTTGCTCAATGGATTTAGTTTGATCATGGTAAAACATTGTATGGGTTTGTTGTACTCTTTATCTTCGACAATTAGTCTAGCAAGTAATGCTAGTCAGAGCTTGTGGTTACTTGATTGGTCAGACAATGCTAACAATAAAAGAATTCATTATTTCTAACAATTTCTCTTGGAGATTTATTGCCTTTTGTTTAAATACAACTACCTTAATTCTAGTAAAAGCTACCTTAGAAGCACATGGAACGGAGTTAATGGTAGATTAAAGGGAATTGGGTGACAATTTTTATTGCTATGGTCCCAAATGAGGTAGGACCTATGATAATTTTTCTTGCGATGCATTCTACTTAGATGTTTTTGGGATACTTTGTACTATTGGTTGGACTACCTTTTACTGGCATTGGAAACACCTTTATGGTTAGGGGAATGTTGTAGAATTCCATGAATTTTCTGCATATGTAGTGGGATAGTTTGGGGATTATGTATGGAATTTTGGGCTTCAGAAAAGGGCCTAATGCAATAATGTCTGGAAAACCCATTCACAAACCTAAGAGCATACCAGAATCTTTTTGATTACTAATTCAAGAGTTACCCTCTAGCAGCCTAAATTTAGAACATAGTTTTATACTTGAAGAAAATTTGGTAAGTGAAATTAAGAACCTTTAATACCATATCGAGATTCCTTTCTTGAAAAGAAGACATTCAGGAATTTTTATTGTGTATGATTCATGGAACTAATTATAAAAAAATTTGCATTGGACTAGTTTCTCTCAAGCATATTCACACATGGGCTAAGCGAAAGTTACCTAATGGAGATATTGTTGGACAAGTTGATTAACCTTATATGTTACATTATAAGACTCATAAAATAGAGAGAGATGCTTCATTTTTTGAAAGGATATTCGGGCAGATAAAAAGTGGAGTTGGTGCTTGTGGAAAGTGTTGGCCTTAATAATGAAGATAATTCTTCCATCATTTGCAAATCGTGCGAAGTGGAGTTCATTGACTTGTGAGTTTGTCGATATCAAATAAGATACATTAAACTTGCATGTTTGGTAATCAACGTGTGCTTTTCAAAATGAATTCCTAGTTATATTGAAATTTCATTTGCTAAAATCCTTAAAGAATTAGAAAGCCTAGCACATTGTGATGGGTGACTTGATTTTACATGTTAATATGTGTAGAATTCATTCAACCTGTCATTCCACACAAAAATTGGAGATTTATCCTTATTGACATGGTCTTGGTTTTAATGACGATCAGGTTTGTTGTGCAACTTGGAGATATATTATAAATGGAAAAAGTGATGCATTCCCTCAATAGTTTATTTTAGTAAAATCAAAGCCATAAGATCAATTTGGCTTTAAGAATTGACTTTCTACAAAGAAATTATTGAAGTGCTTTATAATCTAATTTGTTTTGACCTTCAAGTAACTTGTTTTGTTATAAGAGACTCTAGGCATGGTTATGAGGATCTAATCATTGCATATAGTTCTCACATTGATTGATAACCATCAAAGTGGAGTGGAAACCCAAAGACGAGAAATTGTTACATTAGGAACATGAAAAATTCGCAACTGATTGATGATTTTCAAAGACAACATTACTTTATTTTGTTAATAGAATCATATGGAATGAGAGAAACAAGACTATTTGAGAAAAACAATATCAAATAAAAGATTGAATAATGAACAACTAGTCTCTATTCATAAGGACAAGATATAGGTTTTTAACGTATTTGTTGAACTAATTCATACCTAAATTTGTTAATAATTATTTGAGCCCCATGAGACAAAACACTTGTGCTTGATTCTTGCTAGGCCAATGGACGAATAGCCCACTCTCTTAAGACCATGAGGTTATGAAAGATCAATGTTGGAAAATCACACTTCCCTTTTTTTTCCTTTACTTGAAATTATGAAAGACTTAAAAGAAAAATCCATTGGAACAAACACCATATAAAAAGGATTAGCTAGTTTAGGATTGCAGAATATTGTGGATCATGCATGTTTGGAGTGGTAAGATTTGGCAAAATGAAAACCAATTTGGATTGAATGAGAAGATCGAATGATTCAAAGAAAAAAAGGGCATTTGGTTAGACATAAATTAGTCGAGAATCTTTTAAGAACAAATCTTAATCATGATGGATGGTTTCAGAGTTATCACAAGTTCTTCCTCATGAATAAAGACCAATAGTTGAATTATATGAAGGCAAGATAGTTACTTCTTATCTTAACAAACTTTATAGAAGGTTATTTATCGAAGTAATACTCCTAGTGAATTTATAATAGAAGGATTAAGTTTTTATTAAAAAGGACTTGTCCAAGAAGTTGTAGATGCTCTTATTGATAGTGGCATACATGGGCAAGCAATGAGGGATATTCCTAACAGATCCTTTAAGTCATTCTCAAAATTTTTTGAAGGGGAGAGAAGTTTGGTTCCATGAGAATTTACTTGGCAAACAAGTTGATTATTTAGGTTTTTCCATGATCATTGTAGTTCCATCCCTTGCATTAATCCAATGTGGATTACATTGAGAAATATCAATCGATCTTTTTCAAAATTTAATAATTTGTAACTTGATCGGATGTCGTCTTGCTTCTAACTTAGAAGACACAAAATGTATGATACGAAAAAAAGATCCCATAATATGTGAAGTTATTTGAGAAGCTATGCGACTCTATCATGTACCAATGAATTGAGAACCAATGTTGCATAAGTTGGGCATGCAAACATTTAAGCCACTTTTAATTGAAGGATGTTGTCGAAAAGAGTTAAAAAATGAGGGGAGAGACACGAAGAGGGATCAACTTGGTAAAGATTATAAGCAAGCTAAGAGGATTTGAGAAACATTTATAGCATCAAAGTTTCCAAACACCTAGGTCCTATCCCAAGGTTCAATTGAATTATCATTATGAATTCATGAATTACAACTTTCATCCTTGAAGCTTCCACATTACTTGTGATCTTTGGCTTGCTTCCATAGAAGCTTCTTCTTCCATGATAGGTGCACCACACATCAAATTTTGCAACTGGTAGCCTTTGAACCACTTTAAACTTGTAGAAACCTTGGAGATCCATTTATGGTGCAACATGGTGGTGAATCAAACCGGAAATAAACAATTATGAGTCTACTTTATTGAGGAAAGTGCATTAGGGAGAATTCAAATGAGCTAAGGGGATTAGAAATCCTCTCAAATAGATAGTCTTGCCAAAATCAACATGCCATATTTTTGGCTTTGCAAATGAAAGTAGAAAAAGATTGTAGGAGGGGATGTGCATGTCAAATGCATCATACTTACATGATCTACAAGCCATTTCATTCCCTTTCAATGAACTATCATGATAATCTGTTTGAATAGAAAATTTGCATGCCCATAGTACAAGATTTGACATGTTTGAAACATGCAAAATGGATATCTAAGTAGAAACTTTAGAAGTCCACTCAAGAAAGTAGTATATTATCAATATGTTTGCACTATGAGATTTTCTTCCGATCAAGCATTAGGATTTGGGGATTCAGTATAGAATATGTAAAAATCACATCGTTTCATCAATAAAAATTCTCAAGATTTTTACATTCATCCTCTAGGTTGCTTGCATTCCATGGCCTCCCCATAATGCATGAATGAAGGAATCATAATTTCTCCAAAATGTGGGCCTTCTTCCCTTATATGTTCTAACCCTTTTACTTAGTTCATGTTGAGAATCACAAGATTTTCCAAAGGATCCGACATGGAATTGATTAGAAAAAAATGGAGAAATATTTGAATAAAAATTATGGCCAAAAATTAGGTTTATGCATGATGATTTTGGAAATGAGCGCTTAGCTCAAATAAAATCTTCTTCTGATCCTTGTTGCTCACTTGCTATTGCAGTGCATGCATAAAAGCAATAACACACAATATTCAGTTGAAGTCCCAATAAAATGTAATAAGAAGAGATATGAACTTTCCAAATTAGGAGGTTAGAAGTGAGGAGTGTCTCTAGAAAAGAACAAAGGTTTCCTCAACATCTACTCTCTAGAGGTTAAAGTGAACTGATAATATACTTAGATTTACCAACGCTATTTCATTCATCATAGTAGAATGAAATAGAAGTAATGATGTAAGAATTTAAATAAAATCAATGCTTATCCTCACCATTGTTTCATAAAAATTATATCTTTTTTGTAAACTAATCAAATTCTGCATGACTTCCATACTTGAGACATCATCTTTATACTAATGAGGATTAGTGTGGTGAAAACCTAGATCTATCATGGAGCTATCAAAATTCACAATGAAGAGGTGAACAAATGAAGGTTTATATACCAATAAATATTCTCAATATTTGTTTTCATCCCCTAAATATGATTCAACTCTTCTTATATTGATGCCTTCATGGAAACCATAACACTCCGCTATTGCACCAACTTAGGAATGGGAGTGGTTCATCCTAGAAAAATGTGCTCAATCGCTCATAATTAGGAGCAACCAAGCTAGATCTATAAATCCTCTTGTGAACATGCAAGAAATGAAATATCACTATGTTGCACATTCCCAATCAGAATGAGAATTGGCTTGAAAAGCATATGATCCTAAAGCACATGTAGAGTTGAAAATTAAAGCTCTTCTTTTTTTTAACAGAGAATGGATTCCTTTAATTGAGATACATGAAACAAAGATAAGATGAAAGCACTTATGTTCACATCCATACATGCATGCTGTTCTTTCTATGCAACCATAAGAGTATTCTTTGCAACGCTCCAGTCCTTTTTGCTTAATTACATCATCTATTCCTTTTTTTACTATCGTTTTCAACTCCATTCCTGCTTTCCTTATCATTATGCTTTACAAATAGTTTTTTTATCACCTATACCTTGTAAATGATTATAAACATTAGAAGAGGTCTCTATAATGAAACCTTATCTTCCATTTGATCTCCCACAACATAAATTTTATATGGATGAATTGTAGTTAACTCCTTGCTATTGCTTTTCCTATGAGAGCAAAGATTTTTGATCCTTAAACGATCTCAAAAATTTACTAGTCAAACTTAGGTTTTTATCAAGAATATCCATAATCATGCAACACATTTGAAGTAACATAGATAAAAGACATATTATTTTTGTTGTGTTTCACTATTTTAGGTGATGAGGATTTGGATTCCATATGAGGGTCATGATTTCTCATGCCGTAGATCCCCACTTGATTGTATTTATTCACACTGAATTATCTTTATTCAAGCATTGAAAAGAATTAACTTATGTCATAAGAGGCACCAACTTGGTAGAAAGATGAAGTGATATTGGAACTTCATGGTTTTATAGTCTTGGAATTTAATAGAAAAACAAAAGTAATGGGAATCAAAAGTAGAAATCATGAATGACAGTGGGTGAAGAAGTTTAGGAATTCCAAAGTGGCCTATTCTTAATGATATTGGAGGATTTGTAGGGTAAAAAAGAGTGTATCTAGGGTTGGAATCTTTGGGAATTGTCAATGGATCTATCACTCGACTATTTTTACCTGGACATTCACCCCCCAAACTTGCATATCTTCTGGCATGTACCAAGCAAATAATCTGTGTATGAAAAGTATCCATCTTTGTAGTACATCTATCTTGCTAGAATGCTTGAAGAAGATTGAGTACGACTTTGCAATTTCATGAATTTATCAAGCACTTGGGTACTCATTTGTATGTGTAATATCTTGATTAAATTGATTCCAAGTGATAAAGAAAGTTTACATCAAAATTGCCCAGAAAGAATCATGTAAACATACATACATTGCATCTATATGCAAATTCATTTGTAGAAAAGCTCTCAAATCTAGTAGCCACATCAAAATTATGCTTAGCTTTCACACATATAGCCACATTGGGTACACATAAATCATTTTCCACATGTGTAAGTACATCCATAGCTTTGACATCATCATAAGCATCAATCTTACCACCTACAACAACATCTTGCACAGACATCTTGCATAGAATTTACATTCACATCTAATTCTACCATCAATTCTTCATGATCTGCATCTCCATCCTTATTGTTACCTTCATTTGCATCTTTTGTTTGCATCATACTTGAACTTAGGCTTATATCATTTGGAGTCGACGATTCTACAATAAGAGAATACCAAGTTGTTGAAAAAAATGGCTCTAAGTGATTGTCAAGCGGGGTATTCATTTGTAGTACTTGGGAAAGATGGGTTTGGGTTTGATTTAGGGTATCTTGATAGCGAGAACTAGTCTCCTCATCATGGATAATTTCTAGAATAGGGAAATATAAAGTATTTTCTTTTTACAATGCAAGCACATGCATGATAATAGACAAATAAGAATCTCTAATTGGGTTCACTCCAATAAGTCTGCCTAATGGTTTAATGCATCATGATAGCCTTCTTGTGCTATAGTCATTAAGCCCATCTCCTCTTGAAGTTGGAATTTATCAAGGTTATCATATCTTCAAAAGAAATTGCTTCGTATCCATCAAGACGTCATGTTGATATCAATGTTTTGAGCTTCATCATGAAGTTGACAAGCGAACGGGAACTGGTTCATCTTCTCTGTATTAGTCATGTGAAGAATCTTACACTTATCATCAAAAGTTTTGAGACATTGGGAAATGTTGGTAGCTTTGAATCGGACCATGCATGCAATGAATTCCACATGGAATCAAGATAATGATTCCCTCTACTCTCGACGATTAGCTTCCTCTTGCTAGAACTGTCATAGTGCATTCTTGTTGGAATAATTTTTGTAGTGCCCTTCTTCACATTGAGTTCATAGGTTGTTGTGCAGAGTTAGAAAAAGAGGGGAAAACACAAAGAGGGCTTAAATCGGTGAAGTTTAGAAGTGATTATGATAAGAAAGATTAAGAGGAAAGATGAGTTTAGGAGATACATTATTGCATGCAATATAAACTCTAGCTGACAGAGGATCTTGAGACTCTTTGGAGTTGTGATCAATGCTATCTAGCTTTGGGTCACTATTTATAGCAAATGAGGGGAATCAATCATAAAAGAAGTAATGTGGATGGACGAATTGCAACTTGATGCTAATTTGATGCTTTGTCTAGATGACTTTGAGCAAACACTCACTTACAGATCTTAGTTCATGTTTTAATGATACTGATCTCTTAGGTAGAGTTTATATTTAGACTTCATTACAAAAAAAGTGTAAAGAAGGCGAACATGAAGTCATGAATAACAACTTTTTTCCTTGAAAATAAATATTTACGAGTATAATTTTCCAAAGAAGGAGCATTAGGGAGAATTTAAATGAGCTGAGGGGATTAGGAATCGTCTAAAATAGACAATTTTGCAAAATCAACACTCCAGATTTTTAGCTTTGCAAATGAAAGCACAAATAGATTTTTGGAGAGGATGTGCATGCCAAATGCAACATACTTACATTATCTACAAACCTTTTTTCTCCCTTTCAATGAGCTATTGCGAGCATCCACTCGAACAAAAAATTCATGTGCCCATAATATAAGCCTTTACCCGTTAGAAACATGTAGAACATATATCTATGTAGAAACTTTAGAATACCACTCAATAGCATATACTATGATTATGTTATGCGCTAATATTTTCTTTTAATCATTGAGATCTAGATACTTTATAATATAATTCACTATAAGACATGGAAAAAGCATATCGTAGCATTCAAAGACTTCTCAAGCTTGCTTTTCATAAAAAACAAATCATTCACCCTCTTGATTGCTTGCATTCCATTGCATCCCCATAATGTATTGATTGAAAGCTTTATGTTGAGAATCACGAGCTTTTGCAAAGTATCCAACATGGAATCGATTACAAGAGAATATGAAAATCAATGGAGAAACCGTTGAACAAAAATATTGGCTGGACATTAGCTGAAAGCCTAATGATTTTGGAAATGATACCTTACTTCACAAAAAGTATTCTTTCTCTCCCTCACTCTCACTTTGGGATGCAATGCATGCATAAAAAACATACCCGAAAAAGATTCAATTGAAGTCCCAATGGAAGATCCCATAAGATGGGATATAAATCTTTCATATTACAAGGAACGAAGTGAGGAGTGTCTCAAGAAAAGAACAAAGGTAAGCTCAACATCTCTATTTTTCTCTCTTAAGAGTAAGGTGCACCATAAGTATGCTGAGACTTACCAATGCTATTTCATTGCATCATGACAACTTGACACAAAACTAATGATATAAGAATTCAAATGGTGATTATCATCATGATTGATTTAGAAGAACTAGTATCTATTGAAGTCTGAGGTCTACAGAAGCACACAAACAACACAAGGAAGAAGAAGAAGCTTGGAGCACAACACACAATACTGAATGTATTACTAAGAGAATGTGCAAAGATAAGTGATCCATTAGGGTTATAGGCATATATATGTCACGAGGAAGGAGATAAGGAAGAGAGCTCACAAACAAACACTCTCACAATCAAAGAGAAGCACACACTCAGATTGAGGCAAGGAAGAAGGATCTTCTTCTTCTTCTTCTTCTTCTATTACGTAAAAAGGAATGTACAAGAATGACCTAAAACCAAGAATACAACAAGTGCAATATATAAAGATTAGTACATAAGGAAAAACCTCATGTCCGCAAATGAGTGAGCTGGCAAGGAACAAATGCGCCATCACTCTCGGTAGATAAATCTAATAAAGCTCAATGAAGTACCCCTGACATATACCGGTGTGACCACTATACATGTCAGAGAAACAAAAAATTGATATGTTTCATCCTGGATCATCACATGTTGAGCTTGATATCTCAACACTCCCCCTCAAGCTCAATGTCATGTCCTCTAATCCAAGCATCTTCCAAAACTTCTTTAGCTTCTCTGCTCCAAGTGCTTTAGTGAAAATATCAGCAACTTGCTCATCTGTTTCCACATAAACAAGATCAATATCGCCTGCTAATACCTTCTCTCTGATGAAGTGATAATGTACCTCGATATGATTTGTTCTCGCATGAAAAATAGGGTTCCATGCTAACTGTATACTGCTAAGATTACACAATAGATAGTGATAGGCTTTTGCACTTCCACACCTAAATATGCAAGTAGCATCTCCAGCCATGATGCCTCGCATGCTTCCATTGCAGCACCTCTATCCTCAGCTTCTATACTCAACAAAGCAATAGTAGGTTGCTTCTTGCTGCTCCATGTTATAACTGCACCTCCAAGAGAATAGAAATCCACTAGTAGATCTTCTATCTAGAATACTACCAGCCCAATCTGCATCAGTGTATCCATGAACATACAAATCTACACCAACTTCATAAAACAATGCATAATCCAAAGTAGCACTCACATAACGTAGAGTGCACCTCAGAGCATCCAAATGTGGCTTCTTGGGAACCTCCATAAACTGACTTTCAAGTTCGATAGTGTAACTAAGATCAGGCCTTGTAATTGTGAGATATATTAAACTTTCAACAATTTTCTTGTACATAGTAGCATTTTCCAACGCTTCACCTGATGTAGTATCTAACTTCAAATTCTGATCTAATGGCATAAAAATTGGCTTACAATCAGCCATACCATACTTTTGCAACATATTCAAGGCATATTGCCTTTGCGACATCCATATACTTGTTTTTGTATGTATAAACTCAATGCCCAAGAAGTAGTGCAACACACCAAGATCTTTCATGTCAAATTCCTGCATACGAAGTTGCTTTACCTCTTTAATGCTTTCTTCATTATCACCACCTACAATCAAGTCATCAACATAAATAGCCACAATTATGATACCATCATCAACCTTCCTTGCATATAGTGAATGATTTGCATCACACATAGAAAACCCAATGGTGGTTAAGTAATCAACAATCCTTGCGTGCCATGCATGAGGAGCTTGCTTCAGCCCATACAAAGTCTTTTGCAACTTGCAAACATATTCTGGATGCTTTGAATCTTCATATCCTTGTGACTGGTCCTCTTCCTATAACTCACCATGTAAGAAAGCAATCTTCACATCCATCTGATGCAAAGTCCATCCTTTTGTTGTAGCTAATGCAACAAATGTTATGACAATGGACATGTTAGCTACAGGGCTGAATGTTTCCTCATAATCAATGCCATACGTCTGTGCATATCCTTTTCCTACCAATCGTGCTTTGTACCTGCTTATGCTACCATCAACGTTATGTTTTACCTTGTAAACCCACTTACAACCTATGGGTCTCTTCCCTTTCAGCAATGGAACTAGCTTCTATGTATCATTTCCATAAAGTGCAGCCATCTCCTCATCTATAGCTTTTTCCCAATCTGCATTTCTAATTGCATCTTCAAAACAAGAGGGTTAAACATCTTGTATTACCTTTGTCATGTAGGCATGATGACGAGCCATATAAATGTCATACGTAAATTGTTGCACTGAATTCTGCATCCTCCCAGATCCTTTTGTTCTTGGTTCACTTCTCCTTGTATCATCTGCATGTGCTTTTCTTACTCTTGGAGTCTTCACAGAGGGGCAATCCAAGTTCCTAATCAAGGATTTTGTTTGAATCGCTTGAATCTCCATCAACATCTTCAAAACTTGCACATGTTTTACTACCAGCAGAAAGCTTTTCTTTACCTTTCATGGATGTATTTGATGAATTTGCTGGACTGAAATTTCCATGCAATCTTCCACTCCATGGATTTGAGTTGGAACTATTGCTTGGTGATGCATCTGGTCCACTCAAAATAAGATTTTGCACTTGATTTTTCAACATTTTTTTTGTCATTTGGTTCAAGATTCAATTATTCTTTGGCATCTGCATAGAAGCTTGACATTTCATCAAATACCACATCTCTGCTCACCTTCACCTATCACGTGAGTGGGTTATAACATTTATATCCCTTTTGCTCAAGGGAGTATCCATTGAAGATACATTTTTCTGCTTTTGGATCAAGTTTCATCCTCAGCTCATCTAGAACATGTACATATGCAATACAACCAAAAATTTTTGCATGTGATAAGTTTGGCTTTTTACTTGTGAACATTTCTTCAGGTGTAACTTGATGTACAACAACAATTGGAGTTTTGTTCATAATGTATACAACCGTATGCACAACTTCTACCCAATAACAATGAGGCATATTCTTCTCAACCATCAAGGCTCTTGCTATTTTTGCAATATGCCTATTTTTGCGTCCAACAACACCATTCTGTTATGGTGTGTACCTGCATGAAAAATGACGTCAAATTCCATGACTTTTAAGAAAGTTACTGAAATCATTTGACATGTATTCACCTCCTCCATCAGACCTTAATGTTTGAATATACTTCCCTATCTGCTTTTCCACCATAGCTTTAAAATTTTGGAAGTGAGTGAACACCTCATTCTTCTCTTTCATGAAATATACCCATACTTTTCGTGTATGGTCATCAACGAAAGTAACATAAAACCTGCAATCGCCCATAGATGTGGTCTTTGCAGGACCCCAAACATATGTATTTCTAGCACATTCTCACTAACATGCTTGTCATGCGGAAATGATGATCTTGACTGTTTACCAAATTGACATGCTGCACATACCTTTTGCATCTCTGCAACCTTGAAATTTGGTAGTCCATGGACAATCTCCTTTGATTGCATCAATTTCAGTCTTTGCAAGTTTGCATGTCCAATCTGTTTGTGCCACATCTCTATGTCTACAATAACTCCTGCACCTTTTGCAAACATGGATGCATTCATTTCAGGAATTTTCACATTTAAGGTGAACATCCTACCCACTTTGTTTCCTTTGGCAATTAATCTTCCATCTCATTTGTATTCTTCTACATATAACCCATCAACATTGACTTGACTTGTAATCCTTGGTCAACCATTTGTCCAATAGAAATCAAATTCCTTTTTATATTTGGAATATGCAGCACATCAGTAAGATGTTTTACCTTCGCGTCTTCCATAGACAATGCTATGTTTCTTGTATGCTTGATAGGGTGTGATGTGTTATCACCCGTTTCAATATATCTAGGAACTGGCAATTTCTGCAAAGTATTAAACCATTTCGCATGACTGGTCATGTGATTTGAAGCACCGAAATCAACATACCAGACAATATCATTTGATTTTGAAACACCAATAGACATTGTATTCATCATGTGATGTTGAACCATGAACAACTTCTCAGAATCATCTACACTTATGGATGCATAATTGTTTTGCTGCCTTTTGTTATTTTGATTCTTCAACTTGCAATCACATTCAAGGTGTCTAGGCTTACCACAATTCCAACATCTTTTATTATCATTACTTGAATCATTTCTTTGGAAATTTCTACAGCCTCTTTGGCTCCCACTACCTTGAAATTGCCCTCTTCCTCCTGCATGATTCTATTGTTGACTTTGGTCTTGTTTATTGTTTCCTATTCCACTTTCAAAACCTCTACCTCTACCTCCTCCTCTGCCAGAGTAGAATACTTGCTCAGAACTAGATTTTCCTTGGGAGCTTGAATCCTCACCAAGATTCTTTTCTTCAATAATTAGCATAGATATTAGATCAACAAATTTGGAATATTTTCCCTGGTCTATATAGAAGTTTTGAAGTGCTTATATGCATCTCCTAAACCACAAAGGCACACGTCCACCTTATCATCATCATCTACATTCATGCCAATAGATGCAGAAATGGAGCTAATAGATGCTAGTCAGAAAGGCAAAGGAAAATGGAGCTCTTCTACTAGTAAGCAGAAATCTGCAAATGCTGCACATTCGAAGAACCAAGATAAAGATGAGAAGAAATCAGAAAAGCAGAAATTGTTTTGCAAGTACTGTAAAGGGAATGATCATATCATAAAGAACTGTCCAAAACTGGCTGCAAAAGAGGCAAAGAAAAAGGAGGCTGGAATGGTTGTTGTAAAAGCATCTACACCAAAAATAGAGTCTGCTAATCTTGTGCAGGAAGAAGAATGGGCGTTTACTACTGTTTGTAGTTTTGACCCATCTTCTCATGAGCAGTGCATGTCTGTAGTGGACTCAGATGTTTGGTACTTTGATAGTGGGGCGACCAAACATATTACCTCGCAGCGCAGTTTCTTCTCTTCACTCGAGCCTGCCCCTATAGGGAATACTGTCACATGCGCCAACAACTCCTCTTATCCTGTTATGGAAGTTGGTAAGATCATTTTGACTACTGCTGATGGTAGTTCTTTCACCTTGTCAGATGCTTTATTTGTGCCAGGGATCAAGAAGAATCTATTATCAGTTTCTGCATTAGACAAGATTGGCTTGGTTGTGAAATTTGTTGATGACAGATGTACAGTTCATGATCTGTCAAATGGCGATGTTATTATTGCTTCTGGCATTTTATGTCGTGGGCTCTATAAGCTCATAGACTATGAAAGATTTGTGAATGATTTGTCATGTGCAGTTCATGATTCTCAGGCTATGTCAGATGCAAAGCTTTGGCATGCATGCTTTGGCCATCTGAATTTTTCTAGTTTGCTACGCCTGCAGAAATCTGATATGGTGTCTTCTTTGCCCGAGCTTGAGGCACCTAGAAAACATGTATGTGAAGGCTGTATTTTGGGCAAAATGCAGCGTTCCTCCTTTCCAAAAGATGGTTCAGTTCGGGCTACACAAAAATTGCAGCTTGTACATAGTGATGTCTGTGGTCCTATGCAGACACCTTCTTTTGGAAACTATCTTTACTTCATGACTTTCATTGATGATTTTTCCAGGCATGCATGGGTATATCCATTGAAGGCAAAGTCCGAAGTGTTTTTGTGCTTCAAACAGTTTTTGGTTTTGGCTGAAAATCTGTCAGGATGTAAAATGGGCACCCTCCATTCTGATCGAGGGGGGGGATATATGTCTTCTGATTTTAATGCATTTCTGGCTGAACGTGGGATAAAACACCAGTGTACAGTGCCGTATACACCTCAACAGAATGGAGATGCTGAACGGAAGAACATGTCACTCATGGAGATGGCGAGGTGTATGGTCAAGAGTCAGGCTTTACCACATAGTTTCTGGCTTGAGGCTGTCATGTGTGCAGCATATGTACTTAACAGGTGTCCCACTAAAGCGCTGCAGTCTATCACTCCATATGAGGCTTGGCATGATCGCAAGCCATATGTTGCTCATCTGCAGGTTTTTGGTTGTTTGACATATGCACTAGTGCCTGAACAACATCGCAGAAAATTGGATGATAAGGCAGTAATATGTATTTTTGTTGGGTACAGTTCTGAAAGTAAAGGTTATCGTCTGTATCATCCACATACTAAACGCATTCTAGTTAGCCGTGATGTTGTTTTTGTGGAAGATGCTATTTAGCGATTGCTTTCATGTACTAAGGAGACATCTGTTAGCTCCAAAGACATGTATGATACTTTGATGCCTCTTTTTATAGGTGGACAGTCTACTGCTGGTCTTAATGAGGCAACTTCTCAGCCTTTGCAGGTTTCATGTAATGATGCAGATCATCCCATTTCTGATGCAGATTTACATGATGCACTTGTTGATGAGAGAGCTGATATCGAGGAGGCAAAAACTATGCCAAAATGGCTGGTGCAGACTTTGCGTGACATCAAATTAGATGCACCTTTGTCATATCGTACTCATTTAGGCTCTCATAGTGCCTCATTTGCATCTGATTGCTATGCTATGGCTGCATCTAGTCTCTGTGATGAGAATGAGCCTGTTTCTTTTGATGAAGCACAAAATTCAGAAAATTGGATGGCTACTATGCAATCTGAATATGATGCTATAATGAAGAATGATACTTGGTCTTTATGTGACTTGCCTCCTTGCAAGAAAGCCATTGGTACTAAGTGGGTATACAAGCTGAAGTGTAAACCTGATGGTACAATTGACAGGTATAAGGCTAGGCTTATTGCAAAGGGTTATGCACAGGAAAGAGGCATTGCTTTTGATGAGACCTTTGCACCCACATGTCGTATGACTACTGTTCGGAGCATCTGTGCACTTGCATCCCATCATGGTTGGAATGTACATCAGTTGGACATTAAAACTGCATTTCTGAATGGTGACTTGCATGAAAGAAGTGTATGTTTTTCAGCCCCGTAGTTTTGTGTAGAAAGGGCATGAAAACCGGGTGTGCAGGTTAAAGAAGGCATTATATGGTTTAAAGCAAGCACCAGGTGCTTGGTATGAGAAGATACATGCCTATCTGATTGCACATGGTTTTGTGAACAGTCCAACTGAGAGCATCTTATATGTTAAGCGTGCTAATGATGTGCTTCTGATCATTGTTGTCTATGTTGATAACATGCTGCTCACTGGTCCTATTGAGAAGCATATTGCTGATTTTAAGGTTGATTTGCATGCCTCATTTGAGACGTCTGATTTGGGGCATTTGCATCATTATTTGGGCATTCAGTGTATGCAAGTTGATGGTGGATTGGCTTTGTGTCAACCGAAATATATTGACACATTATTGCAGTGTTTTGGCCTTCAAGACTGTAAGCCTATTGCCACTCCTATGGAGACAGGTTTATGATTGAGTCTTCATGATGTTGGAGATGCATTTGATGCTGTCCTCTATCAGCAGGCTGTTGGATGCCTGATTTACTTATGCATTACTCAGCGAGATATTTAGTTTGCTGCGTCACAGATGAGCAGGTTTATGCATTGCCCAGGTGTCAAGCATTGGCAGGCGGTTAAGCGCATCTTTCGCTACTTGAGTGGTACTCGGCTACTTGGGTTGTTTTATCCCAAGGGGGGATCACTACCGCCAGATTTGCATGCTTTTTCTGACTGAGACTGGGTTGGTTGCTATGACACTCGTGTGTCCACTAGTGGCTTTTGCTTCATGCTTGGTAGCTCATGTATATCTTGGTTGAGCAAGAAGCAGCCTACTATAGCCACTTCCAGTTGTGAGGCTGAGTATAGGGCAGCTTTCACAGCTACTCTTGAGTGTGTGTGGCCCAGACGCCTTATGACTGATTTGGGTGTTGGTCAGTCCTCTGCCACCACCATCCTCACTGATAGTCAGAGCGCATTGGCAGGTTTGAGGAACCTTGTGTTCCATGCTCGCGCTAAGCACATTGAGGTGCATTATCATTATGTCAGGGAGAGGTTCTCTGCTGGGGAGATCAGCTTGGCATATGTGCCCATGCTGGAGAACATTGTAGACCTTTTCACGAAGGCTCTGCCTAGGGAGAAGTTTGAAGCTTTCCGCAAAGCTTTGGGCTTACTTCCTTTCGTGGAGTGATTTCCACATAGCTTAGCACTCCCTTATACATGAGTGCCAGCTCCTTGTTCACCGCATCACTCACAGGGGGGATTTGTTGATATATTTAGGTAGTGATGTGTGTGAACACTATAGGACCGCTGGGGCACTTTTTTCCCTCTTTAGGAGGTTTTTTTCCCTCGGCTTGCAAATACGCCTATTGCCCTAATGGGCTACTTATCTTTGTACATTCTCTAGTAATACATTCAGTCTTGTGTGTTGTGCTCCAAGCTTCTTCTTCTTCCTTGTGCTGTTCGCGTGCTTTCGCAGACGTCTAACTCCAACAGCTCCTACTTGCCAAATGACTACTATTCATATCATTTGTGCACTTGCAGCTCATCATGGTTGGAATGTACATTAGTTGGACATTAAAACAACATTTCTAAATGGTGACTTGCATGAAGAAGTGTATGTTTTTCAGCCCTGTGGCTTTGTGTAAAAAGGGCATGAAAACCAGGTGTGCAGGTTAAAGAAGGCATTATATGGTTTAAAGTAAGCACCACGTGCTTGGTATGAAAAGATACATGCCTATCTGATTGCACATGGTTTTGAGAATAGTCCAACTAAAAGTAGTTTATATGTTAAGCATGCTAATGATGTGCTTCTGATCATTATGGTATATGTTGATAACATGCTGCTCACTGGTCCTCATGACATGCATATTGCTGATTTTAAGGCTGATTTGCATGCCTCATTTAAGATGTCTGATTTGGGGCATTTGCATCACTATTTGGGCATTCCATTTCTGTAAGTTGATGGTGGAATGGCTTTGTATCAAGTGAAATATATTGACACATTATTGTAGCATTTTGGCCTTGAAGACTATAAGCCTATTGCCACTCCTATGGAGACAGGTTTACAATTGAGTCTTCATGATGCTGGAGATGAATGTGATGCTGTTGTCTATCGGTAGGCTGTTGGATGCTTGATTTACTTATGCATTACTCGGCATTCAGTTTGCTGTCTCACAAATGAGCAGGTTTATGCATTGCCCAGGTGTCAATGAGTGGTAGCCGATTACTTGGATTGTTTTATCCCAAGGGGTGATGACTACTGCGAGATTTGCATGCTTTTTTTGACAGTGATTTGGCTGGTTGCTATGATACTCATGTGTCCACCAATGGTTTTTTCTTCATGCTTGGTAGATCATGTATATCTTGGTTGAGTAAGAAGTAGCCTATTGTAGCTGCTTCCAGTTGTGAGACTAAGTATAGGGAAGCTTTCACAACAACTGTTTGAGTGTGTGTGGCTCAGACACCTTGTGGTTGATTTGGGTGTTGGTCAGTCTTGTGCCACCACCATCTTCACTGAGAGTCAGAGTGCATTGGCAGTTGTGAGGAACCCTGTTTTCCATGCCTGCACTAAGCACATTGAGGTGCATTATCATTATGTCAGGGAGAGGTTCTCTACTGTGGTGATCAGCTTGGCATATATGCCCACACAAGAGAACATTGCAAACCTTTTTACGAAGGCTTTGCCGAGGGAGCACTTTGAAGCTTTTCGCAAAGCTTTGGGCTTACTTCCTTTTGTGGATTGATTCCACATAGCTTGGCACTTCCTTATACCTGAGTGCCAGCTCCTTGTCACCGCATCACTCTCAGGGGGGATTTGTTGATATCTTTAGGTAGTGATGTGTGTGAACACTCTAGGATCTCCGGGGCACATTTTTCCCTCTTTAGGAGGTTTTTTTCCCTTGACTTGTATATAACCTATTGCCCTAATGGGCTACGTATCTTTGTACATTCAAGTGGTAATACATTTAGTATTCTGTGTTGTGCTCCAAGCTTCTTCTTCTTCCTTGTGTTGTTTACGCGCTTCTGCAAATGTCTAACTCCAACAATGCCCATTCTTCATTCTACGCAAGATTAGCAGACTCTATTTTTGGTGTAGAGGCCTCTGCAACAACCAATCCAGCCTCTTTTATCTTTGCCTCTTTTGTAGCCAGTTTTGGACAATTCTTTATGACATGATTGTTTCCCTTATAGTACTTGCAAAACAATTTTTGCTTTTTTGATTTCTTCTCATCTTTGTCTTCCTTCTTCGACTATGCAATGTTAGCAGATTTCTGCTTACTACTAGATGAGCTCCATTTACCTTTGCCCTTCTTTCTAGCTAAGAATGCTTGATTTGCAACACACACAATTGAATTGTACTGCCTATATTGAGCTTCTTGCAACAAAATAGAGACTAACTTCTGGAATGTTAAGGCATTTGGATTGCCTTTCATCATCAAATGAAGAGTAGAGGCAAAACTCTGATATGAATCTGGAATACCATCAAGAAATATCTGCATAAGTGAACTACTTGGTATAACTTCATTAGTAGAAATCAATTGTCCATAGAATCACATTCATTTATATGCTCACTCTTCAACAATTTTCAGAGGTAAGAAACACGAGCCTCATTCCTTGCTTGGTATAAGGTGATAAGTGTATCCCAAGCATCCTTTGCTATTTTGCAAGAGAAAACATGAGGAATAATGACACCTTTGACAGAAAAGGTTATCAATGCATGTGCTTGAGCATCTCTGCCATCCAAATGAAGTTGCTCTATAGTAGGTGTAGCTGGAATCGCAACATGAATAGGAACTTGAAGAATATCACCATCTTCAATGCCATCTACATCACCTTCACTAACTGTATGTGCAATTGTAATATGATGTTTTTTTAACATCCTACACAATATTCCATAGTCTTTTTGCAACCAATACATGATGCATCATATAAGCCCATAATGGGTAATTAGTATTGTCCAACTTATCCTCAAAAGCCAACATATAAAATACATCATTGCTTTCAACCATGGCCACTAATTAAAATACCCTGATGTAGAAAAATGAGTGTATCTCAAAAAGTTGAATAGAACTATCCTGTTGAGTTATGCTAGACTTGTAGCACACTTTGAGCCGCTTATATAGGTGAGCTGAAACCTGTAGAAGACTTTGAGCTGCTTATATAGGCGAACCAAAACTTGTATATATCTTTGTCACAAAAAGAAAAAATTTCTTGCATAGACGCTATGATAGTGCATTCGGAGGCTGAAACAAGATTAGATGCTAATTTCAACACACCAATTTTCATGCAATTTTGAGATTGTGATCGGAGAGGTGTCTATGATTCCCTAGATGAAGTGGCGACCTGCTTTGATACCAATATTGGATTTTGAGGTCTACAAAAGCACACGAAAAACACAAGGAAGAAGAAGAAGATTTGATCACAACACACAATACTGAATGTATTACTAGGAGGATGTACAAAGATAAGTGACCTGTTAGGGTTATAGGGGTATATACAAGCCGGGGGGGAAAACCTTCGAAAGAGGGAAAAAAGTGCCCCAGTGATCCTAGTGTGTTCACACACATCACTTCCTAAATATATCAACAATATCTTTTCTTTGAATAAATAAAAATATTCGCGATTGGCATATTTGAGCCATCAGCTTTGGACTAGTGAGAATAAGTTTAATGAAAACCTTGATCTCTCTAATACATGGACTGCCAAAATTCACAATTAAGAGGTGAATGAATGGTGGTTTATATACCACTAAATATGATGAGCAATTATTTTCCTCTTGTGAATATGATTCAATCATTATTATCTTGATGGCTTCATGGACAAATTATGTCACTCCTTCTTCACTATTGCATGCCAACTTGACAACAAAAATGGTTTGTCCAAAACAGATATGCTCAATCACTCATAATTAGGAGCATTCAAACTAGAGGTCTAGATCCTCCCATGAATATGCAAGAAATGAAAGATCAATAGGCTATGCATTCCTAGTGGGGAATGAGAAGCACCTTGAAAACATTACGATCCTAAGCATAGGTAGATTTGAAAAATAAAGTTCTCCTTTCACAAGAGAGAATGCCTTCCTTTAACCGAGGTACGTGAAGCAAAGATAAGATGAAACTACACGTTTGACAACCATACATGCATGTGCAATGTTCTTTCGATGAGACACATGATTATGCCATGCAACACTCTAGTCCTTTTTGCTTGTTAGCTTCGTCCATTCCTTTTGTTATTACCGTCTTTAGTTCCATCCTTGTCTACTTTAGCATTGTGTGCCTTAGAAGTAATGTTTCTATCAACTACACCTTGTAAATGGTTATGGAGACCGAAGAAGGTCTTTGTGATAAAATGTTTTCATCCATTTGATCCCCCACAACATATTATGTATATAGATGAATCATAACAAATTCCTTGCTTGCGCTTTTTCTAAGAGAGTAAAATTCTTTGATCCTTATAATATCTCAAGAATCTATCAGAAAAGTCTATCCTTTTATCAAGAATATCCATACACATTCGACAAGTTTGAAGAAATATAGGTAAATGTGGGATTCTTCTCACTCCATGCATCATCAACTTAGATGAAAAGGCATTTAGCTTCCATACAAGGAACCACCATCAAGCTCATGCATCAATGTGGTAGCAAGATGAAGTGAAATTGGAACTTCATGCTTTATAGCCTTTGAGTTGAATCCAAAAACGAAAGTAATGGGAATGAAGAGTAGAGATCATGAATGAAACCGGGTGAAGAAGTTTAGGCATTCCAAAATAGCCTATTCTTAATAATATTGAAGGATTTCTAGGATCAAAAAGAATGTTTCTAGGGTTTTAATGAGGTCAAGGTTCCAAGATAGTTAGCATGGGTGATAACCAGATTCAAGATATTGAGATTCAAAACAAGGGCTCAAGACACCAAGGTTGCGAATAAGGAGGTTCAAGACACCAAAGTTGAAAGCAAAGGTTGAGAACAAGAAGGTTCAAGAGACTGTGCAAGTGTGAGTAAGGGTTGACCATTGAGGACAATGATCTCTAGAAGGGGAAGAGATTGTTAGAATCAAGAAATGACAGGCAAGAGATGGTTGAACTAGAGCCTAGGAGGAAGGATTAGAAAATAAATCTTAACCATCGCTTTTGAGGCAAAGTGGTTAGCCCATCATACTCCTAACCAATAGCTCATTTGTTGCTCACCTCTGTGTCTTTGGTTGTCTGGCATATGCATTAGTGCCTGAACAACAATGTAGGAAATTGGATGATAAATTAGTGAAATGTATTTTGGTTGGGTACAATGCTAAAAGCAAAGGCTATTCTCTATCTCATCCATAGACTAAACGCGTTTTTGTTAACCATTATGTTGTTTTTGTGGAACATGCAATTCAACCATTACTTTCATGTACGAAGGAGACATCAGTTAGCTCCAAAGATGTGTATGACACTTTGTTGCCTCTTTTCACAGGTGGACAATTTAGTGTTGGTCCAAATGAGGCAATTTCTCAACCTTTACAGGTTTCATGTGATGATGTAAATCATTCCATTTCTGATGCAGATTTGCATGATGCACTCGTTGATGAGAGAACTAATATAGAGGAGGCAAAGATTATGCCTAAATGGCAGGTGTAGACTTTGCAAGATAGCAAATTAGACTCTATCATATCATATTTGTTCAGGCTCTCATAGTGCTTTTTTTGCATCAGATTGCTATGCTATGGTTGCATCTAGTCTTTGCGATGAGAATGAGCCTATTTTGTTTGATGAAGCACAAAATTCAGAAAATCGGATGGTTGGTATGCAATTAGCATATGATGCTATTATGAAAAAAGGTACCTGGTCTTTATGTGACTTGCCTTCTAGCAAGAAGGCCATTGGCACTAAGTGAGTATACAAGCTTAAGCATAAGCCACATGGAACAATTGAAAGGTATAAGGATAGGCTTGTTTGCAAAGGGTTAGGCTCAAGAAAGATGCATTGATTTTGATGAGACCTTTGCTCCTACATGCCGAATGACTACTAATGGTAGCATCTATGCACTTGCATCTCATCATGGTTGGAATGTACATCAATTGGAAAATAAAACTACATCTCTGAACAGTGACTTGCATGAAGAAGATTATGTTTTTCAGTCCCGTGGTTTTGTGCAAAAAGGATATGAAAACAAAGTGTGCAGGTCAAAAAAGGCATTATATGGTTTGAAGCAAGCACCAATGCTTGGTATGAAAAGATACATGCCTACCTAATTACAAATGGTTTTGAGAATAGTCCAATTGAGAGCACCTTATATACTAAGCATGCAAATGATGTGTTTGTGATCATTGTTGTCTATGTTGATGACATGTTGCTCATTGGTCCTCATGACAAGCATATTGCTTATTTTAAGGCTGATTTGCATGCTTCATTTGAGACATCAGGTTCGGGCATTTGCATCATTATTTGGGCATTCAATTTATGCAAGTTGATGATGGAATAGCTTTTGGTAAAACAAAATATATTAACACATTATTGCAGCATTTTGGCCTTGAAGACTACAAACCTATTGACACTCCTATGGAAACGTGTTTATGGTTGAGTCTTCATGATGCTGGAGATGCATTTGATGTTGTTCTCTATCAAGAAGCTGTTGGATGCTTGATTTACTTATGCATTATTCGGCCAGATATTCAATTTGTTGTCTCACAAATGAGTAGGCTTATGCATTGCCCAGGTGTGAAGCATTGGTAGGGGGTTAAGCGCATCTTTCGCTACTTGAGTGGTACCCAACTACTTGGATTCTTTCATCCCAAGGGGGGATCACTACCACGAGATTTACATGCTTTTTTTGACTCTCAGTGGGGTGCTTGCTATGACACTCGTGTGTCCATTAGTGGTTTTTGCTTCATGCTTGGTGGTTCATGCATATCTTGGTTGAGCAAGAAGTAGTCTACTGTGGCCACTTTTAGTTGTGGGGCTGAGTATAGGACAACTTTCACAGCGACTGTTGAGTGTGTGTGGCTCATACACACACACATATACATACATACATACATACATACATACATACATACATACATACATACATACATACATACATACATACATACATACGTACATACATACATACATACATACATACATACATACATACATACATACATACATACATACATACATACATACATACATACATACATACATACATACATACATACATACATACATACATACATATATATATATATATATATATATATATATATATATATATATATATATATATATATATATATATATATATATATATATATATATATATATATATACACACACACACACACACACACACACACACACACACACATTGTTGAGTGTGTGTGGCTCAGATGCCTTATGACTGATTTGGGTGTTGGTCAGTCTTATACCACCATTATCTTCACTCACAGTTAGAGTGCATTGGAAATTGCAAGGAACCCAGTGTTCCATGCTCGCACTAAGAACATTGAGGTGCTCTATCATTATGTCAGGGAGAGGTTCTCTCCTAGAGAGATCAATTTGGCATATGTATCCACAAAGGAGAACATTGTAGACCTTTTCACAAAGGCTCTGCCTAGGGAGAAATTTGAAGCTTTTCACAAAGCTTTGGGCTTACTTCCTTTTATGGATTGATTCCACATAACTTGGCACATCCTTATACATGAGTTCCAGCTCCTTGTTCATCGCATCACTCCCAGGGGGAATTTGTTGATATATTTTGGTACTAATGTGCGTGAACACACAAGGAATGTTGAGGCAATTTTTTCTTTCTTTAGGAGGTTTTTCCCTTCAGGCTTGTATATACACCTATAACCTGAACGGATCACTTATCTTTCTACATTCTCTTGGTAATACATTCAGTATAGTGTGTTGTGCTCCAAGCTTCTTCTTCTTCCTTGTGTTGTTTGCATGCTTCCACAGACCTCGAACTCCAACAAGGTACCTATAAAATGGATGTCTGCTTTAACAACTTCCTCGCCAAAACAAACATACGTCACATATAGAGAGTGACAAAAAGTAAAACAAGAGGATGTAGATGCATATGAACATTTTAGACATCAAATAAAAACTACAATCGAATGTCTAAGAGTAGGGGCATGTCACTTGGTACCGAAGGCTTTGATGCACACCACACATTGTAAGTGAATTTGTATTTCTTTTATTGGTGTAAATTAAAAAGTACCTCTAAAACTATTTGATTATATATATTTTTCATGCAAAACCTTACTATGCGACGAGCTCCACATGTGTAGAGGAAAGAGTTGGATATAGGAAATGTTTGCATGCATTGTTGATGGATTGAAGGCAAAGCGCAAGACTATTTTGTATAGAGTATGTATTTGTGTTTATTACTAGGATTGCCTAGGTCTATGATGTAAATAGTATGTATTTGTGTTTAGATGGATTTTTATATTTAGATGGATTTTCGTATTTAGATGTTTAGTATGTAATTGTGTTTAGATGGATTTTCATATTTAACATGTGATTTTGTATTCCATTAGCTTCTAGGATACTAATGGTTTTGTTTATATGCAAGCGCTTTCTACACTACGCTTGGAGTTTGTCATATTTTGAATTCCTATTATATATGTTTTGTAATTCTATGACATATATTTTGTATTTCCATCAGACATTATTTTGTATTTCTATTAGACATTTATTGCATTTTTATCAGACATTTATTACATTTTATCAGATGTATTTTGTATTTCTATCAAATATGTTATGTATCTCATATGCCATCTTTAGGGTTTTACGCAAAAGAAATGTAATCGAGTCTTACTCATGCTTATAATGGTATTATATTAATGATGGTTATAATTATGGTTCTCGAGTAATTTTATGATTTTATGGTTATTATTTTGTAGGTTCACGGTTGTGATATTCATGGTTAAGGTTTACGGTTATGGTTTATATAAATTATGATGAGTGATATTCATGGTTATGGTTTATGGTTTAGGGTTACGATTTATGAAAGCTATGGCAACGAATTTTATGATTGTGGGTTGTGTTTTTTTGTTTGCGACCTATGATTATGAGTTATGGAAGTTATGACAAGTGATATTCATGGTTATGGTTTAGTAATGTGTATCATTATTGTTTATGGTCTATGGTTATGGCTTAAGTTCTATTTTTATGATCTATTTGGATTATGGTTATGGACTATGGTTATGGGTTATGTAGATCATGCTATGTAATGTTCATGGTTATGATTTATGGTTATGGTTATGGTTATGGTTGTGGTTATGATTTATGTAGTTTATGGTGTTAGCATCAAGAAATGACATGCAGGAGATGGTTGAATCATACTCTAAGAGGGAGAATTTGGAAGTAATCCTCAACCATGGATTTTGGGGCAAGTGGTTAGCTTATCATACTCCTAGCCGGTAGTTCAAGAGTTCAATGGATTTTGGGGCAAGTTGTTAGCTCATCATACTCCTAACTGGTATGTCATGAGTTCAATTCCCCTTGGATACAACAATTGGCATCAGAGCTTAGGAAGTAGGCTTGGGCAAAGCTCATGGGCACCCAATGGCCTCTAGAAAAGGTGCTTAAGTTATTCCAATGAAGATTAAAGTATATCTCCGAATTGGTAGGTCTCATTTAGATGTATAAGGTATCTTTGGAAAGCTCTTACAACAAAATTTCCAATGGAAGCAGTAGATTGAGGTTCCAAGATACACAACATGGGTGATACCCAGATTCAAGATACTGAGATTGAGAACAAGGGATCAAGATGCCAAGGTTGAGAACTAGAAGGTTCAAGAGACTGTGCAAGGGTGAGGACATCCATTCAAGGGGAGATTAAGGGTTGATCACTGAGGATGGTGATCTCTAGAAGGGGATTGGAGTGTTAGACTCAAGGAATGACAAGAAAGAGATGATTGAACTATAGCATAAGAGGAAGGATTAGAAAATAAATCTTAACCATGGCTTTTGAAGCATGTGGTTAACCCATCATACTCCTAGCCGATAGGTCATGAGTTCAATTCCCCTTGTATACAACATATGGCAAGTGATATTCATTATGGTTTATGGTGTATGGGAATTGATATTAGTGGTTCTGGTTTATAATTATGGCTTTTAAATTATGGTTCATGGGCATTATGGCAAGTGATATTCAAGCATATGGTTTATGGTTATGATAACTAATGATTACCGATATGCTTATCATTTTGTATATAGTTGTAGACATGGATATCAATTTACAAGTTTATATGCATATCATCTATGAAGAGTTTTGTGTCAAGCATTGGTAAACCGATGATCTATAGTAGAGAACTTTGAATTATGATGCAAAATGAGTTGAATTTCATAATGCTCGGTTAAGGAAATGGTGAAGAAGAGCTGGCTAGGGAAGTATTGTCTGATAGATGAATGAGCATATATTGCAAGATCATATATGCTAATGCTCTTCAAAGGTTGTAAGAAAGGTTTATTCCATCTTAATTACTATTCATATTTAATCGAATCAAATACTAAAATGCATGGTTAAAAGGTATTTTGGGACGTTGAACAAATTTATTTGCAATTTATTAAAATAATGTGACATGAAATGATGTTATGTAGCATATCTTGTTTCTTGTTGCATGTTTTGCACTTCATAACATTTGGTGATTAAAATATGAGAAATTTTGATATTCGTTCTAATATCTATGGCACAACGTAGTTCATATTATAGCAACATCTTTCAATTAATTTTTTTCAGTTTGATAAAAGTTCATAAGGATTTTTTTATATTTAAAGTAAATAAAATTACTTTAAGAATTAAATAATACCCGATCTAGTATAACTTCGGGTACTTCATGTATTAATGTTTTATATGTTTTATTTGATATATGCATTGTAATTTTTTTTAGTAAAAGAAGTTTAGACTAAGATGAATCTCTTTGGATTATCTTGAATTAATTGAAAGTACAAGTAAAAGCATGGACCTCTCATATTCCACGAAGGAGAGGTGAGACATCTAACACGTTCAAGATTACGGAGCTCGAAGGCTCACTAGAGTAGAGTTTGAAAAAGGACGGCCTTAAGCTCAATGTAGAAAGTGGCTTTAATGGACCCAAAACATAGAGAGAGTTTCTTTAGACTATCTGAAAGCCAATACAACATTTAAACAACCCCGAGGCAAGAATGGGATCTCATCTTAGCCCAAAAACTAAGGAGCGTCCAAAGGCACTACCTAGAATTGAACCCTTGCCCCCAACTCAAGAGACAAATTTACCAATCAGTCAACCCAACATCCATGAACATTTATATATTGTAATTGTACATATTAACGTTATGTATAATAAATAGGTATTTATTTCACCATCTTTCCAATGTTTCGTTTTCAACTGTTCACATAGAATTAGAGTATCTTTTGTAGTCTTTCTCCTTACTATGTGAACACATGGACTGAGTCTCTACATTGTTCTACCATTTTTGGATGTTTCTTCTGCCGATTTGGCGTGAACCCCCTCTAAGCTAGATTTCAAGCTTCGAAGCAAGTCATGTAGAAAAATGTCGAGAGGGAGCAAACGTTTTCCCTTGGAATGGATAAACACTATTCCAGATGGCAAACTGTGATTCGCCAAAACTATTGGTGGCGAGGAATTTCTTGCCCACATAATAAAAATACTAGCCTGTGTCGCTCGTGAGCAGCCAGTAAGAGAATCCTCGACGGGTTCCTTCATTGCACTGAAGTGGAATTGAAGTCCGAGAGTCGGGGATTGAGCTGCAAGCTATGTCGACCATGACCTCTGCATCAGCAATTAGCAGCTCAACCTTTGCAGGACAGGCCGTTGCCAAGCCCCAAAATGAACTCTCGAAGAGAGTTGGAAACGTAGAGGCACGTGTTACCATGAGGAGAACAGTGAAGAGTGCTCCAGACAGCATCTGGTAAGTCACCTTGTCTCTGGTTATTCCTTTATAGAATGTAGCATTCCTGTTGGTGGAGGGCTTATGCTCCTCGAGGTTTTGTGTTCTGAGTGTGGCGGGATGCTGTCTTCGCAAGTGTAGTGACATTGAGGTGTACTATGCAGGTATGGCCCCGATCGTCCGAAGTTCCTTGGTCCCTTCTCAGAGGCAACACCCTCCTACCTGACAGGTGAGTTTCCTGGAGATTACGGCTGGGACACAGCCGGACTCTCTGCCGATCCAGAGACCTTCGCCAAGAACCGAGAGCTGGAGGTAATCCATGCTAGATGGGCAATGCTTGGCGCGTTGGGGTGCGTGACCCCTGAGCTTCTCGCCAAGAACGGAGTGAAGTTTGGGGAGGCAGTGTGGTTCAAGGCAGGTTCACAGATTTTTGCTGACGGTGGTCTTGACTACCTAGGAAATCCCAATCTGATTCACGCTCAGAGTATTTTGGCTATCTGGGCGTGCCAAGTCGTTCTGATGGGTGCTGTTGAGGGTTATCGCGTGGGTGGTGGCCCGCTCGGTGAGGGGCTGGATCCAATCTACCCTGGTGGCGCCTTCGATCCCCTTGGCCTGGCAGATGATCCTGATGCATTTGCAGAGTTGAAGGTCAAGGAGATCAAGAATGGGCGATTGGCCATGTTCTCTATGTTCGGGTTCTTCGTGCAGGCGATCGTCACCGGGAAGGGTCCTATCGAGAACTTGTCCGACCACCTTGCTGACCCCTCTGTCAACAACGCCTGGGCCTATGCCACTAACTTCACACCAGGAAATTGAGTTGACAATCGAGCTGAAATTCTCAGTCCCATTTTATGCGCCTCTCTGAATGTATTTATACAGTGAAGAAGTTTTGTGATCCCTCTTGATTGGTGATATCTGTCTAACAAATGTTGCAAATGAGTTGGTGTGCCGTGTGCGTGTGTGTGTGAGAGAGAGAGAAGAAAGAAAGTTATGTTAACGTCTTTCAGAGACCAAACTTGACCAAACTTGGTGTGTGTGTGAGATAGAGAGAAGAAAGAAAGTTATATTAACGTCTTCCAAAGGCCAAACTTGGCCAATGAGACAAAACCATGTACAACCCTAGTACTCTCTCTCTCTCTCTCTCGAGAATAGTATAAGTCCCTTATTTCTGTCGGAGATATTTTGTTTTGTGATAAGATTGCATTAAGGGATGAGCCTATCGGTACGAAGAATCATGAAGCCTTAACAGTTTGGAAATTCGTGAAAGATGTGCACGCAGTGTATGTTTTCGTGCTTGAGAATGTGATGGATATTTTGTACTGTATTCGTGAAACAATTTTGAAGGTGGCGGTAGGAAAGATGTTCTCCTCATAAGGAATATTACATTCATTCACGAAGTGCGAATAGTCATTTGATGAATAGAGCAATGCGAGCTTAAGTGTGGAGACTAAGGGACTCTCCTGGGTGTGTGCACTACAATTTTCCAAACGAATCATGAGTAGATTGAAAATTGAACTTCAACAGTACGCTGTCCTCAATCTACTGTTCCATTATAGTAGGAAAATGCACAAACCCAGGAAAGTTTCTTCATCCCCACATTTAAGTGCTAACATGAGGCTGAGTAGCTATTGAACCCTAAATCTTACGTTTAAACTCTGATTTTTATGATGTCTGTTCTTCTCGTCGCTGATTATTGAAGTTTATTAAAGATTCTATCTGTGGGTCCATAATATTCTTGGAGAGTAATATCTACTTGCAAACAGGAGTTCATTGATTACGTGCCACGTAAACACGTAATGATGTATAATTACTGTACTACGAGTCATTTGTGGAACTTTTTGACTGACAGGAAAGAGATATACATACTGCATGTATACACTAAAGGATAAACGTATTGTCTTGTTTTGTGACCCCTTGTATTAAGTACTTGGCTTCCTGAAGCTGGTCTAGAGGTGAACACTCCTGAATCCCTCTGTCATTTGATAGATAGTGCAAAGTGAGCCCTTCAGAGTGTGGAGACTAAGGGACTCTCCTGGGTGTGTGCCTTACAATTTTCTAACGGATCATGAGTAGATTGAAGAGTGAACTTCAATATTATGCTGTCCTCAATCTACTGTTCCATTATAAAAGAAAAATGCACAGATCCAGGAAAGTCTCTTTATCCCCATTTAAGTGCCAACATGAGGCTGATCTGTAGTTATTGAATCCTCAACCTGACGTTACACTCTGATATGTTCACTATGATATCTGTCTTCTCGTAGCTGATTATGGAAGTTTATTGAAGATTTTATCTGTGGGTCCATATTATTCTTGGAGAGTATATCATTTGCAAACTGGAGCTCAATGAATATTTGCCAAGTAAACATGTAATAATGTATAATTACTAAACGATGAGTCACTTGTGGAACATTTTGACTGACAGGAAAGAGATATACATACTGCATGTACATACTAAAGGAGAAAAGTATTGTCTTGTTTTGTGAACCCCCTTGTCTTAAGTATTTGGCTCCCTAAAGCTGGTCTAGAGGTGAACACTCCTGAATCCCTCTGCAGGGGCAGCATTCACTCCCTTATGGGATTTGATCTTGGCTCTGCGAGTTTGATTTTATTAAGTTCAAGCCCTTGTCTATAGAAAGGGTAGATAATTTGTCACTCCCTAATGGAGTTCGATGTGAACACTGGCCCTGCAGTTTGTCTTACAAGTTCAAGCCTAATCTACAGTAGAGGTAGGTCTTTTGTCAGAACAAAAAAAAGAAAAATTGAACTTTGAACTGCAGGTTGCAAAAGAAGATTGGTCTTGCAATGTACTCTTCCTGATAGCTTGAATTAAATAGAAAGCACAGCACTGAAAGGCATCGCATCCATGGGAGCTCTAGACTCAAGAAGGCATGAACGTCTACCACCTACTAGAAAATCAGAAATGAACAGAACCCAAGGCTTGCTAAGGGTAGAGACTGGGAAGGGACAGGCCTAAGGCAACAGGAGACTGGTTTCAATGAGAGTGCCCGAAGGCCCATTGATCCCAGAAGAGAGCTGATTTTACTTCTGTCCTTTACATGTGGATGAGGGATGTCCTGCCAATGCAGCCCATAGGGCTTGAACTCACATCCTCCCCTAGGAATGTAAATTATTTAGGCAAATATTACAATTCCAAGTAGAATTCCCATCAGTATGTGTCAGAGTGAGAAGTAGCATATTATTGGATGCATCTACTGAAAGGGTGATTTATGTCTATGCTTAGGGCTTGAACCCACATCTTCCCCTAGGAAGGCAAATTATGTAGGCAAATTTTACAATTCCAAGTGAATTCCCATTAGTCTGTGTTAGAGTGAGAAGTAGCATATTTTTGGATGCATCTCCTGATAGGGTGGCTATGCTTCAGAGGAAACTGCAAAATTGAAAGTCCTAAGCCTAAGTGTAAAATATTCAGATTGCCTGAGTGAGAAGTAGTATCTGTGGACAGGGTGACATATGCAATCCCTGCTTAGAACTGGGGAAATGGAAGTATGTTTCTCATCACGGGAATTCCTAATCTGGGGGCAAACAAGTTGTAAACCCATAATCTCTGTTTCTCTAGTCTGAAGCAGTGGTGTCTGATGGTCAATGTGACGATTAGGTCCTCCTTAAAAGAGGATTTCAAAGGAGTTTGCCATAAACTTAATCTGTCCATACATACACTTGTAATGATATGTTTTGGAGAACTTTGGCGGATCTTCTGAAGTCTCTTCGCTAAATGTTCCCTTACACAATAGGCAAAAGAATTAAGAGTGAGAATGCCCCCTTATTTAAACAGTCGATGATCTTTGTAATCAAAGGAATCAAGTTAGAAAATTAACGGATACCATGAAGATGACAACAGGTTTTTCAACCTGCATCGTCTCTTTTCCTCTTTTGTAATTTGCTTCTTCTTATTATTATTCATGCTTTTGCATAAGGAAATGTATTGTTTTGCAGTTTTTGATGTAGCTGTGGGAGATGTTACAGTGCTCTTAATGTTTAACTTCACAAGTAGACACTAGTGCTCTTACTGTTCAACTCCACAAGAAGTAGACGTACTCACACCCTCGGCTGCACTGACCTGTGTTGGGAACTGTAGCTTCATCTGACGGCTACTCAGAGTAGGGCTGGCTTCTAAGGAAGGTGTAGCGTTCTGTACTCTTACTGCATTTGATCTTTTTAAACCCTTGTACACAGGGGCAGCAGAAGTGCACACGAGCTACGCCTTTCTCTATTACATACAACTTCAGAAGCAGAAGTAAGTGTGTAAGTTCATTCTTTCTCTCACAAGTTATTGTTGGGTATCCATCTCAAGCAGCCACCGTAACTACTGAGTAAAGGAACTTACCAGGGTGCTAGTGTGCAATTCTTGACTAAGTTTAAGTAATCCCTGCTAAAGATTAGCTCTTTCCTCTGATTCGATGACACACCATTGTCAAGAATTTGGAAATATTATGTGTCTGCAAATGAACTCTTAGCTGTTTGAAGACATGAAAGAGGATGGCTCCCCAACGTAAAATATGTGTTTGTTATGACGGCGTGGCTGTAATTTCTTTTACCTAAGTTTTGTATGATCATTCAGCATATATGCAAAAAGCAGTGAGGATGTTTTTAATTTACAATATTGTAGGTATATCAGACGATATCACTTTTTCACATGCATGAAACTTTCTGAATAGGCTTCTATAACTATTATTATTGTGTGATGATACTCTTAATAAGTTCACAATTTATTTTGCAACATACCGAAATCATCATAAGTAATCTTTACGATTTATAATACTATCATATTTGTGAGCGATTTTCCATACAAAAAATGGTTCCGTGCATTTATTTATGTTTAGGGGAACTTAGCATCATATTTTCAATTCAAAGCTTATGGAAACGATTTGAATAAATGAATGCAATGAAATAGGTTATGGGTTGAATTACGTTTTTGCATTGTTTTACTGACTTCTATAGGAATTTAAATAGATCACGATTTGTTTTTCTCTACAATTCCAATCAGCAATGATTTGATAGATTGCAAACTTTATTTTGCGTCCCGAAGAGAATAAACTTGTGTGTATTTTTATATTCGATTCCTAATGTTATACACTCCACTTGCAGAAGTCATATACGTTTGATATATGGGGATTCAGCATTAGCATTTATCATTCTAGATTCAAAAGCATTTATCACTCTAAAGTTAAGCCACATGCAACATCGAATGTGACCATTGATTGCTATATGTGACCATTAATTGCTATATATCTGATGGATGATGTACATGTTCAAGATGTAATAGTTATGTGACTCACAAGTACAGCATATATGCGTGATCATTTAACTATTTTCCACATGCTTAATATTGCTACTGCTTTAGTTGTTTATGTGAAAATGTTTCTGAAGCTTGCACGATATGACTAATATAATTTGTCTCACTGATAAACTCGTGTCCTTATTGATGCTAAGATGTGGAACTTATGTTGATCAGAAATGAACTGTTGTAGATAACCTAGTTTTGAGATACTTCCATTGCTCTCGCATGACACTGATGATACATGACTTGCGATTGTATGACCTTAGATGTTCTAGAGCCTTAAGTAGTCAAAAGAGAGCATTGCAAATTGATCAAATTGACATTTATTGATGACTACAAATGAAAATTAACCAAGAATGCATTTGTTTTCTTGAAAAGTCAATAACCGATTTTGCCTTAACTCTTGATGTTATGATATGCTTTTGCAATTGAGTTGATCTAATCATTTCTTGAGCGTCCCTCTATTTGGCACTTGAGCGCACTATGCTAGCAAAACAAAAAGTTGTCACTTGAGGTCGCGGGAAGCACCCTGCATGCACTATATTATGGGTGATTGAGCTGATCCATGAACCGATCCCTTTTGCATCGATATGTAGTGAAGCCGATATGAAAATCCACAGCACTCAGTGACTCAAGTGATTGTGTGGAGATAAAGGATTGTGAGGTATCCTTTTTTATCCATACATCTATTTTGTTTTCACATATAGGAAGATGGACTTTAATTATGTAGATATTCTTTATGATATTGAACCATGTATCGTTTCATGTATCAAAGAACAATTTGAATTAGAATTTGACTCATTGACCTCAAAAACAACTCAAGCAATGACACAATTTATTGACATGATTACAACATTGCATATGTGCATTGTTAATGAGTTAACATCTTTAGGAGAAACAATGCGATATCCTTTGGCACATGTACATGAAAGGTTAGATACTTTTGACATTCGAATAAATGAGAATATGATAGGCAAACATAGAGATGGTTATGAGGCACAAGTCCAATGCATGTCTATGCATTTGATGGAACAAACCCTGTTACTCGATCATAGGCAATGCCCTCCTCAAGCGATACCGAAAAGACTAGCTAGATACTAGATGCATGTTGTTCGATGTTTTTGGTGTGACCAGATTGGTCATACCTATGATAATTGTGTTGCATATGAACATGCATGTAACTAGAAGATAGTATGTGAAATTGAGAGGCGAATATTTATGTTTCACGATCATGTACATTTGAACTTGGGTAGAGGTGGCATGATAAAATATTTTGAGCAAAAACAAGTTCGATCAAGATCAAACAAAAGAGTTAGAAAATTATGGAGACTAAAGCGAGATAATAACACAAAATCTTTTGAACAAGACATTATGATTAAATTGTTTAAAGATACGACAAGTAACCAAACAAAAGTGGATAAACAAAAATTTGAAGAGATTTTGCAAGAGAGATTGCAAGATGATAAGCAAGAGTGTAAACAAACAAATCAAGAGAAAACATAGAAATGTGAAGAATTACATATAACAATTGATCAAAAGTCTTTACTAAATGAACAAAAAATTGATAATGAGAAAATTGAAAATTTGGAACTACAAGTGAACCTTGAAACTAGTAATCAAACTTATAACCAAAGTGAAATTGAGAATAATAAACTAGTAGCTAATGCGAGTGAGGATACAAACAATGAGAAATTGCCAAAAGAAAAAGAAAAAGAGGTTTTGGAAAACATTATCAAACAAATTGTAAAAGATATGAAAAAGTCAACAAGAACTATTGATAGAAAAAAAATGAGTTATCTATGTAGGAAATTTTTGATGCCTTGTATTAAATTTCAAAATACCTACTAATGTATTTTGAGTAGCTGTTTTTTTGGCAGGTTAGGTAGATGAAGACAAATTGATGAAAATAAATGATATGCTCATGCTTTTGTACTCTTTTGGTGTTTCCGTAGAACCACCAGCGGATGATGAGAATGGACATGAAGAAAACAATGTTACGTATATTGATTTGTTTGAAATATATGTAGATGTTGGTTGTTGATTATAAAGAATTGATGAAGTTTGAGACAGGTTTTAGACGGAGGAAAGAGACTAGAAGTTATGAGATTTTGAAGTTGCATGCATAGGTCCAAGGAGGATCGAAGAAGCAAGAATAAAGAAAAGAGCTTGAGATAGCTTGGATTTTAGGAATCCATATCCATTTACCAGTTTTTCTTTGCACCATGTCTTTTACATTTGCATCCTGAGTATGCATGCTTGAAATATAAGAGCACATAAGTTGTTTATCCCATAGGTGCATGACTGCTTGCACAAATTGAAAGTGCAAATGCATGATGAAATTGCTTTAAATAGAGTTGCATTTAAAGACGAAACCTCATCATAAAAAACTATTACCATGTCGATGCACCATTTCACTTACTAGTGCATGTAATGTATGCATGATAGGCTCACATTTCATGACCTTGCACCGATGCACATTGTTTTTTTACCTATGCACAATGAGTGTTTAAAAGGATTTATGTATCTACACATGGATGTATGAAAGTGAGAGCACAAGCTTCGGCATCAAATGCTCTTTCCTTATTGTTTGAACCATATCCTTTATACATGCATTTCCAAATATGCATTTCATAGGGCTAATTACATGGCCTTGCACAGACACTCTCTTTTACTGAACCATGCACGTAAAAAATGAAGCTATGGATTTACTTGAATAATTTTTTCCTTGAATAATGCAGGTATGTCTTGTTGGCACATCCAACAGATGTGTAGGTTTGAGGGGGCGGATGCCAGAGAGATTCCCTCTCCTTAATTTGATGTGAGCTGACAAAAACTTTAGAATTCAAAGCAAACCGCAACATTTCTTCATCATAAACAAAGGCAAAGCATTCAGTGAGTTTTTCAAAGGGGAATGATAGTAATTACAACAAAGGATGGAAGCAACTGCCAACCAATAGGGAAGGGAGCTGGCATCTTGAGGGAGAATTTTGCAACTGATTACTCAAGTATTCAATTTCGTGTTCAAGAAAGGAAAAAGTTTGGGCTTGTCAAGTCTCGAAGGGAAGTTTCGTTTTTTTGGAGAGTGTTTTCCTCAAGGAAAGAGGAGATCACATTGATGCATGTGCTCAATGGAGACAAAGAGGAGGGCAACGATGGCAGCTTGTATGCTAGGGTGATTTGGATAAATGGAGAGCTGGAGGATAGCATGATGTGGAATGAATAGAAGAAGCCCTATTTTGTTTTGAATATACAAGGAAGTACAGAGAGGGGAGAATATTTCTATGGACGTTCATGATTAGAGAGGATAAAAAAAACACAAGTCTACTTATTTGAAAGATACAACAAAAGATGTTGTCGTTTTTTTGAAATGTATAAAGAATCTATTTATTGAGGATAAACTTACTTGCTACAAGTCACCATTGTTGCTCTTGAAGGCTGTGGGTTTGCACTATAGCAAAGGAAGAGCATAACATCATCACTAGGAGCCACTTTGCACCTTCAAACGTTTGTACTTCAAAAGATTTAGGAATAGAAATCGGCAAATGGATCCATTCACATGCTGATGTCAAGGGCATTGAGCATATGGATGCACATAGGGGAACGTGCGTTTTCATTTATTGATTTTTAGTCATCATGTTGGCAAGTTATGGTTTTTTTTAGTCTTGGAGTGAGAGAGGCGGTCATCATGTTGGCAAGTCTTGGTTTTTTTTGAGGTGGAAAAAGATAGCATGAAAGTTTATTAGAGAGAGTAAGAGATAGAAAGAGTAGCAACTTGATTTTGAGGATTATGTTTTGATAATCTCAGGAGGGGGGGGGAGAGCTGGAGGATTCAGTAAAGCACAATTATTTTCTGCTTTGGGAATTCATTTGTAGATTGATGGGGGAAGGAACAAAGAAAAGGAAAGCTTTTGCTATCACAATGCACTCAAGTGCCAAATAGATGGATGCTCAAGAAACGATTAGATCAACTCATTTGCAAAAGCATATCATAACATCAAGAGTTAAGATGAAGAGTTATCCTATTTAGCTAACTTATATTCAAGCCTTTCCAAAGGTTATAAACATAGACAACTCTCACAAATTCTTAAGTTAAGCATTCACATTATTTTCTTTTAGATGTTCTCAATGGTCAAATCAAGTTTAAATAGAAAGTCAAAATCGGTTCATAACTTTTCAAGAAAACAAATGCATTCTTGGTTAATTTGCATATAGAGTTATCAGTAAATGTCAATTTGATCAATTTGCAATGCTCTCTTTCGACTACTTAAGACTTTGTAACATCTAAGGTCATACAACTGCAAGTCATGTATCATTGGTGTCATGCTAGAGCAACGGAAACATTCCAAAACTAGGTTATCTACAACAATCATTTCTCATCAACATAAGTTCAACATCTTAGCATCAATAAGGATACGAATTTATCATTGAGAAAAATTATATTAGTCATATTGTGCAAGCTTCACAAAACATTTTTACATAAACAACCAAAGTGGTAGCAATATTGAACATGTGGAAAATAGTTAAATGATCACGCATAGATATATGCTGCACTCGTGAGTCACATAACTATTACATCTTGAATATGTAGATCATCCATCGGATATATAGCAATTAATGGTCACATATAGCAATCAATGGTCACATTCGATGTTGCATATAGCTTAACTTTAGAGTAATAAATGTTTTTGAATCTAGAATAATAAATGCTAACATTGAATCCCCATATATCAAACGTATATGACTTCTAGAAATGGGGCACATAACATTAGGAATCCAATATAAAAATAAGCACAAGTTTGCAGAATAAAGTTTGCAATCTCTCAAATCATTGCTGATTGGAACTGTAGAGCAAAACAAATCGTGATATATTCAAATTCCTATAGAACTCAATAAAGCAATGCAAAAACATAATTCAACTCATAACCTATTTCATTGCATTCATTTATTCAAATTGTTTTGAATTGAAAATATGATGCTAAGTTCCCATAAACATAAATAAATGCACAGAACCATTTTTTGTATGGAAACATTAAACCAAACAATAAAACATCATGGAGCTTGGGATTTCACCAATCGAACTCAAAGCTCTTATCTCAAAGGGTATGACATAAACCATTAAACCATATTCATGAATTAATCGATTTCAATTCCTAGTCTATCAGAGAAAACATCCACTGAAATAAATCACAAAACTTACACAGTTTCAAAAACTTCGTGAAACAAATTTTGACAAAAAATTTGAAGAACAAGTGGATCCTTGTTTTATTCATTTATATAGCATATTAAATACAAAACCTTATTTGTATATTTTTCATCATCATGATTCTTTTCTGATCGATATCATTTGATTAATCTCCTTCTCCTCCATGATAATTGCCTCCAATTACATCAACATCCATATAACTATCCTCTATCTTCTAATTAGCTCTTCTATGATCTCCTTTTGAATTCAATTCCTCCTTTGTTATCTTCATCCCCAAACAGTTTTTTATTTCAATCTCCATGAGATCACCTCCATGTCATCTCCGAACATGAATTCCCTGCATACAAACTTTTTGAGCCTCCGCTTCTTAGCAACATTTGTCACAAGAATGTGAGTGCAGCTTTAATAAGGCAAGATAGTTCCAATTTCCAAAGAATAGAGGATAGTATTTTGATGATAGTATGGTAATAATCAAAGTTACTGATCGTTTTAGACATTCTCAATGAAGTTTCCTCCAGATGATTGCATCAATTTCTCCATTCTCTGAACATACTCCGCACATGAAATCGCTCATCAAGCGTCTACCAAAAACTTGAAGACTATGGTTTTGTAGAACATCCCTTGGCCATTGCTTACTTAATCAATGATAAAAATAGTTTTCACTTGAGCTTTTTGGAAGCACCCCATGTGCACTGTATTATGGGTGGTTGAAATGATCCACCAACGGATCCCTTTTGTGCTGACAATGTGTGGAAGCAAAATGAAAAGAAGAGTGTACTCACAAAAGATAGGGTGTGAGAGACTCAAAGTGAGTAGACCAAGAAATGGGTAAAAGCGGATTAGAAATGAGCTTGCCAAGGCTGCTTTTTGATGAGCCTTTGTGATCTTCTTGGTTGGTGCAAAGTACTTGCCTTTGAGTTGTGTTTTGAAAAGATTGTGTCCCCCTTCTGAAGTGTAGATGGGTGGACTAAGAATTGTACTTGGATCTTTAGTTGAGTATGTTGAAGCTTCATTAAAGATTACATCTTTTGAAATTGTGATGGAGTGGTTTTCAAGACCATACAATCTATACACCTTTGATTGTTCACTTTATCCAATGAATATATGCTTCTTGGGCTTAGACTATAACTTACTTCGATCTTCTTTTGGCACATGGACAAATGCTTCACTTCCAAATACTTGAAAGTAATTGGCATTAGGCTTTCTTCCATAGTAGGCTTCAAAGGGTGTCTTTTTGTTTAATGCACTAGTGAAGCCTCAATTGAGTATGTGCATGATAGTGTGCACTATTTCTACCCAAAACATGAAGGGTAGTTCTTTGTTGTGAAGCATCCTTCGTGCCATTTCCAACACACTTTGGATCTTTCTCTCAGCTACTCCATTCTAGGATGAAGTTTGAGGTTGAGTGACTTGTCTCTTTATCCCTTTTTGCTTTAAGAAATTCTCAAAGTCGTGATTAATAAATTCACCACCGCCATCTGATTGAATAGTCTTGACTATCTTGGATGCTTCATGCTCAACTTAGGTGATCCATTCTCAAAACTTAGAGAAGGTGTCTACCTTCGACTTCAAAAAATATACCCAACTGTATCTTGAGTGATCATCTACTATAAGAAAGAAGTAGGTTGATCCACTACGGGAAGGAGTATTCATAGGTCCATAGAGATCCATGTGGACTAGGGCTAAAGGGTTCTTGGCTCGTGTGGAAGCCTCCTTGGGAACAGGAGCCCTATGTTTCTTGCCTTGGGTGCAAGCTTGGCAGACATCATTGACTTTCGCAATCTTGGGCAATCCGTTAACAATTTGAGATGTGGAAATACTTGGTAAATATGAGGTGTGGTATAGCTTTGATGCCAAAGGCTCAAAAGCAACTCCTTAGATAGAAATCAAGAGAGTTTGTATAGCCCTTTTTCTTCTATGCCTTATGCAATGATGTGTTAGGTTTTAGGGTTAATCACCTTTACATAAGTATTATCGAATAACACTTTTTTATTGCGATCGATGATGGCCTTTACTGATAGTAAATTCATGAACAAGTTAGGAACAAATAATACATTGGATAATGATTTTCACTCCCCTCAATCATTCGTGATTTGTACTTTTCCTTTCCCCTCGATGGGTAGACTCTTATTGTTGCCTAGGTAAAGTTCACTAATATGGTCCTTGATCTCTTGAAAGGATGCTTGATCTTTGCACATGTGGGAGATGGCTCCATTGTCAACGATCCACTCTTGAGATGAAATCAAAGTCACTAGGGCATTGGCATCTGTTGAAATAAATAGGTCTTCATTGGAACAGTGAGACCTATTTTGGGAGGGTTTTTGTTGGTTCCTCGAGATAGAGGCTTCATGTTGTTATTCTTTTTGTAGAAAAATTTTTCAATGTGCCTTGTTTTTCCATAGAAATTACAACTAAACTTCTTTGTTGAAGGGTTGGAGCCTTGCTTGGTTGAGTTGTTTGTGTTATGACTAGCGTGTTTGCCCTTGTGGAAGGGTCCCTTTGCCTTCATCATGGTCTCTTGTGAGGAAGCGAACTTTGCTCAAGAGTCGTGAAGGAGAAAAATTCGGAAAAGTTCTTCCCAAGTTAGAACTTGGCCGTGATTATAAAAGGTGGTTACAAATGTCTCATATGATCTAGGAAGTTTATTGAGAAGGCAGATGGCCATATCTTCACTAAAAACTTGATGGCTGCATAATGCTAGTTTATGTTGATAGTCCTCAAAAGTGGCAATGAATTTGGAAATAGGATCCTGGGGCCTTATGGATAGATCATGAGACTCCGCCTCTATGGTGTAAATTTTGGAGTGGGTTTTGTTTTTGTACAAGTCATGTAGGATCTTCCAAGCCTCAGTGGAGGTTTTAAAAGAGGTAATATGGCCTTTGGTTAACTTGTCACAAGCTAGAAGTAATTGACCTAAGGCTCAATTGTCCTTTACATTCCACACATGCTAAGCTCCTAGATCGCTTTCCTTATCTGACTCTCGTTCGGTTCCTTCAACTACCTCATATAAGAGATTTGTATAAAGATAAGCCCAAATGGTGTCCTTCTAGAGATTGTAGTTTGTGCCTTTGAGTTGCTCGTCTTTTAGCTTAAAGACTGGCATGAATGAGGGTAAATACAATTGACTTGAGGATGCTACATTTGAAATCGTTGACATGGTTGTTGTTGAATGAAGTTACCACACTTGCAAAAATGAAGTCAAAATTTGCACAAAAAATTAAGTTGGGGTGGGGGGGGGGACTTAGAGTAGCCCTATAGAATAGCCCGTTGCACACCAAATAGTCATAGAGTAGGCTTACAAACTTGAGAGATTTTGTGGGTGGTCTTAGACTAGCCTCCAACCCACACATGCACACACTCAGAATCCTTCTTATCCTTGTGACATAAGAAGAATAAGCCACTTGGTGCCAAATGAGGTCCTTGAGGGAGAAGGTTAGGACCTGATGGAAACACAATAAAACCTTTCTTTAGTGAAAAATAGGTGCCAAAAATTGTGGGCTTAATCTTTTGGAGAAATACAACATATCAATTTTGTGAAAGACGTTGGTACCTTGGGCCAAAAATATGTGCCCTAGAGCCAAATAATGGTACATAAAAGTTTGGAGTTGAATATAAGGCCAACAAAAATAACATATATGATAATGAATCTTCCTTTGTGGTTCCTACTCCGTGTAAGGATGTCCTTTTTTTTTTTGAGATTGCACACTGCCCCATGGGGTCTAGGAGATAATGCAGGAACGATGAGCAGCTATAATTAGTGTGCTTCATATACAACGACACCAGTCAAGCCATGTGAACCTGCTACATAGAAGGTCTTGAATCAGCTAGTAAATGTGTGACATGAGTGATGATATCAAATCATTGATCTAGAACATCAAAAGGAGCTTCAACATGAACACAAGACTCTCTCTCTAAAACACACTTTTGGATGGATGGAGAATGACTCTCTCTCTCTCTCTCCCCCCAAAGAATAATCAGATTCTTTCTCTCTGTCCCTTTCTGAGATCTAGTGTAGCAAAGAGAGGGAGGTGTAGCTCAATAATGGGGTGGTGTTATTGTGTGAGGGAGATGAAGAAGGCTGAGTGGTCGCATCTGCAACTACACTCTTTTGTTAGGCTTTTTTCCTATGTGCTCTTGCTAGTTTGCATAAACAACATAATGTGTGAATTGAACAATTTTCTAGGTTTGCTCATCCTCATGCTCTTGTTGTGGTGCATTCTCCTAAAGTCAAGAAGGTAGAGGTTGCAACAACAACAATCTTTGGTCTCTTTATCTCACTCTATCTCTCTTTTTGTGGTGTAGTGTTTGTGGAAGGCATGTTGAAGGTGATGCTATAGAGTAGAGAACCATTTTCTCACACTCTCTCACTCTCTACACAGAGAAAAACCACATGTTCTCTCGCTCATTTGTTCTCTTTGTTGCTTAGAGATGGCATCGTGGTTGAGTGGGTAGATCCCAAAGAGTCAATTCTTTCTCTCTTTCTTTCTCTCTGTCAAATGCTCACACCTGCAAAGAGATGGCCTTCTCTTTCTGGATCTATCAATTGTCTATCTTGTATAACCTACAAATAAGCAATGTGACCATAGACTATGGCATGTTGCAAGTGCTCGGCGAGCTAAGAAGGTGGTTTGGTTTCAAGCAAGGAGATTATAGAGAACACCAGATTCTTTGTGCTTTGTAGCAGAAGGCGGCACTAGTAGAGAAACTACTTGACTACCAAACACTAGGATGCATTTTTCTATGTGTTCTATGCTCATTTTGTGCCTTCTTTAAGAGAATTATCACACACTGATAATATCTTTGAGTGTTGCACTTTCTACACAGAGCTCACTTTCACTTCCTTTGTTGTTTTGGAAGACTGAGTGTCATTGTGCAACAGGTATGTCACATAGAAATTGAAGAAATATATATGTTCATTGCATAGAGGTCACAATCGACTTTGCAAAGCATGCATCTTGTACCATCTTGTAGTGCACATCTATACACACAATGCAAGGGATTGTCGACTGCAAGGCTATGACTTCATTCCACACATTTCTCCTCCTCTTCTTTCAAGTGTTGAAGGATGTACCCATTATGGATCCATGATTGAAATAGTGAGGTGGATAGAGACAAGGTGAATATGAATTATTAGTCAAGGACCAGCATAAGACCAGCCCTTGAGGTTATGGAGACTCAAGTACAATGATAAATGCAATAAAATGCACTATGTACTTTGGAGCATCAAGGAGAAAGAGTCGATAGAAAATAGATAGGTTTGCACATTGACTTGCTCAAAAAACTTATTAGCTTTGGATGCGACAATCAACTTGAAATGCTCATAGCATCCAACATGATTACAATTGGAAAAAATCATTTTGGAGGAGTGATAAAAATAGGGTTGAGTTTATAGAATGGACAAGAGTACAAGAAATAAGAAAAATATGCTTTTGGAATGAACCTGACACTCAATAGTGGTACCTCTTGTTTTTCAAGGATGTTGTTGATATATTTAGGTAGTGATGTGTGTGAACACACTAGGACTACCGGGGCACTTTTTTCCCTCTTTAGGAGGTTTTTTTCCCCCGGCTTGTATATATGCCTATTGCCCTAATGGGCTACTTATCTTTGTACATTCTCTAATAATACATTCAGTATTGTGTGTTGTGCTCCAAGCTTCTTCTTCTTCCTTGTGCTGTTCGCGTGCTTCCGCAGACGTCTAAATCCAACAATTGGTATCAGAGCAGATCATTGCTTCATCTAGGGTGCCGTCAACACTCCTTTGGTTGCAGTCTTAGAATCGCATGAATTTTGGTGAGAATACTCAGCGTGTTTTCGAGATCAAAACAACTTTGCTGTGTGGTGCCGAAATCACGATCTGAGCTCGTTTCGGCCTCCGAATGCTTGTGTGTCTTTTTGTGCCAAAGGTATATACCAGTTTTTGTTCACCAGTATAAGCGTCTCAAAGTCTGCTACAGGTCTAACACAATTCGTCTGGGCAGTTGTTGGCAGTGGTGAGGGTAGTCAAGGACTTACGAGACAAGGAAGCCAACGAGAAGGGCCAAGTAGGCAAAACACTCAACGGAGATCTGGAAAATAGGCCTATCATTTTTTCATGAATTAATATTTCCTAAATAGTGATTTAGTCACTACACACCATTGTAAATATCATTTTTGATTATTCATACTCCATTTTGTACAAGCTGAGGAGTCCTCGAGCTTGAGGAGTACTAGTAGTATTTATGTACCAATTTTCATAATTTTCAGATCTCGTTTGAGCCTCCAAAATAGCTTTAGAACCTAATTTTTAACTAGGTCGGACACTAGGTCTGAACAGGACCAAAGCTAGTAAAAAACGATAAATAGAGCTAGAGGGCTCATTTTTGAGGTTAGCTTGTTTTATATTTGAACTTGTATGAGACTTTTTGAGTAATCTAAAGAACTCCATTGTTTCTCTCTTTGTCTTGTCGTGTGTGCACGTGTGTGTGTATGTGTGTGCATGTTTGTGTGCTTCTCACTCACACACTTGTGCCATCACTTGTTCGAGGTCTTCATACCATCCCTCTTGTCTTCCCGGATTGACATTAAAGGAGGTGCTACTCATCACTAAGCTACACCAAATTTTGGCATCCTTGCCGGGGATCGAGCTTTGAGGACGAGGATGTGATGGTAAGATGTAGAGTTGTGACGTTGGCATTGTAGGTAATTTCTTCATTTTTCCTTATTTTCCTCTTTCTTACTTCACCATCATCATCACCATCATCATCCTCACCATCTCCCACCTCCATCTCCATCATCGTGAAAATTTCAGTTTTTGGTCATATCACCTTCCCCCTTCCATTTCCCTCATTTCACTTGTGAGAGAGAGCGAGAGAGCGATTTGTGTGCAGTGTTTTTGAATGTCTCTTGAGTATTCTTGTAGGATTTGGCTGTATCATCTCCAGCAGGCTACCAGGTATGGAAAAACTTTACACAGTCCCCGAGGCGTTGATCTTTGTTTATCACAATCGACAGAAAATATCACCTTTTGGTAAAACAAAGTGCACCACCTTAACACACATGAGGAGCACATTCCAAAACACTCAGCAACCTCCAACCCCATCCAATGTGATTCCAGTGAAGTATGCAGCTACAGAAGAGAATCTGAATAGAGCCATAGTCCTAGTAACTCCATTACTTTCTGAGAGTGACCCTAGTGACCATAGTTTCGACTGCACTCATATTGATAGTCCCTAGGCTTACTACATGCAGTCACCTGAGCATAACGAGGCCTATTATTAAGAAGAACCGATTGAACTAAGTTGGGAGCTAGATTATGCGAATGTTATGTACGCGAATCCCAATTTGAGGCCTCAACCTAGGCAGGTAAGATCCCCGTTTCCTAGAGGGCCATGCTACCGATGTCATGGAGAACACCTCATTCCGGATTGCCCGATGCCTACCCCTACACAACCCCAATCTGTAACCATTCAAGGCTTCTATCAAGATTGCGAAAAGGAGCACCTCTTACGAGACTGCCCAAAGAACCCACACAATGTAACGAAAATCACTCCTATCAATGTTATTGGGTTAGTAGTAGACTCTACAGGAAGTGTAACTTCCACTGCACCCATACAAGTAGTCAGCACTAGAGCCCAAGATTTGTAACCAAACCAAGATTCAGGCCAGGGAAATAGTTCTGAGGTTAGTGAGACTGAGAGCGTAACCAAGAAGAGGACCAGAGCTTGGAAGGATAGCCGCGAGAGAATGAAAAGGCAATGGGCAAAGAAGATGAGTGAACTCGAGGAAAGTCTAAGAGAAACGAAAGCCAAGATAATTGCACTCACATCTCAAACTCCCTCTCACACTACTCCACCACCACCATTTCCGTCTCCATCCAATCCACCACCTTCTAGCCCACCTCACTCAATCCCACCACCCCTTAGAGTAGGATCAGTCTTAGCAGATCCCACTCCTGAAGATCTAAACATGATGCTTAAGGCATATCAAGCGAGAATCCAAGAAGGGCCAAACGTAATGGATCATGAAAAGTGTTACCCTAGAGCGGAACTAGAGCTTGAACGAACTAAAATTTGTGCTAAGATGGTGGAATTGGCTCAAACCGTGTTTGAAGCCAATCGCCTCTTTAACTTCTCTAGTTCAGCTAAGATGCAATTGCACTTTGATGGACTGCTAGAAAGATTGGAGAGGCTAATTGCACAATCAGAAAAGGACCCCACCAGCCAAGGAGAAGACAAGGTAAGTGAAAGAATAAGCATTCCCCCTTAGGAAGTTTATGTGCCTAACTCGACTGAAACAGACATATTTTCTTCTATGAATTGATTCTCATTAGAATTCCTACGAGAGATTCAAGAAGAGAAGTGGGCTAAAGAGAGTGAAGTTCCTCATCCCATTAAACTTGTGGATGAAGTGCATGATCAATTCCCACAAGACATTCCTTCCATTTATGAGGAACAAGAGAATACCCAATCATAGGAGAGATCAGACTTCGAGTCTAACTCCTTACAGGAACTACCCCATTTCACAGGCCCATGGCAAGCAAACTTGCATGAGAGCACCCAGGGTCATGGTAAGAAATGAAGACTCAATCATACCTAGGAACACGGAGGTTGTAAAGAACACTAAAGTGTAGTGCAATCTCACTTTAGAAGAGTTACTCAAGGTTAGGCCAGAACTATGGAAACATGTAGCTAGCCAAGTGCTTGAAATAGCCAAACCTCGTTCCCTGGTAGGATCTCATAGAACAGTGCCAGAGATACCCTTGGACAAGATAGGAGACATGAGTGAAGGAGAAGAAGGAAACACCTATCTTCCCATTACCCATCAGGGGTACACAACCAAGGCAATTCTGGACTCAAGTGTAGGAGTGGCAATTGCTACCACTTCCTTATGGAAGCGATGGGGCAAGCCAGCACTCAGGCCCACGAGAATGAAATTAAAAATGGCCGATGGTCACATTGAGAGACCCTTAGGACTCCTAGAAGGAATAACCCTCACTACGTGTGGTTTAGAGTTTGAGCATACCTTTGCTGTATGTGACTTTAGCAAAAATCAGGCCTATGAGATGATTTTGGGAAGGCCATTTATGCGATAATTGCAGGTGGTACAAGATTGGGGAACCAACTCTTTGTATTTGCAACACTTGGGTGTTACCACCAAAGTCAATCTCAAGGATTACTCTCATAGAGATGTACCCCCCATTCAATGGAATCCTATCCATAAAGCCAAAGATGACACTGAGTCAGTGCATTCCATAGGCTTAGGATGCTCATGGATGCATGAAGACACACACTTATGGATGTGCAAAGTAGTAGTAGAGGAAGAGAAGAGAGAACACGCCAGAGAGGTAGGTGCAAAGGATACCCATAGATCAATTCAAGACCCAGCCTATGCACCTGTAGTATTTCCTGACGAAGAGTTCAAACCTCATGGTTGGGCAGAGATTTTAGCAACTATGGATGTAGCCATCAATGAAGAACAATGGACAACTCACTATGATGAGGATCGCTATGACATTTCAATCTTCACAATAGAGCCAATCAGGGGAGATTCGGTTCTAGAAGAATGTGAACCTAGCACTAATGCATTCGAGGATGCAAGTGACTCCGATCTAGAGTCAATCATTATGGACCCACCTTTTGCATCAGATGAAGAATACTTCTATGAAGTAGAATTTCACCCTCAAAGACATGAAGAGCTCACAAATGATGTAAGGTTAACCACGCAAGTGACCCCTAAGAATGAAGGAAAGAAAAGAAAGAAGAGAGAAGTCACACCCGAGGAGAAAGAATCCTTGTTTGAGGTCCCTGAAAACTTTAAGAAGTATAAAATAGATGATAGGAGAGTCGTGATAAGAATGCCTAAACGTGAGGCGCAATCAGGGGAAGCCTATGATAACAAAGAAACCACTAAGAAAATAGTTGTAGCCATAGAAGAAGGAGAAGAAAGATGCACATCCATAGGACATGATTTGATGGAAGAAGAAGAGCAAGAGTTGATAGCTTTGCTAAGAGAGTATAGAGATGTATTCGCTTGGAGCTATAAGGATTTGAAAGGTGTAGACCCTGACATATTCTCACACACGATTCCCATGACCTCAAATGCCAAACCCTCTAAACAAAAGCCATACACATATAATGATAATTATGCTGCTAAGATCAAGGAGGAGATAGATAGACTGGTGGAAGCTGGATTCATCTATGAAATCGAGCATACTGAATGGGTATCACCCATTGTAGTGGTGCCCAAGAAGAATGGAAAGCTACGTGTGTGCATTAACTTGAAGAAGGTTAATGCAGCCACTATTCGAGATAACTATCCGCTTCCTATCACTGAGCATCTACTAGACAGAGTGGCAGGCAAGGAAGTGTACAACTTCCTTGATGGATTTTCTGGCTACAATCAAGTAGCCACACAATACTGAATGTATTACTAGAGAATGTACAAAGATAAGTATCCCATTAGGGCAATAGGCGTATATATGAGCCGGGGGAAAAAAGCCTCTTAAAGAGGGAAAAAAAGTGCCCCGACGGTCCTAGTGTGTTCACAGACATCACTACCTAAATATATCAACAAATCCCCCTCTGGGAATGATGCGGTGAACAAGGAGCTGGCACTCATGTATAAGGAAGTGCCAAACTATGTGGAAATCACTCCACAAAAGGAAGTAAGCCCAAAGCTCTGCAGAAAGCTTCAAACTTCTCCCTAGGCAGAGCCTTCGTGAAAAGGTCTGCAATGTTCCCCTGCGTGGGCACATATGCCAAGCTGATCTCCCCAAGAGAGAACCTCTCCCTGACATAGTGATAATGCACCTCAATGTGCTTGGTGCGAGCATGGAACACAAGGTTCCTCGCAACTGCCAATGTGCTCTGACTGTCAGTGAAGATAGTGGTGGCAGAAGTCTGACCAGCACCCAAATCAGCCATAAGGCGTCTGAGTCACACACACTCAACAATCGCTGTGAAAGCTGCCCTATACTCAGCCTCACAATTGGAAGTGGCCACAATAGGCTGCTTCTTATCTATCTATCTATCTATCTATCTATCTATCTATCTATCTATCTATCTATCTATCTATCTATCTATCTATCTATCTATCTATCTATCTATCTATCTATCTATCTATCTATCTATCTATCTATCTATTCTGAATTTTGTGCTTCATCAAACAAAACAGGCTCATTCTCATCACAGAGACTAGATCTAGCCATAGCATAGCAATGTGATGCAAAAGAGGCACTATGAGAGCCTGAACGAGTATGATATGACAGAGGTGCATCTAATTTGCTGTCACACAAGGTTTGCACCAACCATTTTGGCATAGTTCTTGCCTGCTTAATATCAGCTCTCTCATCAATAAGTGCATCATGTACATCTGCATCAGAAATGAAATTATCTACATCATCACATGAAACCTGCAAAGGCTAAGAAGTTGCCTCATTAGGACCACCACTAGACTGTCCACCTGTAAAAAGAGGCAGCAAAGTATCATACATGTCTTTGGAGCTAACATATGTCTCCTTAGTACATGAAAGCAATGGCTGAATAGCATCTTCCACAAAAACAACATCACGGCTAACCAGAATGCATTTAGTCTGTGGATGATACAGACGATAGCCTTTACTTTAAGAACTATACCCAACAAAAATACACTTTACTACTTTATCATCCAATTTTCTATGATGTTGTTCAGGCACTAATGCATATGCCAAACAACCAAAAACATGCAGATGAGCAACAGATGGCTTGCAGTCATGCCAAGACTCATATGGAGTGATAGACTGCAGCGCTTTAGTGGGACACCTATTTAGTACATATGCTGCACACATGAGAGCCTCAAGCCACAAACTATGTGGTAAAGCCTCACTCTTGACAATACACCTCGCCATCTCCATGAGTGACCTGTTCTTTCGTTCAACAAATCAGTTCTGTTGAGGTGTATACGGCACTGTACACTGGTGTTTTATCCCACTTTCAGCCGAAAATGCATTAAAATCACAAGACATATATTCCCCCCCTCGCTCAGAACGGAGGGTGCCCATTTTACATGCTGATAGATTTTCAGCCAAAACCAAAAACTGTTTGAAGCACATGAACACTTTGGACTTTGCCTCAATGGATATACCCATGCATGCTTGGAAAAAACATCAATGAAAGTCACGAAGTAAAGATGATTCCCAAAAGAAGGTGTCTGCATAGGACCACAGACATCACTATGTACAAGCTGCAATTTTTGAGTAGCCCAAACTGAACCATCTTTTGGAAAGAACGAATGCTGCATTTTGCCCGAAATACAGCCTTCACAAACATGTTTTCCAGGTGCCTCAAGTTTGGGCAAAGAGGACACCATTTGAGATTTCTGCAAGCGTAACAAACTAGCAAAATTCAAATGACCAAAGCGTGCATGCCAAAGCTTTGCATCTGACATAGCCTAAGAATCATTTACTACACATGCCAAATCATTTACAGATCTTTCATAGTCTATGAGCTTATATAGCTCACGGCATAAAATGCCAGAAGCAATAATCACATCGCCATTTGACAGATCATGAACTGTACACCTGTCATCAACAAATTTCACAACCAAGCCAATCTTGGCTAATGCAGAAACTGATAACAGGTTCTTCTTAATCCCTGGCACAAATAAAGCATCTCACAAAGTGAAAGAACTACCATCAGTAGTAGTCAAAATGATCTTACCAACTCCCATAACAGGATAAGAGGAGTTGTTGGTGCAGGTAACAGTATTCGCTGTAGGGGCGGGCTCAAGTGAAGAGAAGAAACTACGCTACGAGGTAATATGTTTGGTCGCCCCACTATCAAAATACCAAACATGTGAGTCTACTACAGACATGCACTGCTCATGAGAAGATGGGTCAAAATTGCACACAATAGTAAATGCCCATTCTTCTTCCTGCACAAGATTGGCAAACTCTATTTTTGGCCTCTACAACAACCATTCCAGCCTCTTTCTTCTTTGCCTCTTTAGCAACCAGTTTTGGACAGTTCTTTATGATACGATCATTCCCTTTACAGTACTTTATAAAAAATTTCTGCTTTTCTGATTTCTTCTCATCTTTATCTTCCTTCTTTGAATATGCAGAATTAGCAGATTTCTGCTTACTAGTTGAAGAGCTCCATTTTCCTTTGCCCTTCTGACTAGCTAGGAAAGCTTGATTAGCAACTTGCATAATGGACCTGTTCTGCCTGGACTGATCTTCCTGCAACAGAACAGAGACTAACTCCTCAAATGATAAGGCATTTGGATTATCTTTCATCATTAACCGAAGAGTAGAAGCAAAACTCTGATATGAGTTAGGAAGACCATTCAGAACGGTCTGCACAAGTGAGCTATGTGGTATAACCTCATCAACAGAAATCAACTGTTCCTTCAAGTCTTTGATCTTCATTAGGAAATTGTCCATAGAATCACCTTCATTCATGTGCTCACTCTCCAACTGTTTTCGGAGGTAAGCAACACGAGCCTCATTCCTAGCTTGGTACAATGTGGTACGTGTATCCCAAGCATCCTTAGCTGTTCTGCAAGAGTGAATGTGAGACAAAGCTATCAATGCATGTTCCTGGGCATCTCTGTCATCCCAGCGAATCTGCTCTTCATTAGGTGCAGCAAAAACTGCAGCACGAACAAGAATATGCAGAATATCATCTTCGACACCTTCTGCATCAGCTTTAGTACCTGCAATTGTAACAGTTGCAGGTGTGATAGGATGTTTTTCGACACCTTGCACAATGTTCCATAGTTCTTTTGCAACCAACAGATGTCGCATCATATAAGCCCATAGCAGGTAGTTGGTACCATCCAACTTATCTTCAACAACCAACATACGGAATACATCATTGCTTTCAGCCAATGCCGGTGACTAAAATACCTTGATGCAAAAAATTGACTGTATCTCAAAAAGTTGAACAGAACTGCTGTAGCTCAGTGATGAGTAGCACCTCCTTTAATGTCAATCCGGGAAGACAAGAGGATGGTATGAAGACCTCGAACAAGTGATGGAACAAGTGTGTGAGTGAGAAGCACACAAACATGCACACACATACACACACACGTGCACACACGACAAGACAAAGAGAGAAACAATGGAGTTCTTTAGATTACTAAAAAAGTCTCATGCAAGTTCAAAACTACAACAAGCTAACCTCAAAAATGAGCTCTCTAGCTCTATTTATAGTTTTTTACTAGCTTTGGTCCTGTTCAGACCTAGTGCCCGACCTAGTTAAAAATTAGGTTCTAAGGCTATTTTGGAGGCTCAAACGAGCTATGAAAATTATGAAAATTGGTGCATAAATACTACTAATACTCCTAAAGCTTGAGGACTCCTCGGCTTGTACAAAGTGGAGAATGAATAATAAAAAATGATATTTACAATGGTGTGTAGTGACTAAAATCACTATTTGGGAAATATTAATTCATGAAAAAATGATAGGCCTATTTTCCAGATCTCTGTTGACTGCTTTGCCTACTTGGCCCTTCTCATTGGCTTCCTTGTCTTGTAAGTCCTTGACTACCCTGACCACTACCAAGACTCCCCCCTCTCTCGTGTCTGTCGTCTCTTACAGACCCTTGTTGAGCGGACCGTTGGATGTAGTATTCCACAACATCTGTCGCTAGATGGTGTTCCGCTAACCTCAGTCCTTTGGCCAAATCAGTGAGTAGGGCATCCCAGTCTACTGGCCCAGGTATCTCTGTATGTGGCATGCATAGCTTCTCTGAGTGTAGAGCCTGTTCCACCGCAAATCATTGTAATAGATGAGATGGTCTAGGTATGAATATCTCTTAATGATATTCCTAGAACCCTGTGAGAAACATTTCTTCAAACATTTGTTTGAAGTAGGCTGGGAGGTATTTGATACGAGCATGCCACGCATATACAACGTTGATGGATTGTGTGGTTGTCATATCATAGACGAGGTCTTGGTTGCCTTCATTGAATTCGAGAGCCGAAAGGTGGGGTTCTTTGACATTTTTAAAGGTCTTGAATGTAACCAACATTAGCTCAAATATTTTGAGGCACATCTGTGCCATGATGTCTAGTACATTCTTGAATCTGATTCCCCAATGCCGAATGGTTGAAATCATTTATGCGACCGTGGGTTGGCCACGAGGTGGTGCCAAGTATACATAGTTCAGCCATTTGTCACATCCTTTAACTATCAAAACTGTTTTGGTGTACTCTGGCCATGATCTTCATCGAAAGACAGGGTAGTAGCAAGGGTTATACTTGATGTATAAGGGCATGTTATTCCAAGTGCGCACCATCTCGGGGTATGTTTCAAGTAGGCGTATCCTCCATGTAGGTTGAAATATGTTGCCGTGTGTTGCACTTTCAGGAATGTCATCTGGTGCAAATTGTGTTGCCAAGGTTGGTTCTTTTATGGTGTGTTGCTTTATCTCAGCATTATAATATGCCATTAATACACAAAATGGAACATAAAAATCATCTGAAGTGCCAATCCATCATGATGGGATAGGTTTTTGAAGTAATCTGATTTGATGACAACCTCTTCCAGTCGGGACATGGATTGTATGTGCACTGCAACTCTATCATCGTGGGTTGGACCAACCTTTTCTAATTTTTGCATCCATTTGAGAGCTTCAATCTCAAATGTGTCCATTACTTCCTCTGTTTGTTTGCCCCCTGGTATAGGCATGGGTACATAAGGGTCCTCGAAGGTCTCCTCAACTTTGATTTGAACTAGGTCCTCCGGCTCAGGCTCCACGAGGGGAGAAGGTTGGCGCTCATATTGGAGAAGTTTATTTTACAGCTCTGCCAATTGTGCTCTCAGTTCTGCTACCTCTTCAGATGTGTCAGTTGTGGTTGCTACTTCTTTTGGTTGCTCTCACTGTGTGGCCAATTGCTTTCGTAGGTCATCCCGCTCTTTTTCTAAGGCATTATGTTCCTCTAGGAGGTCGGCATGGGTGTCCAACACGATTTGCATGTTTGCTGACGGGATGGCCTTGAATTGCTCCGGGTCGATCTCCTGTGGTGATCCTTCCATTGCTGATTCCAGGTTTTCTTCATTCTGTCGTTGGAGTCTTTTATTTTCTTCTATACGACAGACATGTGTTTCCGTAGATTACGTCAATGTTGAGTTGTTGTTTTTCCTCTGTATCTAGTTGGGGGGGGATTGGCCATTAATTGTTCATGTTGTGCCTGCAAGGTATCATACTACTGTTGTAATATCCTCTTGTCGTTCTCCAAGTTTATGAACCTTTCTTGTAGCGTTTCATGGGTTCTGAACAAGCTCGTATGTTGAGCATCTAAATGCTGGTAATGATGTTGTAATTGAGACATACATTGATACAAAGTATTAAATACATTATTGATAGGAGTGGATGTTGGGACGGTGTTGAATGCAGGAGGGTAGGGAAAAGGAAAGGGAGTGTGTATGATGTGCCTGAGAATGGTGAAGTGGGTGGTGGGGGAATGGGGGATTGTGGGAATATGGGGGGAGGGAGAGGTGCAGAAGTGGGTGAGATGTCCATGAGGTCATGTGTGGATGCGGTCGTGGGAGTTATGGTGTACATGGGAATGGTAGGTGTGGTGATGATCATGAAGGTGTATAATGGTGTGTGCAGTTGTGCATATGAGCCACCGAGAAGTGTGACAGGGGGAATGGGATTTTCGGTGACTACAGTTAGAACTATAGTGTCCGGTGTGGCAGTTACAATAGTGGTGGTGTCAGGTTGTGATGCTTGTGATAATTAACTCACAGTGTGTGCTTCAGTAAGGGAAGTGGAGACTGTAACCGTGACAGTAGTGGTGGCAGTGGTGGTAGGAGGTGAGGGTGGTGGAGTTGGAGGGGAGGGTGGTAAGGGTGGTGATGGGGGAGCACTTGAGGTGTGGACTTCGTCAGTATGTTGAATAGAGTGAGCTGTGCTGGTGGTGGAGGTAGGTGGTGACATGTGGTTCTGATACCAAAATATTTATCTACTTCCTTGGTCTATGGGGACGTCTCCCGTGTTGTCGCTCAAATCTCCGTGAGTGTGCAAGGGTGGTGTGCACGATCTCTTGTACTCTTAGTGCATTAGCTAGCATGTCGAGGGTAGCCCTGTATTGATCATCTACGCCTTCTTCTTCAAGTATCTGGTTCATCAAGGCCTTTCCTATTGCCAAAGAGACTCTGTGTTGTTCTTGAACCAGGTTGATAGTATCGTACAGTCTTTTTAGTTGCTTCATATAAGCTGGGGCTCCCGCAAGTTCTGGGATAATGAGTTGCTCATATTCTTGCTCCCCTTCATTGGATGGTCCTTCTTGTTCATCATCTTGTTCCTCTTCTACAGTCTCCTCCTCCTCTTCATCTACTTTGACGACTTCTGGTTGAGTTGGATGAGGCTGGTCCGTGACAGTTCCTTGCCCACTTAATTGCTCTGCTTCAACTTCAAATTTGTTGCATTAATTATTTGTGCTACCTCCTCATCAGTTAAATCCTCCAACGTGAAGCCATGAGGGAGCTCTAGATCGGTGGGTATCAATGGGAACACCAGATTATGCCCTTCTGCACTGTGCCTTGGTAATCTGATGGTAAAGGGCTGCACGAAACTCTGGGGTGGCGGAGTCATTTTTGGTGTCAGAGTAGCACCACGGACTTGTGCACATGGCATTTGAACAGCTCCCCTCATTTTCTTTGAAGGAGGCACTGCAGCTGATATTCTTCGCTGAAAATCTTGCACTCTAGTCCAGATGAGAGCTCTTTGAATTGGTACATCATATGCCAAGCACCGATATACAATCCTCGTGAGTGCACAGCATCCATAGAGCACTGATTTCTGTTTCTTGTACCAACGCTGGTGTGCAAGATGGATTTGGTCAATAATCCAATGCGGCATGTTAATTGTGAGATTGAAGGTGTCTGCTAAGTATAAACTGAACCAAATCTTCTTGGGGGTTTGGAGGTGAATGGCAACGGTTGGTGTCATTGCCACCATGTCCTTCAGTTTAGTCAAGTTCCTATTCTTCATGTTGTCCGGAATCATTGTCTCTTTCTCTGTGGGGATGTGCATACCTCTCATTTCTAGAGCTTCCCTTACCAAATTGTTTGTCAATTGGAAGCGCTTCAGTTCATTTCCTCTTGTAAGGGAAGGTAGTACAAAGGTGCTATACCCCTTTTTCTCTTTACTGGGAGTGAGTGTGCTAATCAAGTATGAAAACCTTAGGAAGTTCGGCTTGGGTAACTAAGCTTTGAAGTAATCATATAATCCAGCCTTCTTCCATATTGGTTGCAATCCTTCACTGTTTTGAAGTCTTTCAAACTCTCGTGTAAAGAAGTGATATCAGCCCCAGCGTCCGTTAAACTCTATTTCAGCCTCCCATAAATATGTGCCTTCTCCAAGGGTTCCTGCCACTTCACTCAACCAATACGAGTTTTTGCTTACTGGTGATGTGTGCCCTTGGGGAGGATTCTGAATTGGTATGACATGTAATGCTCTCAATGCCTACGGCCTTTCCTTCAACTCCTCCTGAATAGGGAGACTTTCAATGTCTACTACCTGAGAATTGGTGCCTGCCTGGGTGCTCGTTCCTACAGCCTCAGCCATATTGAGGAAATCATCGGTGGTTTTGTGAGAATATACAAATGAATGTTAACATTGCAAATGGACACAAAGTGTTCAGGTGTCCCCATTACAACATTAACATGATGAATTGTGGCGTAGTTAGTCAGTTAGTTAGTGCTCGTGTGGTTGTGAGTGTGAAGTGTGGTTAGTCGATGTGGGGTTCCTATGTGCTAATTGGGGTGTTGATACAGTTAGTAAGCGAGGTGGCTTTACAATGGGATCATGTGGTTTATTACAAGGTTTTGGCTGCCAAACACAGTGGATTGCTTTCTTTGTTGATTGTGTGTAAACTCTGGAGGGCTTTCTAAGAATGTCTACTCGTAAATGAGGCTTTTTAGGGACCCATTTACAAGTAATTCTACTTGTGATCATGGATGGATAGGTATTTGTGCGTGTCAAATAAGAGTGGGTATCACTTGTTTGCATGAGTGAGTCGTGTTGTACATGGTGTGGTTTATGTGTGGCTATTTGAGCCCGCAAGCAAGCCTTAGGCACCCAAATTTGTTTTGATTGTGGGTCAGCCTTCATTGACTTCTTGGGTACCCAGATAGATTTTACTTTCGTAGAAGGGTTCTGTCGTTGATCGCTAGTATGACGTTGAGTCAGTGGTGGTGACTTGACCACAACAGGATGCTCGCCTTCCTGTACCCATACTTGTTTTGGTGACTACGACACCTGGCTTCGTACCTTCTTTTGGCTTCAGGCATATGTCGTCTGCTTTTTCTGCGATTGGTACTCCTTTAGTTGCCATGTCTCTACCACCTTTGGAAAAGAAGGGAGATCCATCGTATCCTTGACTTCTTTGTTGAGAAAATCATCCCTCTGCATTACATAGCTTTGGCCACGAATAGCATCATCATCTTCATGTGTACTCCTGAAGGACAAGGAGTTTGTGCCTTTCCTAGTTCCTTGAGTGCTTTATTTTCTAACTCAATTGAAATGCGATTGTGATTTACCCAAACCTGAAGAAGTCCACTTCTTAGGTTGAGGTTGACTGCATGATCATAGATCCAGTCTTGACCCAAGACAAGAGGCTCAGTGAGGTCCTCATCTTCGCACACTAGCACCTTAACTGTCATGAGAGCATCTTCAATGTAGAGGGGAAGTTCCACCTCGCCCATGCAAGGGGTTTCCACACCTCCCAATCCTATAAGGTATGCTTCTATAGGATTGACATTTAATTTCAACTCTTGACAGTAAGAAAGTCTAACCGCACTAGTGGCTGCACCTGAGTCAATCAAGGCACGTACAGTCCTTGCACTATTTCCTTGTCCCATTTCTAAAGTCACAAAAGGACGTCGATCAATTATGGGAGCGTACACTTGAGACCTTGCACATAGCCATACGATATCCTAGATTTGCATAGGCATCTGTCCTAGGTTGATCTCTACCATGCCTTCTCAATTTCATTCTTCGGATGCGTTCCAACGCTTCTACCTATGCTTCTTCTCGGATTCGTTTTTCTTCTTCCTTACGTTTCTTTGTAGTATTGAGTCGATTTAGCATCTCCTCTGTTAGGGGTTCTTGATATAACTTGACTCTGCATCCACTAATATAGCTAGGGAGAACATCACCTTCTAGGGTAGCCAATTGGACTGCTCCACTGGTTGAGATCCTATTTATGATCATGGGTCCATAACCTCTCTTCTCTAGTTTCCGTGCATGTTGCTTCAAAGTGTAGAGTAAAACTAGGTCTCCTGCTTTCAAGCCCTTATCCTTCACATGTGCATCAAAATATGCTTTTTGTCTTTTCTCGGCTGCGTAAATTCCTGCTGCCGCTCTTAATCTTGTTTCACCTAGTCGTTCAAGGTCAAAGATTCTAGAGAAGAGTTCATAGCCTATCCAGTCATGCCCTTGTGCTACTTTCAATGTAGGTATCAAGAAGTCCAATGGTAGCACTGCATTTTGGCCAAATACCATCAGAAAGGGTGTGGCTTGGAGTACCGTTTTATAGGCAAGTCGGTATGCCCAAACAACATGGTGTAGCTGTTTGTCCTAATGAGAGCGTTTATTATTCACTAATTTGGTGAGCACATTGCATAGAATCTTATTTGTGCTTTCGGCTTGCCCATTTGCTTGTGGATGAGAGGGGCCAGACTTCTTGTGTATCACCAAGAACTCTTGAAGAAGATTTTCAATAACCTCATTCAAGAAGTGAGTGCCTCTATCACTTACTAACTCTATAGGTAACCCGTATCTTGTGAACACATTCTCAAATAAGAATTTAGCTATCGTTTGAGCATCATTCTTCATTGTGGCTTTTACTTCTACCCACTTGGTTAGATAGTCTGTGGCCACAATGATGTATTCAGCATGGGAACCTTTAGCTGAGGGATTAATAGGACCTACAAAGTCTATTCCCCACTTAGAGAATGCACGTCCACCCATCATAGGTTTCAATGGCATCTCATCTTTGCATATAGGATACTGAGTTCGCTGACAAACATCACACCTCTTCACGTAGGTATGTGAATCCATATGAAGGGTTGGCCACCAAAGACCTACAAAAAGTACTACCTTGATCACTCTATCTGGTCCAAAGTGTCCTCCTACTACACCTTGTTGAGCAGTTTCCAAGATCTTAAGATATTCACTCTCATGGACACATAGTCTCAGATATCCATCTTTTCCACGCTTGTATAAATTATCTCCAATGAGTGAGTAGTCTAGGGCTTCTTGTTCTAAACTCCTTTGCCTAGCCAAAGTCATCTCTTGAGGGAAGGTTTTTGTCCTCAGAAAGGCTACTAATGGTTCACTCCAATCTGGGATTAGGGTCACTTGGTACAGTGTAGCATGCTCCACAGGTGGTTTAATACAACAGACTGGGCATTCCTTACACAAGCTATGTACATCCGCTTCCATAGTAGGCCAATGCACTCCGAGTCGCCTTAGTGTCTATAAGGTTCTCTGCTTTGAGTAGTGTTGCTCTAATGCACCCACATGTGCTGATTGCAACCATTTTGCGTACTCATCCTCATCCACACAACAAGCTAATCTCCCTTGATCTGTATGCTTGTACATACTTCCTGCCATGATGTGGTACATTTGGTCTTTTACTACCTCTTTATCTTGAGTGTTTATGACTGGGTGGTTAGGCCCGTATGTCAATACTGGCACTAATGTCTTAGCCCACTGAGGTACAACTTCCAAATTAAACAAGTAAGCATCAGGGAGATCATCTGATACTCCTTGTGGGGCCTATCCAGATGTGAGCCTAGAGAGATGGTCTGCTCTCAAATGATTCTTGCCCTTCCTCACCACTACCTCAAAGTCATATTCCATTAGTAAGAGGAACCATCTTACTAATCTACCTATATTGCATGGCTTGTTCACCAAGTACAACAGTGCTTGATGATCAGTAAAAAATTTAAACTTATTTGCAAGCAAATAGTGTCTAAACTTTTTTTACCGCATATACCATGCCTAATCCCTCTCGTTCGGTGGTCGTATAGTTTAGTTCAGCTGCATTCAACTGTCTACTAGCATAGGCAATTGGAAGATCCATATTACCTTCACCAGTTGGTTGTGCAAGTACACACCCAATAGCATAGTTAGATGCATCCACATGAACATGAAATGGATTGTTCCAATCTGGTGTAGTGCTTCTTCTTCTTCCTTGTGCTATTTGCGTGCTTCCGCAGACGTCTAACTCCAACAGATGTGTAGAGATAAACCTCGAGATAGAAAAAATGGGATTTCTCCAAACCTACTAAACCAAATGTTTTGAAAATTTACATACATAATTTAGACACTAATAACTTTCCAACGAGTGCTCATGCATCCAATTTGGCACTCTATAGAGAGAGAAGCTACCTCTGCAAGCTTACTATTCTTGAAGAAGATGATGCAAAAAAATGAAGGAGCAAGACAATGATAGCCACAAGTGTATGTATATTGCTTCCCTATAATGTACAAGTGATTTGAAGCCCTTATATAGACTCTTGAAGTGCTCCACAACTTCTACAAGTGGATTTTGAATTCAAATGAAGGCAATAAATGTTGTTGAAGAGAATCAATTCATTTTCCTCCAATCTAGGAAAAATGAAAATCTAGTTTGATCTACTTTTAGGTGATTGATTGATTCATCGATTGCGACTCAACCACCTCAAATTTGTGGAAGTTTAGCTCTCTTTCTCTACTTTTACATGTGTAAAGCTATAGGCTTTAACAATGGTAAATGATCCATATAAAATCTAAAAAAGAAATACAATAAATGAGCATAGATAAAAGAATGCTCCAATGGATATTTCGGCATAATCCAAACCATAGATTTTTGATGTAGATCAAATCCACCTCAAGCATAGTGTATGCTGATGTTCCAACAGCTCCCCCCTCAAGCTAAAGTATGCTTGAGTCTTCATTCTCTAATAGGTTGAATACCTGCCATTGATTTAAATTGGCAAAGCTTTATTCCATCAAGTGCCTTCATCATCATATCTCCTACTTGCTTTTCAGTTGGAACAAAGGAAATGCCAGTCTTCTTTGCCATGATCTTCTCTTCGATGAAGTGGTAATGAACCTCTATGAGTTTGGCTCTTGCATGGAAAATAGGGTTTGGTGCTACATGCATGGAACTTACATTATCTCAAAATATGTGAGGTTTGGAACTCATAAGTCCCAAATCTAGATACAATGCTTTATACCATATTGCCTCTTGATTTTCTATGGTCAAACCTTTGTACTTTGCTTCAGTAGAGGATAAAGCAACAGTTTGTTGCTTCTTGGAACTTCATGACACTAGCTTTGAGCCTACAAAAGCTAAGTAACCAAAGGTACTTCTTCTATCATACTTAGCTCCTACCCAATCAGCATCTCAATAGATTTTGTTATCCAAATATGAAGGGTAAGGATAGAATATACCTTCATTGACTGTACCTTTGAGATACTTAAGTACTCTCTTAGCTGCATCCATGTGTGGTCCTTTTGGAGAGTGCATGAATTGGCTAAGCATTCCCACACTATACGAGATGTCTGCCCTTGTATGAGTAGCATATATCAAGCTACCTAGCAAGCTTTGATATTCTTTAATGTCTTCAATTTCTCACCTTCATAAACACTAAGTTTATGTTTCATCTCCAAAGGTGTACCTACACGTTTAATTCTCTCCATTTTGAACTTAAGAAGTTGATCCTGAATGTATCTCCTCTTAGTCAAATACATTCCTTCACCTGTATATATGACCTACATACCTAGGAAGAATGTGAGCTCACCTAAATCATTGGTATTGAACTCCTCTTGCATGTATCTCTTGATCCTTTGAAAGCCATTTAGATCATCACCTGTCACAATTATGTCGTCTACATATACACATAGATATATAACCTCATTGTGATCCCTTTTGATGAATAGAGAAGGATCTAAGTTGCTAGGTCTGAACCCTTGATTTTGAAGGTATGTAACCAACCTGTAATTCCAAGCTTCTAGGAGCTTGTTTCAATCCATACAATGCTTTCTTAAGTCAGCAAACATAAGATGCATGAATAGGGTTTTCAAAGCCTGGAGGTTGTGACATGTATACCTCTTCACTTATTCAACCATTTAGAAATGCATTTTTTAAATCAAGTTGGAGGAGTCTCCATACCATGAGTTTCTGAGCATCTTTTGGCAATTAATCTTGCCTTGTACCTGCAAATTGATTCATCTGAGTTTCTTTCAATTTATATACCCATCTGCAACCAATTGCCTTTTGATTGGGTGACATTGGAACCAAATCCCAAGTGTCCATCTCCTTAAATGCATCTATTTCTTCTTTCATGTCCTTTTCCCAATTAGGGTTTCCCTTTGCCTCCTCATAGGTTGAAGGTTCTTCTAAAGTTGAGTCTTTTGCCAAGTTGATTGAATGCTTTGTAAAAAATGTGAAATTATATCCATTCCTTTCTGATTGTTTCTTCTCTCTTGTTGATCTTCTAGGAGCTTGCTTAGAGCATTCTCCACACTCCAACCTCTTTGGTTTGCCTCTTGACTTCCATAATTTTTAATCCTTTTCCCTTTCATTTTGGTCATCATCTATATCACTTCTTGGATCCTAGACCCGTGTATGAGATTGTGCATGGTGTCTATGTTTTTACATTTGTATTTGAATCATATATTACACAAACATATATATATAGAAGTGTTCATGAATTGATGAGATTCAGAATCAAGATTATATGGTAGAGGTACCTTTTGTTTGTCTTCATCATACCAAGACATGTGTTCTTCAAACAAAACATCCCTACTTAAAGTGAATTTCTTGGTTGAAGGATTATAGAACCCGTAACCCATATGATTTGAGTCATACCCAATAAAGACTACCTTTGTTGCCCTTTCATCTAGCTTACCTCTTATTTATGATGGTACATGAACATAAGCTAAACAACCAAACACCTTGCAATGTCCAAGACTAGGTTTTCTTCCATGCCATGCTTCATAAGGAGTCATATCTTGAAGTGATTTTGATGGTAGTCTATTGACAAGGTACACAACAATTGAAATAGCCTTTGCCCATAGATAATGTGGTAACCACTTCTCTTTAAGCATCATTCTGGCTGATCCAACCAATGTCTTGTTTCTTCTCTCTACAATTCCATTTAGTTGAGGAGAGTACCTGGTAGTCACTTCCCTTTTGATACCCTTATCCTACAAGAACTCACCAAACTCTTTGGACAAATATTCTCCCCCTCCATTAGATTTGAGATTCTTGAGTGATCTACCTGTATGATTCTCCACATGTGCTAGATACTTTTTGAAGCAATCAGACACTTCTTACTCTTGATAAAGTATAGAAAAGTCCATCTACTATGGTCATCAATAAATGAGACATAATGCCTTGATCTTTCCAATGAAGGTTCGTGAGTTGGCCTCCATACATCTGTATGTAATAAGTCCAATAAGTTTTTGTGGATGTAGCCTTTGTGGTTGAATGATTGTCTTTGTGCCTTCCCAATTTGACATGCATCACATATGTTGACCATGTGTTGCTTTGATATTTTTGGAAGTCCTTGAACACTTTGATGCTTGCTTATATCCTTCAAGGTTCTTTCATTTACATGAGCAAGTCTCTTATGCCACACTTCAAGCTCACTTAGGGTTTGAGACCTAAAAGTGAATAGAGCTATTTTGGTGGTTTTTCCTACTTCAAAAGTAAAAAGCCTACCATGCTCCTCGCCTTTGGCTATCTTCTTGAAGCCTTGACATGGATCTTCCACAAAAGTTCCATGTTGGTTGCAAGCCTTTTTCAACTACTTGGCCTACACTTATTAGGTTTTTAGTGATAATGGATACATAGAGAACCTTAGTTAGAATGTTTTTCTTGCCATTGAAAGCTTTGACATTACGAATCTTCTCCAGGTTGTGCTTAGTATCATCCCCTATTTTTACTTCATGTCTATGCTTTGGACTTTTCAAATTAGATAGCAGAGCAATGTTGCCTGCAACATGATTTGAACATCCAAAATCTATGTAGAAAAAATGATCATCTTCTTTACCTTCTTTGTGGCTTAGATTCATTAGAAGCAATGATGTCGGACATTAGTCTACAGAGACCATTCCATGTGTGTGCGGGACAAGGGCTAGTTAGCCAAGGTTCTAAGCTCGGGGGTATATCCTAAGGTATTTGATGGTTAGTGGGGATGAGTATTGCATGATGGCCACATGGCGACACTAGATGATTCCAGATCACTGCTATTTTAGATAGAAGAGGATATAAATGGATTGGAGGAGAGTGGCACACACATCATTCATATGTCTTCTTTTGAGGAGAGCCTCACACTTGGTATCAGAGCAGGTTTTTGTTGAGCTAAAATTAGAAGAAATCTCGCGTGGAGGAGAGGCGTTCGTGCATGTTTTTTTTTTGGGGGGGAGTCATCGTTCGAGGAGGAGGAAGGCGGAGGTGTTTCTTCGATCCGTGGAGGCGCTGTAGCAAAAGGGTGGTTGCCCACGAGGAGAGAGGGAGAGAGCAGTCCCGCGGCACCTCTTGGCTGCCCACGAGGAGAGAGGGAGAGGGCAATCCCGCGATGCCTTTTGGCTGCCCACGACGAGAGAGGGAGAGAGACCTTCTCTTCCTACCTTGTTGTTGAGAGGCAAAGGAAGAGGTTCTTTATAAAAAGGGCGCCTGTGAGCTTCTGTACAGGACTTATGGGATAAAGGAACAGCTGCGCGCTATTAGGCCGCCGGATTGGAATATGTAATCTTATTTTTCATACTCAGTAAGGGTAGAGCAGTACTCAAGATAAGCAATGGAGAATAGTAACTACTAGTTGAAGAATTGATATATGCTGGTTACTCGTTCCGGTGAGTCCTACCTAAAGTATAGGCGAGATCAACATCCCTAGGCAGTTCCAAACTTATTAGGAACACCCCCGGGTGGTAGAAGTACAGGCCAGTTAAGTCCAGTTGCAGAAGGAGCGGAGCCAATCAGTAGTGATTCCGGTGCTAGTTCGATAACACATGACGAGATTCTGGTGAATTCCGGTGTGAGTCCGGTACTTTTTGGAGAAGGTACAGTGACTTTTGGGTGTACAAAGACACAGTGCGGAGTCAGTTTGGCACTATCTGGTCAGAATTCGGCCAGTTTCGATGACAAGTTCGTGGTATCGGGTGAGAACGTTTCCGGTGATAGGGTAACCTGGTCCGGTGAGACTTCGGCGAGTTTCGGTGGAAGTTCGGCATCACTCGATGGCAATTTGAAGTTTTTCGGTGACACTGTGGTGCTGCCTGGTGGAAACTTATTGCGTTCACCCCTTTTCGGTGCAAGTCTACCTAATTTCGATGGGACTTGCCACTTTTTGGTTGGCGACCTTAATAGGTGTTCTCCTTCCAAAAGTGATTAATGGTTCTAAGCTCCACCCATATCACCAGCCGTCTGATATCCCCTGAGGTGTACTCAGTCTTTTTACTCTTTTTCGAGTGTCACTTGATTTTCTTTTCTACCCCCCGTGTTTCGGTTGACTACCTGACCGTAATCTCCATGTTTTTGGTATCTAACTATGATTAATATCCGCCTCTATGTCACTGTTTCTGTTCATGCATGCATGGCGCACTTATGAGATATGTCTCCAATACTGCATTATGAGTAGGGTTTTACCGCCTGATTTTTTTCATCTTCCTATTTAATCTTGTTCTTTCCACTATTAATTGCTATCGTGTTTGTGTGTCTGCGAGCTCTATGTACTCTGTGTTTTTGTGTATCCTTCTGCGCGCCATGGAAGTTCTGGCTAATATAGCAACCTTCCGTGCAGGTCTCACTCCAGACGTGAGTGAGTACTTGCTTACTCGGGGATTATTGACCTTCGCTAAATTGCCTTGGCATTCAGTGGAGTGTCACCCCTTTCACGCGCAAATTATTTCTGCCATCTCCGCCACGCCTGCTATGGAGCAGTGTTGGCCGATTACCTGTTTAAACCCTTGTGTAGTAATCACTCTAGCCACATTTGCTGAGGGATTCCGACTCCCTTAGGAAGGATTGGAGAATGGTCCACTCCTTCCTCTGGCCACCATGAAGGAACTGTTTCCTCGACACTCATCTAATGAGTTTGCCATCCTTTGCCGACCCGAACCAGAGCGTACTGCTCTGCAATTCGTGGCCGCCACGCTCAATTTGCAAAAACGCACCTATGGTATATCTCGACCCTTTTATTCCATGATAGATACGGCTTCTCGCGAACTTGTGAATTTCATGGCATTTTTCTTTAGGCGCATTCACCTTGAATGCATAGTGGTTACAAAATAAATCGCCAAGAGTGACCTCCCTCACACACGCTTACCCTATATCATGAACTTCCTCTTTCTGGTGGTACAAGCCGTGCAACCTCCTCCAAACGCTTCTTTTATGTTACACGAAGAATCTACACAAATGGTCGACGACGAAGATGATGACGATGCTGATTTGCTTCAATTTTTTCATCGCAAACGCAGACGCGTTAGCCCATTCGAAAGCGAGGTACAGAGCTCCAATGCATCGTCCACGACACCACCGCCTCTCTCCAGGTAGACTCCTCCGTCCCATCTTCTCCTCTCAAGCAGCCGGAACAAGGGGCATGCATGGAAGATGTCAAGGAAGTCTCTTCACGAGAAGAATCGCATCACTCGGATGTGGAGGCTATAAAGGAAATCGAAGATGCTACTGGAGGCACAGATTGTCAATCCCCCTCATCACCAATCTCTGTAGCCAAAGCAGATGCAATCATTACCGAAGCTACTGAAGGAATGGAATGCCAATCTCCTTCCTCCAATGTAGGCGACCAGAATTGTTTTGGTGTCCACCACTCTACCTCCTCTTCCTCCGCCCACTACTAGTGTGGAGCATGTTGTTGTTCTTTCTGGTGAACCCTCCAATGCTGTTCGTGCGGCATTAACACCTCAATTATCTTCTCCCGACTACTCTCCACCACCCTCCCCTCATCTGCTCTCTACCTCATCGTCACAACCTCCTCCTTCTCTTCCACCCTTGGCCGTCATGTTCACCGAATTGGAGTCTATGGGTCGTCTCCTTATACAATTTTCCCAGCAATTACCCCTCCAGATGAAGCTAGTGACTCAGAGCATTCAACAAGAGTTGCAGAGTAAAGTGGATTTGCTCGAAGCAGACATTGCTCCCCTCCAGGAAGAAACCATTGCGATCAAAGCCGAGAATCACGCACTATAGATCCAGCTACAACAACTCCAAGAGCAATTAACAGAAAGGGACAATCTGATTGCTCAACGAGACTCCGCAATTGCTTAACTGAAGGAAAAGAATGTCCTTCTAGCCGCTCGTGATGAGGAAATCTCTCAGTTGGAACAAATGGTGCAGGATAAAGAAGACGCTCGCGTTGCGCTTGGTAATTTACTGGAAGAAATATGTGCTGATCTTGAGCTAGTGACATAGAAAGGACAAGAAATGGCCGACTTGGCTATGCAGAATACTAAAGAACTCAAGGTAGTATCCGCTGAACTTTTTCAGAAGAGCCGTGACTTGGACGCACAGATGGGCCGGACGATTCAAATAAAGAAAGAGATGGAAAGTATTATGAAAAAGAGAGATGCCTATTATAAAACTATCCAATATCAAGCTCAGGAGCTGGAACGACGTGAGAAGCAATTGGGCGTTCAGGCTGATTGGCTTGTGAGAATTGATGCAGACATCGTCGAAATCAAACTGAGACGGGATGCTGCGCTAGCCAACGACTTTTATCTACAGGAATCATTTTTGCAAACATAGATAGAATTATTGATGAGTCAAGTAGTTGCTGCTAGTTCAGTTAGAACAGATGCGCAACTGGTCGAGATGGATACTTTGAAGACTATGCTGGATTCCTTAAAGCAAAAGATCACCAGAACTTTTAAACTATCCAGAACCCTGTATATACAAGGCATTGTTGATGAGCCTTAGTTGTATTCTTCTTTTTTTGGGTTCGAGTCCACCGTGTGTGCCAGTGTTAGGCCGCTAGATTGGAATATGTAATCTTATTTTTCATACTCGCATGCCCCAAAAAAGCGTAGCGAACAGATGTAACTTTTTCTTGATTAATGAAAAGGCAAGCACGACGTTCAGAGTGGAGGATGGGAATCGCCAGGCTGTCTGTCTGGGCGACCGCGCTGAAGCTGTTGTATTGCAAATTTGCCTAAATTCTGAGTACTGTGTCTTGTTCTTAAAGTTTCAGTGATTAATTATTAACACAGTAATGCTACGTTAATATTAATAAGCCTGTGCAAATTTGTAGTTGTTAATTCACGTGATAAGTGTACTACATTGTGATAATCTGCGAATTGAAAGACAATTAACTGTTCAGTTGGATGTTGAATTGGGAAAATTAAACAAAGGGCCTCTGCACTATCAGACCCCTATCCATCCCCAAGAACTCAGATTTGAGATTAAAAGTGGCTTAACAAAAGGCGCTTTTAACAGCGCGCACGTCCACAGAGAGAGAAGGCAAAAATTTCGTGGACACCATAGCCAAAGTTTTTTTTGAGTCTCAGTTTTGGGTACCTAGCTTCACTAAATTGGCCATAACTTGGTCAATTCTTGTCCAAATTGAGAGATATTTGGCTTATCAGAAATCTCTCTCAGAGCTCTATCTAGAGAGTTGCTGCAAGCCATACTTTGGAATTATTTTCTCTCTGCAATAGATGGTGAAAGTGGACTGTTCTTCATCAAGCATCATTAACGAAGAACTTTTTGAAGGCGTATGCGATCCACGAACCAAAGGGAGTTGATACTCTACTCTTAGTTCTTCAATTGGATGCTTCACGAATACCAAAAGAATTTGAGAGGCTTTGATTGGTTCTTTTTCCGCTTGCCACTAGTATATGCATTTGTTTAGTGAATTAAAAAAAGAGAGAGAGAGAGAGAGAGAGAGAGAGAGAGAGAGAGAGAGAGAGAGAGAGAGAGAGAGAGAGAGAGAGAGAGAGAGAGAGAGAGAGAGAGAGAGAGAGAGAGAGAGAGAGAGAGAGAGAGAGAGAGAGAGAGAGAGAGAGAGAGAGAGAGAGAGAGAGAGAGAGAGAGAGAGAGAGAGAGAGAGAGAGAGAGAGAGAGAGAGAGAGAGAGAGAAGAGAGAAAACCAAAAGAAAAGTTACTTGCCTTTAGTCCTAGCATGGAACCCGAACCATCATCACCTGCTAGGACAAATACCCTTATGCCAGAACCTCCAGTTGATCCAATTCAAGCCATGAATAATAGAATTTCATTCTTAGAGAGTTCTCTTCAGGATATCTTGGAACACGTGTGTAGTTCCAAGAAAGAAGAAGAGCCGCTCGATTCTGATTTGCCAGAGATGGAGGTAGATGCTCCAGATGAGCTTTAAACTTTAGAAGTCCCTAGAGATAGCATCTTAGTTAGAGAAGCCAGATGGCAGCTTAAGGATCTTAAGCCGCCAAGATATCATGGCTCAACTAGCGCTAGGACTGCTGACGCGGTTGAGCAGTGGCTCAGCAAGTGGGAACAGTGCTTCTGCCTGTGTCATATCACTGATGATAGGCACAAGATTCAGCAGGCCACTTATAACCTTATGGATATCGCACATAGGTGGTGGCATAAGATAGAGTAGGATAAGAAGGAGCCCACGACATGGGATCAATTTAAAATCCTATTTTATAACAATTTTGTACCACCTAATGAAAGGTCTAGAGCACTAGACACCTGGTTCTTCATTAGTCAGAAGAATCAATCAGTTGAGGAATATGCAGATAGGTATAGATAGGTACTTCTTAAAGTACCTGATACCATTCTAGAATTTCTTCAAGTCCACAAGTTTGTGTTGGGACTTAGAGAAACTATCCGAAATTTAGTGAGAAAGGAATGGTGTCAGTCTTTGGCACATGCCACAGAGATGGCCTTGGTTTATGAGGACGGCCACAGGAGCACAGGTTCCCAGGGCCAGAGATCCCCATGGACTAGGGTTAGCCAACCTTTCCATACTTCAACTCCTGGTTCGGTCAGTGCACAACCTTCTAGAGAGACTAAGCAAGTGCACATGATTCAGACAGTCTCAGGAGGAAAGAGAAAAGTGTCTGCTCTGGCTGAGAGGGCATTGTTGACTTTACCCTTTTTGCTTTGCTGACTTGGCACATAAAGCATTGTTGAACATAAGTATGGATATCTCTGGCTAATCCAGGCCACCAAAATGTTCTTCTAACAAGCTGTATTGTCTTGTCAACACCAGGATGTCCTGCGCAGGGAACATCATGGTTATCATGCATGACTTTCTTTCGCAAATCCCGAGAATCTGGTACACAAGCTCATTTGATACATTACACGAGATAATGCATCAGCTACTATATTTTATTTGCCTCTTCTATACAAGATTTCCATGTGAAATTCCTGCATGAGCTCAGCCCAACGAGCCTATCGGCCTCGAAGACCTTGGCTAACTAGCCCTTGTCCCACACACACACATGGAATGGTCTCTGTCCCCACTAACCATCAAATACCTTAGGATATACCCCTGAGCTTAGGACCTTGGCTAACTAGCCCTTGTCCCACACACATGGAATGGTCTCTGTAGACCAATGTCTGACAAATGAGTCTTCATGTGCTTGATCTTCAGAATAATTGTTGTAGTCCCTACTATTATGACCTCTATTGTTATTGTTGAAGTTGTGTCCACCTCTGCCTCTATTGCTGCCATATCCACCTCTTCCACTTCCTTTCTGGGTCTTTCCATTGAACCATCAATTTTGAGTGGTGTGGTTGGTGTCATCACAAATGGCACAAGTTTGAACATTCTAACCATTGGCTATGTGATGCTTTGGTCCTTTCTTCTTCCCTTTCCACTTGCTCTTGCTTGCGAATTTGGCTTGGGAAGTCTCCTCTTCATCATCTTCTTCCTTCTTCTTACCTTTCAACTTCTTATCCTTCTTATGTGCATATAGAATTACCATGATAGGAGTTATCTTCATTTATGTTATTGTTGGCCTCTTGATTGAAGAGTTGTCCAAGAAAGATGTTGAAGTTTGGAGTTTGCACATCCATGATGAGATCATAAGACATGATGAAGGATTGCCATTGTTTATCACTTTGAATCCCATTGAGAATTCGCCTCATGATAGCCTCTTTTTTAATCAGCTCTCCAATGGATGCTAACCAATCTGCAACCTCCTTGATCTTGGTAACAAACTCTGTGATGGTTTGTTTAGGTGTCTTCTTCATTTGATTGAACTTGTTCCAAAGATGATTTTTTCTTGCTTTGATGCTAGCAGAAAAGAAAGTCTCTAGGGCATCACAAGTCCCTTGAGATGTCTTGCATCCTCTAATATGTGGTAATCGAAAGTCAGAGATAGAGTTTAGTATGTAGAACCTTGCTTGGGCATCCCTTGCACACCAAAGTGTGAGCTTATCTCTCTCCTCTAGGTCCTCCTTTGGATGTTGGAATGGGCATAGCTTCATCACCTGCTATAATTCCATAAAGATTTCTACCTTGAAAATAGGCCTTCATTTTGATTTTCCAAGCCACATAATTGTGTAGATCAAGCTTCTCAATCATTGAGGGAAAGCCATCACCCATCTTGATCTAGCTCTGATACCATTGAAAGAACTTGGAGAAGGTTGTGAGAGGTAGAAAAGTGAGTTGCAAAGCGACAAAGTTCGGTCCAACCAACCGGCACAAAACCAACCCTTGAGCTTATGGGGACTCAAATAGGCCTTATAGGCATGGGATAAGTGCAATAAAATGCACTATTTACTTTGCAACATCAAGGAGAAAGAGTCGATACAAAACAAATAGATTTGCACATTGACTAGCTCAAAAAACTTACTATCTTTGGATGAGACAATCAACTTCAAATGCTTATAGAAGCCAACATGGTAACAATTAGAACATTCCTTTTGGAGGAGTGATACAAATATTGTTGAGTGCATAGAATGCACAAGAGTGCAATAAATAAGCAAAATATGCTTTTGGAATGAACCTGACACTCAACAGTGGTACCTCCTATTTTTTAGGGATGTGTAGAGAGACCCCAAAATATAAATACTGCAATGTCTCCCAATCTAATTAACCAAATTCTTTGAAAATTTATACAAATAAAGAAGACACTAATATCTTTCCAATGCATGGTGAGACAGCCAATTTGGAGTTCTATAGAGAGAGTAGTAGCCTCTACAAGTTTACTATTATTGAAGAAGATGATATAGAAAAATGAAGGAGCAAGACAATGATGACCACAAGTGTATGTATATTTCTTGATTGTAATGTACAAGTGAGAGGTCTTTATTTAGATTCTATCTATCTAGATGATTTTCAAAGACCCCCCCATCTTGTAATTGTTGTTTCTCCTTCATCGCGAATCGATTTTCAATGATTTTTGTCTTGTTGGAAAGCTTATAAATTCTAAAGTCTCGGGTTCAGTGCCTATCCATGTGCAATGAAATGTCCAGAACAGTGTCTGTGTAGTTAGCTAAAACTTTCTGATAAGATCAAATTATCACTTTTGTTGTAGCTGGTTGAGGCATCATCCAGTATCCAAATGGAGTGATCTTACTCTCATTTGAAAGCCTCGAAGTCTAGTTTAAGGCTGTAGATTTTCATTTTCATTCTCTGCATGTACTCAGAGAAACTCAAAAAATATAGAGCCTATTTTAGAAAAATTTCAGGATCCTAGGAGGGCTCATTTGCTTTTGTTGTGCACTTAGGAGTGTTTATCCTCCAACTGTTGTATTAGAACTATAAGCGGAGTATCAAAGAGAGAAGAAGGAGCTACTGAAGTGAAGTGAAGACCTCATCAAAGTTTGAAGGAAGGAAGCAAAGAACTGGCACATCAACAACAAGGGAAAGCAAACAAATCATCGAATCAAAGATGAAACTTCTTCAAGAGGAGTAGCTCTATTTTTTGAGGTAGAATCCATCTTTTCTAACTTCATTGCATCAAGGGGGAGGTTCAAAAGAGCTAGAAGGCACCATGGCTGATCTCAATGCTTAGATTGAGAAGCTCGAAAAGGAAAACTACCAACCATGGCGATTTAGAATAAGCAATTTTTTGATGGGGAAGGGTTTGTGGAGACTTGTGAGTGGTGGAGAGCCAAAACCCTATATAGATGAGGTAAATCTAACCAATGACAAGAGAAGAGCAGTAAGAGAGTGGGATGAAAGGGACAAAAGAGTCACTTTTGTTTTATCTCCTCATATTAGCAACTCCATGATAGGACATATTCAAGATTTGGATACGTTGAAGAAGGTGTGGGAGTGCTTGGAGAGATTGTACTCAACCTCCACAAAAGCTAGAAAAATTCAGCTCAAGAATGAGCTAAACATTTCCTTGTGCTCACGATGATGACGATCTTGTCACCCACCCCCTAAATGGACTTAGTGATGATGAAAAATGGAGGGTATTCACAACATCAGTGTATGTAAGGGACTTTCTTCATGATGTTGATCAACTAATCACTCTCATGGTGACAGAGGAGATGAACCTTGGTGGTCATAATGCCAAGGATAGCCAAGGGCAATTGTTGTATGTAGGTAGAGGATGAGGAAGACACAATCGAGGTGCTATAAGAGGAAGATGAAGATACCAAAGCAACCAAGGAGGTCAAGGACAACAAGAAAATGCAGGTGAAAGAGGTGTAAGAGCAAAAAATAGAGGAAGAAGTGGAAGATTTGGTGGAAGAGGACAACCCACTTCAAATGGATGCTTTGTATGTGGTAAGCCTGGTCATTTTGCAAATGAATGTTATCAAAGATCTCAAAGACAAGGTAATCAAAGCAACAACAACAATTATAAAGGGCAAGGTAATTATGCAAACACATCATCCAGCCAAGAGAATGATTACTTACTTGCCATGAGGTATGGTGAAGATACAACTCAAGCTAGTGAAGATGTATGATATGTAGACAATGGATGTAGCAATCATATGTCATGTCGAAAGGATCTTTTTAGTAATTTGTAGGTCCCAAAGCATCAATGAAATGTGGAAATAGGTGATAACTCAAATCATACCATTCAACATTTGGGAGATATGTGTTTGGAAGGAAATCATAGGGCAAAGTGCTTATCACAGGTATTACATGTCCCTACTTTTACCAAAAACTTGATTTTGATAGGGAAAATGGTAGAAAAAGGATATCAAGTTAGGTTCAATGAAAGAGGATGTTTTGTTGAGGATCCAAGGGCAGGTTTCAAGCTCATAGCAAAAGGAAAAAAGCAAGGGAGAATCTTCACAATGGACATAAATAAGCCACACCATTCAATCTACATCACATATGGAGACAAGAGGATAGCAAATTTGGATCTATGACATAAACGAATAGGTCACATCAACCTACAAAGACATGCGAAGGAGGAGCTTGGTAAGAGGCCTACCAAATTTTACATCTAAAATGTTGCATGAAATTTGTGTAGCTTATCAACAAGGAAAACAATCAAGGTTGCCTTTCAAGAAGAGTACATATGTGAGTGTGAATGTTTTAGACCTCATTCACACGGATGTTTTGGGTCCAACAAGAGAAGCATCCCTTGTTGGAAATAGGTATTTTGTAACCTTCATTGATGACTTTTCAAGAAAAGTAGTCTTGAAGGGCCCCTTTATTTTCCACAAAATTAAAAACTTTATCAAGAATTTGTTGCCTGAACTTTTAACACATTATAAACAACATTGGGTATCTTAAATTTGTAATCAAGAAATTGAACTTTTTTGTCTTATATGGATGAAAAACCATATTAAGAATTGAAAACCACCAATGAGATTATTTCTAGCCCTTATATGCATATTGATCAATGGTTATGAATGAATGAAACAAAGGAGACCTTGTATTGACCATTGACTAAACCAAATATATGATAAAGACCACTTGATAATTTAAGAATGAACATGCACCATATATTTGACATGTATTGCATGGAAAAGATGAAAAGTTCATGTAAGTAGCTCCATGAAAGGGCATCAACCCTTGATTTGGAGTGCATTGGATGCCTTACATTATCTTGTACAAAATCTGCTTTTGTGAAATCAACTACTAGCCATTGGATTCCACACTTGAAATTGAAGGCCACGATTTCTTGCACCACCAAAAAGGTTCCTTTTTTTAGGAACTATCATATGGAGGACTTAATTGGATGACTATGCTTATCAACGCCAATTTTAAGCAAGATTTACTTGAGAGCCATTTTGATAATCTACTGATCAGATGTCTATGACATATTCGTGTGATACCTGCTATGGAATGGTTTCATACACCTCGATTTGCATAGCAATGCAATGGCAAAAAAGAGCCCGATTGAGTTGCTTAGTTGTACGTACTGGAATAATTAAACGAATGCCATTTTTTTCTTCAAAAAAATACAACTAACCATGTCGAAACCATGGAAAATTAGATAAAAGTAAGCACACTTAAAAATTAAAAAATAAGGTATAGTTTCCACTAATGTAGAAAATAAAAGGTGCCTTGAAGACCTCAAACTCTTCCTAATGAATGAAAAATTGTTTGAAAGAGGTTGTTAATGTACCAAATATAATAGATTAAAAAATATGTTCAGGATTTTCTTTGATAGTCAAGTGTTGCTCTAGCACAATGGTAAGTACCACGTTAAGAAGCTTCACCTCCTTAATGTCAATCCGTGGGAGAGGTAGGAGTGATATGAAGATCGTGAACGTGAGATGATGTGAGAGTGAAGGTGAGAAGCACAAAGATGCACACACACATACACACACACAATGAAGAGACAAGCAAGATACAATGGAAGGTGGGAAGTTAACTCTATTACTCAAGAATACTCTTACAAGCTCAAACTAGCTCTACTCTCTTCTTTACTCCAACAAGCTAACCTCAAAAATGAGCTCTCTAGCTCTTCTTATAGTTTCTAGACTAGTTTTGACCGGTTTCACATCTAGTGACCGGCCTAGTTAAAAAATAGGTCCTAGATGCTATTTGGAAGGGTAAACGGTGTCTAAAAATAACGAAAATTGGTACGCGCATTCTACCTAAGCTCCTCAAGCTCGAGGACTCCTCGGCTTGCACAAAATGGAGCTATGGATTACAAAATGGGGTTTTCTATGATACATATGTTACAATTAGTGATAACAATCACTGTTGAATGTTTGAAGAAACATCTTTGTTTGGAAAATTGATTCGACTGGCTCCCTGCTCCGTCTTTACATGCTTCCGTGGCGTCTGTGCCTCTGGCTGCTTCCAACACCCCCCTCCCTCTCGCTTCTGTCGTCCTCGACAGAACCTTGTTGTGCGGTCTGCCGGATGTAGTTTTGTAGGAGGTCGTGAGCGAGGGTGTGCTCAGAGACTCGAATGCCTCGGGCCAGATCAGCCTCGAGCTTCTCCCAATTAACTGGTTGTGGTTCTTCTGATGGTGGGAGTCTGTAATGCGTGGAATACACCAACTGTTCACAGGCAAATAATTGCAATAAGTGGGTCGGCCTGCTGATGAACACTTCAGAGTGGTATTCCCAGAAACCGGTGGTGAACATTTCTTCGAATGTTTGCTTGTAGCACGCCGGTAAGTACTTGACTCTGCAATGCCAGGCATAACACACCCAGAGCGATGGCGTCGTACTCATGTCATATGCGAGATCCAAGTTGCCATGCGCAAAGCCCGGGGTATTAACATGTGGTGCTTTGACTCTCCGGAAGACTTTAAATATCATTTGCATCATGTCAAATATCTTGACAGTCATATGCACTGCTATATCATCCATATATCTCAAGCGAGGGAGCCAGTGACGAATCGTTGCCATCATGTAGCCAATTGTCGGTGGTCCTGTAGGTGGCCTGAAATATGGGTAGTTCAACCAGTCTTGGCACTGCTTATTGTTTTGTACTTTGATAGCGAATGCAGTCCAGGAGCGGCGACGTGGCACGGGTCCCCAACATGGGTTGTATTTCAAATGTAAAGGTGCCTTGACCCATGTGCTCATCATTTCAGGATACTCCTGTAAAAGACGTGTACGCCAATCTGGTTGATAAATAGTGCCTTGTTGCGCATCCAGTGGCAGGTCTTCAGGCTCGAACTGGGTTGCATGTGATGGCTTCTTGCCAGTTCGCTTTTCTATGGCCAGCTGGTATTCGGCCATTAGCATGAAGTACGGTTTATATTGAAGCTCATGCCCGGATATGTACTTGCGTGGGGCCAATTGAGCAAAGTAGGGAGATTGCAAAATTCGTTCTTCGATCATGGCCATAGCATGTAGCTGGGCCTCGACTCTAGCTGAGTGCGTTGTTCCAATCTCCTCCACAGTCTTCATCCATGCGGGGGTCGGAAGTTCATAGGTCATCTGGCCTTCGGCCGCGACTTGTCCGCCTGGGATGGGTATTGGCTCGTATGCTTCTTCAAACGTTTCCTCCACCGGAATGGTTATATTCTCGTCGTCAGCTGGGATCTCCGGTGGGGAATCAGGCCGTGGTGGTGCTTCGTATACATCTATGCGTGATTGGAGAGTGGTTACCTGGGCCCGTAATGCGTTTAGTTCCTCTACGAGTTCAGGAGAGGGGTCCACAGGTTCTAGTACTTCTGCTGCCACTGGTAGTTGTTGTGGTGCTGGTTCTCTGAGCTGTAGTAACGTGTGATCTTCTTTCAGCTTCTGATGCTCTTCGTTCATTCGATCGTAGTCCTCTAGCAGTCGAACGTGGTCATCTAGCAACATCCGCATCGATTCGGATGGGATTGCCTTGAATCTGCTAGGACTTAGTGGTTGTTCTGGATGATCCAATGCCGCTTCCAAGTTTTCTCTATTCTGCGCTTGGAGTCTCACGTTCTCCTCCTGGGCTGCGGCTAGATGTCTCCTGAGTAGGTCCATATTCCTTGTCAGCGTCGCGTTCCTAATTGTCTGGGCTCGAAGCAGGTTGTCCAAATCAGCAGTGGCTTCTTTTGTCTTCTCTTCACTTTCTAGCTCTAGCTTATGATATGCCTCTCTTAGTTCTTGGTATCGCGTATTTAACGAGGCATTCTCGATTGATAATGAATTGAGCTGCGACTGCAATTCATTGGTCGTCCTCTGCAGCTGTTGATAATTGTTGCCCAGAGATGCGAACTCATCGCGGACTTGTGACATGCATGTGAACATTTGTGTAAGTGCAGTGTCTATGGTGGGCGATAATAGTAATGGAGTGCTAAATGAGGATGCCGTGGAAGTAGATGCAGCGGGAATGGGAAATGGGGTGGGGAAGGTGGATGCAGTGGTGATTGTGGAAAATTGTGACGTGCCTAAATATGATGGTGCTGTGAGTGGAGTGTGTGTGCTGGTGAGGTGGATGGTGATATGTCCATGTCATTGGACGTGTCAAGTGCGGTGACTGTGAAAAGCGGTGTGTATGTGGGTGGTTGTGTAGGTGTGAAGACGGGATTTACAAATGTAGAGTAATTTACAGGGGGGATGGCTGGAGTAGCTTGGTGAAAAGGGGATAGAGGGGTTATGGTGGGATGGGGAGGTGAAACTGGTGAGAAGGTTAGTGGGGTTAGAAAGGTGAAAGGGGTTCTTAAAGGTGGGGGAAAAGATGGAAAGGATAAAGGGGTGAAGGGGTTAACATGTAGATGCGGAGGGTTGGGTGTGGGCATGGTGGTATGAATGGGCAGAGTAAAGGCTGTGGCTGTGTTGCCATGGACTGGTGTGGATATGGGAGGAGCAGGTGGGTGTGCTGGGGATACAGGATGGGTTGGTGAAACATGAGGTGAGAGAGGAGGAGAAGGTGTGGATGTTATTTCAAGGATAGTGGTAGTATGTACAACGGTAGTACGTGGCGGGGAGTCGACTAGGATGGCTTCTTCGGTGAAGGATCTTTCCGGCCGTAGGCGTGCATCTTGTGCCTGGTGGGATGATTGAGCACCTACCGGAACTCGGATATATTCACCCGGCTTTGATAGCAGTCGAACTCTGCGAGGGTCGTATTGGGGGAGTGGCTTCCTTTGTAAATACCTCAGTGCTTCGACAGGGCCAATGGATTGGACTAGTTCTCTGAACCCTCTGATGTAGACTTCTTCAAACCCTCCGGAGACTAGTTCTTGTTCGATTAGGGCCTGGCTCTCTGCTTCAGTCAATTTCTTCCGTGCCCATACTTTCTCCATCGTACGATATAATTTCTTTATTGCCAGTGTGTAAGCTGCTGCTTCGAACGTCTCCTCCTCGTGCGTGCTGGTGTCACCGTGTGCATCCGTTTGTTGGCCTTGGCCGTCTGTCTGTCCTTGTTCCTGGGAATCATGCGTGCCCTGGCTGGCTTCGTCGTCACCTTCGTCGTCGTCGGTGGCTGTTCGTTCATCATCAGAGCTTGACACAGCTTGTCCTTGTGGCAGATCCCGCGGTGTGGTAGGGTAGCTGGGGCGTTCATATTCTTGGGAGAACATCTGTGCCTCTGAGTACTGAAATTCATTGGAAAATGCGTCGGGCATTTCAAAATCGAAAGTTGTGTCTATTGGCTCTGCTTCCATGTGTGGGATTGGGAAAGAAAAGGCTTCCGCACCAATGGTGGTGGGAGCTTCTGCTGTCGTGGTGGTGGGTTCTGTGGTGGCAGCTGCCTGAGGTGCAGCGGTACTAGTAGTACCCTCCGTGACCACTGGTCTAGACAACCTTATGCGAATAGGTTGCACTGTGAGAGCGGCTTCTGTCGGTGATCGCTCTGGAGAGGGTTGTGGTGATGGTGACTCTGGCACTTGAAGGCAAGGAATAGTGCCTCTCATGCGCTTACCTGCCCGTGTTCTACTGGGCTTCCTGGCTTTCTTCGTAGTTCCCTTGAAGGCTTTCAGCTCTTCTCCTGTTAATGCACGTTCAATGGGCAAGTCATAAGCCAAGCACATATAAACAATTCTGGTGAGTGCACAACATCCATTAAGCACTTTCTTTCGTTCCCATCTGTGTTGTGCCAGATACATTTGATCGATGATCCAGCTTGCCAGATCAACAGTCTGAGGTCCCGTGCATGCCAAATACAATCCAAACCATATTCTCTTATGTGGCATGGTTAATCTGTCCTGAGCGGGGAATGCGAAATGTTGCATGCATATCCTTAATGGCTTTGACAGCTCAGGTGTAATTGCTGAGATCTCCTCCCACTTAGTGACGTCCCCACGTTTCATAGGATCTGGAATTAATCTTTCTCGATCTGTGGGTGTGTGGGTGCCATGAATCTTGATGGCAGCTCTGATTAAATCCTTAGAGAGGTAAAATCTCTTGTAAGGTGGATCATCCACTAAAGAGGGCAAAATGAAGGTTCCTGGGATTTCCTTATTCTCAGAGGCCAGCAAAGTAGTAATTAAATAATAACACCTATAAAAGTCAGGTTTGGGCAGAGGATCACTGAAATACTCCGTGAAGCCTGCTCTTGCCCAAACGTGAGTTAAATCCTGGGTGTTCTGTAGGTCTTCGAACTCTCTGGAGAAAAATTGGTATTTTCCCCAAGTGCGGTCATCAAATGTCAAAGTAGATTCAAATATAAAGTCCGCGTCCGCTAAGGGTCCTGCAAGTCCTTGAAACCAATGAGAGTTACGGTGTATCTTTTCTGTGTAACCCATAGGTGGGTTGTCGATAGGCATGGGCCCTGGAAATCCTTGGAATTCCGGCGGTGGAGCAGTCGGGTGGGATTCTGCTCGTAAAACATTGAGGGGCACTGCCGCTACACTGGGGCCTGCTCCTGACGGTCCTTCTTCGGTTTGCATGATGACTGGTGCGCTAGTGAGAAAGATCTGCTACAAAAGATTAGCACATTAGCATGGAAATTAATTATGATCCCATTAAAGTGAGACCGCAATCCCTTTCCATAACTGATGCGTAACCCGTGTAGCCAAGTGCTGTGATGTGATGGATGCAATGCTTCTTGCAGCACTAGTGCAGGTCTCTAGACACCTACACGTTTCAGATCATGCATACATTTCTTGGTGAGATGAGATTATGAGTGAAGTGTGATGATGGTGGGTGAATTATTACAAGGTTTAAAGGTTAGTGATTTAGTACAAGGTTGTATGTTAGTCGGGGGGTAGTTAAACAAAGGGTTAGGGGAAGACGGTTGGACACGCTTCGGTATCCATTTCTTAAGAGTCCTTGAGTGGGTGGTGGGTTTCTGCTGAGGGGCAAAAGGTAGTATCAGGGGTGGTGGTATTGAGGGATGGAAAGATTTGTGAGGGGTATGTATTACATGGCTTAAGGGTTGAGCTATGATACATGGTTTGGGTACCCAAATCTGCGTGGGTGTGGGTCTATGGGTAAGGTATTTCTTGGCGATCCAAATCTGTCGAATGCTCTGACCTGTAGAAGGAGGTCGAGGGGATGGTGGATACTGATTCTGTTTCTGCCTTGCCTTTTTCTTGTCGATCTCTGCTTGGTTGGAGTTCTTCGGTGCTTTTTGTCCTTTTGGCACCCATATTTGTCTGGTGCCACTTCCTTTGGGTGGCCTAAACTGCCTTCCTTGTTGTGTCTTCTGATACTGCCGTCGGTCTGGGTTCCTTCGTCGTGGTTGACTCTGTTGTTGTTGAGGTTGAGAGGTTGGATGGACACTCTGCTTTGGAAAAGAAGGGAGATCCAACACTTGCGTGACCTGCCCATTAGGAAGTGATTCGTTCTTTAACTTTAATCTAGGCCAGTCCGCAACAAGTTTGGAAGGATGAGCACCGCAGGGTGTCGTGCTCATTTGGCCGCTGATGCAACCCACCTGACCTCTGATTGTGTCCATCTGCCCTTGCAGTTGGGTATCTGCCTCTTCTAGTTTGCAGGAAGTCCCAGGGAAGATCTCCTGTCGTCCTTTTGATTGACAATTGTCTATAGCCAAGCCCGAGTGGGTTGGTGTAGACGTAATGTGACTGGTCTGATTAAAGATCTTCCGGTCTTCCGTCGCATGCGTTTCATAGGGTCTAGGGTTACAAACCTCAGTCGGAATGCCGTTAGGGAAGTCAAGCGGTATCACTCGCTTCTGTTCTAAGGTTCCAATCTGTAAGGAGCCTTGTCTAAGATTTAGGTCCACTGAGTGATCGTATAGCCAATCTTGGCCAAGGATTAGGGGTTCTATTAGGTTGTCATCATGGCACACTAGTAGCTTCGCTGTCATGGTCACATCCTTTATGAGGATAGGAAGGTCCACCTCACCCATGCAAGGGGTTTCCATACCTCCTAAGCCTATGAGGTATGCCTCAATTGGCCGCATTTCTATTCCTGAATCCTTATAGTGGGACCATCTAATCGCACTAGTCGCAGCACCTGAGTCAATTAAAGCCCTGAGTTCTGGGCAATGGTTGCCGTGCTCTAGCCTAACTGTAACGAATGGTCTCCTGTCCACTATGCTAGGATGAGTGGTTGACTTTACTTGACACATGGCCATGGGATATCTGGGTGATGTTTCCAGATGGTTATAATGTTCTCTCCCTAGTCCTTGTCTTCTTAGCTTCATGCGCTTAATGCGTTCTATGGCTTCTGCTTGAGCTTCCGCTCGTATTCTATTTTCTTCCTCCTTACGCTTCTTTGCCAATGTGAGTCGTCTAAGCATATCCTCAGTGAGAGGTTCTTGATATAGCTTGACTCTACAGCCACTAATGTAATTAGGCATTATATCTCCTTCTAAGGTGGCTAACTGTACTGCTCCACTAGTCGAAACTCTGTTAATGATCATAGGTCCATAACCTCGCTTTTCTAACTTCCGTGCGTGCTGTTTCAGTGTATACACTAGAACTAAATCTCCTTCTTTTAGGCCTTTATCTTTCACATGTGCATCAAAATATGCTTTCTGTCGCTTCTTCGCTGCGTATATTCCTGCTGCTGCTTTCAGCCTGGTTTCTCCTAATCGTTCCAAGTCCATTATTCTCGCTGATAATTCGTGGCCGGTCCACTGATGTTCTTGTGCAACCTTAAGGGTCGGTATCAAGAAGTCCAAAGAAAGCACTGCATTCTGACCAAAAACCATCTGAAAGGGAGTTGCATTGAGTACGGTCTTGTAGGCCACTCGATATGCCCAAACAGCGTGGTGTAGCTGTTTGTCCCAATCTGAACGTTTGTTGTTCACGAGTTTCGTCAGTACGTTACAAAGTATCTTGTTAGTGCTTTCAGCCTGACCATTGGCCTGAGGATGATATGGTGCAGATTTCTTGTGAATCACCATAAAATCCTGTAACAAATATTCAATGACTTGGTTTAGAAAGTGAGTGCCTTGATCGCTCACTAACTCTATAGGCAATCCATATCTCGTAAAGACATTTTCAAATAAGAATTTTGCAGTTGTGTGTGCATCATTCTTTTTTGTGGCTTTTGCCTCTACCCATTTCGTCAGATAATCTGTGGCAACAATAATGTATTCCGCATGTGTACCTTTTGCAGGGGGGTTAATGGGTCCTACAAAGTCTATACCCCACTTAGAAAATGCACGTCCGCCCATCATGGGTTTCAATGGCATTTCATCTCTGCGAGTAGGAAACTGAGTTCTTTGGCACACATCACATCTCTTTACATAGGTATGAGCATCCATGTGAAGAGTGGGCCACCATAATCCTGCAAAGAGAATGGCTTTGATTATCCTATCTGGTCCAAAGTGACCTCCTGCAACACCTTGGTGTGCAGTCTCTAGTATGCTCAGATAATCGCTCTCATGAACACATTGTCTTAAATATCCATCTCGTCCTCTTTTGTATAAATTATCACCAATAAGTGAATAGTCTTGAGCTTCCTGCTCTAGACTGCGTTGTCGAGCTAAAGTCATGCCTTGAGGGAATGTGTTCGTCCTCAAGTATGTCACTAAAGGTTCACTCCAGTCTAGTGTGAGAGACACATGATAGAGTGTAGCATGCTCTACTGGTGGTCTTTCACAGCAAACATGGCATTCCTTACACAACTTGTAGACATCTGCTTCCATCGTAGGCCAATATACTCCTAATCTATGCAGAGTCTGTAATGTTCGATGTTTTGAATGATGTTGCTTTAGTGCACCTATGTGTGCTAATTGCAACCAATTCACACGTTCTGATTCATCTACACAACAAGCAAGAATCTTTTGATTATCCTGTTTATATATGCTTCCTGCCATTATTTGATATTTTTGAGACTTGGTAATCTCTCCTTCTTTGATCTTTATCCTAGGATTCTTGGGACCGTATGTCAGAATAGGGACTATAGGCTTAGCCCATTCTGGTGCTATCTCAAGGCTAAACAAGTATGCATCTGGTAATTCATCTGCTACTCCTTGAGGAGCTTCTCCTGAGGTTAATCTTGAGAGGTGGTCAGCTCTAAGATGTGTCTTTCCTTTCCTGACTACTACTTCAAAATCATACTCCATGAGTAATAGAAACCAACGTATCAATCGTCCTGTGTTACATGGTTTGTTGACTCAATATAATATGGCTTGATGATCTGTAAAGAACTTGAATTTGTTGGCCAACAAGTAGTGCCTAAACTTCTTTACAGCGTAGATCATCCCTAGTCCTTCTCGTTCCGTCGTGGTGTAATTTCTTTCAGCTGCGTTCAGTTGTCTGCTAGCGTAAGCTATGGGGAGATCTATGTTACCTTCATTCGTGGGTTGTGCTAACACACATCCTATGGCATAATTGGATGCATCCACATGTACATGGAATGGCTTACTCCAATCTGGGGTTGTCAATATAGGTGCTGAGCACAAGCGTCGTTTAAGTTCATTAAATGAATTTTCACATTCTTCTGTCCACTCAAAATTGGTTAAAAGAGAGTACAGAGGCTTGGCTATGATTGCATACATGTGTATGAATCTCCTATAATATCCGCAATGGCCCATAAATGCCTGTACCTCTTTCACATTAGTTGGTCTAGGTAATTCTGCAATTACCTTCACCTTTTCCTCATCCGTAGAGATTCCATTTTTTGACACAATGTGTCCTAGAATTTTGCCTTGTCTGACCATGAAAACGCATTTTTCTGGGTTCAAACAAACCTGATATTCTCGACATTTGTCAAATATTTGTCTTAACTCTGGGATATGTGTCTGTCTTACATTTGAATGAGCACATAAGTCATCGACATAAACTTCCAAGCTCTTGCGTAAGAATTCCTTGAAAACATGACACATGAGTCGCTGGAAAGTAGCGGGTGCATTTGTTAAGCCAAATGGCATTACACGAAATGCAAATATACCCCATTCTGTGGCAAAAGCCGTCTTGTGTTGGTCTTCTGGAGCAATGGCTACTTGATTATAGCCTGAGAATCCATCAAGAAAGCTGTAAACTTCCTTGCCCGCAACTCTTTCCAATAGATGTTCTGTGATAGGAAGAGGATAACTGTCTCTAATCATTGCGGCATTAACTTTTTTAAGGTTAATACACACACGCAATTTTCCATTCTTCTTGGGCACAACCACAATGGGGGATACCCATTCGGTATGCTCAATTTCGTAAATGAATCTTGCTTCTATCAAGCGATCTATCTCCTCTTTAATCTTCGCAGCGTAATTATCATTATACGTGTACGGTTTCTATTTTGTCGGTTTTGCATCTGGAGTCATAGGGATTCTATGAGAACATATATCTAGATCTACTCCTTTCAAATCTTTGTAACTCCAAGCAAAAACATCTCTATATTCGCGCAATAGGGCAACTAACTCTTCTTCTTCTTCAGTCGTCAAATCATGCCCTATGTATGTGCATTTTTCTTCTTCTCCTTCTATGGCAACTATTACTTTCTTGGTTTTCTCTCGGTTATCATATACTTGTCCATCATTCACTTTTCTATTAGGCATTCGTACCATGATTCTTCTATCTTCGATTTCATATTTCTTGAAATTCTCGGGTACTTCAAACAAAGATTCTTCTTTTTCTGTCATGGTTTCTTTCTTCTTTCTTTTCTTGCCTTCACTCTTATCAGTCACTTGAGTGGCTAACCTTACTTCATTCGTAATCTCCTCGTGTCTCTGAGTGTGAGTCTCTACTTTGTAGAAATATTCTTCCTCTGATGCAAAGGGTGGGTCCATGAGAATTGATTCTAGATCAAAATCGCTTGCGTCCTCAAATGCATCAGTGTTAGGTTCACACTCTTCTAAAATGGCATCGCCCATGATTGGCTCTATCGTGAAAACTGAAATGTCATAGCCATCCTCGTCACAGTGGGGTGTTGTTGCTCTAAGGGTTGCACATAATTTTTCTCATGCTATGGCATCCTTTAGTCCTCATGAGAATACCTTCTTTCTGTAAATTAGGAGATGTCCATGTGAACACTCTCCTAAAACCACTTTTTGATAAATCCCTAAGTCTATGGTATTCAAGCCTTTCCTTTTTGAACAACTCCTTTTTGAGCAAATATAAAGAAAGCCCACGTAGAAATCTCACGCGCTCTCTCTCTCTCTAGGTAGTTAGCTTTTTGAAAGTCCCATATCACATAAAGATTCCTTTCTTGATTTAGCACATGTGGTCTTTTGACCACATGTTTTTATTCACATATGCCTCTCTTCTCTATATAAAGAAGAGCCTCATTTGTAAAAGGAGGTCCCTTGGCCATGGCCTTGGCCTCCATTTTGGTAATGGAAGAAGGTGTCATTTGCTACTCTCCTGTTTCCTTGTGTGCAAGGCGATGATCTTGGTGTATGGATTTGCATGTGTGTGTGCATGGTTGGGAGGATGTTCCCCTTTGCTCCTTGTGACGTTGGCCATTGTTGCCATTGCTCCATGAGCGTGGGTGAACCTCTCCTCTCATTCTTTGCCCCAACTTGGAGAAACCTCTCACTTCCATGTGAGGCGGTTAGGGTTGTTGCTCCCCTTTTCTCAACAAATTTGGTGCCATTGCCGGGGACGTCGGCCTTTAGCCGTTGGTTTTTCCAAGTTTGCGTGTCCATACTTCGTGAGATGCACCTTTACACTTGGAGAAGGATGAATACGTGTGGCCTTCGGTTGGCCTAGGGTACCTCTTTCTTTTAATTTTTGAGTAATTTTAGTTCATTTCTGTTTGATGCATAAAAACACCCCAAACTCCCTTCTCTCCCTCTCTTTCTCTCTCACATACACATTCTCTCACATGCTCAGTGGCATCACACACCATCTTTGTCGTCTCTGAATTAGTGCATGAATTGGAAAGGGGGATTGGGTAGTTTTCTTGTTTTCCCATCCCTCTCTTCAAATTTTCAAGAAAACCAATAAATTTTGAATGTGTAATATTATCTTGGGATCCCTATTTCTTCACATCAACTCTAACGTTTTTTTTTGTTATACGCATTTCGAAAGTAAAGAAGTAGGTTGATTGCCTCTCTCTCATCATTTATTGACATGCTTCAGATCCGTCAGGCTAGGACGTGGTGGGGAGTTAAAGCCCCCCTCTCTTTACATCCGTTGCACTCAAATGTGCTCCTCGGGCTACGCGTGGTAGATGGGGGAAGAATCGTTCTTTCCCTCCCAAGCACACTCGGTTCCATTCTAGGAACCCGTATCCTTATGGTCATTCCTGGGCTTCAGGGCCTATTCGAGGGAGGTGAGCGATGGCTCCCTCTTGCTTTGTTTGGGGTCACGCCTTGCTCTGCCACACCTTCTTGGAATGATTTGTGTTGGGCTCGCAGTTTTGCGCATCCTTTTCAGTCACCCTCGCGATCGTTTTGGGATGTGCATATTCTTGCTTCCCCGTGGTTTTGGCAGCGGGGGAGACTCTTCCTCTGCTCTCTCACCTTACCTCTTCTACTACTCCTTGCACCTCGCCTTCGACTTCCCATCTTGCTGCGTTGAGGTTCTCAATGTCTTCAGGAGGAAGTCTGAATCTCGTGGGTGCTGGATTCTCGAAGATTGTTGCTCTGCGCGTAAGACCTGCAATATCTTGAAGACGGTTTCACGGGATTCCAAGCATGGGATATGTCTGTCGATACACATTTCCTTTGGATATGCAAACTCCGAAGGGAGAACCTCTGCGCCCTCTTCCTTCTGCGTGTTGCTTGAGAATATTTAGGGGTCTCTTTTTTCTATCTATTGTGGCACCCAAAGATTCCTTCGATGACAAGATTGGGGGTCCATCTTGCCCATTTCTTCTCCTCTGCGCCCTACTTACCCTTGCGTGCTATTCGAAATTCTGTTTCAGGGATTCCATTGGCGTTTGCTCTCCGATTGTTTGGCAAGTGAACACTCATTTGCTTAATGATAATGGATCGTGATAGGTTCAGTCGTGATGTCTTTGGTTCCTTGCCATTCATCGTCTTCCTACTCAATCTATAGAATCTGCCATTTGCCCTCCATCGGTTAGGCATTTGTTCACTTTTGTGTCTATTTCCATTTACTTATGCGTGCACCGAACGTTCCTAGCTGAATTTTCTCGAATGTCTAAATATCTTTTGTCGCTAATCTCCCTGGGAAGGTTGAAGATGTTCCACCTGCAATGCTAAGAATAAAGTGAAAAGGAAGTTGTTTTGCTCGTATACTCATCTGTCTCATTTTCTATTGAATCAAGTGCTATATTGTTATTGTTATACTCCATAGGTATTCCATGTCCTATCATTTCCGAAAACTGTTGGTTGGTTGAACGGTGCATGCTCGTTGCTTCTTGTTGATCACACAAGGTCGATTTCATTATATTGCAGGCAGGACTAAATGCATGGGGGGATATTGATCCCGCTCATTAGCTATTGACGCCTTCCAATGGTGGGGTTTTGGGACATTCAGTATGAATCATAATCTCGAATCTCTGTTTCAGAAGTTTTAACGGGCGGACAAAGTTGAGGATAGTCAACACTCACATCGCATCTCACTTGTGCGACACTTGGGGGACCTTGATATGAGTACTACTTCGGTCATGTTTTTTTTTTTTCGCATCCTTGTGTAAGCAATGTGTTCATATCTCCACACCTAAAGGTTCACAAACATGACTCTTGTATTACACAGTTCAAAGAGAAGTGAAACCATAATATTATGTTGTTCATGCTCATGTCTATTGATGTTCAAGGGGCACCCATAATGACCTTTCTTTTTCACTCCACACATATGTAACGGGAATCTTTGCATGATCAAACCACGTGTGGAAAGCATCAAGCTCGAGAGGCTTAAGGGCTAGGGATGTGTGACTGCCCTAAGGGGGATTGTGTCCACACTTCCTTACACCACTTGCAGGTTTTGTTCAAAATTTGTTATGTTTCAGAATACAGTATCTTAAGCTTTGAAGGTCTTTTGCTAGTGGGAAATAAATTGGGGTTTGTTTTCATAAGGTTTGGGGTTCCTATGTCTTTCATGTAGATAGGGGTGTCACATTGAAGCTTTTCACCTCTTCGATGCTCACTGGGATATTGTAACATGTTGCTAATGAACTTGGATGCCAATCTAATGCATGGTGACATAGGTCTTTGAGCAGTATTCTATGAGTTTTTCGCACTTGTGAATGAGTGGCCACGTAGTAAGATATGTGCAATCGAGACAGAATGGATTCTCTTTGGTCCAACCTGAACATTTCTATTTTTGAACCCTTGTGTTGTTGAATCAGGCCATCATTCACATAATCAGATTATGGTTATTCTCTCATAGGCTTACTTGTGCAAAAAGTTTTTGCCTGTTGGTTTGTGGCTGTTTGCAGAATGAAGGTTCACATGGGCAGCCTCTTGTGCTCTTCAAAAAATGTTTACATACAGAGTGTTCTATTTCAAAGATGTTATGTCGTGGTGGCAACTTGATGCTTGTGCTCAATTTCTCTATTCATGTATGAATGCTTTATTGAAGATAAGAAGCCAAAAATGCAAAAGTGTTCGAGTTCATTTTTTAACAGATTTGAAAGATCAACATCAAGATTGTGTTTCAAACCTTATGATTTAGACCACCAAAGGTGGACTCTGCTGCATGTTCACTTTCTATGCAAACGAGGAGTAATTCTTGGCCATGACTGAGAGACTTGTTTTCTTTTGGAGCTTCTTCCTCAAGGACAACTTAATTTGTGGTCTCTTATATGTTGGGTTGGCATCTAATAAGCTTTTACTTTTATGGATGATGCACTTCTTACACATAGGAGGTTCAAGTCTCTACCCTCTTAAAGATCAACATTCCTCTTGAGTGATATTATGTTTGTTCAAATCTAAGTGAAAGCCTTTAAGGGGGCATGCACCACATTCTCTCATGAACACTAAAGGTTGTCCAATTTTGGTTTGAGAGTTGGCCTAAGGTTCATGCGGCTACATTTTGTTATTTGGCTTCAAGAGATATCTGCTTTCTCTGTTAATTCTTGTGTTGGTGCCCCACTAAGGAATAATGCACTTGTTGGATTGTTGACTTATTTAGGCACCTCATATCTATGCAATTATCATGTATGTGATCCTTGCTTAATGGAAAGATTGCAAGAATGTAGGTGACTGGAGTGTTGGTAACTCTTCACCTTGGGGAAGCTGTCCATTATGGTAACCAAAATGTCTTAAAGAAACTTTTGGGGGTTGCTAAGTCCTTCTTGTCTAATCTTTCGAAGTGAATTTTATCTTCAATTGCTAAATATGAACTCAATATCCTTTGACTCTTAGTATTGCAGGTTTGAAAGACTGAGGTTGGTGCTTCCTGGTCTTGTGGAGTTTCTACTGCTTTTATCATACTCTTTGGACATGATTAAATTGCTTATATGTTTGTGTGGTACAAGGTCACAAGGGTATGAATATTGCTTTTTGTCTTGTGTCCATTAACCCCCTCGCTGAAAATTGGATCCAAGATTGCACATCTTGCTACATGCTCTTGCCTCTCTCTTGATTCTACGATTGTTTCTAGTAAAATTCCCGAGTAGGAGGCATAATTTTTGTACCTCAAAATGATCTTATTAATGTGAGCATGTATTATTTAAAGGATATTTGCAGGAAAGTATGCACATGGGGGGTTGAAATTTCTGATTTGGACCTGCACTAAACTAAGTGTGAAGTCACTACATAAGCATTTGTTTTTTGCTAGGGAAGTAACTCTCTAGATCCACATCCCTCATTTAAGGCTTAAATTCATTACAGGCGGACACAATTACAACTTCAGCATTGATCCTTCTTACCGCCTAAGGATGATTTACTACTTTGCTTTGTTGGAATAGTGTTGGATAAATTGTTTTGAAGCTCATGAATGCTTGATAAGGTCTCATAATGTTGTACTATTGCCTATTTATTTTATGAGCACATAACACTCATGTTAAAATTGCAAACTTGATTGACTAAGAGCATAGTATGAATGATGGCAGGAACATAAGTTAAACATGCAACTACATATTCATCTCATGCAATGCAATATGTCACACTCACTTGGGGATTACAGATTATGGCATCATTTTTTGGTGTGCAAAAATGAGGTTTTCAGGAGTTCTTCTCACTAGAAGAGCAAGTCCTAACTGAAAGATGTTCCCTGAAGCGGAAACTAAACATGGAATTACAATTTTGTGGTTGCTTCTTTTTCAAAATTCAGTCTACTTGTTGTGTATGTTTAAATTTCAGGTTTTGGAGCTTTGAGAGAAGGCACATTTGAAGGAGGCTGGGCTGACTGCCCCCCAAGGGGATTGTGTCGCTCAGCTCTAAAGATTGAAGATTTGCAGCTTGAAGTAAAGACTGAAGACTTGCAGCTTGAAGCTTGGCAGATTGAAGAATTACAGATTTTGAAGACTTGAAGATTTTCAGACTTGAGAGACTCTACCTTGGGTCGGTGCAGCTTTGTATGCTCTTCTCTTAGCTTTGTCGAGGACGACAAAGTCTAGGAGGGGGAGAAGTGTTGCTCTAAGGGTTGCACATAATTTTTCTCATGCTATGGCATCCTTTAGTCCTCATGAGAATACCTTCTTTCTGTAAATTAGGAGATGTCCATGTGAACACTCTCCTAAAACCACTTTTTGATAAATCCCTAAGTCTATGGTATTCAAGCCTTTCCTTTTTGAACAACTCCTTTTTGAGCAAATATAAAGAAAGCCCACGTAGAAATCTCACGCGCTCTCTCTCTCTCTCTAGGTAGTTAGCTTTTTGAAAGTCCCATATCACATAAAGATTCCTTTCTTGATTTAGCACATGTGGTCTTTTGACCACATGTTTTTATTCACATATGCCTCTCTTCTCTATATAAAGAAGAGCCTCATTTGTAAAAGGAGGTCCCTTGGCCATGGCCTTGGCCTCCATTTTGGTAATGGAAGAAGGTGTCATTTGCTACTCTCCTGTTTCCTTGTGTGCAAGGCGATGATCTTGGTGTATGGATTTGCATGTGTGTGTGCATGGTTGGGAGGATGTTCCCCTTTGCTCCTTGTGACGTTGGCCATTGTTGCCATTGCTCCATGAGCGTGGGTGAACCTCTCCTCTCATTCTTTGCCCCAACTTGGAGAAACCTCTCACTTCCATGTGAGGCGGTTAGGGTTGTTGCTCCCCTTTTCTCAACAGGTGTCCATTGTTCTTCATGGATGGCTACATCCATGGTTGCTAGTATTTCTGCCCAACCATGGGGTTCAAACTCTTCGTCTGGGAATACTACAGGTGCGTAGGCTGGATCTTGAAGGGTCCGTGGGTGTTGTTCTGCACCTAAGGTCCTTGCTTCTAATCCTTCTTCCTCTTGTTTGGCTACTTTACACATCCATAAATGGGTATCCTCATGCAACCAAGAAGGATCTGATTCTAATGAGTGCACAGATTCCGTTTCTACTGGTGTTTTATGGATGGTATTCCATTGTATTGGGGGTACATCTCTATGTGAATAGTCTTTAAGATTGACTTTGGTAGTCACTCCTAAATGTTGCAAGTACAGAGAATTAGTTCCCCAATCTTGTACAATTTGCAACTGACGCATGAATGGTCGTCCCAATATCATCTCATACGCATGATTTTTTGCAAAGTCACAAATGGCAAAGGTATGCTCCAATTCTACACCACAAGTGGTGAGAGATATGCCTTCTAGTAAGCCTAAGGGTTTTTCTATGTGTCCATCGGCCATTTGTAGCTTCATCCTGGTGGGTCTGAGTGCTGGCTTACCCCAACGTTTCCACAAAGCGGTGGTAGCGATGGCTACTCCAGCTCCTGAATCTAAGATGGCTTTCGTGGTGTAGCCCTGATGGGTTATTGGAAGATATGTGTTACCTTCCTCTCCTTCGCTTACGTCTCCAATCTTTTCCACGGGTATCTCTGGTACCTTCTTATGTGATCCTATCTGAGAGGGTGTGGTAGCTAGCTCAGGGAATTGATTTGCTACATGCTTCCACAATTCTGGTTTTACCTTTAACAATTCCTCCAGAGTGAGATTACATTGTACTTTGGTATTCTTTATCGCTTCCGTGTTCCTAGGGATCACTGATTCTTCATTCCTCACTATTATCGTGGGTGCTCTCATACTAATAGACTTTGCTTCCCAAGGTCCTGTGAACTGAGGTAATTCTTGTAAAGAATTAGATTCAAATCCTGTGGGTTCACTCAGTTGCTCCACCTCTACATCATCATATATAGAGGGGATGTCTTGGGGAAATTGTTCCTGCAAGTCGTCTATTTCTTGAATAGGAGGATGAGTTCCTTGTTCTTTTCTCCATTTCTCTTCTTGTATTTCTCTTAAAAATTCATGTGAGTACCTATGTATGGAAGACAAATTGTCTTGACTTTCTGTATTGGGTACTTGAGACAGGGGTGATGCATTCCTATCCTGTGTCTCTGAGACAATATGGTTCCTAGGCTGATCCTTTTTCTCTTTGCTTTCTATCAAGTATTCTAGCCTCTCCATTAGTCCTTGAAAGTGTAATTCCGGTTTTGCCATGTTATTCCAATTAAGATATCTAGAGGCTTCGAACAAAGCTTGTGCTAACTCTACCATCTTCATGCAAAGTTTGGTTCTCTCAATTTCTAGATCAGCTCGAGGGTAGTTTTTACTCATTTCCGTTACTTGAGGTCCCTCTTTTAATCTAGCCTGATATGCACGAAACATCATGTCTAGATCTTCTGGTATGGGTTCCGCTAAAACTGATCCTGATTTTTGAGCTGGGTCTTCTTGATTCACTTCTCGTGAAGCCAATTCTTGTATTTTGGCTCTAGATTCCTTTAAACTTCCTTCCAACTCACTTATCTTTTTACTCCATTTTCTCTTGATTCTTTCTCTAGAATCTTTCCAAGATTTCGTCTTTTTACTACTCGATTCTGCAACTTCACTAGTTCTGGCTACTTTCTCTTGATTAAGTTGTTGGTTTTGTAAGAGTGCCTGGGCTCTGGTTATCGCTTGGATAGGCACGTATGTAGGGTTGGATCCATCTGCGGTGTTTACAATACCTATCACATTGATCGATGTCACATTTGAAGTGTTAACTGGGTTCTTAGGACAATCTTTGATTATGTGCTCTTTACCACAATCGGCACAAAAGCCTTGTATGTTATAGTACTGTGATTGCCTTGCTATTGGGGGATGTGGACAATCCTTAATGAAGTGATCTCCTTGGCACCTAAAGCATGGTCCTCTAGGGCCCTGTGGTCTCTGTTGTCTCAATTGGGGCCGTGGGTTTGGGTTTGCGTACATCACATTAGTATAGTCTGGCTCCCAACTAGGTTCCATTGGTGGACTATCATAATGATATGTCTCCACATGCTCTGGTGACTCCGTGTAATAAGCGGGTGGACTAGTTACATGAGTAGAGTCAAAACTGTTTGAGTTCGGGTCACTTTCTGTGATCAGGGGTGAAGAAGGCACTAAGGCCCTACTTAGGTTCTCTTCTGCAGCAGCGTATTTGACTGAGATGACATTCGCTGGTGGGGGTGGCTGCTGAGCTAAGACGGGTTGAGGTCTCTGTTGAGCCTGGTATGGGTAGTTCTGGGGAGGCCTATAGTAATAAGGTTGAGCATTGTATTGGCCTTGATACCTACCTGGCTGCTGGTATGTTTGCGGGTAGTTCTGTCTCACGGTTTGTTTGTTGTATGGGCAGTCCTGAGCCGTATGATTCGTGTATCTTCTCTCAATTGTGCAATATTGGCCACTAGGGTTGGCTTGAGGTTGTGGTGCATTGGGGCACACGTTTGCCAAATGATTTCCACCACAAGTGTAACAACGTACGTTAGTTGGTAGCTTGGGCACCTGTTTACTAGAAACTCCTAGTTTTTGGGCCACTTTTTCTGCTAGGTCCTCTATCGAATTAGACAATTTTGTGGATGCTAGAGAAGAACAATCTGAGTCCTTATAGACCTTTGAGAGTTCTAATTCCTCTCCTAGGTTGTCCTCGATGTCTATACATATTCTTATACACTCCTCTAGCGTTCTGGGTTCTTTTAGGTACACATAGGAGCGTAGTTTAGTGCTCAACAAGCCATCTAGGAACAGTGATACTTGTTTGGCCTGTGAGGGTAGCTCTTGCATTGGACATCGTTCGACATATTGTCTGAACCTACGTCCTGCCAGTCTAACTATTTCCTGAGGGGTCTACCTAAAGCTATGAATCAACGAAGACATGTCGTGTCTAATCCCACTTTTAGAGAATTCAGTGATGAATGACTCTAAAAAGTGATGGATGTCTCTAAATTGCCTTTGTTGCAATGGTTGGAACCAAGTTAAAGCGGTATTCTTTAACGTTAGTCCAAATGCATTGTATTGCGTGAACATGTCCTCGACTTGTTCTGCTCTTAGTACCTGCTTGAATTCTGCAACATGGTCATAGGGATCCCCTGTCCCATCAAAGTAATTCTTCATTGATTTTACTAATTGAGTGGGTCTCAAAACTCTTGCGTGTTCACTTGGTCTAGGTAGAGGAAAATCATCTCTACCACCTAGTATTCCATGATCTCTTTGTCTATCCGCTGCCGGAGAGATCCTCTCTCCCTAACTAGATATCCCAATCCTTTATTTTGACATATGAATGGTCGAAATAATGAATAGAATTATTGAAGGCATGGTGCACGATCGGTAGTGGATTTTATGCTCTTCATGGAATGCCAATGGATCAAATCAAGGTTCTTAGCTGTCATTGATTGCAGATTAAATAAACCGAGTTCTCAAATATGGGTGACTAGATGCTGCATTTGTATTGGACAATGGAATGATTATCATAAAAAAGTGGACATGCACACTGATGAAGGAGGACTACTTTAAATTTGGTGAACATCTCATGTATATATTCATGTGTGTATCCGCATCTACATACAACCATATGCTTCAAAATGCATACCGTATGACCCTAAGAAACCATTTAGTGCTAAAGCTTGTAAATGCAAACCATGATCAATTGCATTAGAACGTGACTATAAATCGAAAGCGACATGATGTAGCAACGACTTGCACATTGAAAGTGGAAGTTGGAATAGTTCTGCATGAAAAAACTGAGTAAGTGAAGATCAGTGATCAGCGGTCATCCACAATTAGAACAAAACTCATGCAGATGCATGAAAAGAAAAGGAGGCAATTGCATGCGGGAGATGAAGGGATGTGGGTGCATGCACAACAAAGGGAAGAGATCGTAAAGGATATTATTGCATGAAGGAGTAATAGGAGAAGGAGGCAGCAACCTTTGCTGAACGCGATTTTCAGAAGATTGCATATGAGGGTCTAGATGTGAGCCTTGCGAGATCTGATATTTACAAAGGGGAAGACTTTGTATTAAGAAAAAGGATGCTCGGCTAGATCGTAAACGATCTTGCGTAGTAGAAGCTACAGAGATTTTTTACATTTACAATGCATTGACGGCTACAGTAAATTTTGAGGAAGAAACAACATCTTCAGCACATCAAAAAAAAAGGAAATATAGTGGTTATCCTTGTGTACTAAAGATTCATCTGCAACGTTCTCTGAGTGAAAGTTCTGAATATCATTCGCTTTGGATTTTTTCGCTTTATATCCTTTGTGTTTTGTGATGGCGCTTGAACATCTATGTATGAGAATGGAAAGATGGGTCACGAAGATGTGATGCGATTTGGGATCACCTACATAGCAAGGAATGAAGAAATTCGGAGTGTCCCATTATACGCAACGGGCATGATTACAGGCTTTGTTAATCAACATGTTACCGGTGAAGAATCATGATAATTTAGCTTTCAACCCGACATGTGGAGAAGGAGGATCATACTTCGGAAGGCACGCTCAACGTTAGGGGGGAAAAAGAAGAAAGAAAAGATCTGAGTTTATTCTTGTAGAAAGATCGAGATCAGAAGAATTCTACTTTCTTCTTGAGAGTTTCAGATCTGCTGAAGGGAGGCTTCATGGGCGCATGATCTTAGGAGGACTGTTCGGGGCCAATCACAGGAGCAGCGAGCAATTTTTCGAAAGGAGATTAGCATCTGTGCATCAAGAGATCGTTGACGGAGGAGTCGCTACACTCAGGAGGGAGTTTCTACATGATGGCGTAGGAGAGACCATAAAAAGAGAGGAGGCGTCTCCGCATAGGGAACATGAATCAAGCATAGAAGAATCAGAACTGAAGGGTGCAAATTTTGAAAAGCATGTGCACTCCAATTCGGATGATCAGATTCAGTGAATAACACGTGCGCAGATCGTTGAAGGCCTTATTGTAAGCTTGATAGCATATCCAACTTCTGATACGATGCCAGGAAGCTACATGCTCTGATCATATAAGAGTGAGTTATATCTGTGTGCAGCTATTCATAAGTTTATTTCATTCCAAATAAGCAGTACAAAAAACGAGATATCTTTATCATGTGCATTAGAATATCATAGTACGACATTTCATCACTTTTGCGTTAAAAGTTTTTAATTGAGAAAAAGGAGGCACGGTATAGCATGTGTTCTTCTGTATTTTTCTCATCTTCTTATGATCAAATCATCCGAGAAACCACTATAAAAGGCGTCTTTTATTGTACTTAAATCATGGAATTCCGAAATCATTCTCTGTCTCAAATCTTCCAGAGGATGTCAAATTATGTTTGATTGAGCTGATGCAATCTCTTAAGTATATGAAGACTAACCTGAGCGTGCTTGTTTTAAAACCCGCAAAGATCTTCACCTCCGAACACATGTACTGTGCATAGTATTGGTTTTGTTTTCTGCATAGCTCCTGGTTTGAATGCAAATTTCAAGACATCTCTGAAGAGTTCACTGTTCGCGTACCAATTTACATTGACGGTGCATTGGATAGTCCTGTAGCTTTCGCATCATGAGTCAATCTGCGTAAAATCTGAGATACAAGTATATACATGCTTTTGTATTCACGCGTGACATGCTGAATGCTCTTGATATCGATCCACTTATATAGTCTAAAAGTTTATGGATTCCGGTTTTAGGCTTTGTGTTGAACGAATGCATTGTTTAAATTTTTCAAAGGAACTTATGTATAGAGATGAGTAATTAAATTCTGGCAGATTTAGATAGAACTATTTGTAAATTGGCAAAGGAACGGTGATGCTTTCGAGCCAATTGGAATATTCTAAAGCGTAACAAATCAAGTGGATTGAAGATGAAAACCTTTAGCATAGTAGAATCTACTCATCTAGCCATTCTTATGTTTTGTCGATTTTTTAATACATCTTAAAATCTAATGACATGATAAACGATGACCTTGAAAGTCTAATTGAGCGTTTTGACTTTCATTTTATTTGTATCTTTCTCCATTAGTGCTATTGACAAAAACAAGATGAACAGGTTTTCTTAATTAATTATCTTTGAAAATTATTTGATCTATTGTCTCGAAGTTTGTCTACGATCTTTGACTTCCAAGTAGCACCTGAGCTTGCTCCAAGCACCCGGCGTGTGCCGTATTTTTGGCGGTCGCCCTGATCCACCGACCGTTCCTTTTCGCTCCGACATTGTGAACCCGACGTGAACAAACGGCCTTGCAGCTCAGGTACATGGTTCTGGACTTTTTTCTCAAATTAATGCCAAGTAATGTATGTTTGATGTATGTATAACCTCATAGCTTGTTTTTCGTTTATGTGGTGTTTCCTTGATATTCAAGCATGAGTCATGGGTAAACAAAAGCAGTGTACAAACATGAAAAATATAAATCAATGTAAAGAATCTTTTGAAATTAATTTACAAGAGCATAATTCCAAGAGTATTGTTATTGATGAAGCATATGTGAACGCATTGATGGAACAACACTTCAGAAAATGGAAAGATAAATTCATAGAAATGGAAAACAAGGCAAATGAAGCTCTAGACAAGAAATTTAGAATGATTTTGACTTTAAATGATACGCTTAAAGCTATGCCAGAGACTTTACAAGTATTAAAAACTAGTCTTAGAACTTGGAAAGAGGAAATGAATGCTGAGTTTCAAGAAATGAACCAGAAGTATGAAATATTAGCTAAACGAATACAAGATTTAGAGCTAGCTAAATGTGAACATGAAAAGGAGGGAATGAGCCAAAGTTTGTTTATAGATCCTTCACCTATAACACATACTCATGATTTTAGAGAATCTGGCCGTAGACATTCATTAAGAACATCAAATAGGATTCAAATGAGACCTTTACAGTGTTTTTGGTGCGATCAATATGGCCATGCATTTTGGAATTGTAGGTCATATAAAGATGCACGAATACGAAAATTAGTGGTTGAAAATGAGAGGAAAATTTGTAATGCTCAGGATCTATCACCTTTAGAATTAAATCTAGGAAGGGGTGGAATGAAAGAACTATTTAATGAGATTCAAACTAAACCTAATCCATGTGAAAGTAAAAAAGTATGGAAGCCTATCATACATATGAACATTCAAACAAAAGAAGAACTAATGGAGAGGACATCAAACCAAAAGCAAGAGCTAAAAGAAGAAATCAAAATGATAAAACTAAAGGAAGAAGATCAAAAATCGATTATAGAAGAGCAATTGGAAATTGATCTAGGTGATTTTGAGCATGAAATACAAGTAGGAGCAAGGAAACTTAATAATTTACAGATTTCACTTGATCCAATGCTCCTTTCTAATGCGAATTTGTTTGATCAAGTCAAGCTTAAACAACTTCAAACTCAATTTAACAAACATGAATATCATCAATTTAAAGAAGAAGGAATTAAACAAGAAAAGACCAAACAAAGTATTATGAATGAAAACAAACAAACAAATGAAATAGACAAGCAACTTCTTGATCATATAATTAAACAAATCGAAAACAAAATGAATATAAATTCACAACAATCAAAACCTTTAAAACTTAACAAGAAACCTAAAAATGAATCATTGAAGAAAATAGAAGAAATGATTACATTAAGAAAGGATTAAACTAAGAAATGATTAATATATTTGACACGAACAGATGAATCAAATTGTTTTGGTTTTCTTAGGAAAAAGGAATTTGATGAGAAATTTATATAAACTTATTATTGCATACAGATGACACGTTCAAATCGAGAAATAGTCCACATTCTTTTGTATAATGAATAAGAGTTTCTGAATTTTTGTGAATGTTTTCTATCCATGAAGAATATTTATATGGGAGTCTCACCTACTTCCTCAACAAAAAGGTATTTATATGGGAGTCTCAACCTACTTCCTCAACAAAAAGGTATTTATATGGGAGTTACAACCTACTTCCTCCACAAAAAGGTATGTATATGGGATTTGTTTAAATTGTTTTCAAGAGAAGAATTATAAATTTCATTAATAATGAAAATATTGTTTTCTAATCAAATGTTTTGAGTGGATTAATGCAGGTCAAGCAAGAAGTGATGATATGATGAAAGCTACAAAATTTGACTTAAATGTTACTTCGGATTTTTCAGATGGCTTTTCTAGAAGTCTAATTTTAAATTGATATATTTGGTTTAAATATGCTAATACTTATGTTTTTTTCACGAGTTTGTTTTCAAGATATTTTTCAGGTTCAAGATGGAGAATGGGAATTTATGGCCAACCAAGATTTTCTTCAAGAGTAGAATATGAAAACCTTTTACTTCCAGTTTTGCACCATTTATTTACGCGTGCATTTCAAGTATGCATCAAATTATGTATGAACACATATTGAGTTTGCCCTTAGGTGCACGTTCATTTGCACCATTATCAAATTGTAAAAAATGCATTATGAAATCTGTGAAAAAGTTCTAAGTATAGGAGAAAGAAACCTCTTCATCAAAAGCTCTTTCCTCATATGCACCATAATTTTGAAAATGCATCAAAAGTATGCATAGTAGGGTCACACTACATGACCATGCATTTAGGCACAGATTGAGTATTGCCCATGCACATATGAGTGACTGGAAGGATGAATGTATAATCACATTGTTATGTATGTGAGTGAGTGCACAAGCCTCACCATCAGAAGCCATTCTCTTTATTGATTGCACCATTATGTTTATACATGCATTTTCAAGTGTGCATATAAATAGGGCTAATTACGCAGCCGTGCATAAGGCACTTTGACTTTTAAACCCATGCACATATTCTGCTATGAAATTGATTTTATTATTAAGCAGAAAGCAGGTTCTCAGGTTGGTGCATCCGGAGGATGCACAGGTTTGGTGGGGGTGGATGTCGGAGAGATCCTCTCTCCCTAACTAGATATCCCAATCCTTTATTTTGACATATGAATGGTCGAAATAATGAATAGAATTATTGAAGGCATGGTGCACGATCGGTAGTGGATTTTATGCTCTTCATGGAATGCCAATGGATCAAATCAAGGTTCTTAGCTGTCATTGATTGCAGATTAAATAAACCGAGTTCTCAAATATGGGTGACTAGATGCTGCATTTGTATTGGACAATGGAATGATTATCATAAAAAAGTGGACATGCACACTGATGAAGGAGGACTACTTTAAATTTGGTGAACATATCATGTATATATTCATGTGTGTATCCGCATCTACATACAACCATATGCTTCAAAATGCATACCGTATGACCCTAAGAAACCATTTAGTGCTAAAGCTTGTAAATGCAAACCATGATCAATTGCATTAGAACGTGACTATAAATCGAAAGCGACATGATGTAGCAACGACTTGCACATTGAAAGTGGAAGTTGGAATAGTTCTGCATGAAAAAACTGAGTAAGTGAAGATCAGTGATCAGCGGTCATCCACAATTAGAACAAAACTCACGCAGATGCATGAAAAGAAAAGGAGGCAATTGCATGCGGGAGATGAAGGGATGTGGGCGCATGCACAACAAAGGGAAGAGATCGTAAAGGATATTATTGCATGAAGGAGTAATAGGAGAAGGAGGCAGCAACCTTTGCTGAACGCGATTTTCAGAAGATTGCATATGAGGGTCTAGATGTGAGCCTTGCGAGATCTGATATTTACAAAGGGGAAGACTTTGTATTAAGAAAAAGGATGCTCGGCTAGATCGTAAACGATCTTGCGCAGTAGAAGCTACAGAGATTTTTTACATTTACAATGCATTGACGGCTACAGTAAATTTTGAGGAAGAAACAACATCTTCAGCGCATCAAAAAAAAAGGAAATATAGTGGTTATCCTTGTGTACTAAAGATTCATCTGCAACGTTCTCTGAGTGAAAGTTCTGAATATCATTCGCTTTGGATTTTTTCGCTTTATATCCTTTGTGTTTTGTGATGGCGCTTGAACATCTATGTATGAGAATGGAAAGATGGGTCAGGAAGATGTGATGCGATTTGGGATCACCTACATAGCAAGGAATGAAGAAATTCGGAGTGTCCCATTATACGCAACGGGCATGATTACAGGCTTTGTTAATCAACATGTTACCGGTGAAGAATCATGATAATTTAGCTTTCGACCCGACACGTGGAGAAGGAGGATCATACTTCGGAAGGCACGCTCAACGTTAGGGGGGAAAAAGAAGAAAGAAAAGATTTGAGTTTATTCTTGTAGAAAGATCGAGATCAGAAGAATTCTACTTTCTTCTTGAGAGTTTCAGATCTGCTGAAGGGAGGCTTCATGGGCGCATGATCTTAGGAGGACTGTTCGGGGCCAATCACAAGAGCAGCGAGCAATTTTTCGAAAGGAGATTAGCATCTGTGCATCAAGAGATCGTTGACGGAGGAGTCGCTACACTCAGGAGGGAGTTTCTACATGATGGCGCAGGAGAGACCATAAAAAGAGAGGAGGCGTCTCCGCATAGGGAACATGAATCAAGCATAGAAGAATCAGAACTGAAGGGTGCAAATTTTGAAAAGCATGTGCACTCCAATTCGGATGATCAGATTCAGTGAATAACACGTGCGCAGATCGTTGAAGGCCTTATTGTAAGCTTGATAGCATATCCAACTTCTGATACGATGCCAGGAAGCTACATGCTTTGATCATATAAGAGTGAGTTATATCTGTGTGCAGCTATTCATAAGTTTATTTCATTCCAAATAAGCAGTACAAAAAACGAGATATCTTTATCATGTGCATTAGAATATCATAGTACGACATTTCATCACTTTTGCGTTAAAAGTTTTTAATTGAGAAAAAGGAGGCACGGTATAGCATGTGTTCTTCTGTATTTTTCTGATCTTCTTATGATCAAATCATCCGAGAAACCACTATAAAAGGCGTCTTTTATTGTACTTAAATCATGGAATTCCGAAATCATTCTCTGTCTCAAATCTTCCAGAGGATGTCAAATTATGTTTGATTGAGCTGATGCAATCTCTTAAGTATATGAAGACTAACCTGAGCGTGCTTGTTTTAAAACCCGCAAAGATCTTCACCTCCGAACACATGTACTGTGCATAGTATTGGTTTTGTTTTCTGCATAGCTCCTGGTTTGAATGCAAATTTCAAGACATCTTTGAAGAGTTCACTGTTCGCGTACCAATTTACATTGACGGTGCATTGGATAGTCCTGTAGCTTTCGCATCATGAGTCAATCTGCGTAAAATCTGAGATACAAGTATATACATGCTTTTGTATTCACGCGTGACATGCTGAATGCTCTTGATATCGATCCACTTATATAGTCTAAAAGTTTATGGATTCCGGTTTTAGGCTTTGTGTTGAACGAATGCATTGTTTAAATTTTTCAAAGGAACTTATGTATAGAGATGAGTAATTAAATTCTGGCAGATTTAGATAGAACTATTTGTAAATTGGCAAAGGAACAGTGATGCTTTCGAGCCAATTGGAATATTCTAAAGCGTAACAAATCAAGTGGATTGAAGATGAAAACCTTTAGCATAGTAGAATCTACTCATCTAGCCATTCTTATGTTTTGCCGATTTTTTAATACATCTTAAAATCTAATGACATGATAAACGATGACCTTGAAAGTCTAATTGAGCGTTTTGACTTTCATTTTATTTGTATCTTTCTCCATTAGTGCTATTGACAAAAACAAGATGAACAGGTTTTCTTAATTAATTATCTTTGAAAATTATTTGATCTATTGTCTCGAAGTTTGTCTACGATCTTTGACTTCCAAGTAGCACCTCAGCTTGCTCCAAGCACCCGGCGTGTGCCGTATTTTTGGCGGTCGCCCTGATCCACCGACCGTTCCTTTTCGCTCCGACATTGTGAACCCGACGTGAACAAACGGCCTTGCAGCTCAGGTACATGGTTCTGGACTTTTTTCTCAAATTAATGCCAAGTAATGTATGTTTGATGTATGTATAACCTCATAGCTTGTTTTTCGTTTATGTGGTGTTTCCTTGATATTCAAGCATGAGTCATGGGTAAACAAAAGCAGTGTACAAACATGAAAAATATAAATCAATGTAAAGAATCTTTTGAAATTAATTTACAAGAGCATAATTCCAAGAGTATTGTTATTGATGAAGCATATGTGAACGCATTGATGGAACAACACTTCAGAAAATGGAAAGATAAATTCATAGAAATGGAAAACAAGGCAAATGAAGCTCTAGACAAGAAATTTAGAATGATTTTGACTTTAAATGATACGCTTAAAGCTATGCCAGAGACTTTACAAGTATTAAAAACTAGTCTTAGAACTTGGAAAGAGGAAATGAATGCTGAGTTTCAAGAAATGAACCAGAAGTATGAAATATTAGCTAAACGAATACAAGATTTAGAGCTAGCTAAATGTGAACATGAAAAGGAGGGAATGAGCCAAAGTTTGTTTATAGATCCTTCACCTATAACACATACTCATGATTTTAGAGAATCTGGCCGTAGACATTCATTAAGAACATCAAATAGGATTCAAATGAGACCTTTACAGTGTTTTTGGTGCGATCAATATGGCCATGCATTTTGGAATTGTAGGTCATATAAAGATGCACGAATACGAAAATTAGTGGTTGAAAATGAGAGGAAAATTTGTAATGCTCAGGATCTATCACCTTTAGAATTAAATCTAGGAAGGGGTGGAATGAAAGAACTATTTAATGAGATTCAAACTAAACCTAATCCATGTGAAAGTAAAAAAGTATGGAAGCCTATCATACATATGAACATTCAAACAAAAGAAGAACTAATGGAGAGGACATCAAACCAAAAGCAAGAGCTAAAAGAAGAAATCAAAATGATAAAACTAAAGGAAGAAGATCAAAAATCGATTATAGAAGAGCAATTGGAAATTGATCTAGGTGATTTTGAGCATGAAATACAAGTAGGAGCAAGGAAACTTAATAATTTACAGATTTCACTTGATCCAATGCTCCTTTCTAATGAGAATTTGTTTGATCAAGTCAAGCTTAAACAACTTCAAACTCAATTTAACAAACATGAATATCATCAATTTAAAGAAGAAGGAATTAAACAAGAAAAGACCAAACAAAGTATTATGAATGAAAACAAACAAACAAATGAAATAGACAAGCAACTTCTTGATCATATAATTAAACAAATCGAAAACAAAATGAATATAAATTCACAACAATCAAAACCTTTAAAACTTAACAAGAAACCTAAAAATGAATCATTGAAGAAAATAGAAGAAATGATTACATTAAGAAAGGATTAAACTAAGAATTGATTAATATATTTGACACGAACAGATGAATCAAATTGTTTTGGTTTTCTTAGGAAAAAGGAATTTGATGAGAAATTTATATAAACTTATTATTGCATACAGATGACACGTTCAAATCGAGAAATAGTCCACATTCTTTTGTATAATGAATAAGAGTTTCTGAATTTTTGTGAATGTTTTCTATCCATGAAGAATATTTATATGGGAGTCTCACCTACTTCCTCAACAAAAAGGTATTTATATGGGAGTCTCAACCTACTTCCTGAACAAAAAGGTATTTATATGGGAGTTACAACCTACTTCCTCCACAAAAAGGTATGAACAAAAAGGTATTTATATGGGAGTTACAACCTACTTCCTCCACAAAAAGGTATGTATATGGGATTTGTTTAAATTGTTTTCAAGAGAAGAATTATAAATTTCATTAATAATGAAAATATTGTTTTCTAATCAAATGTTTTGAGTGGATTAATGCAGGTCAAGCAAGAAGTGATGATATGATGAAAGCTACAAAATTTGACTTAAATGTTACTTCGGATTTTTCAGATGGCTTTTCTAGAAGTCTAATTTTAAATTGATATATTTGGTTTAAATATGCTAATACTTATGTTTTTTTCACGAGTTTGTTTTCAAGATATTTTTCAGGTTCAAGATGGAGAATGGGAATTTATGGCCAACCAAGATTTTCTTCAAGAGTAGAATATGAAAACCTTTTACTTCCAGTTTTGCACCATTTATTTACGCGTGCATTTCAAGTATGCATCAAATTATGTATGAACACATATTGAGTTTGCCCTTAGGTGCACGTTCATTTGCACCATTATCAAATTGTAAAAAATGCATTATGAAATCTATGAAAAAGTTCTAAGTATAGGAGAAAGAAACCTCTTCATCAAAAGCTCTTTCCTCATATGCACCATAATTTTGAAAATGCATGAAAAGTATGCATAGTAGGGTCACACTACATGACCATGCATTTAGGCACAGATTGAGTATTGCCCATGCACATATGAGTGACTGGAAGGATGAATGTATAATCACATTGTTATGTATGTGAGTGAGTGCACAAGCCTCACCATCAGAAGCCATTCTCTTTATTGATTGCACCATTATGTTTATACATGCATTTTCAAGTGTGCATATAAATAGGGCTAATTACGCAGCCGTGCATAAGGCACTTTGACTTTTAAACCCATGCACATATTCTGCTATGAAATTGATTTTATTATTAAGCAGAAAGCAGGTTCTCAGGTTGGTGCATCCGGAGGATGCACAGGTTTGGTGGGGGTGGATGTCGGAGAGATCCTCTCTCCCTAACTAGATATCCCAATCCTTTATTTTGACACATGAATGGTCGAAATAATGAATAGAATTATTGAAGGCATGGTGCACGATCGGTAGTGGATTTTATGCTCTTCATGGAATGCCAATGGATCAAATCAAGGTTCTTAGCTGTCATTGATTGCAGATTAAATAAACCGAGTTCTCAAATATGGGTGACTAGATGCTGCATTTGTATTGGACAATGGAATGATTATCATAAAAAAGTGGACATGCACACTGATGAAGGAGGACTACTTTAAATTTGGTGAACATCTCATGTATATATTCATGTGTGTATCCGCATCTACATACAACCATATGCTTCAAAATGCATACCGTATGACCCTAAGAAACCATTTAGTGCTAAAGCTTGTAAATGCAAACCATGATCAATTGCATTAGAACGTGACTATAAATCGAAAGCGACATGATGTAGCAACGACTTGCACATTGAAAGTGGAAGTTGGAATAGTTCTGCATGAAAAAACTGAGTAAGTGAAGATCAGTGATCAGCGGTCATCCACAATTAGAACAAAACTCACGCAGATGCATGAAAAGAAAAGGAGGCAATTGCATGCGGGAGATGAAGGGATGTGGGCGCATGCACAACAAAGGGAAGAGATCGTAAAGGATATTATTGCATGAAGGAGTAATAGGAGAAGGAGGCAGCAACCTTTGCTGAACGCGATTTTCAGAAGATTGCATATGAGGGTCTAGATGTGAGCCTTGCGAGATCTGATATTTACAAAGGGGAAGACTTTGTATTAAGAAAAAGGATGCTCGGCTAGATCGTAAACGATCTTGCGCAGTAGAAGCTACAGAGATTTTTTACATTTACAATGCATTGACGGCTACAGTAAATTTTGAGGAAGAAACAACATCTTCAGCGCATCAAAAAAAAAGGAAATATAGTGGTTATCCTTGTGTACTAAAGATTCATCTGCAACGTTCTCTTAGTGAAAGTTCTGAATATCATTCGCTTTGGATTTTTTCGCTTTATATCCTTTGTGTTTTGTGATGGCGCTTGAACATCTATGTATGAGAATGGAAAGATGGGTCAGGAAGATGTGATGCGATTTGGGATCACCTACATAGCAAGGAATGAAGAAATTCGGAGTGTCCCATTATACGCAACGGGCATGATTACAGGCTTTGTTAATCAACATGTTACCGGTGAAGAATCATTATAATTTAGCTTTAGACCCGACACGTGGAGAAGGAGGATCATACTTTGGAAGGCACGCTCAACGTTAGGGGGGAAAAAGAAGAAAGAAAAGATTTGAGTTTATTCTTGTAGAAAGATCGAGATCAGAAGAATTCTACTTTCTTCTTGAGAGTTTCAGATCTGCTGAAGGGAGGCTTCATGGGCGCATGATCTTAGGAGGACTGTTCGGGGCCAATCACAGGAGCAACGAGCAATTTTTCGAAAGGAGATTAGCATCTGTGCATCAAGAGATCGTTGACGGAGGAGTCGCTACACTCAGGAGGGAGTTTCTACATGATGGCGTAGGAGAGACCATAAAAAGAGAGGAGGCGTCTCCGCATAGGGAACATGAATCAAGCATAGAAGAATCAGAACTGAAGGGTGCAAATTTTGAAAAGCATGTGCACTCCAATTCGGATGATCAGATTCAGTGAATAACACGTGCGCAGATCGTTGAAGGCCTTATTGTAAGCTTGATAGCATATCCAACTTCTGATACGATGCCAGGAAGCTACATGCTCTGATCATATAAGAGTGAGTTATATCTGTGTGCAGCTATTCATAAGTTTATTTCATTCCAAATAAGCAGTACAAAAAACGAGATATCTTTATCATGTGCATTAGAATATCATAGTACGACATTTCATCACTTTTGCGTTAAAAGTTTTTAATTGAGAAAAAGGAGGCACGGTATAGCATGTGTTCTTCTGTATTTTTCTGATCTTCTTATGATCAAATCATCCGAGAAACCACTATAAAAGGCGTCTTTTATTGTACTTAAATCATGGAATTCCGAAATCATTCTCTGTCTCAAATCTTCCAGAGGATGTCAAATTATGTTTGATTGAGCTGATGCAATCTCTTAAGTATATGAAGACTAACCTGAGCGTGCTTGTTTTAAAACCCGCAAAGATCTTCACCTCCGAACACATGTACTGTGCATAGTATTGGTTTTGTTTTCTGCATAGCTCCTGGTTTGAATGCAAATTTCAAGACATCTCTGAAGAGTTCACTGTTTGCGTACCAATTTACATTGACAGTGCATTGGATAGTCCTGTAGCTTTCGCATCATGAGTCAATCTGCGTAAAATCTGAGATACAAGTATATACATGCTTTTGTATTCACGCGTGACATGCTGAATGCTCTTGATATCGATCCACTTATATAGTCTAAAAGTTTATGGATTCCGGTTTTAGGCTTTGTGTTGAACGAATGCATTGTTTAAATTTTTCAAAGGAACTTATGTATAGAGATGAGTAATTAAATTCTGGCAGATTTAGATAGAACTATTTGTAAATTGGCAAAGGAACGGTGATGCTTTTGAGCCAATTGGAATATTCTAAAGCGTAACAAATCAAGTGGATTGAAGATGAAAACCTTTAGCATAGTAGAATCTACTCATCTAGCCATTCTTATGTTTTGCCGATTTTTTAATACATCTTAAAATCTAATGACATGATAAACGATGACCTTGAAAGTCTAATTGAGCGTTTTGACTTTCATTTTATTTGTATCTTTCTCCATTAGTGCTATTGACAAAAACAAGATGAACAGGTTTTCTTAATTAATTATCTTTGAAAATTATTTGATCTATTGTCTCGAAGTTTGTCTACGATCTTTGACTTCCAAGTAGCACCTGAGCTTGCTCCAAGCACCCGGCGTGTGCCGTATTTTTGGCGGTCGCCCTGATCCACCGACCGTTCCTTTTCGCTCCGACATTGTGAACCCGACGTGAACAAACGGCCTTGCAGCTCAGGTACATGGTTCTGGACTTTTTTCTCAAATTAATGCCAAGTAATGTATGTTTGATGTATGTATAACCTCATAGCTTGTTTTTCGTTTATGTGGTGTTTCCTTGATATTCAAGCATGAGTCATGGGTAAACAAAAGCAGTGTACAAACATGAAAAATATAAATCAATGTAAAGAATCTTTTGAAATTAATTTACAAGAGCATAATTCCAAGAGTATTGTTATTGATGAAGCATATGTGAACGCATTGATGGAACAACACTTCAGAAAATGGAAAGATAAATTCATAGAAATGGAAAACAAGGCAAATGAAGCTCTAGACAAGAAATTTAGAATGATTTTGACTTTAAATGATACGCTTAAAGCTATGCCAGAGACTTTACAAGTATTAAAAACTAGTCTTAGAACTTGGAAAGAGGAAATGAATGCTGAGTTTCAAGAAATGAACCAGAAGTATGAAATATTAGCTAAACGAATACAAGATTTAGAGCTAGCTAAATGTGAACATGAAAAGGAGGGAATGAGCCAAAGTTTGTTTATAGATCCTTCACCTATAACACATACTCATGATTTTAGAGAATCTGGCCGTAGACATTCATTAAGAACATCAAATAGGATTCAAATGAGACCTTTACAGTGTTTTTGGTGCGATCAATATGGCCATGCATTTTGGAATTGTAGGTCATATAAAGATGCACGAATACGAAAATTAGTGGTTGAAAATGAGAGGAAAATTTGTAATGCTCAGGATCTATCACCTTTAGAATTAAATCTAGGAAGGGGTGGAATGAAAGAACTATTTAATGAGATTCAAACTAAACCTAATCCATGTGAAAGTAAAAAAGTATGGAAGCCTATCATACATATGAACATTCAAACAAAAGAAGAACTAATGGAGAGGACATCAAACCAAAAGCAAGAGCTAAAAGAAGAAATCAAAATGATAAAACTAAAGATAGAAGATCAAAAATCGATTATAGAAGAGCAATTGGAAATTGATCTAGGTGATTTTGAGCATGAAATACAAGTAGGAGCAAGGAAACTTAATAATTTACAGATTTCACTTGATCCAATGCTCCTTTCTAATGCGAATTTGTTTGATCAAGTCAAGCTTAAACAACTTCAAACTCAATTTAACAAACATGAATATCATCAATTTAAAGAAGAAGGAATTAAACAAGAAAAGACCAAACAAAGTATTATGAATGAAAACAAACAAACAAATGAAATAGACAAGCAACTTCTTGATCATATAATTAAACAAATCGAAAACAAAATGAATATAAATTCACAACAATCAAAACCTTTAAAACTTAACAAGAAACCTAAAAATGAATCATTGAAGAAAATAGAAGAAATGATTACATTAAGAAAGGATTAAACTAAGAAATGATTAATATATTTGACACGAGCAGATGAATCAAATTGTTTTGGTTTTCTTAGGAAAAAGGAATTTGATGAGAAATTTATATAAACTTATTATTGCATACAGATGACACGTTCAAATCGAGAAATAGTCCACATTCTTTTGTATAATGAATAAGAGTTTCTGAATTTTTGTGAATGTTTTCTATCCATGAAGAATATTTATATGGGAGTCTCACCTACTTCCTCAACAAAAAGGTATTTATATGGGAGTCTCAACCTACTTCCTCAACAAAAAGGTATTTATATGGGAGTTACAACCTACTTCCTCCACAAAAAGGTATGTATATGGGATTTGTTTAAATTGTTTTCAAGAGAAGAATTATAAATTTCATTAATAATGAAAATATTGTTTTCTAATCAAATGTTTTGAGTGGATTAATGCAGGTCAAGCAAGAAGTGATGATATGATGAAAGCTACAAAATTTGACTTAAATGTTACTTCGGATTTTTCAGATGGCTTTTCTAGAAGTCTAATTTTAAATTGATATATTTGGTTTAAATATGCTAATACTTATGTTTTTTTCACGAGTTTGTTTTCAAGATATTTTTCAGGTTCAAGATGGAGAATGGGAATTTATGGCCAACCAAGATTTTCTTCAAGAGTAGAATATGAAAACCTTTTACTTCCAGTTTTGCACCATTTATTTACGCGTGCATTTCAAGTATGCATCAAATTATGTATGAACACATATTGAGTTTGCCCTTAGGTGCACGTTCATTTGCACCATTATCAAATTGTAAAAAATGCATTATGAAATCTGTGAAAAAGTTCTAAGTATAGGAGAAAGAAACCTCTTCATCAAAAGCTCTTTCCTCATATGCACCATAATTTTGAAAATGCATCAAAAGTATGCATAGTAGTGTCACACTACATGACCATGCATTTAGGCACAGATTGAGTATTGCCCATGCACATATGAGTGACTGGAAGGATGAATGTATAATCACATTGTTATGTATGTGAGTGAGTGCACAAGCCTCACCATCAGAAGCCATTCTCTTTATTGATTGCACCATTATGTTTATACATGCATTTTCAAGTGTGCATATAAATAGGGCTAATTACGCAACCGTGCATAAGGCACTTTGACTTTTAAACCCATGCACATATTCTGCTATGAAATTGATTTTATTATTAAGCAGAAAGCAGGTTCTCAGGTTGGTGCATCCGGAGGATGCACAGGTTTGGTGGGGGTGGATGTCGGAGAGATCCTCTCTCCCTAACTAGATATCCCAATCCTTTATTTTGACATATGAATGGTCGAAATAATGAATAGAATTATTGAAGGCATGGTGCACGATCGGTAGTGGATTTTATGCTCTTCATGGAATGCCAATGGATCAAATCAAGGTTCTTAGCTGTCATTGATTGCAGATTAAATAAACCGAGTTCTCAAATATGGGTGACTAGATGCTGCATTTGTATTGGACAATGGAATGATTATCATAAAAAAGTGGACATGCACACTGATGAAGGAGGACTACTTTAAATTTGGTGAACATCTCATGTATATATTCATGTGTGTATCCGCATCTACATACAACCGTATGCTTCAAAATGCATACCGTATGACCCTAAGAAACCATTTAGTGCTAAAGCTTGTAAATGCAAACCATGATCAATTGCATTAGAACGTGACTATAAATCGAAAGCGACATGATGTAGCAACGACTTGCACATTGAAAGTGGAAGTTGGAATAGTTCTGCATGAAAAAACTGAGTAAGTGAAGATCAGTGATCAGCAGTCATCCACAATTAGAACAAAACTCACGCAGATGCATGAAAAGAAAAGGAGGCAATTGCATGCGGGAGATGAAGGGATGTGGGCGCATGCACAACAAAGGGAAGAGATCGTAAAGGATATTATTGCATGAAGGAGTAATAGGAGAAGGAGGCAGCAACCTTTGCTGAACGCGATTTTCAGAAGATTGCATATGAGGGTCTAGATGTGAGCCTTGCGAGATCTGATATTTACAAAGGGGAAGACTTTGTATTAAGAAAAAGGATGCTCGGCTATATCGTAAACGATCTTGCGTAGTAGAAGCTACAGAGATTTTTTACATTTACAATGCATTGACGGCTACAGTAAATTTTGAGGAAGAAACAACATCTTCAGCGCATCAAAAAAAAAGGAAATATAGTGGTTATCCTTGTGTACTAAAGATTCATCTGCAACGTTCTCTGAGTGAAAGTTCTGAATATCATTCGCTTTGGATTTTTTCGCTTTATATCCTTTGTGTTTTGTGATGGCGCTTGAACATCTATGTATGAGAATGGAAAGATGGGTCAGGAAGATGTGATGCGATTTGGGATCACCTACATAGCAAGGAATGAAGAAATTCGGAGTGTCCCATTATACGCAACGGGCATGATTACAGGCTTTGTTAATCAACATGTTACCGGTGAAGAATCATGATAATTTATCTTTAGACCCGACACGTGGAGAAGGAGGATCATACTTCGGAAGGCACGCTCAACGTTAGGGGGGAAAAAGAAGAAAGAAAAGATTTGAGTTTATTCTTGTAGAAAGATCGAGATCAGAAGAATTCTACTTTCTTCTTGAGAGTTTCAGATCTGCTGAAGGGAGGCTTCATGGGCGCATGATCTTAGGAGGACTGTTCGGGGCAAATCACAGGAGCAGCGAGCAATTTTTCGAAAGAAGATTAGCATCTGTGCATCAAGAGATCGTTGACGGAGGAGTTGCTACACTCAGGAGGGAGTTTCTACATGATGGCGCAGGAGAGACCATAAAAAGAGAGGAGGCGTCTCCGCATAGGGAACATGAATCAAGCATAGAAGAATCAGAACTGAAGGGTGCAAATTTTGAAAAGCATGTGCACTCCAATTCGGATGATCAGATTCAGTGAATAACACGTGCGCAGATCGTTGAAGGCCTTATTGTAAGCTTGATAGCATATCCAACTTCTGATACGATGCCAGGAAGCTACATGCTCTGATCATATAAGAGTGAGTTATATCTGTGTGCAGCTATTCATAAGTTTATTTCATTCCAAATAAGCAGTACAAAAAACGAGATATCTTTATCATGTGCATTAGAATATCATAGTACGACATTTCATCACTTTTGCGTTAAAAGTTTTTAATTGAGAAAAAGGAGGCACGGTATAGCATGTGTTCTTCTGTATTTTTCTGATCTTCTTATGATCAAATCATCCGAGAAACCACTATAAAAGGCGTCTTTTATTGTACTTAAATCATGGAATTCCGAAATCATTCTCTGTCTCAAATCTTCCAGAGGATGTCAAATTATGTTTGATTGAGCTGATGCAATCTCTTAAGTATATGAAGACTAACCTGAGCGTGCTTGTTTTAAAACCCGCAAAGATCTTCACCTCCGAACACATGTACTGTGCATAGTATTCGTTTTGTTTTCTGCATAGCTCCTGGTTTGAATGCAAATTTCAAGACATCTCTGAAGAGTTCACTGTTCGCGTACCAATTTACATTGACGGTGCATTGGATAGTCCTGTAGCTTTCGCATCATGAGTCAATCTGCGTAAAATCTGAGATACAAGTATATACATGCTTTTGTATTCACGCGTGACATGCTGAATGCTCTTGATATCGATCCACTTATATAGTCTAAAAGTTTATGGATTCCGGTTTTAGGCTTTGTGTTGAACGAATGCATTGTTTAAATTTTTCAAAGGAACTTATGTATAGAGATGAGTAATTAAATTCTGGCAGATTTAGATAGAACTATTTGTAAATTGGCAAAGGAACGGTGATGCTTTCGAGCCAATTGGAATATTCTAAAGCGTAACAAATCAAGTGGATTGAAGATGAAAACCTTTAGCATAGTAGAATCTACTCATCTAGCCATTCTTATGTTTTGCCGATTTTTTAATACATCTTAAAATCTAATGACATGATAAACGATGACCTTGAAAGTCTAATTGAGCGTTTTGACTTTCGTTTTATTTGTATCTTTCTCCATTAGTGCTATTGACAAAAACAAGATGAACAGGTTTTCTTAATTAATTATCTTTGAAAATTATTTGATCTATTGTCTCGAAGTTTGTCTACGATCTTTGACTTCCAAGTAGCACCTGAGCTTGCTCCAAGCACCCGGCGTGTGCCGTATTTTTGGCGGTCGCCCTGATCCACCGACCGTTCCTTTTCGCTCCGACACCGCTCTATTAGTGTTCGAGGTTGTTCTATCTCTCCCTATGGGGTGATTAAAGCTTACTTCCGGTCTCTCTTTAGTTCCTTCTCTTTGATTTCCATGGGCTGAGGATGTTCCTGCCCCTTGTTGACTTGTATTCATGTTCGTTCTAGATGGAGGGAATATCAATTCACCTCTCCATGTGTATGTGTTTTTAGCGCGGTCAGGCACCACAAAGACTCTTTCTGAAGTCTCATCCAGGTATACAACCTTTCCAGGTGTATCTGGGTCCTTGAATTCATAAATTGTAATGATGCCTATCTCACCAGGGTGTTCCTTTCTGTACCTCCAAAAGGCTTCATCTGTCTCTTTATTTACAAACAACTCGGTGCTCCTGTTATCTTGAGGGATCCATTCTGGGATGAGTACTCTTGTTAATACGGATTTCCCTCTCGGTGTTCTAGGTTCTTCTAACGGTTCTTTTCCTTGAAATTTCGCTTCCGTCTCTAATTGAATTGTGCCAAACTCATTAGTATCGTTTGGTTGCGTACTTAGGACGTACATGGTTCCTTCTTTGTCTATGTAAGCGTCTCTCTCAAATTTCACCACTGGTCTTTCCAATCCAATGGGTTGATCAGGGTTGTGCAGTTGCACCACTTGCCTTTGCAGACCATCCTCATAGATGCGAGCACCTAATCGGTTGGTTCGGAGGAACTCTAATTGCGTTCTATAGGGTCCTTCTGGTTTTTCTAGGTATGCTACATGAGACCCTCCTTCTGGTCTGTCTGTGCTAAATGCCATTTCTGATTCGCTAGTCTCTGAGCTCTCGTAGGGGTAATTACTATTCAATTGCTGAGCCCAAGATCGAGCGGTAGTTCTTACACTAGCCTCTGATGATCTAAGGCTTCTTCTGTCCGACTTACCTATATGTTTGCCCGATCTAAGGTTCATTAATTTTCTTCCTTGCACACTCAATTACACACTTAGATCGTCAATGGTTCTTTGTTATCACTTTCTTAATTCTTTTTAATTTTCTTTGGATTCTTGTCTTAATGTATGCGTCAGGAATTCGACTTTCCGTTATAATTTTGAGTTCTCGTTCCGTCAGACTTAGGTTCTTTTCTTTAGGTTTTCGTCACACACACCTTTACTTGTAGTTTTAAACTTGAAAGAATTAAGTATCTTGAACTTGAGGCGTTCCTATCGTCTTTAATCCACAACTACCGTTTAGCCTAAGCTAAGAGTTGACTGAGGGGGTTGAGTAATCTTCCAACCTCGAGTCGGCTTTTCTGATTGCTCTGATGCCCTGTTGCCCAAGAAGCCGCGCTTCCCAAGCTTTGCTGTCTTCACTGCCTTGCTTGCTTGCCTTTGATTGCCCTTGTTAGACCTGGAAAAATCCACTATTAGACCAATTCACAATTGGGTGATCAAACACTTGAGTCTATACACTTTTTAAGTCCCTTCCCTTTTTTGCCCACATTTTCAATGTGTGCCCCATGGCTTTCTAGTCCCAAACTAGGTGAACCTCAAATTAGCTTATCCAAAAATAGATGTATTCTTTATGAAGAAAACAATTGAGGTCACGTAGTACTCGTCACGAGCTTTCTAACGAGCTATTAAGCTCAAAAAACGGACTTCGGATGAGAGAGTTATACGCGTTCAGGCCCTGGGGGGGTAAAAACTGACAATCAGGTTTTCCTTCAAATATGAGCTAAGGGGTCTCCTATGAGTCTAATGGTCCAAAAATTTTTCAAAAATACCCTCAAAATTGGTCAAAAATTGGAGCCCAAAATTTGCGATGGGGGTGGACAATCGCGATGGTCTGGGACCGTCGCGATGGTCCAAGCGAACCGTCGCGATGGCGTGGGATTTGGACAATCGCGATGGCGCGAAAAGGCGAACCGTCGCGATGGCCCGATGTGAACGATCGCGATGGCGTGAGGTCGAACCGTCGCGATGGCGTGAAGTGAACGATCGCGATGGCGTGGAAATGGACCGTCGCGATGGTCCGAAATGAACAATCGCGATGGCGTGATCAGGCGGACAATCGCGATGGCGCGATCAACGGTCAACGGTGGACAATCGCGATGGTCCGAAGTGAACCGTCGCGATGGTCCGCGATGCGATGGCTTGAGCCAATCGCGATGGTCCGATTTTGGGCTGTCGCGATGGTCCGAAAAAGCGAACCGTCGCGATGGTCTATCGTGACACGTGGCACTGTTGTGGCGATGGCATAAGCCAATCGCGATGGTCCGGGGTCAGCTGAACCGTCGCGATGGTCCAAGTGGACCGTCGCGATGGCTCAAGTGAACCGTCGCGATGGTCCAAAAAAGCGAACCGTCGCGATGGTCCGGCCGAGCCGTCGCGATGGCGTGAGCCTATCGCGATGGTGCGACACAATCGCGATGGTCCGAGCCAATCGCGATGGTCCACCAAACAACGAATTTTTGAAATGCAGCTGTGGTTCCGTGTATACGCAGGGATTGCCTACCTCGTGGTGTGGTCGCCTACCTCAAAGTCCGAAACTTGCAGACCATCGCGATGGTCCGCCACACTCGGAAATTTCTGACAGAAAGTACATTTTTTACCTTTTGGAAGCTTTCCTGATGCTCTGAAGCTCTGTACCTGCAAGAAAACTCAAGAAAACGCAAGCACACACAAGCGCAAAAACTCTCTCTCGCTCTCTCGCATGCACAAATGAGGGGAACTGAGGTGAATGGGTGGATATGGTGAATTTTCTGATTTTTTTGGAGATGAAGATGATGATGCGATGATGAAGATGGAGTGTGGGGGAGGTGAAAAACACTAAAAACTAAGTAAAAACAACAACAAAAGCTGAAATTTTTACCTTCCAACGCCACTTCTTGCTATACTCTTACCATCACACATTCGTCCTAGACTCGATCCCCGGCAACGGCGCCAAATTTGGTGTTGCTCTAGCACAATGGTAAGTACCAAGTTAAGAAGCTTCACCTCCTTAATGTCAATCCGTGGGAGAGGTAGGAGTGATATGAAGATCGTGAACGTGAGATGATGTGAGAGTGAAGGTGAGAAGCACAAAGATGCACACACACATACACACACACAACGAAGAGACAAGCAAGATACAATGGAAGGTGGGAAGTTAACTCTATTACTCAAGAATACTCTTACAAGCTCAAACTAGCTCTACTCTCTTCTTTACTCCAACAAGCTAACCTCAAAAATGAGCTCTCTAGCTCTTTTTATAGTTTCTAGACTAGTTTTGACCGGTTTCACATCTAGTGACCGGCCTAGTTAAAAAATAGGTCCTAGATGCTATTTGGAAGGGTAAACGGTGTCTAAAAATAACGAAAATTGGTACACGCATTCTACCTAAGCTCCTCAAGCTCGAGGACTCCTCGGCTTGCACAAAATGGAGCTATGGATTACAAAATGGGGTTTTCTATGATACATATGTTACAATTAGTGATAACAATCACTGTTGAATGTTTGAAGAAACATCTTTGTTTGGAAAATTGATTCGACTGGCTCCCTGCTCCGTCTTTACATGCTTCCGTGGCGTCTGTGCCTCTGGTTGCTTCCAACATCAAGAATATTCATTTACAAAACAACAAACATTATTAGGAATCCTCAATTAAGATGTTTGAAGGAAAATTGTTAGATCATATTCATCCAAAACCAATTGCCTTTAAAGTATTATTGTCTAAGAAAAGTATAGAATAAAAAACATTTTTGATTGACTACTTTCATTTAGGAACTTTATTATGGACCTTTTTCATGATTAGAATCCTAATTATTGTATTAATAACAAAGCTTGGTTTCAAGATATGGTAACCATGGACTGAATAAGTTTTAAACCAGGTAAGTTATTCACCAATGGTATGAGTTATCAATATTGTTTAGCAAATGTCCAAGCCTTCACATTTGGCTAGGCATAGAAGCAATTATGTATAACAACTTGATGGATCATATGAACCATTTCTTGTAATACTTGATCATTTACCACTTGTAAAAGGATAAATCCTTGAGAGAATCTTGTAATTCCGTACATCTCGTGGAGTAAGGAGAGATAAGATTTACTAATTTCATTTAGTGGAATCACTCATAATTTGGAGGAAGCACTTTTAGGTAGAGCCAAGTTTGAATTCAAATTCAAACTTGGAGGTAAAACACTTATAAAAGGACTAGTAAAAAGTCGCAGTTGTGTGGCCTTATTTTGGAGCTCTTCCACTGATCATTTGTAGAGGTTGAGTAGCTTATATCATAGCCTACTCATCTCGCTATCACTGGGCATCATCATCATAATGCCAATGATCTTGTAAAATCATGTGCCATAATAGATATACTTCATTGATCATTTCTGTTCAATTCTCTGCTATGACTACTCAGAACAGTGAACTTTGCACGACCATATCTCAGTGATTTCGCAACCATTTTGCATGATCTATAGCTTGTTGAAACCAACATAGAGGCTTTTTTATGTTCTCCAAGTTTCAAGGTATTTGCTTCAGCCAATTGGGACAAAACACCATCGAATTGATTATTAGTCATATACTCCTCAGTCCCTAAAAAGTCGAGGGTAAGCCTTAGAATACTAAATTGATTTCTTAGTGCATAGTTTGTTATTTTTGATGATTCCACTTGTAATCAGCAGCTATCTAAGCTAATTTGATACCTTCAAAAGGAATTTGATAAATTGTTATTGTAATGTGAGCACTGAACAAAAGAACCAACATGTTTCTAGACCGAAATAGCAAGTTTTGCGAGACTAGCTACTTGTGAAGTAATCTGTTTTGATCCAATTGTTTGAAGGCTCAACTCCAAAGTACATAGGTACTTTATTGGTATCATTTTCAAGCTAAAAGGGCCTACTATTAAACTCTGAAATGAAATAGGGCAGGTACAAAGTAGGTTTTGGCAGTACCACCTCACTTCCTTGAGGTACCCATCCATCTCTTCCAAAAGTGGTATTGGACATGAACAATTATCTAGCATGGTCCTTGAGGATGAAGACATATCTACAAGGAAGGAGTCTCTATGGATACATATCAAGAGATGAGGTGATGCCCATTTTGAGAAGCAAAGGACAACCTACAAGAAAGGAGCTAGAAATACTCAACTCATGGTGTGCCAAAGATGCTTTAGCAAGGTCATATCTACTTAACTCTATCTGTGACTTCCTTCTTCCTTACATTTTAGGAATTGTAAAAATTCCCAAGAGACTTGGGATACACTATCTTCATACTTTTCTTCCAATACAAGAGCTAGAAAAAATCAATTGTGGATTGAGTTTACTACTCAAAGGAAGCAACCCAAGCAAAATGTTTCAGAGTATGTGACCAAGGTAAAAGATGTGGCTAATCAATTGGCAAACATAGGTGTTGATAGCAGTCAGGGAACCCAAGGACTGACGAGACAAGGAAGCCAGCGAAAAGAGTCAGAGCAAAGAGAAGGACTATGTAGATAGAGTAGTCAATGAAGATCTGGTAAATAGACCATTCAATTTTTTCCAAATCAACATCTTTATAACAGTGATTCTCATCACTAACAATCATTGTAATTACCACTTCACCTTTTTGTAACTCCATTTTTTTCAAGCTGAGGAGTCCTGGAGCTTGAGGAGTATTAGAAGTATCATCCTACCAATTTTCATAGTTTTTAAGCCTCGTTTGAGCCCTCAAATAGGCCCTAGAACCTAAATTTTAACTAGGTCGGACACTAGGTCTGGATAGGGCCAAAACTAGTCCAAAACTATAAAAAGAGCTAGAGAGCTCATTTTTGAGGTTAGCTTGTTGTAGAATTGAACTTGTAAGAGCACTTTTTGAGTAATCTAAAGAACTTCATTGTCCCTCTCTTTGTTCTTGCCGTGTGTGCACGTGTGTGTATGTGTGTGCATGTTAGTGTGCTTCTCACTCACACTTGTGCCATCACTTGTTCGAGGTCTTCATATCATCCTCACGTCTTCCCGGATTGACATTAAAGGAGGTGCTACTCATCACTGAGCTACACCAAATTTTGGCATCGTTGCCGGGGATCGAGCTTTGAGGACGAGCGTGTGATGGTAAGACGTAGAGTTGTGACGTTGGCATTGTAGGTAATTACTTACTTTTTCTTACTTTTCTCTTTCTTACTTCACCATCATCATCACCATCATCATCCTTACCATATCCCACCTCCATCTCCATCATTGTAAAAATTTCAGTTTTTTGATCATATCTCCTTCTTCCTTCCATTTCCCTCATTTCAATTGTGAGAGAGAGCAAGAGAGCGAATTGTTGTGTGCTGCTTTTGCATGTTTTTTGAGTTTCCTTGCAGGATCTGGCTGTCCCATCATCTCTAGCAAGTCGCGCAAGTACGGAAAAGCTTGGTCTTGTCTCTGTGTCGCAATCCCTTTGGAGTGATCTTGGGTTTGTTGGAAAGCTCATGGGGAGTGCTACCAAAACTTCCATTGGTTACAGTAAAATTAATATCAGGATTATTAGATAGGGTATTTTGAAGTTGACCATACCCCGGGGTAGGAAAACTGAGGGATCCTTAGGATTGTTTTCCATAAAGGCAAAGGGCAATTTGGTTTGTGAGTTACATGCATGAAAGTGGTCTATTGTGTCACATGCATGAAAGTGGTCTATTGTGTCACTTGAATGTAAAGCTTGAGTTAACTGTGGAACTTTTACAGGTCCACTGAGAGCAATAGAGGGCTTCCAAAGCAAGGAAATTCTGCAAGCTTGAGAACAAGGTTCTTGAGCACTAAAGAGCAAGGGATCAACAAGTGAGGTTGGATCACTCTCAACTTCCTTTGTCAATTCCTAGCCTAGGCTAAGTGCGAGTAGTGCTAGAAGTAAGTCAGAGCGATGATAGGAATCTAGCAAGTTGAAGAATATTAAATACTCAAGTTCAAGCATAAAGATAGTCTCTTGGCGATCGATAACTTAAAAGAAGAGAACTTAACATGGAATGATCAACTTAAAGTGCGGAAATTAACTCAAGTATTCCTGACGACGTGATATTGGACAAGATCATAAACACGATAATCCACTAAGAAAGAACGAAGTAACTAATACGAAAGAACTTTGCAACGAGGTTGTACCTTGGCTAAAATTTGGGGAGACTCAATTAGGCATATGAACCTTAGATTAGGACAACACCTAGGGAGAGATAGACAGAGTCTTAGGTCTTCAGAGGCTAGTGTCAATCATACTGCTAGGTCTTGGGCCCAACAGTTGAGCCATTATTCGCACTACCCTAGCTCTGAAACCAGTAGTCCAAGATGTCTCATGGTATGGAGAGACCCACAAGAAGTTCAGGTGTGCCATACTTACAACGGGTAGAAGGCCCTTACAAGACACAACTCGAATACCTTAGGACCAACCGATTAGGTGCTTGTATTTATGAGGACAGCCTAGGAAGATCTATGGTCCAGATTAAAAACCTAGATCAACCCATTGGACTAGAACGTCCAGTAGTCAAGATTGAAAATGGAGCATACCTGGACAAAGAAGGAACCATATACGTAGTCATCGGCCACCCAGATAGGACATACCACTTTGGTAATGTGATTCCAGAAACGGACATAGGTGACCTAGAGCAAGGGAACATAGGTGGAGAGACTAAAACCCCTCGAGGCAAATCAGTTCTTACTAGAATTATCACTCCAGAGTGGATTCCCCAAGACAATAAGAGCATAGATTTGCTCTTGAATAGAGAGACTGATGAAGCTTTTTGGAGGTATAAGCCTGACCAGTCAAATGAGATAGGAACGATCACGATCTATGAGTTCAAAGACCCCGATAACCCAGGCAAAGTGACATATCTAGACAACACTTCAGAGAGGATCTTTGTGGTTATAGAGCATGGTAGGCATGCTTACACTTGGAAGGGTGAATTTATTTTCCCCCAACCAAGATCTAATGTGTCTTATGGCCACCCAGGAGCTGGAACATCCCAAGCTCAGGGAGCTCAAAGGGACAAAAGTCGAGATAGGCCAGAAGTAAGCTTCGCCAACCCCTTGGGAAGAGAAAGGATGAGAATGGAAACAGAACTTGAGAGACCTAGAGCCCCAAGAAACCAAAGAACTATTGATGATTTTCCTTTGCCAAGACCTAGGGAGCACACTAGAACCTTGAGGCCAACCCAGCTGGTTAAGTCCATGAAGAATTACTTCCATGGCACTGGAGACCCGTATGATCATGTGGCCGAGTTTAGGCAAGTCTTAAGATCTTAACAAGTTGAGGATCTGTTTACGCAGTACAATGCCTTTGGTTTAACCCTTAGGAACACAACCCTTACATGGTTTCAACCTCTAAATGAGAGACAGTTGAGAAGCATAACACTTCCTCACTGATTCACAGCTTCAAGCAGACACCTCAAGTGATAGTTAGACTTGCAGGAAGAAGGTTTAGGCAATATCTAGAGAGATGTCCTGTTCCTGAGTTACCCACACTAGCCAAACAAGTGGCTTTATTCCTAGATGGACTGCTGAGCACAAAGTTGAGATCATATGTGTACTTGAAGGACCCTAGGACCATAGAAGAGTGTGTACACATGTGCATCGACATCGAGGATAACCTAGGGGAGGAATTAGAACTTTCAAAAATCTACAAAGATTCCGATAGTTCTACTAGCCTCTCTTCCTCACAGTCCACATCTATTGAGGAACTCGCTGAGAAAGTAGCTCAGAAGTTAGGAGTCTCAAGCAAACAAATACCTAGGTTTGCCCTAGTAAGAAGATGCTATACATGTGGAGGTGACCATATGGCAAACGTGTGTCCCATTATGGTTCAACCCCAAGTTAATCCTAGTAGCCAGTACTGCACCATAGAACGGAGGTACACCAATCATACCGCACAAGATTGCTCCTACAATAAGCAAGTAGTGAGGCAAACATATCCACAGCCCTACCCTCAACAAGGAAGATACCAAAACCAGTACTCACCACAACAATATGCTAGGCCCCAACAACCTTACCAACCACAATATCCGGCCCAGCAGAGACCCCAACCAGTACTAGCCCAGCAATCTCCTGCTCCAGCCAATGTGATTCCAGTAAAGTACGCTGCTGCAGAAGAAAATCTAAATAGAGCCATAGTCCTAGTCACTCCATTGCTTTCAGAAGGTGACCCTAGTGATCAGAGTTTTGATTCTACACATATAGATAGCCCCCAGGCCTACTACATGCAGTCACCTGAGCATAACGAGTCATATTACTCTGAAGAGCCAAGTGAACCTAGTTGGGAGCCAGAGTATGCAAATGTCATGTACACAAACCCCAACTCTAGACCTCAACTTAGGCAGGTACGACCCCCATTCCCTAGAGGACCGTGCTTTAGATGTCAGGGAGATCACCTCATTCGTGATTGCCCCATGCCTGCACCTACACAATCCCAGTCAGTGACGATCCAGGGCTTTTGCCAAGATTGTGGGAAGGAGCATCGCTTATGAGACTGCCCAAAGAATCCCAATAATATGCCAAAAATCACTCCTATCAATGTTATTGGGTTAGTAGTAGATTCAACAGGAAGTGTAACTTCCACTGCACCTGTGCAAGTGGTCACCAGAGCTCAGGCTCTGCAGCAGAACCAAGGTTTAAGCCAAGAAAAGAGCATTGAGGTCAGCAAAACTGAGAGCATAACCAAGAAGAGGACTAGAGACTGGAAAGATAGTCAAGAAAGGATGAAAAGACAATGGGCAAAGAAGATGAGTGAACTCGAGGAAAGCCTAAGAGAAACGAGAGCCAAGATAATTGAACTTACATCTCAACCTCCCTCTCACACTTCTCCACCACCACCATTCCCATCTCCATCTGACCCACCACCTTACAACCCGTCTCATGCGACCCCACCACCCCCTAAAGTAGGATCAATATTAGCAGATCCCACTCCCGAGGACCTAAATATGATGCTTAAGGCATATCATGCCAGAATCCAAGAAGGGCCAAACGTAACCGATCATGAAAAGTGTTACCCTAGAGCGGAACTAGAGCTTGAACGAACCAAAATTTGTGCTAAGATGGTGGAATTGGCTCAAACCATGTTTGAAGCCAGTCGCCTCTTTAACATCTCTAGTTCAGCTAAGACATTGTTGCTCTAGCACAATGGTAAGTACCACGTTAAGAAGCTTCACCTCCTTAATGTCAATCCGAGGGAGAGGTAGGAGTGATATGAAGATCGTGAACGTGAGATGATGTGAGAGTGAAGGTGAGAAGCACAAAGATGCACACACACATACACACACACAATGAAGAGACAAGCAAGACACAATGGAAGGTGGGAAATTAGCTCTATTACTCAAGAATACTCTTACAAGCTCAAACTAGCTCTACTCTCTTCTTTACTCCAACAAGCTAGCCTCAAAAATGAGCTCTCTAGCTCTTTTTATAGTTTCTAGACTAGTTTTGACCGGTTTCACATCTAGTGGCCGGCCTAGTTAAAAAATAGGTCCTAGATGCTATTTGGAAGGGTAAACAGTATCTAAAAATAACGAAAATTGGTACGTGCATTCTACCTAAGCTCCTCAAGCTCGAGGACTCCTCGGCTTGCACAAAATGGAGCTATGGATTACAAAATGGGGTTTTCTATGCTACATATGTTACAGTTAGTGATAACAATCACTGTTGAATGTTTGAAGAATTAATAAGAAATATATTTGTTTGGAAAATTGATCCGCCTGGCTCCCTGCTCCTTCTTTACATGCTTCCGTGGCGTCTGTGCCTCTGGCTGCTTCCAACACCCCCCTCCCTCTCGCTTCTGTCGTCCCTGACAGAACCTTGGTGTGAGGTCTGCCGGATGTAGTTCTGTAGGAGGTCCTGAGCGAGGGTGTGCTCTGATATACGAATGCCTCGGGCTAGGTCAGCCTCGAGTTTCTCCCAATCAATAGGTTGCGGCTCATCTGGTGGTGGGAGCTGGTAATGTGTGGAGTACACCATTCGTTCACAGGCGAATAATTGCAGTAAATGTGTGGGCCTGCTTATAAATACCTCTGAATGGTACTCCCAAAAGCCGGTGGTGAACATTTCTTCGAATGTCTGCTTGTAGCATGCCGGTAGGTATTTGATCCTGCAGTGCCAGGCATAACACACCCGTAGCGATGGCGTTGTGCTCATATCATAGAATAAATCAAAGTTGCCATGCTCAAAGCCCGGGGTGTTTACATGGGGAGCCTTGACGCGTCGGAAGACTTTAAAGATCATCTGCATCATGTCAAAGATTTTGACAGTCATGTGCGCGGCAATATCATCCATATGCTTTAACCTAGGGAGCCAGTGGCGGATCGTCGCCATCATGTATCCTACGGTGGGTAACTCGATTGGTGGCTTGAAGTAGGGATAGTTCAACCAGTCTTGGCACTGCTTATTGTTTTGTACCTTAATAGCGAATGCAGTCCAAGAGCGGCGTCGTGGTACTGGTCCCCAGCACGGATTAAATTTTAAGTGCAGCGGCGCTTTTACCCACGTGCTCATCATCTCGGGATAATTTTGCAATAAATCTTTACGCCAGTCTGATTGAAGGATTTCACCTCTCTGCGCCCTTGGTGGCAAGTCCTCTGGCTCGAATTGAGTGGCATGCGTTGGTTTCATACCTGTTTCTTTCTCTATGGCTAACTGGTATTCAGCCATTAACATGAAGTACGGTTTATATTGGAGCTCATGCCCAGATATGTATCGTCGCGGGGCCAATTGAGCAAAGAATGGTGACTGTAAAATTTTCTCTTCAATTATGGCCATGGCATGTAGCTGTGCCTCTACTCTGGCCGAGTGTGTCGTTCCGAGTTCTTCAACTGTCTTCATCCACGCGGGGGTAGGTAATTCATAGGTCATCTGGCCTTCGGCCGTGACACGTCCGCCTGGGATGGGTATCGGTTCATATGCCTCTTCAAATGTCTCCTCCACCGGGATAGTGACGGTTTCTTCCTCAGCTGGTAGCTCAGGTGGGGAGTCTGGCCTTGGTGGTGCTTCATAGACTGCAATTCTAGATTCAAGATTTGTTACCTGGGCCCGGAGTGCGTTGAGTTCCTCTAAAATTTCAGGGGCAGGGTCCGCAGGTGCTGGTAGTTCTGCTGCTACGTGTACTTGTTGTGTTGCCGGTTCTCTGAGCTGTAGCAGCTTGTGATCTTCCTTTAACTTTTGGTGCTCTTCGTTCATACGATCATAGTCCTCGAGCAATCGCACATGATCATCTAGCAACATCCGCATCGATTCGGATGGGATTGCTTTGAATTTGCTAGGGCTTAAGGGTTGGTCTGGATGGTCCAAAGCTGCTTCCAAATTCTCTCTATTCTGCTCTTGGAGTCTCTGGTTCTCCTCTTTTGCTGCGGCTAAGTGTCTTCTTAGTAAGCCCATATTTCTAGTGAGCGTTGCATTGCGAGCGATCTGGGCTCGAAGTAGGTTGTCCAAATCCGCGGTGGCCTCTTTTGTTTTCTCCTCACTTTCTAGTTCTAATTTGTGATAGGCCTCTCGTAAATCTTGGTATCGGCTGTTCAGTGAGGCGTTCTCAATTGATAACGAATTAAGCTGCGTTTGTAGTTCATTCGTCGTTTTCTGCAGCTGTTGATAGTTGGTGATGAGTGATGCAAACTCATCGCGGACTTGTGTCATGCATGTGAACATGTGTTGAAATGCGGTGTCTATGGTGGGCGATAGTAGTAATGAAGTACTAAATGAGGATGCAGTGGAAGTGGATGCAGCGGGAATGGGAAATGGGGTTGGGAAGGTGGATGCAGTGGTAATCGTGGAAAATTGTGATGTGTCTAAAAATGTTTGTGCCGGGAGTGAAGTGAGTGGTGGTGCCGTGGGTGGTGAGATGTCCATGTCACTGGACGTGTTTAGTGTTGTGACTGTGAAAAGTGGTGTGATTGTGGGTGGTTGTGTAGGTGTGAATACGGGATTTACAAATGTAGAGTAATTTACAGGGGGAATGGCTGGAGCAGCTTGGTGAAAAGGGGAAATAGGGGTTATGGTGGGTTGGGGAGGTGAGACTGGTGAGAAGGTTAGTGGGGTTAGAAAGGGGAATGGGGTTCTTAGAGGGGGGGGAAACGCTGGGAAGGATGAAGGGGTGAAGGGGTTAACATATGGATGCGGAGGGTTGGGTGTGGGCATGGTGGTATGAATGGGTAAGGCGAAGGGTGTGGCTATGCTGCCTTGGACTAGTGTGGATGTGGGGGAAGCAGGTGGGTGTGCGGGGGATACAAGATGGGTTGGTGAAAGATGAGGTGAGAGAGGAGTAGAAGGGGTGGATGTTATTTCGAAGATAGTAGTGGTATGTACAACAGTGGTACGTGGTGGGGAATCTACAAGGATGGGTTCGGCGGTCAATGAACGTTCAGGGGCGAGGCGTGCCTCCCTGACTTGTGCTGAAGACTGAGCTCCTGTTGGTACGCGAATATATTCCCCGGGTTTTGAAAGTAGTCGCACTCGGCGGGGGTCAAACTGTGGTAGTTGCTTTCTTTGTAAAAACCTGAGTGCTTCATGGGAGTCTACTGATTTGACTAGCTCTCTGAACCCTCTGATGTATGCGTCTTCGAATCCTCCGAAGATGAGTTCCTGTTCAATTAATGCCTGGCTCTCCTCTTCAGTTAACTTCTTCCGGGCCCAGACTTTCTCCATGGTACGATATAATTTTTTGATGGCCAGCGTGTACGCTGCGGCTTCGAAAGTCTCATCTTCATATGTGCTGGTGTCGCCGTGCGCGTCAGTTTGTTGGCCTTGACCATCTGTCTGTCCGTCTTGTGAGCCCTGGCTGGCTTCATCGTCGCCTTCATCGTCGTCTGTTTCGGTTCTTTCTTCTTTAGAGCTCGACACAGCTTGTCCCTGTGGCAGATCTCGTGGTGTGGTAGGGTAGCTGGGACGTTCATATTTCTGGGAGAACAACTGTGCTTCTGAATACTGGAATTCGTTTGAGAATGCATCAGGCATCTCAAAATCAAATGTTGTGTTTATAGGGTCTGCCTCCATATGTGGTATTGGAAAAGAAAAAGCTTCCGCACCAATAGTGGTGGGAGCTTCGGTTGTTGTGGTGGTGGGTTCTGTGGTGGCAGCTGCCTGAGGTGCGGCGGTACTAGTGGTGCCCTCCGTAACCACTGGTCTGGACAACCTGATGCGAATAGGTTGTACTGTGGGAGCAGCTTCTATCTGTGGTCGCTCTGGAGAGGGTTGTGGTGATGGCGACTCTGGCACTTGAAGGCAGGGGATGGTGCCTCTCATGCGCTTACCTGCCCGTGTTCGACTGGGCTTCCTGGCTTTCTTCGTCATTCCTTTGAATGCCTTCAGTTCTTCTCCTGTTAATGCACGCTCGATGGGCAAGTCATAAGCCAAGCACATATACACAATTCTAGTGAGTGCACAACATCCATTAAGCACTTTTTTGCGTTCCCATCTGTGTTGTGCCAGATACATTTGATCTATGATCCAGCTTGCCAGATCAACAGTTTGAGGTCCCGTGCATGCCAAATACAATCCGAACCAGATTCGTTTATGGGGCATGGTAAATCTGTCCTGAGCTGGAAATGCGAAATGTTGCATGCATATCCTTAGTGGCTTCAACAGCTCAGGTGTAATTGCCGAAATCTCCTCCCACTTCGTGACATCCCCACGTTTCATCGGTTCTGGGATTAATCTCTCTCGATCTGTGGGAGTGTGGGTGCCATGAATTTTGATGGCCGCTCTGATTAAATCCTTAGATAGGTAAAACCTTTTGTAAGGTGGATCATCCACTAGAGTAGGCAATATGAAGGTTCCTGGGATGTCCTTATTCTCTGATGCCAGTAGGTAGTGATTAAGTAATAGCACCTGTAAGAATCCGGTTTGGGCAGAGGATCACTGAAATACTCTGTGAAGCCTGCTCTGGCCCAAACATGAGTTAAATCCTGGGTGCTCTGTAGGGCTTCGAACTCTCTGGAGAAAAACTGGTATTTTCCCCACGTGCGGTCATCAAATGTCAAAGAGGATTCAAATATAAAGTCTGCGTCCGCAAGGGGTCCTGCAAGGCCCTGAAACCAATGAGAGTTCCGGTGTATCTTTTCAGTGTAGCCCATAGGAGGGTTATCGATAGGCATGGGTCCTGGAAATCCTTGAAATTCCGACGGTGGAGCAGTCGGGTGGGACTCTGCTCGTAGCACGTTGAGGGGCACAGCCGCTACACTGGGGCCCGCTCCTGATGTTCCTTCGTCGGTTTGCATGGTGACTGATGCGCTAATGAGAAAGATCTGCTACAAAAGATTAACACATTAGCATGGAAATTAATTATGATCCCATTAAAGTGAGACCGCAATCCCTTTCCATAACTGATGCGTAACCCGTGTAGCCAAGTGCTGTGATGTGATGGATGCAATGTTTCTTGCAACACTAGTGCAGGTCTCTAGACACCTATACGTTTCAGATCATGCATACATTTCTTGATGAGATGAGATTACGAGTGCTGTGTGATGATGGTGGGTGAATTATTACAAGGTTTAAAGGTTAGTGATTTAGTACAAGGTTGCATGTTAGTCGGGGGGTAGTTAATCAAAGGATTAGGGGAAGACGGTTGGACACGCTTCGGTATCCATTTCCTAAGGATCTTGGAGTGGGTGGTGGGTTTCTGCTGAGGGGCCAAGGGTAGTATCGGGTGGGGTGGTATCGAGGGATGGAAAGATTTGTGAGGGGTATATATTACATGGCTTATGGGTTGAGCTATGATACATGGTTTGGGTACCCAAATCTGCGTGGGCGTGGGTCTATGGGTAAGGTACTTCTTGGCGATCCACATTTGTCGGATGCTCGGACCTGTAGAAGAAGGTCGAGGGGATGGTGGATATCGATTCTGTTTCTGTACTGCCTTTTTTTTATCGATTTCTGTTTGGTTGGAGTTCTTCGGTGCTTTTTGTCCTTTTGGCACCCATATTTGTCTAGTGCCGCTTCCTTTGGGTGGCCTAAACTGCTTTCCTTGTTGTTTCCTCTGATACTGCCGTCGGTCTGGGTTCCTTCGTCGTGGTTGACTCTGTCGTGGTTGAGGTAGAGAGGTCGGATGGACGCTCTGCTTTGGAAAAGAAGGGAGATCCAACACTTGCGTGACCTGCCCATTAGGAAGTGATGCCTTATTTAACTTTAATCTAGGCCAGTCCGCAACAAGTTTGGAAGGATGAGCACCGCAGGGTGTCGTGCTCATTTGGCCGCTGATGCAACCCACCTGACCGCTGATTGTGTCCATCTGCCCTTGCAGTTGGGTAACTGTCTCTTCTAGTCTGTAGGAAGTCCCAGGGAAGATCTTCTGTCGTCCTTCTGATTGACAACTGTCTATTGCCAAGCCCGAGTGGGTTGGTGTAGACGTAGCGTGACTGGTCTGCTTAGAGATCTTCCGGTCTTCCGTCGCATGGATTTCATAGGGTCTCGGGTCACAACCGTCAAGCGGAATGCCGTTAGGGAAGTCAAGCGGTATCACTCGCTTCTGCTCTAAGGTTCCAATCTGTAAGGAGCCTTGTCTAAGATTTAGGTCCACTGAGTGATCGTATAGCCAATCTTGGCCAAGGATTAGGGGTTCTATCAGGTCGTCATCATGGCACACTAGTAGCTTTGCCGTCATGGTCACATCCTTTATGAGGATAGGAAGGTCCACCTCACCCATGCAAGGGGTTTCCATGCCTCCTAGCCCTATGAGGTATGCCTCAATTGGCCGCATTTCTATTCCTGAATCCTTATAGTGGGACCACCTAATCGCACTAGTCGCAGCACCTGAGTCAATTAAACCCCTGAGTTCTTGGCAAGGTTTGCCGTGCTCTAGCCTAACCGTAATGAATGGTCTCCTATCCACTATGCTAGGATGAGTGGTGGACTTTACTTGACACATGGCCATGGGATATCTGGGTGATGTTTCCAGATGGTTATAATGTTCTCTCCCTAGTCCTTGTCTTCTTAGCTTCATGCGCTTAATGCGTTCAATGGCTTCTGCCTGCGCTTCCGCTCGTATTCTATTTTCTTCCTCCTTACGCTTCTTTGCCAGTGTGAGTCGTCTAAGCATATCCTCAGTAAGAGGTTCTTGATATAGCTTGACTCTACAGCCACTAATGTAATTAGGCATTATATCTCCTTCTAATGTGGCTAACTGTACTGCTCCACTAGTCGAAAGTCTGTTAATGATCATAGGTCCATAACCTCGCTTTTCTAACTTCCGTGCGTGCTGTTTCAGCGTGTACACCAGAACTAAATCTCCTTCTTTTAGGCCTTTATCTTTCACATGTGCATCAAAATATGCTTTCTGTCGCTTCTTCGCTGCGTATATTCCTGCTGCTGCCCTCAGCCTTGTTTCTCCTAATCGTTCCAAGTCCATTATTCTTGCTGATAATTCATGGCCGGTCCACTGATGTTCTTGTGCAACCTTAAGGATCGGTATCAAGAAGTCCAAGGGAAGCACTGCATTCTGACCAAAAACCATCTGAAAGGGAGTTGCATTGAGTACGGTCTTGTAGGCCACTCGATATGCCCAAACAGCGTGGTGTAGCTGTTTGTCCCAATCTGAACGTTTTTTGTTCATGAGTTTCGTCAGTACGTTACAAAGTATCTTGTTAGTGCTTTCAGCCTGACCATTGGCCTGAGGATGATATGGTGCAGATTTCTTGTGAATCACCATAAAATCCTGTAACAAATATTCAATGACTTGGTTTAGAAAGTGAGTGCCTCGATCGCTCACTAACTCTATAGGCAATCCATATCTTGTAAAGACATTTTCAAATAAGAATTTTGCAGTCGTGTGAGCATCATTCTTTCTTGTGGCTTTTGCCTCTACCCATTTGGTTAGATAATCTGTGGCAACAATAATGTATTCCGCATGTGTACCTTTTGCAGGGGGGTTAATGGGTCCTACAAAGTCTATACCCCACTTAGAAAATGCACGTCCACCCATCATGGGTTTCAATGGCATTTCATCTCTGCGAGTAGGAAACTGAGTTCTTTGGCACACATCACATCTCTTTACATAGGTATGAGCATCCAGGTGAAGAGTGGGCCACCATAATCCTGCAAAGAGAATGGCTTTGATTATCCTATCTGGTCCAAAATGACCTCCTGCAACACCTTGGTGTGCAGTCTCTAGTATGCTCAGATAATCGCTCTCATGAACACATTGTCTTAAATATCCATCTCGTCCTCTTTTGTATAAATTATCGCCAATAAGGGAATAGTCTTGAGCTTCCTGCTCTAGACTGCGTTGTCGAGCTAAGGTCATGCCTTGAGGGAATGTGTGCGTCCTCAAGTATGTCACTAAAGGTTCACTCCAGTCGGGTGTGAGAGACACGTGATATAGTGTCGCATGCTCTACTGGTGGTCTTTCACAGCAAACATGGCATTCCTTACACAACTTGTAGACATCTGCTTCCATCGTAGGCCAATATACTCCCAATCTCTGCAGAGTCTGTAATGTTCGATGTTTTGAATGATGTTGCTTTAGTGCACCTATGTGTGCTAATTGCAACCAATTCGCATGTTCTGATTCATCTACACAACAGGCAAGAATCTTTTGATTATCCTGTTTATATATGCTTCCTGCCATTATTTGGTATCTCTGAGACTTGGTAATCTCTCCCTCTTTGATCTTTATCTTAGGATTCTTGGGTCCGTATGTCAGAATAGGGACTATAGGCTTAGCCCATTCTGGTGCTATCTCAAGGTTAAACAAGTATGCATCTGGTAGATCATCCGCTACTCCTTGAGGAGCTTCTCCTGAGGTTAATCTTGAAAGGTGGTCAGCTCTAAGATGCGTCTTTCCTTTCCTAACTACCACTTCAAAATCATACTCCATGAGTAATAGAAACCAACGTATCAGTCGTCCTGTGTTACAAGGTTTGTTGACTAAATATAATAGGGCTTGATGATCTGTAAAGAACTTGAATTTGTTGGCCAACAAGTAGTGCCTAAATTTCTTTACTGCGTAGATCATCCCTAATCCTTCTCGTTCCGTCGTGGTGTAATTTCTTTCTGCTGCGTTCAATTGTCTGCTCGCGTAGGCTATGGGGAGATCTATGTTACCTTCATTCATGGGTTGTGCTAACACACATCCTATGGCGTAATTGGATGCATCCACGTGTACATGGAACGGCTTACTCCAATCTAGGGTTGTCAATATAGGTGCTGAGCACAAGCGTCGTTTAAGTTCATTGAATGAATTTTCACATTCATCTGTCCACTCAAAATTGGTTAAAAGAGAGTACAAAGGCTTGGCTATGATTGCATACATGTGTATGAATCTCCTATAATAACCGCAATGGCCCATAAATGCCTGTACTTCTTTCACATTAGTTGGTCTAGGTAGTTCTGCAATTACCTTCACTTTTTCCTCGTCCGTAGAGATTCCATTTTTTGACACAATGTGTCCTAGAATTTTGCCTTGTCTGACCATGAAAACGCACTTTTTTGGGTTCAAACAAACCTGATATTCTCGACATTTGCCAAATATTTGTCTTAACTCTGGAATATGTGTCTGTCTTACAATTGAATCAGCACATAAGTCATCGACGTAAACTTCCAAGCTCTTGCGTAAGAATTCCTTAAAAACATGACACATGAGTCGCTGGAAAGTGGCGGGTGCATTTGTTAAGCCAAATGGCATCACACGAAATGCAAATATGCCCCATTCAGTGGCAAAAGCCGTCTTGTGTTGATCTTCTGGAGCAATGGCTACTTGATTATAGCCTGACAATCCATCAAGAAAGCTGTACACTTCCTTGCCCGCAACTCTTTCCAATAGGTGTTCCGTGATAGGAAGAGGATAACTATCTCTAATCGTGGCGGCATTAACTTTTTTAAGGTTAATACACACACACAATTTTCCATTCTTCTTGGGCACAACCACAATGGGGGATACCCATTCGGTATGCTCAATTTCGTAAATGAATCCTGCTTCTATCAAGCGATCTATCTCCTCTTTAATCTTCGCAGCGTAGTTATCATTATACGTGTACGGTTTCTGTTTTGTCGGTTTTGCATCTGGAGTCATAGGGATTCTATGAGAACAAATATCTGGATCTATTCCTTTCAAATCTTTGTAACTCCAAGCAAAAACATCTCTGTATTCGCGCAATAGGGCAACTAGCTCTTCTTCTCCTTCAGTTGTCAAATCATGCCCTATGTATGTGCATTTTTCTTCTTCTCCTTCTATGGCAACTATTATTTTCTTGGTTTTCTCTCGGTTATCATATACTTGTCCGTCATTCACCTTTCTATTAGGCATTCGTACCATGATTCTTCTATCTTCGATTTCATATTTCTTGAAATTCTCGGGTACTTCAAATAAAGATTCTTCTTTTTCCGACATGGTTTCTTTCTTCTTTATTTTCTTTCCTTCACTCTTGTTCGTTACTTCTGTGGCTAACCTCACTTTATTCGTAATTTCCTCGTGTCTCTGAGTGTGAGTCTCTACTTCGTAGAAATATTCTTCCTCTGATGCAAAGGGTGGGTCCATGATAATTGATTCTAAATCAAAATCGCTTGCATCCTCAAATGCATCAGTGTTAGGTTCACATTCTTCCAAAATTGCATCGCACAAGATTGGCTCTATCGTGAAAACTGAAATGTCATAGCCATCCTCGTCACAGTGGGGTGTCCATTGTTCTTCATTGATGGCTACATCCATGGTTGCTAGGATTTCCGCCCAACCATGGGGTTCAAATTCTTCGTCTGGGAATACTACAGGTGCGTAGGCTGGATCTTGAAGGGTTCGTGGATGTTGTTCTGCACCTAAGGTCCTGGCTTCTAATCTTTCTTCCTCTTGTTTGGCAACTTTACACATCCATAAATGGGTATCCTCATGCAACCAAGAAGGATCTGATTCTAATGAGTGCACGGATTCCGTCTCTACTGGTGTCTTATGGATGGTATTCCATTGTATTGGGGGTACATCTCTATGTGAATAGTCTTTAAGATCGACTTTAGTAGTCACTCCTAAATGTTGCAAGTACAAAGAATTAGTTCCCCAATCTTGTACAATTTGCAACTGACGCATGAATGGTCGTCCCAATATCATCTCATACGCACGATTTTTCGCAAAGTCACAAATGGCAAATGTATGCTCAAATTCTACACCACAAGTTGTGAGAGATATGCCTTCTAGTAAGCCTAATGGTTTTTCTATGTGTCCATCAGCCATTTGTAGCTTCATCCTGGTGGGTCTGAGTGCTGGCTTACCCCAACGTTTCCATAAAGCGGTGGTAGCGATGGCTACTCCGGCTCCTGAATCTAAGATGGCTTTCGTGGTGTAGCCCTGATGGGTTATTGGAAGATATGTGTTACCTTCCTCTCCTTCGCTTACGTCTCCAATCTTTTCCACGGGTATCTCTGGTACCTTCTTATGTGACCCTATCTGAGAGGGTGTGGTGGCTAGCTCAAGGAATTGATTTGCTACATGCTTCCACAATTCTGGTTTTACCTTTAACAATTCCTCCAAAGTGAGATTACATTGTACTTTGGTATTCTTGATCACTTCCGTGTTCCTAGGGATCACTGATTCTTCATTCCTCACTATTATCGTGGGTGCTCTCATACTAATAGACTTTGCTTCCCAAGGTCCTGTGAACTGAGGTAATTCTTGTAAAGAATTAGATTCAAATCCTGTGTGTTCACTCAGTTGTTCCACCTCTACATCATCATATATAGAGGGGATGTCTTGGGGAAATTGTTCCTGCAAGTCGTCTATTTCTTGAAGAGGAGGATGAGTTCCTTGTTCTTTTCTCCATTTCTCTTCTTGGATCTCCCTCAAAAATTCATGTGAGTACCTATGTATGGAAGACAAATTGTCTTGACTTTCTGTATTGGGTACTTGAGACAGGGATGGTGCATTTCTTTCCTGTGTCTCTGGGACAATAGGGTTCCTATGCTGATCCTTTTTCTCTTTGCTTTCTATCAAGTGTTCTAGCCTCTCCATTAGTCCTTGAAAATGTAGTTCTGGTTTTGCCATGTTATTCCAATTCAGATATCTAGAGGCTTCGAACAAGGCTTGTGCTAGTTCTACCATTTTCATGCAAAGTTTAGTTCTCTCAATTTCTAGATCAGCTCGAGGGTAGTTTTTACTCATTTCCGTGACTTGAGGTCCCTCTTTTATTCTAGCCTGATATGCACGAAACATCATGTCTAGATCTTCCGGTATGGGTTCCGCTAAAACTGATCCTGATTTCTGAGCTGGGATTTCTTGGTTTAATTCTTGTGAAGCCAATTCTTGGATTTTGGCTCTAGATTCCCTTAAACTTCCTTCCAACTCACTTATCTTTTTACTCCATTTTCTCTTTATCCTTTCTCTAGAATATTTCCAAGATTTTGTCTTTTTACTACTCGATTCTGCAACTTCACTAGTTCCGACTACTTTCTCTTGATTAAGTTGTTGGTTTTGTAAGAGCGCCTGGGCTCTGGTTATAGCTTGGATAGGCACGTATGTAGGGTTGGATCCATCTGCGTTGTTTACAATACCTATCACGTTGATCGGTGCCACATTCGAAGCGTTAACTGGGTTCTTAGGACAATCTTTGATTATGTGCTCTTTACCACAATCGGCACAAAAGCCTTGGATGCTATAGTACTGTGATTGCCTTGCTATTGGGGGATGTGGACAATCCTTTATGAAGTGATCTCCTTGGCACCTAAAGCATGGTCCTCTAGGGCCCTGTGGTCTCTGTTGTCTCAGTTGGGGCCGTGGGTTTGGGTTTGGGTTTGTGTACATCACATTTGCATAGTCTGGCTCCCAGCTAGGTTCCATTGGAGGACTATCATAATGATATGTCTCCACATGTTCTGGTGACTCCGTGTAATAAGCGGGTGGGCTAGTTACATGGGTAGAGTCAAAACTGTTTGAGTTCGGGTCACTTTCTGTGATCAAGGGTGAAGAAGGCACTAAGGCCCTACTTAGGTTCTCTTCTGCAGCAGCGTATTTGACTGAGATGACATTCGCTGGTGGGGGTGGCTGCTGAGCCAAGACAGGTTGAAGTCTCTGTTGAGCCTGGTAAGGGTAGTTCTGGGGAGGCCTATAGTAATAAGGCTGAGCATTGTATTGGCCTTGATACCTACCTGGCTGCTGGTATGTTTGCGGGTAGTTCTGTCTCACAGTTTGTTTGTTGTATGGGCAGTCTTGAGCCGTATGATTCGTGTATCTTCTCTCAACTATGCAATATTGGCCACTAGGGTTGGCTTGAGGTTGAGGTGCATTGGGGCACATGTTTGCCAAATGATTTCCACCACACGTGTAACAACGTACATTAGTTGGTAGCTTGGGCACTTGTTTACTAGAAACTCCTAGTTTTTGGGCCACTTTTTCTGCTAGGTCCTCTATTGAATTAGACAATTTTGTGGATGCTAGAGAAGAACAATCTGAGTCCTTATAGACCTTTGAGAGTTCTAATTCATCTCCTAGGTTGTCCTCAATGTCTATACATATTCTTACACACTCCTCTAGCGTTCTGGGTTCTTTTAGGTACACATAAGAGCGTAGTTTAGCGCTCAACAAGCCATCTAGGAACAGTGATACTTGTTTGGCTTGTGAGGGTAGCTCTTGCATTGGACATCGTTCGACATATTGTCTGAATCTACGACCTGCCAGTCTTACTGTTTCCTGAGGGGTCTGTTTAAAACTATGAATCAACGAAGACGTGTCATGTCTAATCCCACTTTTAGAGAATTCAGTGATGAATGACTCTAAAAAGTGATGGATGTCTCTAAATTGCCTTTGTTGCAGTGGTTGGAACCAAGTTAAAGCGGTATTCTTTAACGTTAGTCCAAATGCATTGTACTGCGTGAACATGTCCTCGACTTGTTCTGCTCTTAGTACTTGCTTGAATTCTGCAACATGGTCATAGGGATCTCCTGTCCCATCAAAGTAATTCTTCATTGATTTTACTAATTGAGTGGGTCTCAATACTCTTGCGTGTTCGTGTGGTCTAGGTAGAGGAAAATCGTCTCTACCACCTGGTATTCCATGATCTCTTTGTCTCTCCGCTCTATTAGTGTCCGTGGTTGTTCTATCTCTCCCTATGGGGTGATTAAAGCTTACTTCCTGTCTCTCTTTATTTCCTTCTCTTTGATTTCCATGGGCTGAGGAAGTTCTTGCCCCTTGTTGATTTGCATTCATGTTTGTTCTGGATGGAGGGAATATCAATTCACCTCTCCATGTGTATGTGCTTTTAGCGCGCTCAGGCACCACAAAGACTCTTTCTGAAGTCTCATCCAAGTATACAACCTTTCCAAGTGTATCTGGGTCCTTGAATTCATAAATTGTAATGATGCCTACCTCACCAGGGTTTTCCTTTCTATACCTCCAAAAGGCTTCATCTGTCTCTTTATTTACAAACAACTCGGTGCTCCTGTTATCTTGAGGGATCCACTCTGGGATGAGTACTCTTGTTAATACGGATTTCCCTCTAGGTGTTCTAGGTTCTTCTATCGGTTCTTTTCCTTGAAATTTCGCTTCCGTCTCTAATTGAATTGTGCCAAACTCATTAGTATCATTTGGTTGCGTACTTAGGATGTACATGGTTCCTTCTTTGTCTATGTAAGCGTCTCTCTCAAATTTCACTACTGGTCTTTCCAATCCAATGGGTTGATCCGGGTTGTGCAGTTGCACCACTTGCCTTTGCAAACCATCCTCATAGATGCGAGCACCTAATCGGTTGGTTCGGAGAAACTCTAATTGCGTTCTATAGGGTCCTTCTGGTTTTTCTAGGTATGCTACATGAGACCCTCCTCCTGGTCTGTCTGCGCTAAATGCCATTTCTGATTCGCTAGTCTCTGAGCTCAACTCGTAGGGATAACTACTATTCAATTGCTGAGCCCACGATCGAGCTGTGGTTCTTACACTAGCCTCTGATGATCTAAGGCTTCTTTTGTCCGACTTACCTATATGTTTGCCTGATCTAAGGTTCATTAATTTCCTTCTTTGCACGCTCAATTACACACTTAGATCGTCAATAGTTCTTTGTGATTACTTTCTTAATTCTTTTTTAATTTTCTTTGGATTCTTGTCTTAATATATGCGTCAGGAATTCGACTTTCCGTGATGACTTTGAGTTCTCGTTCCGTCAGACTTAGGTTCGTTTCTTTAGGTTTTCGTCACACACACCTTTACTTTAAGTCTTGAACTTGAAAGAATTAAGTATCTTGAACTTGAGGCGTTCCTATCGCCGTTAATCCACAACTACCGTTTAGCCTAAGCTAAGAATTGACTGAGGGGGTTGAGCAATCTTCCAACCTCGAGTCGGCTTTTCCGTTGTTCTGATGCCCTGTTGCCCAAGAAGCCGTGCTTCCCAAGCTCTGCTGTCTTCACTGCCTTGCTTGCTTGCCTTGGATTGCCCTTGCTAGACCTGGAAAAATTCCAATGTTAGACCAATTCACAATTGGATGCTCATACACTTGAGTCTATACACCTTTTATGTCCCTTCCCTTTTTGCCCAAATTTTCAATACTTGCCCCCTGGCTTCCTAGTCCCAAACTAGGTGAACCTCAAAATAGTTTATAAAAAAATAGATGTATCCTTTATGAAAAAAACAGTTGAGGTCACGTAGTACTCGTCACGAGCTTTCTAACGAGCTATTAAGCTCAAAAAACGGACTTCGGATGAAAAAGTTATACGCGTTCAGGCCCTGGGGGTAAAAACTGACAATCAAGTTTTCCCTCAAAAATGAGCTAAGGGGTCTTCTATGAGCCTAATGGTCCAAAAATTTTTCAAAAATACCCTCAAAATTGGTCAAAAAATGAAGTCCAAAATTTGCGATGGGGGTGGGCAATCGCGATGGTCTGGGACCGTCGCGATGGTCCAAGCGAACCGTCGCGATGGCGTGGGATTTGGACAATCGCGATGGCCCGAAAAGATGAACCGTCGTGATGGTCCGAAAAAGTGAACCGTCGCGATGGCGTGACCAATCGGACAATCGCGATGGCGCGGTCAACGGTCAAAGGTGGATAATCGCGATGGCGTAAGGTTGAACCGTCGCGATGGCCCGATCAAGTGGACAATCGCGATGGCGCGAGTCAACGGTCAACGGGGAACAATCGCGATGGTCCGAAGTGAACCGTCGTGATGGTCCGTGATGCGATGGCTTGAGCCAATCGCGATGGTCCGATTTTGGGCTGTCGCGATGGTCCGAAAAACGAACCGTCGCGATGGTCTATAGGGACACGTGGCACTGTCATGGCGATGGCCTGAGCCAATCGCGATGGTGCGGGGTCCACTGGACAATCGCGATGGTCCAAGTGAACCGTCGCGATGGCTCAAGTGAACCGTCGCGATGGTCCGAAAAAGCGAACCGTCGCGATGGTCCGGCCGAGCCGTCGCGATGGCGTGAGCCTATCGCGATGGTGCGACACAATCGCGATGGTCCGAGTCAATCGCGATGGTCCACCAAACAACGAATTTTTGAAATGCAACTATGGTGCCGTGTGTGCGCAAGGATCGCCTACCTCGTGGTGTGGTCGCCTACCTCAAAATCCGAAAGTTGCAGACCATCGCGATGGTCCGCCACACTCGGAAATCTCTGACAGAAAGTACATTTTTTACCTGTTGGAAGCTTTCCTGATGCTCTGAAGCTCTGTACCTGCAAGAAAACTCAAGAAAAAGCAAGCACATACAATCGCAAAAACTCTCTCTCGCTCTCTCGCATGCACAAATGAGGGGAAATGAGGTGAATGGGTGGATATGGTGAATTTTCTGATTTTTTTGGAAATGGAGATGATGATGCGATGATGAAGATGGAGTATGGGGAAGGTGAAAAACACTAAAAACTAAGTAAAAACAACAACAAAAACTGAAATTTTTACCTTCCAACGCCACTTCTTGCTATACTCTTACCATCACACATTCGTCCTAGACTCGATCCCCGGCAACGGCGCCAAATTTGGTGTTGCTCTAGCACAATGGTAAGTACCACGTTAAGAAGCTTCACCTCCTTAATGTCAATCCGAGGGAGAGGTAGGAGTGATATGAAGATCGTGAACGTGAGATGATGTGAGAGTGAAGGTGAGAAGCACAAAGATGCACACACACATACACACACACAATGAAGAGACAAGCAAGACACAATGGAAGGTGGGAAATTAGCTCTATTACTCAAGAATACTCTTACAAGCTCAAACTAGCTCTACTCTCTTCTTTACTCCAACAAGCTAGCCTCAAAAATGAGCTCTCTAGCTCTTTTTATAGTTTCTAGACTAGTTTTGACCGGTTTCACATCTAGTGGCCGGCCTAGTTAAAAAATAGGTCCTAGATGCTATTTGGAAGGGTAAACAGTATCTAAAAATAACGAAAATTGGTACGTGCATTCTACCTAAGCTCCTCAAGCTCGAGGACTCCTCGGCTTGCACAAAATGGAGCTATGGATTACAAAATGGGGTTTTCTATGCTACATATGTTACAGTTAGTGATAACAATCACTGTTGAATGTTTGAAGAATTAATAAGAAATATATTTGTTTGGAAAATTGATCCGCCTGGCTCCCTGCTCCTTCTTTACATGCTTCCGTGGCGTCTGTGCCTCTGGCTGCTTCCAACAGACATAGTTGCACTTTGATGGACTTCTAGAAAGATTGGAGAGGCTAATTGCACAATCAGAAAAGGAGCCCACTATCACTCTAGCACAATGATGAGTACCAACGTGAGAAGCTTCACCTCATAAATGTCAATCTGGGGAGACATGAAGACCGGTAAGAAGACCAAGAGCAAGTGAAGTGCACAAGTGAGTGAGTGAAAGCATACAAACATGCACACACATACACACACACGCGCACAAAGTAAGATCAAAGAGTGGAACAATGGAAAGACTTCGATTACTAAAGAACTCTCTTACAAAGCTGAAATCTACAACAAGCTAACCCTTCAAATGAGCTCTCTAGCCGTTTTTATAGTTTTTTGAGTGGTTTTGGCCCTGTCCAGACCTAGTGTCCGGCCTAGTATAAAATTAGGTTCCGAGGCTTATTTGGGGATTCAAACGGAATCTAAAAATTATGAAAATTGGTAGGATGATACTTTTAACACTCCTCAAGCTTGAGGACTCCTTGGCTTGAACAAAATGGATTTGTAAAAATATAAAATGGTATTTACAATGGTTTTTAATGATAAAAATCACTAGTTTTATAGGGATTTCTTATGAAAATTTGACAAGTGCTTCTTAGAGCTCCCTACATGCTCCTTCTTCTTGTGTGTCCACTTCATTGATGTGCTTCACTGCTTGTTACATAGAGTCACCTGAGCAAACTAAGACTTATCCATATCAATTTGAGGCACTACTTATGGAACCAAATAAAGCTCTCTCCCCGGCAACGACGCCAAATTTGGTGTCACTCTAGCACAATGATGAGTACCAACGTGAGGAGCTTCACCTCATAAATGTCAATCCGCGGAGAAGTGAGGACCGGTATGAAGACCAAGAGCAAGTGAAGTGCACAAGTGAGTGAGTGAAAGCATACAAACATGCACACACATACACACACATACGCACAAAGTAAGAGCAAAGAGTGGAACAATGGAAAGACTTCGATTACTAAAGAACTCTCTTACAAAGCTGAAATCTACAACAAACTAACCCTTCAAATGAGCTCTCCAGCCCTTTTTATAGTTTTTTGAGTGGTTTTGGCCTAGTCCAGACCTAGTGTCCGACCTAGTTGACTCAAACGGAATCTAAACATTATGAAAATTGGTAGGATGATACTTCTAACACTCCTCAAGCTCAAGGACTCCTGGGCTTGAAAAAATGGATTTGTAAAAATATAAAATAGTATTTACAATGGTTTTTACGATAAAAATCACTAGTTTTATAGGGATTTCTTATGAAAATTTGACATGTGCTTCTTGGATCTCCCTACATGCTCCTTCTTGTGTGTCCACTTCATTGATGTGCTTCACTGCTTGTGTGTGACCTTGACTGCCAACACCCACCCCTCCAAATAAGGGCAAGGCAAGTGAAAGAGTAAGCCTTCCTGCCTAGGAAGCCTATGTGCCCAACTCCACAGAACCAGACACATCTTCTTCTATGAATCAGTACACACCAAAGTTCTTGCGAGAGATTCAAGAAGAGAAATGGGCTAAAGAAAGTGAAGTCCCTCCTCCCATTGAACTTGTGGATGACGCTCATGATCAATTCCCACAAGACATTCCGTCTATTTATGAGGAGCAGGAGAGCGCCCAATCACATGAGAGATTAGACTTTGAGTCTAATTCTTTACATGAATAACCCCACTTCACAGGCCCATGGGAAGCTAAGTCCACTTGTATGAGAGCCCCCACCGTCATGGTACGAAACGAAGACTCAATCATACCTAGGAATACAGAGGTAGTAAAGAATACTAAAGTGCAGTGCAATCTCACTATAGAAGAGTTACTCAAGGTTAGGCCATAACTGTGGAAACATGTAGCCAAACAAGTACCAGAGATAGCTAAACCGTGTTCCCAGGTAGGTTCTCATAGAACAGTGCCAGAAATTCCTCTAGACAAAATAGGAGATATGAGTGAAGGAGAAGAAGGAAACACCTATCTTCCCATCACACATCAAGGATACACTCGCAACCACTTCCCTATGGAGGCGTTGGGGCAAGCTAGCACTTAGACGAACTAGAATGAAATTGCAGATGGCTGATGGTCACATTGAGAGACCCTTAGGATTGCTAGAAGGAATAACTCTCACTACATGCGGTGTTGAGTATGAGCATACTTTTGCTATATGTGACTTTAGCAAAAATCATGCCTATGAGATGATTTTGGGAAGACCATTTATGCGACAATTGCAGGTGGTACAGGATTGGGGAACCAATTCCTTGTATTTGCAACACTTAAGTGTCACAACCAAAGTTAATCTCAAGGATTACTCTCATCGAGACGTACCTCCCATCCAATGGAACCCCATCCATAGAGCCAAAGATGATACTGAGTCAGTGCATTCCATAGGATCAGGATCCTCTTGGATGCATGAAGACACCCACTTATGGATGTGCAAAGTAGTAGTAGAAGAAGAGAAGAGAGAAAAAGCCAGAGAGGTAGGTGCGAAAGAAACCCATAGATCAGTTCACGACCTTGCCTATGGACCTGTAGTATTTCCTGACGGAGAATTTGAACCTCATGGTTGGGCAGAAATTTTAGCAACAATGGATGTAGCCATCAATGAAGAACAATGGACACCCCACTGTGACGAGGATGGCTATGACATTTCAGTTTTCTCAATAGATCCAATCATGGGTGAGTCGGTTCTTGAAGAATGTGAGCCTAGCACTGATGCGTTCGAGGATGCAAGGGACTCCGATCTAGAGTCAATCATTATGGACCCACCTTTTGCATCAGATGAAAAATACTTCTATGAGGTAGAGGCTCATCCTCAGAGACACGAAGAGCTTATAAAAGAAGTGAGGTTAGCCACACAAGTGGCCACTAAGAGTGAAGGAAGAAAAGGAAGAAGAGAGAAGTCACACCAGGAGAGGAAGAATCTTTGTTTGAGGTCCCAGAAAACTTCAAAAAGTATGAGATAGATGATAGGGGAGTCATGATAAGAATGCCTAAACATGAGACACAATGAGGAGAGGCCTATGATAACAAAGAAACCACCAAGAAAATAGTGGTAGCCATAGAAGAAGGAGAAGAGAGATGCACTTACATAGGACATGACCTGACGAAAGAAGAAGAGCAAGAGTTGATAGCCTTGCTAAGGGAGTACAGAGATGTATTTGCTTGGAGTTACAAGGACTTGAAAGGTGTAGACTCAGACATCTGCTCACACACTATCCCCATGACCTCAGATGCTAAATCCTCTAAATAAAAGCCATACACATATAATGATAACTATGCTGCCAAGATTAAAGAAGAGATAGATAGCTTGGTTGAAGCTAGATTCATCTATGAAATTGAGCACACTGAGTGGGCATCACCCATTGTAGTAGTGGCCAAGAAGAATGGAAAGCTACGTGTGTGCATTAACTTGAAGAAGGATAATACAACCACTATTCGAGATAACTATCCGCTTCCTATCACGGAACATCTCTTAGAGAGAGTAGCAGGGAAGGAAGTGTACAACTTCCTTGATGGATTCTCAGGCTACAATCAAGTGGCCATAGCTCCAAAAGATCAGCATAAGACAACTTTTTCCACATAGTGGGGCATATTCGCCTTTAGGGTAATGCCATTTGGGCTTACCAATGCACCCACCACATTTCAGAGACTGATGAGGCCATGTATTCAAAGAGTTCCTGAGGAAGAACTTGGAAGTCTATGTTGATGATCTCTGTGCCCATTCCAACATTAGATAAACACATATACCTGAACTCAGGCAAATCTTTGACAAATGTAGAGAATATCAAGTCTGCCTGAACCCAAAAAAGTGTGTTTTCATGGTCAGGCAAGGCAAGATTCTAGGACACATAGTGTCAAAGAAAACGGCATATCCACTGATGAAGAGAAACTAAGAGCCATTCCAGAACTACCTAGGCCAAAGAATGTCAAGGAAGTACAAGCTTTCATGGGGCATTGTGGTTATTACTGACGCTTTATACACATGTACACCATCATTGCAAAGCCTCTCTACGGACTTTTGACTAACTTTGAGTGGACTGATGAATGTGAAAACTCTTTCAACGAGCTCAAAAGAAGATTGTGTTCATCACCAATCTTGACCACACCAAATTGGAATAAGCCCTTTCATCTTCACATGGATGCATCCAATTATGCTATTGGATGTGTACTCGCACAACCGACTAGTGAAGGTAATATGGATCTTCCAATTGCCTATGCTAGTAGACAATTGAATGCAGCTGAACAAAATTATACCACCACTGAACGAGAAGGATTAGGCATGGTGTATGCGGTTAAAACGTTTAGACACTATTTTCTTGCAAATAAGTTTAATTATTTTTACTGATCATCAAGCACTGTTGTACTTGGTAAACAAGCCACGCAATACGGGTAGATTAGTAAGATGGTTTCTCTTACTAATGGAATATGAATTTGAGGTAGTGGTAAGGAAAGGCAAAACGCATTTGAGAGCAAACCATCTCTCTAGACTCACATCTAGAGAGGCCCCACACGGAGTATCAGATGATCTTCCTGATGCTTACTTGTTTAATTTGGAAGTGGTACCTCAATGGGCTAAGCCATTAGTGCCAGTATTGACATATGAGCCTAACCACCCAGTAATAAACACTCAAGATAGAGAGGTAGTAAAGGCCCAAAAGTACCATATAATGGCAGGGAGTATGTACAAGCATACAGATCAAGGGATATTATCCTGTTGTGTGGAAGAGGATGAGTAATCAAAATGGTTGCAATTAGCACATGTAGGTGCATTAGAGCAACATTATTCAAGGCAACGAACCCTACAGACACTAAGGAGACTCGGAGTGCATTGGCCAACTATGGAAGCAGATGTACATAAGATGTGTAAAGAATGCCCAGCCCGTCGTATTAGACCACCTATGGAGCATGCTACATTGTACCAAGTGTCTCTAATACCATATTGGAGCGAACCATTGGTAGCCTTCCTGAGAACGAAAACATTCTCTCAAGATATGACATTGGCCAGACAAAGAAGTCTAGAACAAGAAGCCCTAGATTACTCACTCATTGGTGATAATCTATACAAGCGTGGTAAAGATGGTTACCTCAGATTATGTGTCCATGAGAGCGAATATCTTAAGATCTTGGAAACTGCTCAACAGGGGGTAGCAGGAGGACACTTTGGACCAGATCGGGTGATCAAGGCAATCCTATTTGCAGGATTATGGTGGCCAACACTTCACATGGATGCACATACCTATGTGAAGTGGTGTGAGGTTTGTGAGCGAACTCAGTATCCTGTACGCAAAGATGAGATGCCATTGAAACCTATGATGGGTGGATGCACATTCTCTAAGTGGGGAATAGACTTTGTAGGTCCTATTAATCCCCCAGCTAAGGGTTCCCATGTTGAAAACATTATTGTGGCCACAGATTACCTAATCAAGTGGGTAGAGGTAAAAGCTACTACAAAGAACGATGCTCAGACGACTGCTAAATTCTTATTTGAGAATGTGTTCACTAGATGCGGGCTACCTATCGAGCTAGTAAGTGATAGGGGCACTCACTTCTTGAATGAAGTCATTGAAAATCTTCTTCAAGAGTTCTTGGTGATACACAAGAAGTCTGCCCCTATCATCCGCAAGCTAATGGGCAAGTCGAAAGCACAAATAAGATTCTATGCAATGTGCTGACTAAATTGGTGAATAATAAACGCTCTGGTTGGGACAAACAGCTACACCACGCTGTTTGGGCATACAGAGTTGCCTATAAAACCGTGCTCCAAGCCACACCCTTTCAAATGGTATTTGGCCAAAATGCAATGCTACCATCGGACTTTTTGATACCTACATTGAGAGTAGCTCAGGAACACGAGTGGACAAGCCACGAGCTCTCATCTAGAATATTTGATCTTGAACGATTAGGTGAAAGATGATTGAGAGCTGCAACAGGAATTTATGCAACCAAGAAAAGGCAAAAAGCATATTTCGACGCACATGTGAAGGATAAGGGCTTAAAAGCAGGAGACCTAGTTTTGGTCTACACTTTGAAGCAACATGCACGGAAACTATAGAAGAGAGGTTATGGACCTATGATCATAAATAGGATCTCAACGAGTGGAGCAGTTCAACTAGCTACACTAGAAGGTGATGTCCTCCCTAGTTACATCAATGGATGGAGAGTCAAATTATATCAAGAACCCCTCACAGAGGAGAGGTTAAATCGACTCAATACTACAAAGAAACGTAAACAAGAGGAAAAGCGAATCCGAGAAGATGCACAAGCAGAAGCATTGGAGTGAATCCAAAAGATGAAGTTGAGAAGGTAGGGTAGAGATCAGCCTAGGACAGATGACTATGCGGACCCAGGATATCATATGGCTATGTGTGAAGTCTCAAGTGTAAGTTCCCATAGAATAGTTGATCGACGTCCTTTTGTAACCTTAGAGATAAGACAAGCAAAGAGTGCAAGGACTCTAAGGGCCTTGATTGACTCAGGTGCAGCCACTCGTGCTGTTAAACTTTCTTACTGTCAAAAGTTGAAATTAAGTATCAATCCTATAGAAGCATATCTCATAGGATTGGGAGGTGTGGAAACCCCTTGCATGGGCGAGGTGGAACTTCCCCTCTACATTCAAGATGTTTTATTGAGAGTTAAAGTACTAGTGTGTGAAGATGAGGATCTCACTGAGCCTCTTGGCTTGGGTCAAGACTGGATCTATGATCACGCAGTCAACCTAAACCTAAGAAGTGGACTTCTTCAGATCTGGGTCAATCAGAAACATATTACAATTGAGTTAGAAAATGAAGCACTCTAGGAACTAGGAAAGGCACACACTCCTCGTCCTTCTAGGAGTACACATGAAGATGACCATGCTATTCTTGTCCAAAACTATGTGATGCAGAGGAATGATTGTCTCAATAAAGAAGTCAAGGACACAACAGAACTCCCTTCTTTTCCAAAGGCCATAGGGATACTGCAACCAAAGGTAGATCAAATACAGACGAAGCAGACGACACCTATTCTTCTTTGAGCACGGGTAGAATCACTAGTAAATGGGTCCCGAAAAAGCCTCATTTCCAAGTAGACATTCTGATCAAGCCCATTAGAGTCTCCACAAAATAAAAAACAAAAGCCATCCACTATGTGTGGCGGCCTAAACCTTATAATAAACCACCTGATCCCATTGTAAAATCACCCCGGCATACTAAGTGAATCCACACCACATCTAACCACCTCAAATAGCACATAAGAACTGTCATCCACTAACCACACATTGCACTCACGATCATACACACACTCACTAACCCACTAACCACATCACAATTCATCAAGTTAATGTTGTAACGGGGACACAGTGTCATTTTGTGTCCATTGCAATGTTAACATTCATTCATATATTCTCACAGAACCTGCAATGATTTCTTCAACATGGCTAAGGATGCAAGAACAAGCTCTCAAGCAGGAACGAGCTAGCAAGTGGTGGACTTAGAAAGTTTACCAATTATGCCAGAGACAAATGAAAGACCAGAAGAGTTGCAGGCCATCCAAATCATACCAATAGCGGACCCCCCAAGTGGCCATACCATGCCTGTAGGAAAGGCTTCTCACTGGTTTAGTGAAGTTGCAGGACCCTTGGGAGAGGGAGCATACCTATGGGAGTCAGAGTTGGACTTCAATGGGAAGCAAGGTAAATACCACTTCTTTACAAGGGAATTTGAAAAGTTACAAATTGCCGAAGGTCTAGGTCCGATATGGGAGAAGAAAGGATTGGATGCATACTTGAGTGCCCGGCTCCCAAAGCCTGACCTCATGCGATGCTACTATCTCATCAATACCTTGACTCCAAGCAAGCACCCAAAAGGTACAAGCTCATTTGTGTTTCCATCTTTGACAAGGGGGAGTGAGCTCAAGAGGTTTATGCTATCAAACAACTTAGTGAGAGAGGCTCTAGATATACGAGGAATGCATATTCCAACAGAGAAGGAGAGCCTGGTGCATGATTACATGAAGAATCGGAGCCTCACCAAGCTCAAGGACATGGTGGCCATGACGCCCAATACTGCAATACACCTTCGCATGTGCATGCAACACTTTGCTTTTCTTGCCCAAGATAGATTCACCATGCCACCCAAGAAGATATGGTTTAGTTTGTATCTGGTAGAGACACAGAACCTCACCATCAACTTACCCCACTGGATAATTGATCAGATACACCTAGCCCACAAACGATGGCCGTGGAAGCATGTTTTATATGGATATTGTGCTCTGACTAGAATCCTATATAGGTGTTTGGCCTATGATATCCCTATTCAACAAACCCTGATGTGGAATCGAGTACAACAGTTTAGAGGCCGGACATCCACTGGACCCCCTTCTAAGAAGATGAGAGGAACTATCCAAGTACCTTGTGCTCAACCACGTGGAGCCACCCTAACACCAGACGTTACCCACCACCCCGAAGGGTTCGGCCATTCACAATACGACTTCCAAGACGCAGCACCGATGGCCCTAATTTGATATTTCCTCCCATCCCAACCGATCTTGAATTTCCCGGTGGTGCACCCCTGGAAGAACTCACGAATGAAGACTTTGAACACTTGTTAAGAGACGTAGATCTTGAGGTAGAAGAGGAACAACAAGTGGAGAATGTTCAACCGCAGACAACAACCTCCCAAGTACCTGTTACCACAGTTGAAATGGATGAAGAAGACGACGAAGATGAAGAATATGAGGAGGATGAGGAGGAATATGACCACGGGCATCAAGATGAGCAGCAAGAAGTTCTAGAACTTGTAGGTGCGCCTGCATACAGAGCTCAACTACAAAGGTTATATGATACGATCAAAGCAGTGGAAGGAAGGCACCAACTCTCCCTTGCATCAGGCCAAGCCTTGATGGAAGAAATGCTAGCAGACGACGGAGTAGATCAAAGTTTTATTAACACCCTCAAATTAGTGTCAAAATCGCTAGGAGTTCCGGAGGCTGTCCACACAGCAGTTCGCTAGTCCGTGAGGTATGACAAACACAGAGTCGACACATTACCACGAGCAGGTAAGACTATCAGAATGCCCATCACCAAACCACAAATAACCCTCGAAACCACAGCCACCCCCACCACTATCGTGGACCTCACTGCTGAAACTTTTGTTCAGACATCACCCATCTCTCCCCCACACCCCCCATCCCCCCCTCAAAGATATCGATGGTGGATGATATAGCAGTCAAGGAACTGGAAAGTGTGCTCCAGGCGCAAATGATATCCAATGCTACACTCAGACGCAATCTTGGGCTATTAAGGAAGCATATGGTAGCAACATTAGAAGAGAACAAGCGGCTTCAGCAACAAAACCAAGACAATTTTGAAGCAGCTATGGAAGGAACCGTAGGAACAACCATTAGCCCTACCAAGTATAGAGCGGTCCCATCAAACGACATTCGCATCTTACTTGAGGAGCATGCAAATTTTTTGGAGTCATATAAAAAGTTAGAGGTTGAATGTGCTGACCTAAAGAAGCAGATTGCTAGTGCCCCCACAGCTCAACAGGAGCCGGTAATCTTGCAACACTCTACAGAAGAATTAGAGACCCTCCGAAAGCAGCTGGCAGAACTCCAAGCGCGTCTCTTACCATATGAAAGGCCACCCTCCCCAACTGAAGAACGAGAACCTGATACAATAGTGGAAATCTCTGTTGATGATAGCTATGAAGAACCATACGAGCCGATGCCAACACCCGACGGCTGAGTTATAGAGGAAGGACAGGACACTTTAGAAATTGGAGTCCTAGATTGGGTCAAAAGGATTGAGAAAGTGGGACAAACACATGATGATCGTGTCGCCGTGCAAATTCAATCCCTCACAAACTTGGAAGAAACTGTGCTTCGATCTTCTTACTTTCAGCACCTATCCCAGGCTAATCATAACTTCCGAGCCACAATACATGCCTTACTATGTCTTGCTACATGATTATAATGCAGAAATTAAAAGGCATACAGGGAAGGAGCCCACATTTGCCACTCAATTTGAGCTAGAGGACTTACCGAAAGACGCACGCACTGGCTCGATCTTCCAACCTAATTGGCGTGCATGGTTACTAATTGATTACCCTGAGATGATGAGCACTTGGGAAACCATGCCACTGTATATCAAGTATAATCCATGCTATTGCCCAATGGTCCATGCAATCAAGGTACGCAACAATAAAGAATGCTCGGCATGGGTCAACTATCCATATTTTGCTCCACCTCAAGGGAACCCAACCGTAGCATATATGATATCAACCATTCAACACTGGTCTACACGTCTAAAGAATGTATCCGACATAGCATCAAAAATCTGTATGAAAATATTCAAGCTCATAACAATTGTCTAGAAAACCTTTCGAAAGGTACAGGCTCCATACATCTCTACCCCCGGATTCTCTCAAGGTAACAAGGATTTAGTCTACGACATGAGCCAGACTCCCTCGGTTAACATAATCTTTGTCTGGCATGCATGAATAAAGTATTTACCTGCATGCTTCAATCAGACCTTTGAAGAAATGTTCTCTACAGGGTTCTAGGAATATCATTCGGAAATTTTCATTCCTAGACCAACACATTTGCTACATCTATTCGCAGTAGAACAAGCAATCCATGCAGATCAGTTATGTCTGCCACATCCAAACATTCCAAGATCAATTGATTGGGATTGCATGATGACAGACTTGGCCAGAGGACTACACATCTAAGAACATCAGCTTGCCACTCATGTTGTGGAATATTACATCCAACACTCCCAGCAACAAGGGTCTGTCAAGGACGATAGACGCGAGAGAGGGGGGGGTGTTGATAGCAGTCAGGGCACCCAAGAACTGACGAGACAAGGAAGCCAGCGGAAAGAGTCAGAGCAAAGAGAAGGACTAAGTAGACAGAGTAGTCAATGAAGATCTGGTAAATAGGCCATTCAATTTTTTCCAAATCAACATCTTTATAACAGTGATTCTCATCACTAACAATCATTGTAATCACCATTTCACCTTTTTGTAACTCCATTTTGTCCAAGTCGAGGAGTCCTCAAGCTTGAGGAGTATTAGAAGTATCATCCTATCAATTTTCATAATTTTTAGACCTCGTTTGAGCCCTCAACTAGGCCCTGGAACCTAATTTTTAACTAGGTCGGACACTAGGTCTGGACAGGGCCAAAACTAGTATAAAACTATAAAAAGAGCTAGAGAGCTCATTTTTGAGGTTAGCTTGTTGTAGAATTGAACTTTTAAGAGCACTTTTTGAGTAATCTAAAGAACTTCATTTTCCCTCTCTTTGTTCTTGCCGTGTGTGCGCGTGTGTGTGTATGTGTGTGCATGTTAGTGTGCTTCTCACTCACACACTTGTGCCATCACTTGTTCGCGGTCTTCATACCATCCTCACGTCTTCCCGGATTGACATTAAAGGAGGTGCTACTCATCACTGAGCTACAATAGGAGAGGAGATTGAAGAAGAGCAAATAGTGAGACAGATAATCAATGACATCAAGGCAGATGATAAGTGGGAAGCTTTCACAATTGCTATGGACATGCAAATCCCGAATCTTACTACACTCATGGGACAACTCTTTATGCATGAATCCAAGATCAACAAAAATGGTGAACCATCAAGAGGTAACAATTCTTTTGCCCTATACACAGACAAAGGAAAGTCTAAAGATAAAGGAAAGAGCAAGAAAGTAGAAGATGAAGGTACTACTTCTCAAGCTAACTATGTAGGGAGAGGTAGGAACTGAAGAGGAAGGATCATAGGAGGTAAGCAAGGTAGGGGGAGACCTTTTCACTCTTCCCCATGCACCATATGTGGATTGTCTAATCACACAACAGATGAGTGCTATAGGAACTTCAAGAATCAGAGAGGAAGAGGATTTCAAAGAGGTGGCTACTCACAATCAAGAGGAAGATTCAACCATAATCAAGGATACAACCATGGCTATAACAACAATTACAACAACAATTACAACAACAATTACAACAAAAATTATCAAGGAGAATACAAATCAGGAGAAGACTTCAACAATTATACAAAGGATCAAGAGGATTCTCTTCTCATTATGAATATGACTTCAAAACAGGGTATGAATGATGAGCACCTCTTCTATATTGACTCAGGTTGTTCAAACCATGTAGCAGGCAATGTAGCTCTTCTTTCTGATCTTGAGGAACCCAAGGGAAAGCACCAAATGCAGATAGGTGATGACACCAAGCATTCACTGGTCAAGGTAGGAAATGTCAAAACTTCTGATGGGAATAGAAATCTGTTGAGCAGGGTTCTTTATGTACCTACTATCACCAAGAATCTTATGAGTGTTGGACAAATAGTGGAAAAGGGTTTGTAGGTTAGGTTCAACAAATATGGAGCTGGAGCTTTTATGGAGGACCCCCAACATGGATTCAAGATAATTGCAAAAGGAGAAAAAACAGGTAGATTATTTACATTTGAGCTTGAGGACACTAGAAACATTGCGCTTTACAACTATAAGGGTCAAACATTATCTGAGTTAGAGATTTGGCATAAAAGATTAGGGCACATTGGTGAGAGAACCTTGAAGCAGATATGTAGACATCAATGCGTGCTTGGGATACTTAATGTATCCAAGCAACATATGATCTATAAATGTGGTGCTTGCCAGTTTGGTAAATCACACAGGTTACCCTTTACAAAGAAAGGCTACATGCATGAAGATTATTTGGGACTTGTGCACACAGATGTGTGGGGACCAAGCCAGGAACCTTCAATTTTAGGCTCAAGGTACTATGTGTCATTCATTGATGATTTCAGTAGGTGGACTATCTTGTATTTCATGAAACATAAAGATGAAGTTTCAGTTGTTTCAAGAAGTATCTTGCACTTGTGGAAAACCAAACACGAAGAAGTCTAAAGAAGATAAGGTCAGATGGAGGAGATGATTACTTCTCCAATGAATTTGATACATTTTTGTAGGACATAGGTATCAAAAGGGAGATTACTACCACGTATATGCCTTAGCAAAATGGGGTAGCAGAGAGAAGAAACAGATTAATTGTGGAAGCAGCTAGATCAATGCTTAATAAAAGGAAACTACCTAATTATTTGTTGGGAGAGAGTGTTTCTATTGCCACTTATCTTATTAACAGGTTACCCTCTAAGTCCCTTGATGGGATGACCCCATATGAAGCATGGCATGGTAGAAGGCCATCACTTGATCATTGCAGAATATTTGGATGTCTTGCTTATGTGCATGTTCCATCTCAAATCAGAGGTAATCTAGACCCTAAGGCAGAGAAATGCATTTTCATAGGGTATGAATTAAATCATAAAGGATACAGGTTTTATAATCCATCCAACAAAGGATTTATGGTAAGTAGAGATGTTGTGTTTGATGAGAATGATTCTTGGTTTGAAAGTGAATGCAGGAAGGTCAAACTACCATATGAATTGAAAGAAGAATTTTGAAGCCTCACCAAGGAGGAGCCAAGCACAAATGAAGACATCAAATCAGATGATGAGGACACCATCAACTTGGAAGAGTTCAAAGCATGGAAATCAAAGGGCAAGGCCAAGATGAAGAGGTTGGAAGACATACCTGAATCATCCAACCAAGCATTAAGGAGATCACAAAGAGAGAGTAAGAAGCCAATAAGATATGGGTATGATACTTCATTAGTTACTATGCATTCCATTTATCTTGCTGAAGATTTATCACTTGAAGGACCTTCTTCATATGAAGAGGCAAGTACCAAAGCAGAATGGAAGGAGGCTAAGGATGAAGAAATAGAAGCACTCCAAGAGAATGACACTTGGGAGCTAGTACCCAAGAAGGCATCAATGAAGGTAGTTCATTCTAGATGGATTTACAAAATCAAAAGGAACTTAGATGGATCCATAAACAAGTATCAAGCTAGACTTGTGGCTAAGGGTTTTGCACAAACCCAAGGAGTAGATTATGAAGAAACTTTTTTTCCTATGGCAAAAATGCCAACCATCAGAGTATTGGTAAGTGTAGCTGCATCTAGAAATTGGAATATGTATCAACTAGATGTGAAAAATGTTTTTCTCAATGGATGGATTTCAGAGGAGGTTTACATGGCTCAACCTCCTAGTTATGAAGATCCAAGCAAGGTAAATTATGTATGCAAATTGAACAAAGCTCTTGATGGTTTGAAGCAGGCACCTAGGGCATGGAACCATAGGTTAACTATCTATCTTCAAGACCAAGGATTCATGATGAGCAAGGCAAATCTTCTCTCTTTGTCAAGAGGAGTAATTAAAAAATGATATACTTATGTGTATATGTTGATGACATCATCTTGACAGGTAGTGATGCCGATGGCATCAAACAAATCAAGAACCAAATGATGCAGGAGTTCAAAATCAGTGACCTAGGGTTTCTAAAGTACTTTCTTGGACTTGAGTTAGTCTACAAAAATTATGGAATTTATATCATTCAAAGGAAATATGTGCAGGACATGTTGAATAACTTCCACTTGGAGAATGCAAAGGTAGCTAGCAGCCCTATGGAGGTAAATCATAAATTAAGTGCTCATGAAGGTGATTCGTATGAAGACATTGCAGGGTACCAAAGCATAGTTGGGAGTCTAAACTATGCAACCTTGACAAGGATTGACATATCTTATGGAGTAAGTGTTCTGAGTCAATCCATGCATAAACCTAGAGCACCTCACTTGGAAGCTGCTAAAAGGACTTTGAAGTATCTCGAAGGTACACAAAACCAAGGTCTTTACTTCCCATAAACATCAGATTTGGACATTAAGCTATACTTAGATGAAGATTGGACAGGATGTAAGGATGATACAAGGATTACTTCTGGATATCTTTCTTTTGCAGGTGATAAGCCCATTTCATGGTCTTCTAAGAAGCAACCAAGTGTTGCTCTATCTTCAATAGAGGTTGAATACAGAGGATTAGCCAATGCTGCACAAGAAGCTATTTGGATAAGATTGCTCTACTCAGATTTGGGACTACACACTTACTCACCTATGATCTTTGGTGATAATACAAGTTCTTTGCATCTTGAAGCCAATCCTATCTATCAAGCAAGAACCAAGCATATAGAAGTACACTATCACTATGTTAGAGAGAAGCTATTGAGCAAAGAAATTCAACTTGAATATGTATCCATAAATATGCAATGTGCAGATTTATTAACCAAAGCACTTGATGGTACTAAGCTTTGCAGGTTTAAAACTATGATTGGATTGTAGGACATTCAAGAAGATTCATCAAGCAATGAAAGCCAAGATGTTTGGCTTGAGGGGGAGCTGTTGGCACAAATGTCCAAGCCTTCACATTTGGCTAGGCATAGAAGCAATTATGTATAACAACTTGATGGATCATATGAAGCATTGCTTGTAATACTTGATCATTTACCACTTGTAAAAGGGTAAATCCTTGAGAGAATCTTGTAATTCCATACATCTCATGGAGTTAGGAGAGATAAAAGTTAGAAATTTTATTTGGTAGAATCAATCCTAATTTGGAGGAAGCACTTTTAGGTAGAGCCAAGTTTGAATTCAAATTCAAACTTGGAGTTAAAACACTTATAAAAGGACTAGTAAAAATTCGCGATTGTGTGGCCTTATTTTGGAGCTCTTCCACTGATCATTTGTAGAGGTTGAGTAGCTTACATCATAGCCTACTCATCTCACTATCACTAGGCATCATCATAATGCCAATAATCTTGTAAAATCATGTGCCATAATAGATATACTTCATTGATCATTTCTATTCAATTCTCTGCTATGACTACTCAGAACAGTGAACTTTGCATGACCATATCTCAATGATTTCACAACCATTTTGCATGATCTATAGCTTGTTGGAACCAGCTCGAAGTCTAATTTACGCTTTATAAGTTTCAAGTATTTACTTCAGCCAATTGGGAGAAAACACCATCGAATTGCTCACTGGTCATATACTTCTCAGTCCCTAAAAAGTCGAGGGTAAGCCTTGGAATACTAAATTGATTTCTCAGTGCATAGTTTGTTATTTTTTATGATTCCACTTTTAATCAGTAGCTATCTAAGCTAATTTGATTCCTTCAAAAGGAATTTGATCAATTGTTGTTACTGTACTGTGAGCATTAAACAAAAGAACTAGCAGGTGTCTAGACCAAAATAAAAAGTTCTGTGAGACTAGCTACTTGTGAAGTAATCTAACTTGATCCAATTGTTTGAAGGATCAACTCCAAAGTACATAGATACTTTATTGGTGTCATTTTCAAGCTAAAAGGGACTACTATTAAACTCTGAAGTGATAGGGCAAGTACAAAGCAGCTTTTGGCAGTACCACCTCACTTCCTTGAGGTATCCATCCATCTCTTCCAACAAATATCCATTCATCCCAAAGAGTTTCTTCTAAAGATTTGATTCCTTCACATTTAACTCATCAAGAATTAGTCACTTTAATTTCACAAAGGCTTAACCAAATGCAAAGAATCAAATCTTTAGAAGAAAGTATTTGGAAAGAATGGATATGGATAACTCATATCACAAATGAATAACTTAGTTGATTTAAAATTTATTGAATCCATGATTAACATATCTTGGAACCAAGATTTGTAGAAGAGTTATCCATGTCCATTCTTTCCAAAGAATTTCTTCTAAAGATTTGAATCCCTTACATTGAACTCAACAAGAATCAGTCACTTTAATTTCACAAAGGCTTAATCAAATGCAAGGAACTAATCCAGAGTAATGAACCACTTGCTTTCCACTATGGAAAGAACATAAGAAAGAATTTAGTGCACTACTAATGGAAAGAAGTATATCTTTTTTAGAAATCACACATTTTATATTTTTATTTCTTAAACAAATGCAAAAAGGGCTTATTTTGATTTTCCATGACCTAGAAAAGAAATTTCAGATCTTTAATAAAAATAATAGAATAAAATTTACCTTGCTTATCGAGAGATCATATGATTTTATTACCAACATTTAAAATAGAATATTTTCATTAGATACATTTGATATTTCAAAATGCTATAAAACTATCCCACATCTTGGTCCCAATAGTTTGATTTTTGGCTTAGAAAATATCATCAAATTACTTTGCAAATTAGATTTATTGGGTTTACTAGAACTAGAAATAAGTGGAGACTAGCCATGAAAAAGCATAAGAAAATAATCTTATTATTATTAAAGTTTTAAGATCTTAATTCTTTTGTGCTAAGTAATTATGCAATTTCTTATTGTGGAAATATCTTTCTAAAAAAAAAATGGAATTCCTATGAGGTTTGTTTGTTCTCTTCTTTGGTATACCTTCTATTTGCCATGGTTTGAGTTATTGTTTATTAAAAAAATATGAATCAAGGTAGAACTGATATTGTTAACATTTTAGTCATTTAAATTCATTGATGATCTAGGGTTTCTTAATAACAAATTCTTGGACTTATGTTTTAGAGATTTGAGGGGATCTCTTCTACCTATTTGATGGGTCCATATCGTGTTGTTAAAAAGGACACCTACATGACCTCCAACATTTTTCTTAACACTTGATTGATCATTTCTAAACCATTTCTTGGTGAGTGTAGCTCATTTACAAGTTCTAAAAAAGATGGAATATCTAATATTTTCGCAATATATCCACTTAATGGACTTATATCTAGGCACATGGCTTATAATTTCATATTATATCAAATTAAAATTTTTTTATATAATGCATTTGATACTATGTTTGCTATATGTGATTTGAAAAAACTAATTTTCTTGTTTTCCAAAAATGAGGTTTATGATAGTATTTTGAGAAAGAATATTGTTCACTTTATTGAAAACAAAAACTTTCCTTTTATAAGAATTCATCTAGGAAAAACTTTTGGTATTGCTTGATGAATCTAAGCCACAAGGAAGGGAAAGAGGATGATCATTTATTCTACATAGATTCAAGATGTTCAAATCATGTTGCAAACAACATAGCTCTCTTCTTTGACTTGGAAATTCCAAAGCATGGACATGAATTACAAACAATCGATGACACAAAGCATAATGTGGAGAAGATTCTTAATGTCAAAGCTTCAAATGATAGGAAAAACATTCTTAGCAAGGTACTCTATGTTCCCACTATTACCAAAACCCTAATAAGTGTAGGACAAATAGTTTAGAGAGGCTTGTAAGTTAGGTTCACCCAACATGGAGCTTTTGTGGAAGATCCATGTCAAGGCTTCAAGAAAATAGCGAGAGGTGAGATGCATGGTAGGCTCTTTACTTTTGAAGTAGAAGAAACCAAGATTAAAGCTCTTTTCAACTTTGGGTCTCAAAACCTAAGTGAGCTTAAAGTGTGGCAAAAGAGGCTAGTTCATATAAATAGAAGAACTTTGAAGGATATATGTAGGGATCAGAGTGTTCTAGGACTGAGAAACATATCAAAGCAACACATGATCAATAGGTGTGATGCATATTAGATTGGGAAGGCACAAAGACAACCATTCAACCACAAAGGCTAGATGCAGAACAATTTATTGGACTTATTACACACAAATGTATGGGGGCCAAGCCTAGAACCTTCATTGGTAGGATCAAGGTATTATGTATCATTTATTGATGACCATAGTAGATGGACTATTATGTACATTATCAAGAGTAATAATGAAGTGTTTGATTGCTTCAAAAAATATTTGGCACATGTGGAGAGCCATACAGGTAGATCACTCAAGAAACTCAGATTTGATGGAGGGGGGAGAATACTTCTCCAAGGAATGTAATGAGCTCTTGTAGGATAAAGGTATTAAGAGGGAAGTGACTACCATATACTCTCCTCAACTAAATGGAATTATCATAGAAAGAAGAAACAAGACAATGGTTGGATCGACCAGAACAATGCTTGAAGAGAAAAGGTTGTCACATTATCTATGGGTAGAGGCTATTTCAAATGTTGTATCCTTTTCAACAGACTACCATCCAAATCACTTCAAGTTATGACTCATTATGAAGCATGGCATTGAAGAAAACCTCTAAACGGTTAAGCTAATACCAAAACCTTAACGGTGAGTTTCCGTTTCCCAATAGGTGCTAAAGTTTCTGTTTCCCTTAAGGGGTGCATTAGTTTCTAGGACATTGCAAGATGTTTGTTTGTTTATCTTATGTTCATGTACCATCACAAATCAAAGGTAAGCTAGATGAAAGGGAAACAAAGGTAGTATTTATTGGATATGATTCAAATTATATGGGTTGTAGGTTTTACAATCCTTCAACCATGCGATTCACTACAATTAGGGATGTTGTATTTGAAAAACACATATCTTGGTATGATGAAGATAAACAAAAGGTAACTATACCATATGATCTTGATTATGATTTCCATCAATTAGGAAGAAAGCATGATACACACGTCCAGGGTCCAAGAAGTGATACAGGTGATGACCAAGATGAAAGGGAAAAAGATTACATAATACGGGGTCAAGAGGAAAAGCAAAAATGCGAGAGTGTGGAGAATGCTCCAAACAAATACCTAGAAGGTGAACAAGGGAGAAGAAACAATCAGAAAGGTATGGATATGATTCCATATTTGGTACAAAGAATTCAATATACTTGGGAAAGGAATAAATTTCAAAAGAACCCCCAACCTATGAAGAGGCAAAGGGAAACCCTAATTGGGAAAAGGCTATGCAAAATGAAATAGATGCCTTGAAGTAGATGGATAAAATACTGAATGTATTACCAAGTGAATGTTCAAAGATAAGTGACCCATTTGGGTTATTGGCATATATATAAGCTAGGGAGAAAATCCTCATAGAGAGGGAAAAAAGTGCCTTAACATTCTTACGTGTGTTCACACACATCACTACCAAAATATATCAACAAATCCCCCTTGGGAATGATGTGGTGAACAAGCAACTAGCACTCATCTATAAGGAAGTGTCAAGCAATGTGGAAAGAGATCAATCCACAAAATGAAGTAATCCCAAAGCTTTGTGAAACCTTCAAACCTCTCTTGAGGTAGGGCCTTTGTGAAAATATCTGCAATGCTATCCTGTGTGGTCACATATGTCAAATTGATCTCTCCAATAGAGAACCTCTCCCATACCTAATGATAATGCACCTCAATGTGCTTTTTGGGAACATGGAACATAGGGTTCCACACAACTACCAATATGATCTGACTATCATTGAAGATAGTGGCGGCAGAAGGTTGACCAACACCCAAATCAACCAAAAGGTGTTTGAGCCACACACAATCAATAGCCGCTCTGAAAGCTTCCCTATACTCAGCCTCACAACTAGAAGTGGCCATAGTAGGCTTCTTCTTGCTCAACCAAGATATGTATGAGCTACCAAGCATGAAGCAAAAACCACTAGTGGACACACAAGTGTCATAGCAACCAACCTAGGTAGAGCTAGAAAAAGCATATAAATTTGACAATTTAGTAGGCAGGTATCACTCAAGTAGCAAAAGATGCACTTAACTATTTGCCAATGCTTGAAACCTGGGCAATGCATAAACCTACTCATATGAGAGAAAAAAAACTAAATATCGGGCTGAGTTATGCATACCTAAATAAAGAATCCAATAGCTCATTGATATAGAATAACATCAAACGCATCTCCAGCATCATGAAGATTCAAAAATAAACTTGTTTCCATAGGAGTGGAAATAACTTTGCAATCTTCAAAGCCAAAACCCTACAATAATGTGTCAATATATTTTGTTTGACACAAATTTATTCCATCATTATCTTGCATAAACTGAATGCCCAAATAATGATGTAAATGCCCCAAATCAAACATATCAAATGAGGCATGCAAATTAGCCTTAAACTCAGCAATATGCTTGTCATTAGGACTAGTGAGTAGCATGTCATCAACATAGACAACAATGATCAAAAGCACGTCATTTGCATGCTTAACATATAAGATGCTCTCCATTGGACTATTCTCAAAACCATGTGCATTCAAGTAGAATTGTATCTTTTCATGCTAAGCACGTGGTACTTGTTTCAAACCATATAATGCCTTATTCAACTTGCACACTTTGTTTCCATGCCCTTTCTACAGGAAACCATGGGGCTGAAAAACTTACATTTCTTCATGTAAGTCACCATTTAGAAACGAAATTTTAACATCCAACTAATGTACATTCCAACCATGATGGGCTATGTGCACCTAAGTCATGAAGCCTTAGGGACTTGTGTCAATGATAATGTACCTCAATCACCCCACAAGTGCATATAGTGGTGGACTAATACACGTTTAATTATCAATCTAAGAGAATACACCTATCAAGTGCATGAAGACATGTGCACACATGATGGGAAGTGAAGTGTCAATGCTACAATGCAAGAGACTTGTTTCGGCTACCTCTCCGACTCACTAATCCCCTAAAAATGCACGTCCCGATACCTATTATAACAGTAAGCACAAATCCAAACTTTTCTCTTAGGTTTGAACTCTGAATATGGTCACCATTGGGTTCCTTTCAAAGCTCTCGATGAGATGCATCTAATGATGGTATTTATAGTCAAATCTGACAAATGTACTTCAAGTCATGAGCAAAATATTGAATGGTGGGGAACACCAATACCTGGTCCACAACTCCGCAAGTCTCATACACACACTATAATAGTTCTAAAGCGATGAGAAGGTGTAGATAACAGTTCTACACACACATTTCAAGCATAAAACACACACACACAAAGCTCTTGGAGAAGAAGATAATCAACAAGAAAGGGGCAAATTTTAAAATTCAGCTTCAATTATCACAATGGCAAAAAGTTCTTTACAAGAGTCGTGACTTATATACATGTGCCCTAAAATTGGTCCTTTCACACAAGAGACCAGCACTTTTATTGGAAAACACTAAATTCCTATTATGTTACAAGGATTATGTTACAATAGAGGGGGTTCATGCATCTAGAACACTCCTCTAATGCATTTACATGGCTTCATGAAGTATTTCATAGGAATTTGAGAAGAAAATTTATACCCATAATTTGAAAATTTTTGGGGCTCCCTTTTTTGTGCTCCTTTTCTCTGCAACACTCTCCCCCTCTTTGTCTATGTCGTCCCTTGATAGGCTTTGCTTCTTGTTCGAGGATTGCTTATTGTTTTTTTCAATGCACGCACCCAACGATCGAGGAGAGAGTTGGGACCTTCAGACAATTTGTTACTTTATCGGATCCTAAGTCTAATGCTTTTGTCGTCCCCTTTGTATTCCTTACATTCATACATCTTGGTTGCTGTGAAAATTCGGGTTGCCATGCATGCACCTAGTGGTTAAGAATGTGACCAGCTTAGTCACCCGTTTTTGCTTTTTAGCCTTTGCCTCTTTCTAGCTTTTGGCCTACAAATAAATCTTTGTTCTCACATATCTGGCCCTATTGTATTGTTTAAGTCTATTTATTTCTTCTCACCGCACACACCTAGTGGCTAAGAATATGATTATCTTAGTCACTCTTTTCCGCTTTTCAGCCTCTACCCCTTTCTAACTTTTGCCCTTCATATACATTCTTTGTTTCCACTCTTGGGGGCCTCCTTCTTTCACGTTGTGGCCTGATGCATGCCCCTACAGGGCTTGGGGTAGAGGGTGGGTTTTATTCATTAGACAATTTTTTTTTTTTTATTTTCTTCTTCTTCTTCTCTTACTTGTCTCTCCCTCCACATGTCCCTCCTCCTGAACTTTGTTGTCCCTGATAGGCTTTGGCTGGCAGTGTGAGTATGTTTGGATAGCTGTTTGCTCTCTTTGATTCAGCAGATTAGCTTCACATATAATTAGTTCTTTGCATTGGATTGATTTTACTCCTGTTGGAGACCTCTTAATCTCCAAAGGTTTGATCTATACTGACTTAAGAACACTTCTATGTCAGTTATAAACCAAACTTTACACAAACAATGTTCTTCTTTACCAAAACTTCAAGCAACACTTCTCTGAGTGAAGAAGTGTCTACTTCAGAAAGTCTGCTTCAGAAATCCACTTCATTACCTGCATAAATTTTCAAATTTCTTCAAACAAATGATGCACAAGTATTCGCAATACCTTTGCGCAAACATGTCAATCATTAGTTCTCAAAACTAATCACCAAAAGTTTAATTTGATCATTAAGATCAAAAACATGTCAGAAAATGTCTCTCAGAAGTTGCGCCTTCGACATAGTCAACTTCTTAAGTTGATTTCTCCCAATCTGAAACCCGTTTTGCTAAATGCTTGTAGCCATAGCTTCCTTATCTTCTAACTTAAATTTTAAGTGCTCACTCATCAAAAACTTTAGAGTATACACTCAGATCTGATCAAAATACTAAGACGGAAAAGTGCGCTACTCTCAGACTTCAGTTTTCAAAGTTCACATATGAATGTTCCTATTGATCATTCTCACAGTAGGAGAGAAATCAGATTCTGAAACTCTAGACATAGCTTCATTAGCTTCTCAATTAGATGTGTACAAAAGGATTTCTGATCCACGTGATCAGACAGAGAGCACTCAGAGAAAAACCCGTCGCTACTTTCTGGGAAAAAACTCTCTACACAACTTTCTGAAGTTTGTCATCTACAAATGACTCTCTTACATATTTCTTGTCCTCATTAACTTATATATACATGACTTTTGACTCATCCCACGTCTATGACATTGCTACTAATCATCCTAAAGACTTAGCTATACTAAGCTTACAAGATTCTTCACTTATATGTACATATGTGTACAAGACATCATCTTGAAATCTTCTTCACTTTCATAAGTATCTTCCTTCACTTCATTCTGACCATAAGTCTTCTTCAAGATCTCTATAATCACCAATTTGTGATTGGCTTGTTCCAACAGCTCCCCCTCAATCACTAATTGTGATTATTCCATTCTTCTTCACTCCTGCCATCTCCTTGAATCTCTGTAGCTTAGGTCCATCCAAGCTCTTTGTCATCATATCTGCCACTTGTTCTTTTGTTGGAGTGTACATTACTTCAATCTCTTTATCAAGTACCTTTTCCCTCAAGAAATGATACTGAATCTCTATATGCTTAGTCCTGGCATGAAAAACAGGGTTAGCTGCCAAATACAAAGAACTCATATTGTCTCCAAAAATTATTGGAATACTATGATCAGTCTCAAAACTTTTCATCAAGGTCTTCAACCATATCACTTCTTTTGCAGCTTCTACCATTCCCTTATACTCAGCTTCTGTGGATGATAAAGCAATTGTATGTTGCTTCCTTGAACACCAAGAAACTAGCTTATCTCCAACATAACAGAGATACCCATGAGTAGACCTTCTATAATCTGAGTCACCTGCCCAATCTGCATCACTAAACACTTTGATTCTTGTGTCAGAAGTGAAACCATAATACAAACCTTCACTTAGGGTTCCTTTGATATATCTGAGTACCCTTTGGGCTGCAATCCAATGAGTCTTCTTTGGATAATGCATGAATTGTGACAACACACCTACTGCATATGATAAATCTGGCCTTGTCAAGGTAGCATAGATTAAACTACCTACCAAACTCTGATATTTCTTCATGTCATTGAATTCTTCACCTCCATACCTGCTTAATTTATGATTTACCTCCAATGATGTAGTTGAGGTCTTGCAATTTTCCATGTTAAACTTGACTAGAAGATTCTTCAAATATCTCTCTTGTGAAACATATACTCCATGTTGAGTATACACAATCTGCATTCCTAGAAAATAAGATAAGTTTCCCAAATCACTTATCTTAAACTCCTTCTCTATTTGCCTTTTGAGTTCATTGATTCCTTGAGTATCTGTTCCTGTAACAATAATATCATCAACATAAATGCACATGTAAATGTATCCATTTTCACTTGCCTTCACTAGCAAGCTACTATCTGCCTTTGATGCTTGAAATCCACATTCATTCAAGAACTTGACCAATCTGTAATTCCAAGCTCTTGGGGCTTGCTTCAACCCATATAAAGCTCTCTTGAGCTTACACACATAATCTGATCCAATTGATTCCATGAAGCCTTCTGGTTGCTCCATATATACTTCATCTGCAATGTATCCATTTAAAAATGCATTTTTCACATCCAATTGTGATAATTTCCATCCCTTGCAAGCAGCAATAGCAATCAATGTCCTAATTGTAGACATCTTAGCAACAGGACTAAAGGTTTCACCATAATCTACCCCATAAGTTTGGGCATAACCTTTGACCACAAGTCTAGCCTTATATCTAGACACCTTACCATCTGCAAACCTCTTTGCTTTATATACCCACTTGCATCCAATGACCTTCTGATTCTTTGGTCTTGGTACTAATTCCCAAGTTTCATTTTCAAGTAGAGCATCATACTCTTCCTGCATTGCCTTCTCCCAATTCTGTTTACCTTTGGCTTCTTCATAAGTAGTTGGATCTTCTTCTGTCTTCACAATGTAGGCATAATCTTTTGTTGTTAGGAAAGATGTATCATAACTATACCTTATAGGTTCTTTCCTTTCCCTTGTAGATCTTCTTATTTCTGCACTTCTCGAAGTTTGAGCCTCATTTGATTCTGGATCCAATCTTGGCCCTTCTTCTACATGATCCTGCACTCTACTTCTAGAGTCAACTTCATCAACAATTTCTTCACACACTTTTACTTTTGCCTTTCCTTTCCTTTGTATTTCTTCAACACCTGTAAAATCATTTGGTGATTCTACATACCATGTATTTTGCTCATCGAATGTCACATCTTTAGTAACAAGAAATTGCTTTGTGGATGGATTCCACAATCTGTAACCCATCTGTCTATCATCATATCCAATAAACACATACTTCTCTGCTTTTGGTTCTAGCTTATGTCTTAATTGTGAAGGAACATAAGCATATGCAATACATCCAAATACTTTACAATGATCAAGGGTAGGTTTCTTACCCCACCATGCTTCATAAGGGGTTCCTCCATCCAAAGCTTTGCAAGGCAACCTATTCACAAGGTATGTTGCAGTGTTAATGGCTTCTGCCCATAAGTAATTTGGACAATTCTTTTCCTTCATCATGGCTCTTGCAAACTCTACAAGAGTCCTATTCCTCCTTTCTGCTACTTCATTCTATTGAGGGGAGTACCTGCAAGTTACTTCTCTTTTTATACCTGCATTCCATAAATAATCATCAAACTCTTTAGAGAAATACTCTCCCCCTCCATCTGATCTTAACCTCTTGAGCTTTTGCCCTGTGATCCTTTCTGCATAAGCATGAAAATGTTTGAATGTCTTGAAAACTTCTGATTTATCCTTGATTACATACAAAGTAATCCACCTGGTTGCATCATCAACAAACAACACATAATATCTGGATCCATTTATGCTATAGTCCCTTGAGGGACCCCATACATCTGTATGAACCAATTCAAGCATATTTGAATGCTTGTACCCTGATTTGTTATAAGAACTCTTATGTGCTTTACCTAATTGACAAGCTTCACAATTGTACACCATATGTTGCCCTTCAATATTTGGCAATCCAAGCACCACCTGATTCTTCGACATTTCCTTTATAGCTCTCTCATTGAAATGACCTAGCCTTTTATGCCATAGGTCTAATTCAGATACCTTTTGACTTCCATAGGTAAATAATGCATGTCCCACATTACCTTGGACTTTGAGAGTGAACAATCTTCCTTCCTTTTTACCTGCAATTATGTTTCTATATCCCTGATTTGGGTCTTGTACATAAACACCATCATTTGTGAATCTTACCTCATATCCTTTCTCCACAATTTGCCCTACACTTATCAAATTTTTAGGAATAGTAGGAACATAAAGTACCTTGCTCAGAAGTGTACTTCCACTCTTTGTCTTCACTGATCCAATGCTCTCCACTTTATGTTTGGTATTGTCACCTGTTTGAACTGTATGTCCATTCACCCTTGCTTCCATATCAGTCATCAAAGATAGATTCCCACTCAGATGGTTGCTACACCCTGAGTCAATATAAAACACTCTTTGATCTTCTCCCATTGATTCATGAGTTGCATTCAAGATAAGAGTCATGTCATCCTTCTGATCTGATGCATAATTGTAGTAATTGTTGTTGTAGGACTGAGATTGGAAGTTTCTTCCACCTCCTCTACCATATGATGTCCTACCACCTCTTCCTCTGAAGTTGCCTCTTTGGTTTCTGCCTCCTCTACCTCTTTGATTATAATTCTGATTATTGCTTCCACCATTTTGATTGTTATACCAACAATCATTTGCCAAATGATTTGTTCTGCCACAAATCCAACAAGCTTTAGCATTATCTTTGTTCTTACCTCCTCTTCCTTTACCTCTGAAATTCATCTTTCCCTTTGTGAAGTTAGCTTGATTTGAATTCCCTTCATCATCATTTGATTGCTTTCCCTTGCCATTCTTTTTCTTGTCCTTGGAGTACATAGCTTGACTTGTACTTCTATCATTGTCTCCTTTAAGATCCTGCTCAAAGGTTAGCATGTGACCTAGTAATTGATTAAGATCAGGAGTAAAGTGATCAAGTGACAACTCTATGGACAATATGAAAGGCTTCCACTTCTCATCTCCTCTCAAACCTGTAAGTATTTGTCTTACCAACTTTTCCTCTTCAATGTCTTCATCCACTGCTCCCAAGCTATCTGCAATATCCTTCATTCTTGCCACATAATCAGAAATTGATTGTGAGCTCTTCTTCTTGAAGGTTGTGAACTCAGCCCATAGTGAGGACTTCCTTGACTTAGTTGTATTTTGGAAATGCTCTTCCAAGGCATTCCAAACATCTGTAGCACTTTCCAAACCTCTAATGTGAGGTAGAAGGTAATCATTTACAGCCATGTAGATGATACTCCTTGCTTGAGCATCCTTTCTCATCCAAGTCTTCAACATTGCAAGCTCTTCCCTAGTAGGAATACTAGGATCTGCAAATTCAGGTTTTTCTTCATCTCCTGTAATAAATGCTATAAGGTCTTTGCTCATGAGGTGTGCTTCCATCCTCATGGACCATGCTGGATAGTTCTCCCTATCTAGCTTATCAATCTGCAAGCTTTCTCCCATCCTTGACCTTCTGTATCTGCAATTACTATGGTTTATGAGGAGAAAGTGTACCTTTAATATAGTCTTTGTCCTTCTTGATTCTTTCGAACTCGTGCTCTGAACTTCTGCAAGTTATCTTCAATAATTTATCCTTGTCCTCCTTTGATTTGGAATATCTTCAATATCTGCACCAGTCGGAACTTCAATTGTCTTTTCTTTTCTTGTATTTCACCTTCAGCTCTGATACCACAGTTGGAGACCTCTTAATCTCCAAAGGTTTGATCTATACTGACTTAAGAACACTTCTATGTCAGTTATAAACCAAACTTTACACAAACAATGTTCTTCTTTACCAAAACTTCAAGCAACACTTCTCTGAGTGAAGAAGTGTCTACTTCAGAAAGTCTGCTTCAGAAATCCACTTCATTACCTGCATAAATTTTCAAATTTCTTCAAACAAATGATGCACAAGTATTCGCAATACCTTTGCGCAAACATGTCAATCATTAGTTCTCAAAACTAATCACCAAAAGTTTAATTTGATCATTAAGATCAAAAACATGTCAGAAAATGTCTCTCAGAAGTTGCGCCTTCGACATAGTCAACTTCTTAAGTTGATTTCTCCCAATCTGAAACCCGTTTTGCTAAATGCTTTTAGCCATAGCTTCCTTATCTTCTAACTTAAATTTTAAGTGCTCACTCATAAAAAACTTTACAGTATACACTCAGATCTGATCAAAATACTAAGACGGAAAAGTGCGCTACTCTCAGACTTCAGTTTTCAAAGTTCACATATGAATGTTCCTATTGATCATTCTCACAGTAGGAGAGAAATCAGATTCTGAAACTCTAGACATAGCTTCATTAGCTTCTCAATTAGATGTGTACAAAAGGATTTCTGATCCACGTGATCAGACAGAGAGCACTCAGAGAAAAACCCGTCGCTACTTTCTGGGAAAAAACTCTCTACACAACTTTCTGAAGTTTGTCATCTACAAATGACTCTCTTACATATTTCTTGTCCTCATTAACTTATATATACATGACTTTTGACTCATCCCGCGTCTATGACATTGCTACTAATCATCCTAAAGACTTAGCTATACTAAGCTTACAAGATTCTTCACTTATATGTACATATGTGTACAAGACATCATCTTGAAATCTTCTTCACTTTCATAAGTATCTTCCTTCACTTCATTCTGACCATAAGTCTTCTTCAAGATCTCTATAATCACCAATTTGTGATTGGCTTGTTCCAACAACTCCATCATTTGGTGCCTGTCTATGATCTGAAAAGAAACTTAATTCATAGGCCACCAATCGAGCATTTAAATTGGAAGTCATTTTGACAAAAAATTCCAAGTCCACTTCAAAAAATCCTATGAAAAATGCTTCTTCGAAAGTTTGCATATACTGACTCGGTAAGAACATCAAGCACGAGTATATAGCCATGATAGTAAGTTGGCTAGGCATCTATGTCTTGGTTAATGTGGATGAAGTTCAAAAACGTATATTGAACATGTTTGAAGACTTTCAAAATTGTGAATAGCATGCTCAATACTTTGTTCGTCATTTTTATTGCTAAGTCCGAGACTGTAGCATATCTCAAGAGCCAAAAATCTATTGTACATACCATATATTCTTTAGTGGGTAAGTAGTTATGTGGTAGACTTGGTAACAATGGATAGTTCAACTACTGATTATTGAATGTGCCTTGGTGCTGTTCTTCCCAAAATTGCATCCAAGAACTTCTTCGCGGTATTGGGCAAAAAGATGGATTTACTTGTAATAAATATGGTGATGATTCCCAATTTACCCATAGAGTCGGATTCTTTTCCAAAAACTTTTGTCTCTAGATCGGGTTTGTTTTGTCAAATTCTTCCTGTGTATAAGAGAATGTATCTGTTTTGAACTGTAAGTCTTGATCTGGTTCTTTTTGTGTAGTCCTCTTGATATATTGGCTGGTTTCTTCTTTCAATATGGTACACTGAAGGGCTTCAAAATTTGCTCTAAATTCTTGCTTTTGATTTTGCTTCTTTCATTACTTTCACGACTTGATCTTCAAATTGTCTTGTAAGTTAGGACACCAGTAGTGCCCGTTCATGTTGGATTATTTTTGCAATAGACTGTGTATGTCTGTCAGCACTCTTCTCTGCTTCTCCATTGTGTATTGGTGAATTATGTATGGGGGGAGAAAGAGGATGTACCTCGGTCTCCACAGTAGCTACTTGAGAGCTTTGAACTACTGGTGTCCCCATATTTTTTTGCTTTGCAACTTTTTTTATAGATTTTTTATGAGTTCATCTTTATCTTTTATTTGTTCTTTCACCGTTGTAAGATCCATATCACTTTGCTTCTTGCTTTCTCCTAAGACTACCATTTGGTTTTCATCCTCATTGCATTGTTTGATCTATCGTGCTTCAGCTGCCTTCCATTTCTTTCTTAATTCATTTGTGTCATACATATATTTCCTTTCCCACTCTTCTCGTAGCTCTTGCTCTTGCTTTAGCTGATCCGCTGTTGGCATACAAGTCAGATGAAGAGCATACTAGCGCAACGGAGGAGTCATGCACAATACGGCAACAAGGCCCAATCATTTTTTCCATGGACCATTTACAACTCAAGTGATTTTAATCACTACACAAACATTGTAAATTCCGTTTTTGGTAGAATAGACTCCATTTTGTGCAAGTCGAGGAGTCCTCAAGCTTGAGGAGTATTAGAACTAGCTACATATCAATTTTCATAATTTTTAGACTCTGTTTGAGCCCTCAAATAGGCTCTAGAACCTAATTTTTAAGTAGGCCGGACACTAGGTCTGGACAAGACCAAAGCTAGTTAGAAAACTATAAAAAGAGCTAGAGAGCTCATTTTTGAGGTTGGATTGTTTGTGAATTGAGCTTATGTAAGAGACTTTTTGACTAATGCAAAGAACTCCATTGTTCCTCTCCTTGTTCTTGCCTTGTGTGCGCGTGTGTGTGTATGTGTGTGCATGCTTGTGTGCTTCTCACTCACACACTTGTGCCTTCACTTGCTCATAGTCTTCATACTAGTCCTCACGTCTCCACGGATTGACAATTATGAGGTGAATCTTCTCACGTTGGTACTCACCATTGTGCTAGAGTGACACCAAATTTGGCACCGTTGCCGGGGAGAGGTTCGAGGACGAGCGTGTGATGGTAAGACGTCGAGTTGAGACATTGGAGTTATAGGTAATATCCTTCCTTCTCTTTATTTTTCTTCATTTTTTCCTTACTTTCGCATCACCATCATCACGATCATCATCCCCACCGTCTCCCACCTCCATCTCCATCTCCACAAAAAATTTCAATTTTTTGGTCATATTACACTCCCCACCCCATTTCCCTCATTTCATTGTGAGAGAGCGAGAGAGAGCTTGCATGCTATTTGTTTTTGGTGTGTTTTTGAGCTTTTGTTGTAGGAACTAGCTGTACCACCTTCTCCAGCAGTGTGCGCAGGTACGACAGACTCTGCACAGGTCCCGGGACGACGACCTCTGTCTGTCGCGATAGACAGAAAAACTTAATATTTTGTGAATGCGTGTTTGGCACGGTAACCTACACCATTAGAGCACTCCAAATCACTAGAAGTTTCTCAAAAATTTGCGTTTTTTCAGTCTATCGCGACAGACACCGTCTATCGCGACAGACAGAGACCCACGATAGACCCCGTCTATAGCGACAGACACCTGTCTATCGCGACAGACCAAAATTCCACGACAGATCCAGTCTATCGCGACAGACCAAATCAGGACAGACGACAGACACCGTCTATCGCGACAGACACCGTCTATCGCGACAGACCACTCTATCGCGACAGACACCGTCTATCGCGACAGACACCGTCTATCGCGATAGACCACTCTATCGCGACAGACACCGTCTATCGCGACAGACACCGTCTATCGCGATAGACAGACATTTTCGGCAAAAATTAAGGGGTAAATTTTTTGGAAATTTAGGCTAAATTTTGGGCATATTTGCACTCTCAAATACTCACACACTTGCAAAGGCCTTAGAAAAATGCATTAAAACTCCTGAAAGGTTCTGTTTGTCTGTTTAACCCCCTAAACCTTGAATGGTTATAACTTTTTCATACGAAATCCATTTTTTGAGCTCTAGGGCTTGGCGGAAAGCTCGTGGCATATCCTACACGCCCTCAACTGTTTTTATAAGAATAATGCGTTGATTTTCAGATAGGATATTTGGAAGTTGACACACTGAGGGGTAGGAACACCAAGGGAGCTCTAGAGGAAATTTTTAGCAATACAAAAGGGGGAACAAGGGTCATTAAAAAAGTGTCTGAAATAAATTGTCTGTCAATTGAACGATCAACTTGAAGCTAAACTTGGGATTCTTACAGGATCATCGAGAGCTCTTGGAGAAAGCAAAGTAAGTGCCAAGGAGAACAAGCTCGGGAACGTGCTTCCTGGGTAGACCAGCATCGCCAGGAGGAGCGACTTGAGGTTGGAACATCACTTAACCCCCTCAGTCTATTCTTAGCATAGGCTAAGTGCGAGTAGTTGTTCTGATTGACTAGGGGTACGATAGGAACACTCAAGTTTGAAGAGCCCTTAATTTCTCAAGTGCAAGGGTAGGCAAAATTGTAGTCAAGGGATAACTTAAAGGAAAAGAACTTAAACTAAGCGGACGCAGAACATCAAGTACGACCCACGAAAGTGCTCCTGATGACGCTTAACTAAAAACAAGAAAACACATCCAAAGGAACTTAAAAGGAACAAGTGACTGGTACCAAAGAATCAGCAACGTACAAAGGGCATATGAACCTTAGGTCAGGAAGACACCTAGGGAGAGACAGACAAAGTCTTAGATCTTCAGAGGCTAGTGTCAATCATACTGCGAGGTCTTGGGCCCAACAGTTGAGCCATCATTCGTATTACCCTAGTTCTGAGACTAGCGAGTCTGAGATGTCCCACGGTATGGAGAGACCTACAGGAAGTTCTGGGGTGCCATATTTACATAGGGTGGAAGGCCCTTACAAGATGCAACTCGAGTACCTTAGGACCAACCGATTAGGTGCTAGCATCTATGAGGACGGCCTAGGAAGAGCGGTGGTCCAGATTAAAAACCCTGACCAATCCATTGGACTAGAGCGCCCAGCTGTCAAGTTTGAAAATGGAGCATACTTGGACAAGGAAGGGACAATATATGTAGTCACCAGTCATCCCGATAGGACAGATGAATTTGGGAATGTGGTCCCGGAAACGGACTTAGGTGACCTAGAGCAAGGAAACATGGGCGAAGAACCTAGAACCCCCCGAGGCAAATCTGTTCTCACGAGGATTATCACACTAGAGTGGATTCCCCAAGATAATAAGAGCATAGATCTCCTCTTGAACCGAGAGACGGATGAAGCCTTTTGGAGATATAGACCTAGTCAACCGAGTGAGGTAGGAACAATCATGATATATGAGTTCAAAGATCCTGATATTCCAGGAAGAGTGACCTACTTAGATCACTCTTCAGAGAGGATCTTTGGGGTTACAGAAAATGATAGGCATGCTTACACTTGGAAAGGAGAATTTATCTTCCCCCAACTCAAGATCGAATGTGTCCTTTGGTCGCCAAGGAGCTGGAACATCTCAAGCTCAGGGGACTCAAAGAGAAAGGAGTCGAGAGAGACCTGAGGTAAGCTTTGCCAACTCTTGGGGAAGAGAAAGAACGAGAATGGACACGAATAGAGGGGAACCTGAGGGACATAGAGCCCTAGGGAACCGAAGAAATGCCGATGATTTCCCTTTGCCAAGACCAAGAGAGCACACGAGGACCTTGAGACCGACCCAGCTAGTTAAGTCCATGAAAAACTACTTCGATGGCACTGGAGACCCCTACGATCATGTAGCCGAGTTTAAGCAAGTCTTGAGAGCTGAACAAGTTGAAGACTTGTTCACGCAGTACAATGCCTTTGGTTTAACCCTTAGGAACACCGCCCTGACATGGTTTCAGCCACTAAACAAGAGGCAGTTTAGAAGCATAGATCAACTTTTAGAGGCATTCATTATCGAATTCTCTAAAAGTGGCATAAGGCATAATACTTCCTCATTGATATACAGCTTCAAGCAGACCCCGCAAGAGACTGTGAGACTTGCAGGAAGAAGATTTAGGCAATATCTTGGGCGATGTCCTGGTCTTGAGTTACCCACAGCCGCTAAGCAAGTGGCTTTATTCTTGGATGGATTGCTAAGTACCAAATTGAGATCATATGTGTACTTGAAGGACCCACGGACTATAGAAGAATGTGTACGCATGTGCATCGATATTGAGGATAACCTAGGGGAGGAGTTAGAGCTATCCAAAATCTACAAAGATTTAGATAGTACCTCTAGCCTCTCTTCCTCACAGTCCACATCAATTGAGGAACTTGCGGAAAAGTAGCTCAAAAACTAGGCGTCTCTAGTAAACAAATTCCTAGATTTTCCCCATTAAAGAGGTGCTATACTTGCGGTGGTGACCATATGGCAAACGCATGTCCCATCACGGCTCAACCCCAAGTGAACCCTAGCAGCCAATATTGCACCATAGAGCGAAGGTACACAAATCACTCAACACAGGACTGCCCATACAATAAGCAAGCGGTTAGGCAAACCTACCCTCAGCCATACCCTCAACAAGGCAGACACCAGAGTCAATATTCACCACAATAGTATATTAGGCCTCAGCAAAATTACCAACCGCAATATCAGGCCCAACTGAGACCCTAGCCAGTGCTAGCACAACAACCACCTGCTCCTACTAATGTGATTCCGATCAAGTATGCTGCTGCAGAAGAAGACCTGAATAGAGCGATAGTCCCAGTAACACCATTAATCTCAAAAAGTGATCCCAATGACCATAGCTTTGATTCTACACATGTTGATAGTCCCTAGGCTTACTACATGCAGTCTCCTAAACATGGTGAGTCTTACTATAGTGAGGAACCGAGTGAACCTATTTGGGAGCCTGAATATGCTAATGTCATGTACACAAACCCCAACTCTAGACCTCAACCTAGGCAGATACGACCCCCTTTTCCTAGAGGACCTTGCTTCAGATGCCAGGGTGATCACCTCATACGTGATTGCCCCATGCCTGCACCTACACAACCCCAATCAGTGACGATCCAAGGCTTTTGCCAAGAGTGCGGAAAGGAACATCTCTTACGAGATTGTCCCAAGAATCCCATCAATATGCCAAAAATCACTCCAATTAATGTTATTGGGTTAGTGGTCAATTCCCCAGGAAGTGTCACTTCCACTGCACCAGTGCAGGTAATCACTAGAGCTCAAGCATTGCAGCAAAACCAAGGGGTAAGCCAGGAAAAGAGCCCAGACGCTAGCAATACTGAGAGCCAAAATAAGAAGAGAACAAGAGCTTGGAGAGATAGCCGTGAACGTATGAAAAGGCAATGGGCAAAGAAGATGAGTGAACTTGAGGAAAGTCTACGAGAAACCAAGGCCAAAATCATAGAGATCACATCTCAACCGCACTCTCACACATTCCCACCGCTACCATCCCCATCACCCTCCATCCCTCCACCCTCTAATACACCCCACGTAACCCACCCACCACTCCGAGCAGGATCAGTATTAGCTGATCCCACTCCTGAAGACATAGTCATGATGCTTAAAGCATATCAGGCCAGAATCCAAGAAGGGCCAAGTGTAACGGATCATGACAAGTGCTACCCTAGAGCTGACCTAGAGATAGAAAGAACCAAGCTTTGCGCGAAAATGGTCGCATTGGCTCAGACTATGTTTGAAGCCAGTCGCCTTTTCAATTACTCGGGCTCAGCCAAGACGCAATTACACTTGGATGGATTTCTAGAGAAGTTAGAGGGCATAATTGCAAGATCTGCCAAGGAAGAAAAAAATCAAGAAAGAGATAAAGCAAGCAAAAACATGACCCATCCCCCACTGAAAGCTTATGTGCCCAATTCCACTGAACCAGACAACCCCCCCTCCCTAGAAAGAATAGAGAATCTAATTGCACAATCACAAAAGGAACCCGCCCCTCAACACCATGACAAGGCTAGTGAAAGAGCAGGTCTTCCTACCCAGAAAGCCTATGTGCCTGAAGCTTATGTGCCTAACTCCACTGAACCAGACACCTCTTCTTCTATGAATCAATACACACCAAAATTCTTGCGAGAGATTCAAGAAGAGAAATGGGCTAAAGAGAGTGAAGTTCCTCCTCCCATTGAACTTGTGGATGACACACACGATCAATTCCCACAAGACCTTCCTTCCATTTATGGAGAGCAGGAGAGTGCCCAATCTCAAGAAAGATTAGACTTCGAGTCTAATTCTTTACAAGAAATACCCCATTTCACAGGCCCATGGGAAGCAAAGTCCACCTGTATGAGAGCACCTAGAGTCATGGTAAGAAACGAAGATTCAGTCATACCTAGGAACACAGAGGTAGTGAAGAACACCAAAGTGCAGTGCAATCTCACTTTGGAAGAGCTGCTTAAGGTTAGACCAGAAGTGTGGAAACATGTAGCCAATCAAGTGCCCGAGATAGCAAAACCTCGTTCCCAGGTAGGATACCAGAGAACAGTGCTAGAAATACCCTTAGAAAAGATAGGAGACATGAGTGAGGGCAAAGAGGGAAACACATATCTCCCCATCACTCATCAGGGATACACAACCAAGGCCATCTTGGACTCAGGTGCAGGGTTTGCAATTGTTACCACTTCCTTATGGAAACGATGGGGCAAGCCAGCTCTCAGGCCAACGAGAATGAAATTGCAGATGGCTGACGGGCACATAGAAAGACCCTTAGGACTACTCGAGGGGATAACTCTCACTACTTGTGGTGTAGAGTTTGAGCACACATTTGCTATCTGTGACTTTAGCAAAAATCAAGCCTATGAGATGATTTTGGGAAGACCATTTATGGGGCAGTTGCAAGTGGTACAGGATTGGGGAACCAATTCCTTGTATTTGCAGCACTTAGGTGTTACAACCAAAGTCAATCTCAAGGATTACTCTCATAGAGATGTCCCTCCTATCCAATGGAACCCCATCCATAGAGCCAAAGATGATACGGAATCGGTGCATTCCCTAGGATCAGGATCCTCATGGATGCATGAAGACACTCACTTATGGATGTGTAAGGTAGCAGTAGAAGAAGAGAAGAGAGAAAAAGCCAGGGAGATAGGTGCAAAAGAAACCCATAGATCAATCCAAGACCCAGCCTATGCACCTGTAGTTTTTCTAGACGAAGAATTCGAACCTCACGGCTGGGCAAAAATTCTAGCAACCATGGATGTAGCCATCAATGAAGAACAATGGACACCTCACTGTGATGAGGATGGCTATGACATTTCAGTCTTCTCCATAGAGCCGATCATGGGAGAGGCAGTTTTAGAAGAGTTTGAACCTAGCCCTGATGCATTTGAGGATGCGAGCGACTCCGATCTAGAGTCAATCATTATGGACCCACCTTTTGCATCAGATGAGGAATACTTCTATGAAGTAGAATTTCAACCCCAGAAGCACGGAGAGCTTACAAAGGATGTAAGGCTAGCCACACATGTAACCTCTAAGGAAGAAGGAAAGGAAAGAAAGAAGAGAGAAGTCACACCAGAAGAGGAAGAATCTTTGTTTGAAGTCCCGGGAAATTTTAAGAAGTATGAGATAGATGACAGGAGAGTCATGATTAGAATGCCTAAACGAGAGGCACAATCGAGAGAGGCCTATGATAACAAAGAAACCACCAAGAAAATAGTGATAGCCATAGAAGAAGGAGAAGAGAGGTGCACTTACATAGGACATGACCTCACTGTGGAAGAAGAGCATGAGCTGATAGCCTTGCTAAGAGAATACAAAGATGTATTTGCTTGGAGTTACAAGGATTTGAAAGGAGTGGACCCGGACATATGCTCACATACGATTCCCATGACTACAGAGGCCAGACCCTGTTGGAAGCAGCCAGAGGCACAGACGACGCGGAAGCATGTAACGACGGAGCAGTGAGCCAGTGGAATCTTTTTTCAAAGAATCATGTTCTAAAAATACTTTTCAAAAACCTATTTTAAAACCTACTGTAACATATGTAACATAGAAAACCCCATTTTGTAATCCATAGCTCCATTTTGTGCAAGCCGAGGAGTCCTCGAGCTTGAGGAGCTTAGGTAGAACAAGCGTATCAATTTTTGTTATTTTTAGACACCGTTTACCCTTCCAAATAGCATCTAGGACCTAATTTTTAACTATGCCGGTCACTAGATGTGAAACTGGTCAAAACTAGTCTAGAAACTATAAAAAGAGCTAGAGAGCTCATTTTTGAGGTTAGCTTGTTTGAGGTTAGAGTTCTTTTGAGCTTGTAATAGTGTTCTTGAGTAATAGAGCTAATTTCCCACCTTCCATTGTGTCTTGCTTATCTCTTCATTGTGTGTGTGTATGTGTGTGTGCATCTTGGTGCTTCTCACCTTCATTCTCACATCATCTCACATTCACGATCTTCATATCACTCCTATCTCTTCCGCGGATTGACAATTAAGGAGGTGAAGCTTCTTAACGTGGTTCTCACCATTGTGCTAGAGCAACACCAAATTTGGCGCCGTTGCCGGGGATCGAGTTTAGGACGAATGTGTGATGGTAAGAGTATAGCAAGAAGTGGTGTTGGAAGGTAAAAATTTCAGTTTTTGTTGTTGTTTTTACTTAGTTTTTAGTGTTTTTCACCTCCCCCACACTCCATCTTCATCACCGCATCATCATCTTCATCTCCAAAAAAATCAGAAAATTCACCATATCCACCCATTCTCCTCATTTCCCCTCATTCGTGCATGCGAGAGAGTGAGAGAGAGCTTTTGTGCTTGTGTGTGCTTTTGCTTTCTTGAGTTTTCTTGCAGGTACAGTACTCCAGCGCATCAGGAAGGCTGCAAAAAGGTAAGAAAATCACCTTCTGTCAGAAATTTCCGAGTGTGTCAGACCATCGCGATGGTCTGCAAACTTCGGAATTTTTGGTAAGCGACCACACAGGCGTGTAGGCGACCCTTGCGCATCTACGAATCCACAGACGCATTTCAGAAATTCTCAGTTTGGTGGACCATCGCGACGGTCTCAGACCATCGCGATTGTGTCACACCATCCCGATTGGCTCACGCCATCGCGACGGCTCGGCCGGACCATCGCGACGGTCTCACGCCATCGCGACAATTCATTTGGACCATCGCGACGGTTCGCGGACCATCACGATTGCTCGGTTGACCCCACACCATCGCGATTGGCTCACGCCATCGCGCCGACGGTGCCACGTGGCAAGCTAGACCATCACGACGGTTCATTTTTTGGACCATCGCGACGACACCCTCACACCATCCCGACACTTCAAAAATTCGGACCATCGCGATTGGCTCACGCCATCGCGCCCAGACCATCGCGATTGGCTCAAGCCATCGCATCTGTGACCGTCGCGACGGTTCACTTTGGACCATCGCGATTGTGCACGTTGACCGTTGACTGACGCCATCGCGATTGTTCGCCTGATCGAGCCATCGCGATTGTCCACTTTCACGCCATCGCGACGGTTCACCCTCACACCATTGCGACGGTCCCAGACCATCGCGATTGCCTCACACCATCGCGATTGTGCACCCCCATCGCAAATTTTAGGGTTTCATTTTTTGGCCAATTTTGGGGCTATTTTTGGGAAATTTTTGGGTGATTAGACTCATAGGAGACCCCTTAGCTCATATTTGGAGAAAAACCTGTTTGTCAGTTTTTACCCCCCCAGGGCCTGAATGGTCGTAACTTTTTCATCCGAAGTCCGTTTTTTAGACAAGCTATTTTGAGGTTGACCTAGTTTGGGACTAGAAAGCCAGGGGGCAAACATTGAAAAGTTGGGCAAAGGGAAGGGACTTAAAAGGTGTATATACTCAAGTGCTTGATCATCCAACTGTGAATTGGTCTAATATCAAATTTTTCCAGGTCTAGCAAGGGCAATCAAAGGCAACCAAGGCAAGGCAGTGAAGGGCATAAAGCTTGGGAAGCGCGGCTTCTTGGGCATCAGAGCAACCAGAAAAGCTGACTCGAGGTTGGAAGATTACTCAACCCCCTCAGTCAATTTTTAGCTTAGGATAAACGGTAGTATTGTGGATTTAAGACGATAGGAACGCCTCAAGTTCAAGAGAATTAAATTTATCAAGATCAAGACTAAAGTAAAGGTGTGTGACACGAAAACCTAAAGGAAAGAACATAAGTCTGACGGAACGAGAACTCAAAGTACCACGGAAAGTCGAATTCCTGATGCATACATTAAGACAAGAATCTAAAGAAATCAAAAAAGAATCAAGAAAGTAATAACAAAGAATCATTGACGATCTGAGCGTGTACTGAGTGTGCAAGGAACAAAATTAATGAACCTTAGATCGAGCAAACATATAGGTAAGTCAGGCTGACGAAGCCTTATATCATCAGAGGCAAGTGTAAGAACTAGTGCACGATCGTGGGCTCAACAATTGAACACTAGTTATCCCTACAAGAGCTCAGATACTAGTGAATCAGAAATGGCATTTAGCACAGACAGACCAGAAGTAGGGTCGAATGTAGCCTATTTAGAAAAACCAGAAGGACCCTATAGGACTCAACTAGAGTTTCTCTGAACCAACCAATTAGGTGCTCGCATCTATGAGGATGGTTTGCGAAGGCACGTGGTGCAAATGCACAACCCCGATCAACCCATTGGATTGGAACATCCAGTGGTGAAATTCGAGAGAGACGCATACATAGACAAGGAAGGAACAATGTACATATTAAGTACGCAGCCAAACAATACGAACGAGTTTGGCGTGATTCAACCAGAGACGGAAGCAAAATCTCAAGGAAAAGAACCATTAGAAGAGCCTAGAACACCTAGAGGGAAATCTGTATTGAGACGAGTACTAATCCCAGAATGGATCCCTCAGGATAACAGAAGCATAGAGTTGTTTGTAAATAAAGAAACTGATGAAGCCTTTTGGAGATACAAGACAGAACTACTTAGTGAGGTAGGAATCATCACGATATACGAGTTCAAGGACCCGGATACACCTGGAAAGGTTGTATACCTAGATGAGACTTCAGAAAGAGTCTTTGTGGTGCCTGACCACGCTAAAAACACATACACATGGAGAGGTGAATTGGTATTTCCTTCATCTAGAACGAACATGAACACCAGTCAACAAGGGGCAGGAACATCATCAGCCCATGGAAATCAAAGAGAGAGAAATAAGGAGAGACCCGAAGTAAGCTTCACTCATCCCATAGGGAGAGATAGAACAACCACGGACACTAATAGAGTAGATAGGCAAAGAGATCATGGAATACCAGGTGGTAGAGATGATTTTCCTCTACCTAGACCACGTGAACACGCAAGAATACTGAGACCCACTCAATTAGTGAAATCCATGAAAAATTACTTTGATGGGATAGGAGATCCCTATGACCACGTCGCAGAATTCAAGCAAGTACTAAGAGCCGAACAAGTCGAAGACATGTTCACGCAATATAATGCATTTGGACTAACGTTAAAGAATACAGCTTTAACTTGGTTCCAACCTTTGCAACAAAGGCAATTTAGAGACATCCATCACTTTTTAGAGTCATTCATCACTGAATTCTCTAAAAGTGGGATTAGACATGACACGTCTTCGCTGATTCATAGCTTTAAACAGACCCCTCAGGAAACAGTTAGACTGGCAGGACGTAGGTTTAGACAATATGTTGAACGATGTCCAATGCAAGAGCTACCCTCACAAGCCAAGCAAGTGTCATTGTTTCTAGATGGCTTGTTGAGCTCTAAACTACGCTCCTATGTGTACCTAAAAGAACCCAGAACGCTAGAGCAATGTGTGAGAATATGTATAGACATTGAGGACAACTTAGGAGACGAGTTGGAACTCTCAAAGGTCTATAAGGACTCAGACTGTTCATCTCTAGCTTCCATAAAATTGTCTAGCTCAATAGAAGACCTAGCAAAAAAAGTGGCCCAGAAATTAGGAGTTTCTAGCAAACCTAGGGTACTAATGAACAAGCGTTGTTACACCTGTGGTGGTGACCATATGGCAAATGTGTGTCCCAATGCAACACAACGTCAAGCCAACCCTAGTGGCCAATACTGTACAATTGAGAGAAGATACACGAATCATACGGCTCAAGACTGCCCATACAACAAACAAACCGTGAGACAGAACTACCCGCAAGCATACCAGCAGCCAGGTAGGTATCAAGGCCAATACAATGCTCAACCTTAGTACTATAGGCCTCCTCAGAACTACCCATACCAGGCTCAACAGAGACCTCAACCTGTCTTGGCTCAGCAGCCACCCCCACCAGCAAATGTCATCTCAGTCAAATACGCTGCTGCAGAAGAGAATCTAAGTAGGGCCTTAGTGCCTTCTTCACCTTTGATCACAGAGAGTGACCCACAGTCAAATAGTTTTGACTCTACGCATGTAGATAGTCCACCCGTATATTACACAGAGTCACCAGAACACGTGGAGACATATCATTATGATAGTCCACCAGTGGAACCTAGTTGGGAGCCAGACTATGCTAATGTGATGTACACAAACCCAAATCCACGGCCCCAATTGAGACAACAAAGACCACAGGGCCCTAGAGGACCATGCTTTAGGTGCCAAGGAGATCACTTCATAAAGGATTGTCCACATCCTCCAATAGCAGGGCAATCACAATACTATAACATCCAAGGCTTTTGTGCTGATTGTGGCAAAGAGCATATAATCAAAGATTGTCCTAAGAACCCTGTTAACGCTTTGAATGTGACACCGATCAACGTGATAGGTATTGTAAACAACGCAGATGGATCCAACCCTACATACGTGCCTATCCAAGCTATCACAAGAGCCCAGGCGCTCTTACAGAACCAACAGCTTAATCAAGAGAAAGTAGCCGGAACTAGTGAAGTTGCAGAATCTAGCAGTAAAAGGACAAAATCTTGGAAAGATTCTAGAGAAAGAATAAAGAGAAAGTGGAGTAAAAAGATAACTGAGTTGGAAGGAAGTTTGAAGGAATCTAGAGCCAAAATCCTAGAATTGACTTCACAGGACTTGAATCAAGAGAATCCAGCTCAAAAATCAGGATCAGTTTTAGCGGAACCCATACCAGAAAACCTAGACATGATGTTTCGTGCATATCAGGCTAGATTAAAAGAGGGACCTCAGGTAGTTGAAATGAGCAAAAACTACCCTCGAGCTGATCTAGAAATTGAGAGAACTAACCTTTGCATGAAGATGGTAGAACTAGCAGAAGCTTTGTTCGAAGCCTCTAGATATCTTAATTGGAATAACATGGCAAAACCGGAACTACACTTTCAAGGACTAATGGAGAGGCTAGAATATTTGATTGAAAGCAAAGAGAAAAAGGATCAGCCTAGGAACCCTATTGTCCCAGAGACACAGGAAAGGAATGCGCCATCCCTGTCTCAAGTACCCAACACAGAAAGTCAAGACAATTTGTCTTCCATACATAAATATTCACATGAATTTTTGAGAGAAATCCAAGAAGAGAAGTGGAGAAAGGAACAAGGAACCCATCCTCCTATTCAAGAAATAGACGACTTGCAAGAACAATTTCCCCAAGATATTCCCTCTATTTACGATGAGGTAGAGGAGGAACAACTTAGTGAACACACAGCTTTTGAATCTAATTCTTTACAAGAATTACCTCAGTTCCCAGGACCTTGGGAAGCAAAGTCTATTAGTATGAGAGCACCCACGATAATAGTGAGGAATGAAGAATCAGTAATCCCTAGAAACACGGAAGTGATCAAGAATACCAAAGTACAGTGTAGTCTCACTCTAGAGGAGTTGTTAAAGGTTAAACCAAAATTGTGGAAGCATGTAGCAAATCAATTCCCCGAGCTTGCTACTACTCCCTCACAAATAGGATCACAAAATAAGGTACCAGAGATACCCGTAGAAAAGATCGGAGATGTAAGCGAAGGAGAGGAAGGTAACACGTATCTTCTAATAACCCATCAGGGCTACACCACGAAAGCCATCTTAGATTCAGGAGCCGGAGTAGCTGTGTACTTGAGCCAAGAAGACTCAAGGACTTGTGCCAATGAGACTATACCTCAATTGCCACACAAGTGCATATAGTGGGATCTTTAACACACATTTAAATGTCAATCCTAAGGAACGACTTACCAAGTGTATGAAGACTTGTGCACACATGATGGATAATGAAGTGGTTTAGCTAGCATGCACGAGAAAAGACTACTACCTCTCACACTTATTGAAATACTGAAAGTGTTGCCGCAAGCCTCCTTTCAGAAGTTTTGGTATTTTGAGGTTTTCTCCCAGCCCAGAACTCCGAATATAGGCAATAGAGTACTCGTTTCGAAGCTCTCGACGAGACGCATCCAATGGTGGTGGTTTCACTCAATTCTGACCACTTTGCCTCAAGTTATGGCAAAAACAGTGAATTACGGGAGTCACAAACACCCGCGCCACAGCTTCTCCTAGCTTACGCACGCACTACAGCAGCTCAAAACAAAGGGGAAGGGGTAGACAACAGTCCTACACATGCATTTCAAGCATCACACACACATACAAGAGCGAAATGAAGATCAAAATCAGCAAGAAAGAGGCAAACTCGAAAATTTTGAAGAGCTCCTTGTTCACAATGGCAAGAGTTTTTCACAAAGAGTCACAAAGTGACTTATATACATGAGCCCTAAGTTTGGTCCTTTCACACAAGTGACCGACACTTTTTATTCACTAAGAGACTAATTTCCTACTATTGTACATGGGTAATCTCTATTCTTCCGTGGGGATGCATCTAGAGGACTCCTCTAGTGCATTTACAATGGAAATATATTACAAGAATGAATATAATACAAAAGTTTGATGTCCAAATTGGAAAAATTTTCGGACCCGTCTTTTTCTCTGCTTTGTGCGCTCTTTAGCTCTGCAACACTCTCCCCCTCTTTGTCTCTGTCGTCCCTTGACAGGCTTTAGCTTTTCGTCGGCTGTTTGCTTCGTTTCACCACGCGCACCCCTTGGTCAGTATTGCCTGTATTTAAACAGACATGTAGATTTGATGGCCTGTTCTTGATTCAAGCTCTACTACACTAGAGCCTGCTGCGTTCGTCTTGCCTGTTGATTTGGGTTGCCACGCACGCCACCAGTGACTAGGAATGTGATGTTCTTAGTCACCCTCTTAAACTTTTCAGCCTCTCCCCTTTCTAGCTTTTGGTCCTCTGATTTGTCCTGGTTGCACACATCTGACCCTGTTGTATTGCTTTAAACCTGTTTGCTTTCTTTCGCCGCGTAGGACCTGGCTGATTCGCGTTGTTGCCTGATGCGTGCCCCTGCGGGGCTTTGTCCAGAGATGGGTGTTGCGCCCCTGCGGGGCTTCCTGCAGAGACATATTCTTTTTCTTTTTATCTTTAATGAGTCGTTCTGGGCTTTGATTTTCTTCTTCTTTTCTTTTTGCTTGATTGTCCCACTACACGTCCCTCCTCCTGAACTCTGTCGTCCTCGACAGGCTTTCTGTGGCGACGTGAGTATGTTTGAATGGCGGTTTTCTCTCGTTGGTTCAGCAGATTTGCTTGACATAACATGAATTCCTTCCATTGCTTTGACTTTACTCCGTCTTCTGGCGCCTGTCTATGATCAGCAAAGAAACTTGTTTCGTAGGCCACCAGTCTTGCATTCAAGTTGGAAGTCATTTTAACAAAAATTTCTGAATCAATCTCAAAGAAGCCTGTAAAGAATGCTTCTTCGAAAGTTTGCATATATGTCGATGGCAAAAACATGAGACGAGAGTAATAGGCCATGAGGGTGAGGCGGCTCGGAATGGTCGATAAATCAAAAATAAGAGCCTCAGACCCTTGCGTAATGCCGATGAAATTCAAGAATGTATATTTAGCATGCTGGAACACCTTCAACACTGTAATGAGCATGCTGAATATTTTGTTGGTCATCTTGACGGCTAAGTCCGGAACTGTAGCATATCTTGCAATCCAAAATTCCATTTGTTTTTACCATATATTCTTCTGTAGGTAGGTAATTATGTGGCGGACTAGGTAGTAACGGATAGTTAAGCCACTGATTATTGATATTGCCTTGACGCTGTCCTTCCCAAAATTGCGTCCAAGAGCGTCTGCGGGGTACAGGACAAAAAGATGGATTTACTTGAAGTGCATATGGTGATGCTTCCCACTGTACCCGCAATGTCGGATTCTTCTCCAAAATTTTTCGCCTCCATATTGGATCCGCCTTCTCAAATTCCTCTTGAGTATAATTGAAAGTGTCATGCTGGAATTGAAGGTTGTGGTCCGGATCTTTGTTCGTTGCAGACTTTATATACATCCTCGTCTGTTCTTTAAGTAGACCGTATGGTACATTGAATGGCTTCAAAATTTGATCTAATTGTTTGTTTTCTATCTGAGCTTCTTTCATTATCTGGATAATTTGATCTTCAAAATCAGCGGTGAGCTGGGACACCAGTAGTGCCCTTTCTGGTCTGCTCAGTTCTCTTCCTCCACAGTAGCCGTGGTCTCTGGTGGAACTACTGGTTTCCCCTGTTGTGCTCGCTGCTCTAATTGCTCCTGAAGCTGTTTGATTAAATCATCTTTTTGTTTGTTTTCCTCTTCGGCCTTAGCAATGGTTGCCTGGTGTTTCATTAGTTCCTGAGCCACAATATTCATGTGCTCTGTGTCTTCCTTACACTGTCGCAGGTAGTTATTCTCTGCTTTTTTCCATTTCGTTCTGAGTGCAGCTGTGTCCTCCATATATCTCTTTTCCCATTCTGCAATTGTCTCTTGCTCCTTCTTGAGCTGATCTGCATACATGGTCACTTTCTCTTCTAATCCCTTGATGTCTGTTTCCTGTTGTGCTTGTACTTCGACTGGTTGGTCATTTAAAAGAGCAGCCATAAGCTCTTTGTTTCATTGTCGTAAAGCCTCTACCTCATCCATGTACACTTTAATCTGGGATTCGAGAATTTTGCTTCTGGATGTCATGCGTGCCCTTTCAGCTTCATTTGCTCGTAGTTTCTTGGTGATATCTTGTAGTTGTGCTTTTAATTGATCGTTTTCTGTCTCTAGCATATTATATTTGCTTCTAATTGCCTTCAGTTCAGTTTCTTTTTGTACTACCTGTTCTTTTACTGTCTCTAGCTCAGTAGAGAGATCCTTACCCCATTTTTGAAGTTCGATTTTGTCTCGCATGGCTTGGTCATAATCTTCATCCGCATCAGCCATAAGTTGTTGTGTGTCTAGTGTAGTTCTGATCATGTCCTGCACCACGGGCTTGAGCTGAGCTATATCCACATTTAGCCATGTTCTTGGTACGTCTGGGGTTTCTCCTGTTTGTACATCTTTGCCTTTGTCGCTATGGATCGTTTCATTATGTGGTTGCCTGATTTGGAGATGTACTTGCGGTTCCGCTTCATCTTCCACCACATCAAGAACCTTCGTGGCACTCCCTTGAAATGTGACATCCATGGGGGACGGTTCTGCCACAACCCTTATAGGTGTAAGGGGTTCTTCGTCTTCTTTTTGTGTTTCCTGACATTCCTGCTTTGGTGTCTTCAGGCGTAATTTTCTGGGAGGTGTGGCCTCCTTGATTTGAATGTTGGAAGTTTCATTAAGCTTCAAAGTGAGGTGACCTTCCATGTTTGCTTCCTTGCTCCTTGTACCTTGATCTTCTGGCATCACGTGATCTTCCTGTTTGAGGTCTTCTTGCTCTTCGTTATAGTCTACCTCATTTAATTCCTCCCATTGGCCGTCATCTTTGGATTCGCTTTGAATATCCACATCCAATAATGATGTATTGGGTTCCTCTTGGCCGTCGGATCCAGAACTAGAGTTATCTAGCCCAATTTCCCGATATCTATGTACTTTGGTGAGTTTGCCTTTTGGTTCCCTAGCTTGTTCGGACTGCTGATAGTGATGACCCTGAACCGGTAAATTGACTTGTCCTGCTGTATATCGATGGGTCTCGTCCAGAGCATCTGTCAAGTCTTGAGCTGTTATTTCCTTCCTTCCTTCAATAGTACTTTTGGGCAGTACATGGATCCTCTTAGTAGTTGGTGTGTCTTCATCATTTAGCTTTACTTCTCGTAATCTTTTAGTGCCTCTCATTCTAGGTTGAGAGCTCGTTTCTGCCGCTTCCACAGTATTTGATCCTTTCTTTTTCTTAGGGACTATCGCCATTTTGGCATACTGGGCAATGACAGTCAATGATGGCATCTCTTGTAATTGTTCCCTTATTCCTAAGGCATGGTAAATCAGGATGGTTAGTGCCACACTGCCATTTAGGAACTTCTTATTCTTCCATTGCTTCTTCGCTTCGAACAATCTTTCTTGCACATAAGGAGTCAAGTTGATTTGATTTCCAATTTGTTTGATGGCATGGGACAGTAGTTGCACAATAATCTTTTGTGGAGCTGTGTATCGATGCATGTTAGGGAAGCAAAAGTGTTGATGGATCAATCTGACCTCATCTTCTATGTCCACCCGGTTGATATCGACGAAGGTTCGGGTTTTTGCACCTTTGCTTTCTTCTTTCACTAAGGTGATCCCATCCTTTTCCCATCCAAAAGCTTCCTTGATTAATTCATGAGTGAATTGAATGACCACCCATTCTCCATTCTTATCCATCACATTGGCTTCTGGTGCCAATGGATCATGTAGTGCTGGTCGTAGGGTGTTCATGACTTGTGTACAGCGTTGGAAATCCGGTTTATAGATAGGTAGTTCAAAATACTTATGAATTCCTGCTTTCTTCATGATGTCGATTGTGGATGGCAGTTCATGTAAAACTTTGAAGTCCTGGGACATGATCGGAAAGTGATGCTCTGTGTCCATGATCTTTATGTTGGCCAAGAAGAGATATTCCTCAACTGGCTGCTCATCTCTGAACCAATGCCCTTTTGCTTTCGTAAGACATTGGGGAGGAAATTCTTGGACCTCTTCTTGGATTGTAGCTTCAGAGTCTTCAGAAGCCATCTGCACTTACAAGGAAAAGTGCATTAGCTCGAAAGGCCTTTATGAGACCATGCAGTGTATTGTTGTGATTATGGTCGCTCGTCACTCCGTTCCCCATTATTGCATGAGTGAGATCTCTTACCGCCTCTTTTTATATTTTTTCCTGAAAGAAGACAATCATTAGTATAGCCGAAGCACAGTTTATGTACATAGTATGTCCATTCCTATCAGGTTAAAGCTAAGATCTAGTCTCACTTGGAGATCGTGCACCACTAGTTTGATAATGTACATCCTGTGCCGAATGCTTGGCCCTGTATTGCAGCCCTATCATGCTTACTTGAGGTGCATCAGATACTACATGAGTGCAATCGGATGCTTTATCTCCTCGATCATCCGCTCCTCGTGGTAGCTTTGGTTTCCAGATCCATTTTGAGAACACTGAGAGAGGTCGCTTGGTTTTCTCGATTCGTACAGCGCCTTGTGTTCTATTTGCTTCCTCCATTGTTCGAGTGAAATTGGCATTGGTCTCCCAGTTTCTCGGTTGACTCCGGCGTGGTGTTGCCTTTTTCCTTGTCTGATGTCGTACCTCTTCTTTTGTCTTTAACTCCTGTTTAGCTGCTTGTGTGAGTTTTTTGAGAATCCATATCTGGAGTCGCGATCTTTGAGCCTCGAGCAAGGTCTTAGGGATCCATACTTGCACTGATGCTTTTCGTCTGTAGTTCTTTGCAGCTGGTTTGGTGATGCCTGTGTCCTTCCTCAGAGTGGGTGCGGACCTTTTTCGACTCTGTATTTGATCCTTGCGTACCCACTTATATTTGGGTGGGTCTTGATTCGAGTATCTGCTTGTTGGTTTCCAATAGTGCGATCTTTGGATGTTTCGAGCCTGCGTAGGAGAGCACGTCTCCTCATTGGTTGGCTTTTCCACAATTGCATTGGATAACTTCGACTCTATTGTGGATGTCGCTAGGATTGAAGTTTCAGCTTCTATGCATTTGCTTTCTGAGTGGTGAGCATAGTTGATACTTTCTTCTGTCGTTTTTTGATCCTCCTCTGATCTTGGCTTTAATATTGTTTGATTACATGGTTTCTCTTCAAGTAAGCTGAAAATCTCCTTATGCCCTATCGTAGCTGAAATATAACCTTGAGCTAGATGGATACACGCCTCTGTCTCAATGATCCAGTCATGTCCTAGAATGAAGTCTTCTATCAGATCTTCATCCTCACACACTAGGACTCTTTGTTCCATGGAGGAATTTCCTAGGTGGAGGGATACATTCGTGGTTCCAATACATTCTATGGTGTGACCTCCAATTCCTATTAATTGGGCTTTTGTGGGATTCAATTCTAATTGCAGCTCGTCTGCTATTCTCTTTCGCATGCAGCTAAGGCCTGCTCCTGAGTCTATCAATGCATCTATCAATTTGTACTCTGTCTTGCCAATCCCTAAGTTTAGGTAAGGTTGCATTTTACACATACCCGTTGTATCATGATTTTTGACCTGATAGTTTGCCATAGGGATGGGCTCTTCTCCTTGGAGATAGCGTTCATCTCTTTGCCTGATCCACTCTTTCCGTTTCCTAATGCGTTCTAGTGCTTCCTGTCGAGCTTCCTCTCTAATTCGCTCTTCTTCCTTTTTCCTATTTTGAGCACCTACCAGTCGTGCTAGCATTTGATCAGTCAAGGGCTCCATGAATCGTCTTACTCTGCATCCACTGATGTAATTGGGAAGAATGTCTCCGTCTAGTGTAGCGAGATTAACTGCACCACTAGTAGAGATTCGATTTATGATCAAGGGTCCATATCCGCGTTTTTGTAGCTTCCTTGCATGTTGTTTTAGGGTGTATACTAGGACTAAGTCGCCTTCTTTAAGTCCCTTGTCTTTTATATGTGCATCATAATATGCCTTCTGTCTCCGTTTAGCAGCATAAATGCCTGCTACAGCTTGCAATCTAGTCTCGTGTAACTTTTCAATTTGATCTAGTTGTTGGGACAATTCATGACCGTTCCACTCATATTGCTGGGCCACTTTCAATGTAGGCACTAAGAAGTCAATTGGCAAAATTGCATTTTGCCCATACACTAAATTGAAAGGTGTGGTTCCAATGGCCGTTTTATATGCAACTCGTAATGCCCAAATTGCATGATGCAACTGTTTGTCCCAATCCGATCTTCCATTATTGACAAGCTTAGTCAGCACCGTGCATAGCACTTTGTTAGAGCTCTCAGCCTGTCCATTGGCTTGGGGATGGTATGGTGCTGATTTTTTATGAATCACTAAGAACTCGTTCATTAATGACTCAATCACCTCATTGAGGAAGTGCGTTCCTCGATCGCTAACAATCTCAATTGGTAGTCCAAAGCGTGTGAAAATATGCTCAAAGAGAAATTTTGCTGTAGTTTGAGCATCATTCTTTCTAGTGGTTTTTGCTTCTACCCACTTGGTTAAGTAGTCGGTGGCTACTATGATGTACTCCGCATGTGATCCTTTTGCCGGTGGATTGATAGGTCCTATGAAATCAATACCCCACTTGGTAAATGCTCTTGCACAAACCATGGGTCTTAAAGGCATGTCGTCTCTTCGAATGGGATATTTCGCTCTCTGGCATGTTTCGCAGCTTCTCACATATGTCTCCGCATCCATTTGTAGAGTTGACCACCACAAGCCTGCAAAGAGAATCATCTTGACAGTTCTGTCTGCTGAAAAATGTCCTCCAGCAGCTCCTGCGTGTGCCATCTCTAATATGGGAAGATATTCTCCTTCATGCACACACAATCTGAGTTGATTGTCTTTTCCTCTTCTAAAAAATTGTTTTCCCATTATCACATAATCCTTGCTCATTTCTTCTAGGGATCGCTTTCTTGCTAAACTAGCTCCTATTTCGTGCTCTTTCGTTTTGAGGAATTGTACTAATGTTTTACTCCAATTAGGCGCTATGGTCGAAAAAGGTAAGGACATGTGATCCTCCGGGATAGTCTCTTTGCATTCTGCACAATTACTTACATAATCGTGAACGGCTTTTGGCATGTCAGGCCAATATACACTTAACCTTTTTAATTCTCGAATTGTTCCATGCATCCCTTGATGGGTTCTCCACTTGTTTACGTGTGCTAGCTGAATTAGTTGCTTCTGTTCGTCCTCCTCGACACATCTTAATAAGACACCGTTGGGTTCCTTATAATACATGCTTCCAGCAACAATGTGTAAATTTCTTGTTTGGAGAATCTCTTTTTTGCTATCCTTATTTATTGAGTGTTGAGGGCCATGGGTGAGTATAGGAATTAGTCGTTCCGCCCACTTTGGACATACTTCAAGATTAAACAAATACGTATCTGGTAAATCATCCGGTACTCCGCTAGGTGGTTCTCCATGCGTTAGCCTTGAAAGGTGATCTGCTCTTACATGTGTGTTTCCTTTTTTGACTATTACCTCAAAGTCGAACTCCATTAATAGTAAGAACCATCGTACCAACCTTCCCGTGTTGCAAGGCTTATTGACTAAATACAACAAAGCCTGATGGTCTATGAAGAACTTGAATTTGTTGGCTAAGAGGTAGTGTCTAAACTTCTTCACTGCATAAACCATTCCTAAGCCTTCTCTTTCAGTAGTCGTATAATTTCTTTCTGCTTGGTTTAATTGCCTACTCGCATAAGCGATTGGATGGTCAAGCTTCCCTTCGTCAGCCGGTTGAGCTAGGATACATCCAATGGCATAGTTCGAAGCATCAACATGAATATGAAAAGGCTTGCTCCAGTTGGGTGATTTCAGAATTGGGGCTGTACTCAGCCGCTTCTTAAGCTCGTTGAAGGCCTTCTCACACTCGTCTGTCCAAGTGAACTGAGTCAATAGACCATATAAAGGCTTAGCTATTATGGCATACATGTGAATAAACCTACGGTAATATCCACAGTGTCCCATAAAGGCTTGTACTTCCTTTGCATTCTTGGGTCTTGGTAGCTCTAAGATAACTTTAATCTTTTCTTCGTCCGTGGATATTCCATTCCTTGAAACGATGTGTCCTAGGATTTTTCCTTGTCGCACCATGAAGACACATTTCTCAGGGTTCAGGCAAACTCTGTACTGTCTACATTTATTGAATATTTTTCTCAGTTCCGGTATATGGTCTGGTCGTTGATTTGAGTATGTACAAAGGTCATCTACGTATACTTCCATACTTTTTCTCAGAAATTCTTTGAATACATGACACATCAGTCGTTGGAAGGTGGCTGGCGCATTAGTGAGCCCAAAAGGCATTACTCTAAATGCATGGACTCCCCATTCAGTCGCGAATGCGGTTTTATGCTGGTCCTCAGTTGCAATAGCTACTTGGTTGTAACCAGAGAATCCATCCAAGAAGCTATAGACCTCCTTGTCGGCAACTCTTTCCAAAAGATGGTCTGTGATGGGTAATGGGAAACTATCACGTATAGTTGCTGCATTTACCTTTTTCAAGTTGATACACACCCTTAGTTTTCCGTTTTTCTTAGGCACTACTACTAGTGGCGATACCCATTCTGTGTGTTCAATCTCATAAATGAATCCTGCCGCTAGTAGTTTGTCAATTTCTTCCTTTATTTTTGCTGCGTAAACTTCATTATACGTATAAGGGCGTTGTTTAGAAGGTTTTGCATCTGCTGTCATAGGGATTCGATGAGCGCATATGCTGGGTTCTACACCCTTGAGGTCTTTGTACGTCCAAGCAAACACGTCTCGATATTCTCGGATGAGTCGTATGAGATCCTCTTCTTCCTCTTCCGATACATCTTTCACAATATACGTGCACCTCTCTTCTCCGTCTTCTATCGTTACAATAATTTTCTTGGTTTGTTCCTTGTTGTCATAGGCTTCTCCATCCCGTGCCTCTCGTCTAGGCATTTGAGTGGCTATTTTTCTTTCTTCCACTTCGTATCTTTTAAAATGTTCTGGAACTTCGAAACGGTCTGGTTCCGGTTCCACTTTACTCGTGTCCTCTCTATGCTCATGTATTATTGGGATGGTTTCGATTGCTAAGACTTTTGTTGGTCTTTCTTTTGATTCTTTCTGCATAGTTTTTAAATATTGTTCCTCAGAATCAAACTCTGGTTCCATTTCTATGCTTTCGTACTCTTCTTTCCACTCTTTCTCTACAATTTCCCCTTCTTCTACTTCTTGGAGGACAACCATGTAGAGGTTCACGTCATATCCTTCCTCATCTATACAATCGTTCATCGTCAATACTTCCTCATTCACACACACATCTAATGTGGCTAGAATTTCCATCCAACCATGTGGTTCGAAGAGTTCACCTGAAAAAATTTGAGGCATGTAATCGGGGTCTTCTATCGATCGATAGTTAGGGTGTCCTATTGGCCACATTTGTTTTTTACACACCTCCTTCTTTGCTTCTTTGCACATCCACAACTGGGCATCCTCGTGCATCCAAGATTGATCACTTGATCCAACACTGTGAATGGATAGGTCATCTTCTTCTTTGTGGACTGGATTCCATTGTAATGGAGGGACATCCGATAAGCGAATGTGTGCAAATTTATCTTGGTGGTGTTTCCTTGATGTTGTAGATATAATGAATCTCTGCCCCAATCCTGTACTACCCGCATTTGTCTCATGAAGGGTCGTCCTAATATCATCTCGTAGTTGTTTGCTTTCTCGAATTTACATATGGCTAGTGTGTGTTCAAATTCCACTCCACATGTTGTTAACTTAATTCCTTCCAATATTCCTAGGGGTCTCTCCACATGACCGTCTGCTAATTGGAGTTTCATGCGAGTGGGTCGTAAGGCTGGTTTTCCCCACTTTTTCCAAATCTCCTTTGTTGCAATTCCTACCCCTGCTCCTGTGTCTAAGATAGCTTTGGTCATGTACCCATTGTAGATGACAGGTAAACAGGTATTCCCTTCATCCCCTTCACTGAACTCTCCTACTTTATCGACTGGAACTTGTATTGTGGACTTATTTTCCATTTCCTTTTCTTTTGATCCTCCATTCTTTGGTCGTGTTTTTAATTGGTCTGCCATTTGCTTCCATAACTGGGGTTTAAGTCGAAGCAATTCTTCCACCGTCAATTGGCATTGCACTTTGGTTTTCTTTAGTTCCGTTAGGTTATGCGAACTCTCTTTTCCCTTTCCTTTTCCTTTTCCATGCACCGTGGGTGCTCGTATTATTACTGACTCTCTTTCGTACTCTCCCATATAATTAGGCAATGTTGAAATGCTTATGGTCTCCTCTCTACCTCTATCGAGTCTTGAGACCTCCTCGTAGACTTCCTCGAGGTTAGGATGGGGTTGACAGTCTTCCACATCTATTTCATCAAATGGTGGTGGATCGACACCATTCTTCTTCCATTGCTCTTCTCTGATTCTATCCCACAAGTCCTTGGGCCAATCTGCTTCTAAGTCTGGTATGGCTGATACAGGGTCATCTTGTGCTGTCTCTTGTTCACCTTGGGAATCTTCTTTTCTAAGTTCTTTATCCTTTGGTTTGATGCATTCTTCATAAGGTTCCTGTGCAATCCTTGTCTCTGGTAGGGTTGGGATAGTCTTTTCTAGGGTTGCTTGTGCTACTTCTATGAGTTTTCTGCATATGGTCAATCTTTCTTTTTCCAATTCCCCTTGAGGATAGATTTTTTCATGTTGCTCTATGTTCGGTCCCATTTTGATTCTAGCTTGGTACGCTTTTAACCACATATCCAAGTCGTCCGGTTTTGGGTCCGCTAAGATCGATCCTGGCTTCTCCCTATTTGAGCTAGGTTCAGTTAGCTCAGGGGTCTCCTTAGACTTCCCTTGTTCTTTGTGTTTATTCGTTTTTTCGGTTTGATTTTTACTGTTTGTACTCTTGTTCTTTGCCCATTTGTCCTTGAGTTTCTCTCGTCTTTCCTTCCATTTCTGAGCTTTCGTGTTGCGGGAATTTTCACATGGGTCCTCAGAATCTTCCACTATCTGAGTTGAAGGGCTTCTTTTCTTGTTGTTTTTTTGTTCCTCTTCCGAGTGCTGTTCTTTTTGTTGTTTCGTTTGGGCTCTGGTAATGGCCTTTAGTGGCACCGTGTATTCCTTATCACTTCCGGGTCCTTCAATGACCTCTATCACATTAATAGGTGCAGTGTCTTGGGATTTGGTTGGGTTTTTAGGGCAATCTCTAAAAAGATGTTCCTTTCCGCAATCACTGCAGTACCCTTCCCAAACCCTGGATGGTGGTGGATTATACGGTCGAGGGCATTCCCTAATGAAGTGATCCCCTCCGCATCTATAGCATGGTCCTCTCTGCACCAAGGGTCTCACTGGAGGTCTCATGGGTTGCTGTGCTTTAGGAGCTGTATACATTAAGGTGGTGGTTTCTGCTCCATATGTCTGATCATAGCCCTCATAACCATAATAAGCCGTTTCATATGTTGGTTCATATTCCATCATGTTGGCTTCATATTGATAGTACTCCCCTTGTGGAGGTTCATACCCTGGGTTGGTTGATTCCACATTGGTCATTCTAGATGCTGGTACTATGGCTCTCTCTAAGTTTTCTTCTGGTTGAGCATACTTCACTGGTACGACTTGTTGAGGTTGTGATAGCTGAGGTCCGAGTACTGGCTGTGGTGGTGGGTATGGTGCTTGCTCATAATGCCTTGGTGCCCCTGCTTGTGTTGGATAAGGATTGTATCTAGGCATCTCCCTACTCGGCTCTCTCGGTTGATATCCATATGGTCGATATTGAGGTGGTTGGATAGGCCGTACTTGCCTATTGAAGGGACAGTTTTGAGTGGTGTGATTGGTGTATTTTTGCTCAATGTGGCAGTATGATGAAGTCCCTTGTTGTTGCTGTCTGTAGTATGGATACGTAGGTTGTGCACCAGTTCCTCCTCTGACGCATAAGTGTGTGGGATGATCTCCTCCACATAAATTACATCTTCGTAGCACAGGCAATCTTTGTGCTTGGTTTTGGTAAGCTCTCTGTCCCTGGACTCCTAGTTTCTTTGCTAATAATTCTGCTAATTCTTCCATGTTACTGGAGTTGGACGTGATAGTACTCTTTAGATCTTCTGTTTTAGTGTGGTCGGATGTACCTTTGAGATCCTCTGCCAGATTGTCTTCCAAATCAATGCACTCTTGAAGACACTCACTCAGTGTTTGTAATCTCTTCACATACACTAGTGTTCTTAGGGTTCCATTAGTAAGTCCATCTAGAAATAGTGAAATCATCTTTTGTTGAGTGGGTCTCTCAGCGGCTGGGCATCTATCCACGTACTGATTGAATCTTCGAGCCGCCGTCTTCACAGTTTCATTAGGGTTTTGTTTAAAGCTATGGATTAAAGATGCAAAATTGTGTTTAATCCCTCTCTTTGTGAATTCCCCAATGAATTCTTGAAAGAATTGTTCCATGTTTCCAAATTGATTCGGATCTAAGGGTTGGAACCAAGTTAGAGCAGTTCCTGTGAGGGTGAGTCCAAACGCCTCATACTGTACGAAGAAGTCGTCCACTTGTTCCGCTCTTAGGACTTGTTTGAATTCTGCAATGTGATCATAGGGTTCTCCTGATCCATCATAAGGGTTTCGTACACACTTTGCCACTTGAATAGGCCTCAACCTTCTAATCGGTTCAGGTGGTCTGGGCATCACAGGAAGAATAGGGACAGCTGGTCGTATTGGTGGCATTCCAGGCTGCCCCCCTACATGTGGTCGTGGTCTTACCGGTGGTCTGTACTGATTTCCTATCCCTGGTTGGGTCTGATAATGTGCTTGTATTCCTGGCGTGGCAAATTGTACGTGAGCATGATTAGGTACGCTCCTATGGCTGGTCTGTCTTGATGCAGTATTTTCTGTTTCTTCTTGATTTCCAAATGGATTTTGTGAGATTTGTTTGCCTGCTCTCTCTGAGGAAACACAGGTGTACCCATATATCTTAATCGAGACCTGTCTAAGACACTCACAGGCCAAAACCTCCTTTGATCTTTATCCAGGTATGTGAGTCTAGTCTCGTCATCCGGGTCTTTCAGCTCATAGAATGTCATGGGGTTTTCTTCTCTCCTTGGAATAGGTGAATCGGTTTGCAACAATAAGTTTGATCCGTGAATCATATAGACTTCTAACAAATAGTCGTCTTGAGGTATCAAGTCACCTCTCAAGACACGTGACACTCGGGATCTGCCTCTAGGGGTGGTCACAAACTCTTCTGGTTGTGTCCTTCCTAGGTTTTCAGGGTCTAAGAGTTCCCCTCTTTCATTGATCCTTTCCGGGAATTCGATTACAATGTAGATTTGGCCAACTTTGTCAACATATGCACCTCCTTCGTATTTGACAGCTGGTCGGGGTACAATTGTGGCATTCTGGGAAGTTACCATCCTGGCCACAAACCTATTTAAGCCATCCAGGTAGATTGGAATCTCCTGGGCATTGGTGGACACATACTGCAAGGAAGTACGGTAGTCCCCCTCCACAGTAGTCATGAAGCTTCTCGTTGGTGTGGGACCTTGCATGTCTTCCGAAGCCATGGGTACTTCTTCCTCAGACTCACTAGAGGTCTCAGCGTAGGTAGAGTGATGGCTAGCTTGGGCTGCACTTCCCACTGAAGATATGACACTCCTTCGACTACTTAGAACTCTTCCTGACCTCAAGTTCATTCACTCTCCTAAGCCTCTCTTTATGCTTCTTAGATTCCCCTTGGGTAGCTCTCCCAATGACTCAATTTGTCTGCCAAAAGAAGGGGTTAATCTGGGCGATACCACTTCCTGATGATACTGCTCTCGGCGATACTGCACTGACCGCGATACGATACCAGAGGTCTATGCGATACGATACCAGACACCCAGACGATACGATATCAATCTGGTGTCACGATACTATCCCGGAAAACAAACGATACGACACCTCAGCTATGCACGATACGATACCTGAAAATCTCGGCGATATGATACTAATGATAGTGTCGCGATACTGTCCTGATGAACAGACGATACGATACCACAGTGGTGTCGCGATATCAGAATTCTCAAGACACGATACGATCTCACAAGGGACACAATACGATCTCAAAAAGATCGACGATACGATACCAGAGACCACAGGCGATACGATCTCACCGCGATAAGCGCGATCGCGATACCAACCTTGGCGACACGATACCACTACGGTGTCGCGATACCAAGATAAGTAACCAACGATACGATACTTGGGGAGGGTACAATCGCGATACCAAAGTAGTGTCGCGATACCAATGTATCAAGCGATACGATACCACCCGGTAAAGTGAGGTCGCGATACTAAAAACTTAGGCGATACGACACCACAATGGTGTCGCGATACCAAGTTTTAGTACCAGACGATACGATACCAGGGACCGGATATGATCGCGATACCAACTCAGTGTCGCGATACTGAAATAGTGTCGCGATACCAAGGCTGGTATCTAACGATACGACACCTCTGGCGAGTGTCGCGATACAAGGGAATTTTGGTATCGCGATACCAAAACTCAACCGATCGCGATACTCAAGCCAAAAGGTCTCCAAACTTGAAAATTTTTGTAACCCCTTGCACCTCTCACCCTTCTCCTCACTCCTAGGCCTCTGTCTCTCACAAAAAATGCAAACATTCAAAAATTTTCCCCCTCGCGATACTGCGCATACCTTTTAATCATTTGTTTGTGCATGTTCGATGAGTTTTAGCTATTAAATCTTAATGGGGACTCACCTTGGGTCTATCTAGTTTGCTTCTTGAACTTCTGCACAAGCTTTGAGGCTCTATTTTGCACGATACCAACCCGACGATACCAGTCGCTGCTCGCCACGATACTGAAACACAGAGAAGTGTCGTTTGAAGTAAAATTTTTTTTGGTTTTTATAGTTTTTGGACTGAACTTGAAATTTTGCTAAATTTCGGTGAATTTTTTGGGGATTTTGGTCTACTCCTACTCCTCTTCTCCTCACTTCTCCTCTCCTTCTAACCTAACCCTAAGTCCTTCTTCTCCTCCCTCCTCCTAAACCTAAACCTAAAACTTATCACACACACCTTGAAGATGAGAAGTGACAAGTGCTGAACTGATGGACTACTTGCCAAAGGATGAACTTGCGTCTACAAGTAGGATTCGATCACACTCAGTCTATAACCATCACGAAGGCACCTCGGTTGAGTGACTCCCCGGCAACGGCGCCAAAAACGTGTGTACTTGAGCCAAGAAGACTCAAGGACTTGTGCCAATGAGACTATACCTCAATTGCCACACAAGTGCATATAGTGGGATCTTTAACACACATTTAAATGTCAATCCTAAGGAACGACTTACCAAGTGTATGAAGACTTGTGCACACGTGATGGATAATGAAGTGGTTTAGCTAGCATGCACGAGAAAAGACTACTACCTCTCACACTTACTGAAATACTGAAAGTGTTGCCGCAAGCCTCCTTTCAGCAGTTTTGGTATTTTGAGGTTTTCTCCCAGCCCAGAAATCCGAATATAAGCAATAGGGTACTCGTTTCGAAGCTCTCGACGAGACGCATCCAATGGTGGTGGTTTCACTCAATTCTGACCACTCTGCCTCAAGTTATGGCAAAAACAGTGAATTATGGGAGTCACAAATGCCCGCGCCACAGCTTCTCCTAGCTTACGCACGCACTACAGCAGCTCAAAACAAAGGGGAAGGGGTAGACAACAGTCCTACACATGCATTTCAAGCATCACACACACATACAAGAGCGAAATGAAGATCAAAATCAGCAAGAAAGAGGCAAACTCGAAAATTCTGAAGAGCTCCTTGTTCACAATGGCAAGAGTTTTTCACAAAGAGTCACAAAGTGACTTATATACATGAGCCCTAAGTTTGGTCCTTTCACACAAGTGACCGACACTTTTTATTCACTAAGAGACTAATTTCCCACTATTGTACATGGGTAATCTCTATTCTTCCGTGGGGATGCATCTAGAGGACTCCTCTAGTGCATTTACAATGGAAATATATTACAAGAATGAATATAATACAAAAGTTTGATGTCCAAATTGGAAAAATTTTGGGGCCCGTTTTTTTCTCTGCTTTGTGCGCTCTTTAGCTCTGCAACACTCTCCCCCTCTTCGTCTCTGTCGTCCCTTGACAGGCTTTAGCTTTTCGTCGGCTGTTTGCTTCGTTTCACCACGCGCACCCCTTGGTCAGTATTGCCTGTATTTAAACAGACATGTAGATTTGATGGCCTGTTCTTGATTCAAGCTCTACTACACTAGAGCCTGCTGCGTTCGTCTTGCCTGTTGATTTGGGTTGCCACGCACGCCACCAGTGACTAGGAATGTGATGTTCTTAGTCACCCTCTTAAACTTTTCAGCCTCTCCCCTTTCTAGCTTTTGGTCCTCTGATTTGTCCTGGTTGCACACATCTGACCCTGTTGTATTGCTTTAAGCCTGTTTGCTTTCTTTCGCCGCGTAGGACCTGGCTGATTCGCGTTGTTGCCTGATGCGTGCCCCTGCGGGGCTTTGTCCAGAGATGGGTGTTGCGCCCCTGCGGGGCTTCCTGCAGAGACATATTCTTTTTCTTTTTATCTTTAATGAGTCGTTCTGGGATTTGATTTTCTTCTTCTTTTCTTTTTGCTTGATTGTCCCACTACAGTAGCCATAGCTACCACCGCCTTATGGAAACGTTGGGGTAAGCTAGCATTGAGACCCACCAGGATGAAGCTACAAATGGCTGACGGACACATAGAAAAACCATTAGGCTTACTAGAAGGCATATCTCTCACCACTTGTGGCGTAGAATTTGAGCATACCTTTGCCATTTGTGACTTTGCAAAAAACCATGCTTATGAGATGATATTGGGACGACCATTCATGCGTCAGTTGCAAATTGTACAAGATTGGGGAACTAATTCTTTGTACATGCAACATTTAGGAGTGACTACCAAAGTCAACCTTAAAGACTATTCACATCGAGATGTACCCCCAATACAATGGAATACCATCCATAAGACACCAGTAGAAACAGAATCCGTGCACTCATTAGAATCAGATCCTTCTTGGTTGCATGAGGATACTCATTTATGGATGTGTAAAGTAGCCAAACAAGAGGATGAAAGGTTAGAAGCCAGGACCTTAGGTGCAGAACAACATCCACGAACCCTTCAAGATCCAGCCTACGCACCTATAGTATTCCCAGACGAAGAGTTTGAACCCCATGGTTGGGCAGAAATCCTAGCAACCATGGATGTAGCCATCAATGAAGAACAATGGACACCCCACTATGACGAGGATGGCTATGACATATCAGTTTTCACGATAGAGCCAATCATGTGCGATGCAATTTTAGAAGAGTGTGAACCTAACACTGATGCATTTGAGGGTGCAAGCGATTTTGATTTAGAATCAATTATCATGGACCCACCCTTTGCATCAGAGGAAGAATATTTCTACGAAGTAGAGACTCACCCTCAGAGACACGAGGAAATTACGAATGAGGTAAGGTTAGCCACTCAAGTGACTACTAAAAGTGAAGGCAAGAAAAGAAAGAAGAGAGAAACCATGTCAGAAAAAGAAGAATCTTTGTTTGAGGTACCCGAGAACTTCAAGAAATATGAAATCGAAGATAGAAGAATCATGGTACGAATGCCTAATAGAAAGGCGAATGACGGACAAGTATATGATAACCGAGAGAAAACTAAGAAAATAATAGTTGCTATCGAAGGAGAAGAAGAAAAATGTACATACATAGGGCATGATTTGACAACTGAAGAAGAAGAAGAGCTCGTTGCCCTATTGCGCGAATATAGAGATGTTTTTGCTTGGAGTTACAAAGATTTGAAAGGAGTAGATCCAGATATATGTTCTCATAGAATCCCTATGACTCCAGATGCAAAACCGACAAAACAGAAACCGTACACGTATAATGATAACTACGCTGCGAAGATTAAAGAGGAGATAGATCGCTTGATAGAAGCAGGATTCATTTATGAAATTGAGCATACCGAATGGGTATCCCCCATTGTGGTTGTGCCCAAGAAGAATGGAAAATTGCGTGTGTGTATTAACCTTAAAAAAGTTAATGCCGCAACGATTAGAGATAGTTATCCTCTTCCTATCACGGAACATCTATTGGAAAGAGTTGCGGGCAAGGAAGTTTACAGCTTTCTTGATGGATTTTCAGGCTATAATCAAGTAGCCATTGCTCCAGAAGATCAACACAAGACGGCATTTGCCACTGAATGGGGCATATTTGCATTTTGTGTGATGCCATTTGGCTTAACAAATGCACCCGCCACGTTCCAGCGACTCATGTGCCATGTTTTTAAGGAATTCCTACGCAAGAGTTTGGAAGTTTATGTCGATGACTTATGTGCACATTCAAATGTAAGACAGACACATATCCCTGAGTTAAGGCAAATATTTGACAAACATCGAGAATATCAGGTTTGTTTGAACCCAAAAAAATGCGTTTTCATGGTCAGACAAGGCAAAATTCTAGGACACATTGTGTCAAAAAATGGAATCTCTACGGATGAAGAAAAGGTGAAAGTAATTGCAGAATTACCTAGACCAACTAATGTGAAAGAGGTACAAGCATTTATGGGCCATTGCAGTTATTATAGGAGATTCATACACATGTATGCAATCATAGCCAAGCCTTTGTACTCTCTTTTAACCAATTTTGAATGGACAGATGAATGTGAAAATTCATTCAATGAACTTAAACGACGCTTGTGCTCAGCACCTATATTGACTACCCCAGATTGGAGTAAGCCATTCCATGTACATGTGGATGCATCCAATTCCATAGCTTACGGGAGCAGACAATTGAACGCAGCAGAAAGAAATTACACCACGACGGAACGAGAAGGATTAGGGATGATCTACGCAGTAAAGAAGTTTAGGCACTACTTGTTAGCCAACAAATTCAAGTTCTTTATAGATCATCAAGCCCTATTGTACTTAGTCAACAAACCATGTAACACAGGACGACTGATACGTTGGTTTCTATTACTCATGGAGTATGATTTTGAAGTCGTAGTCAGGAAAGGAAAGACACATCTTAGAGCTGACCACCTTTCAAGATTAACCTCAGGAGAAGCTCCTCAAGGAGTAGCGGATGATCTACCAGATGCATACTTGTTTAATCTTGAGATAGCACCAGAATGGGCTAAGCCTATAGTCCCTATTCTGACATACGGACCCAAGAATCCTAGGATAAAGATCAAAGAGGGAGAGATTAACAAGTCGCAGAGATACCAAATAATGGCAGGAAGCATATATAAACAGGATAATCAAAAGATTCTTGCTTGTTGTGTGGATGAATCAGAACATGCGAATTGGTTGCAATTAGCACATGTAGGTGCACTAAAGCAACATCATTCAAAACATCGAACATTACAGACTCTGCATAGACAGGAGTATATTGGCCTACGATGGAAGCAGATGTCTACAGGTTGTGTAAGGAATGCAATGTTTGTGTGAAAGACCGCCAGTAGAGCATGCTACATTATATCACGTGTCTCTCACACCAGACTGGAGTGAACAGTTAGTGACATATTTGAGGACGAAGACATTCCCTCAAGGAATGACCTTAGCTCGACAACGCAGTCTAGAGCAGGAAGCTCAAGATTATTCACTTATTGGAGATAACCTATACAAAAGAGGACGAGATGGATATCTAAGACAATGTGTTCATGAGAGCGATTATTTGAGCATACTAGAGACTGCACACCAAGGTGTTGCAGGAGGTCATTTTGGACCCGATAGGATAATCAAAGCCATCCTCTTTGCAGGATTATGGTGGCCCACTCTTCACATGGATGCTCATACCTATGTAAAGAGATGTGATGTGTGCCAAAGAACTCAGTTTCCTACTCGCAGAGATGAAATGCCATTGAAACCCATGATGGGCGGACGTGCATTTTTTAAGTGGGGTATAGACTTTGTAGGACCCATTAACCCCCCTGCAAAAGGTACACATGCGGAATACATTATTGTTGCCACAGATTATCTGACGAAATGGGTAGAGGCAAAAGCCACAAAAAAGAATGATGCACACACAACTGCAAAATTCTTATTTGAGAATGTCTTTACAAGATATGGATTGCCTATAGAGTTAGTGAGCGATCGAGGCACTCACTTTCTAAACCAAGTCATTGAATATTTGTTACAGGATTTTATGGTGATTCACAAGAAATCCGCACCATATCATCCTCAGGCCAATGGTCAAGCTGAAAGCACTAATAAGATCCTTTGTAACGTACTGACGAAACTCGTGAACAACAAACGTTCAGATTGGGACAAACAGTTACACCACACTGTTTGGGCATATCGAGTGGCCTACAAGACCGTACTCAATGCAACTCCCTTTCAGATGGTTTTTGGTCAGAATGCTGTGCTTCCTTTGGACTTCTTGATACCGACCCTTAAGGTTGCACAAGAACATCAGTGGACCGGCCATGAATTATCAGCGAGAATAATGGGCTTGGAACGATTAGGATAAACCAGGCTAAAGGCAGCAGCAGGCATATACGCAGCCAAGAAGCGACAGAAAGCATATTTTGATGCACATGTGAAAGATAAAGGCCTAAAAGAAGGAGATTTAGTTATAGTATATACGCTGAAACAACACGCACGTAAGTTAGAAAAGCGAGGTTATGGACCTATGATCATTAACAGACTATCAACAAGTGGAGCAGTACAATTAGCCACTTTAGAAGGAGATATAATGCCTAACTATATTAGTGGCTGTAGAGTCAAGCTATATCAGGAACCTCTTACTGAGGATATGCTTAGACGACTCACGTTGGCAAAGAAGCGTAAGGAGGAAGAAAATAGAATACGAGCGGAAGCTCAGGTAGAAGCAATAGAACGCATTAAACGCATGAAGTTAAGAAGACAAGGACTAGGGAGAGAACATTATAACCATCTGGAAACTACACCCAGATACCCCATGGCCATGTGTCAAGTAAAGTCAAACACTCATCCTAGTATAGTGGACAGGAGACCATTCATTACAGTCAGGTTAGAGCACGGCAACCCTTTCCAAGAGCTCAGGGCTTTAATTGACTCAGGTGCTGCGACTAGTGCTATTAGATGGTCCCACTATAAGGATTCAGGAATAGAAATGCGGCCAATTGAGGCATACCTCATAGGCCTAGGAGGCATGGAAACCCCTTGCATGGGTGAGGTGGACCTTCCTATCCTCATTAAGGATGTGACCATGACAGCGAAGCTACTAGTGTGCCATGATGACGACCTGATAGAACCCCTAATCCTTGGCCAAGATTGGCTATACAATCACTCAGTGGACCTAAATCTTAGACAAGGCTATATACAGATTGGAACCTTAGCACAGAAGCGAGTGATACCGCTTGACTTCCCTAACGGCATTCCGATTGACGTTTGTAACCCTAGACCCTATGAAACGCATGCGACGCAAGACCGGAAGATCTTGGGTCAGACCAGTCACGTTACGTCTACTCCAACCCACTCGGGCTTGGCTAGGGACAATTGTCAATCAAAAGAATGACAGGAGATCTTCCCTGGGGCTTCTTGCAAACTAGAAGGGGCAGCTACCCAACCGCTAGGGCAGTTGAACACAATCAGCGGTCAGGTGGGTTGCATTAGCGGCCAAATGAGCACAACACCCTGCGGTGCTCATCCTTCCAAACTTGCTGCGGACTGGCCTAGATTAAAGATAAATAATGAATCACTTCCTAATGGGCAGGTCACGCAAGTGTTGGATCTCCCTTCTTTTCCAAAGTAGAGCGTCCATTGGACCTCTCAAACCCAACCTCGAAGGAGTCAACCACAATAGAGGAACCCAGACCGACGACACCACCAGACAAGGCAAGGAAAGCAGCAGTATCAACATCACAGAACAAGTGGCACGAAACAAATATGGGTGCCAAAAGGACAGCAACCACAGGCTATTGGCAACACTGCAGACGAGAGCAGGACAAAGTTTCAACAGAAGCAGAGTCAGCATCCAAAGTCCCCTCGATCTTCTTACCCAAGTACAAATACTCGGCAGATTTGGATCGCCAAGAAGTATCTTATCAATCGACCCACACCCATGCAGATTTGGGTACCCAAACAATGTATTATAGCCCAACCCTCAAGCCATGTAATGTATACCCCTCAGAAATCTGTCCATCCCTCAATACCACCAAACCCGATACCACTTTTTGTCCCTCAGCAGAAACATACCACCCACTCCAAGACTCTTAGGAAATGGATACCGAAACGTATCCGGACGTCTTCTTGTACCCCCTTATCTAACAATTCTCCCACCCCGTTTAAACTCCACCCTTGTAATAATTCACCCTCAACCAAACCTTGTATAAATTCATACACCCAAACCCCATATCATGCATAATAAAAGCTCATCAAGAATTGTAGGCATAATCTGAACCATGTAGGTGTCTAGAGACCTGCATTAGCTCTGCAAAAAGATCATTGCATCAATCACTTCACGACACTTGGCTACACGGGTTACACATCGGTTATGGAAAAGGATTGCGGTCTCACCTTAATGGGATCATAATTAATTTCCATACTAATGTGTTAATCTTTTGTAGCAGATCTTTTCCATTAGCTCATCAGTCATCATGCAAACCGAAGCAGGACCATCAGAAGCTGGCCCAAGCACACCAGTGGCCAATATTGGAGACTTACTCGCGGAATCTTATCCTACAATGCAACCACCAGAGTTTCAAGGTTTCCTAGGACCCATGCCAATCGATGATCCTCCTAGAGGATATACTAAGAAGATTCATCGTAATTCTCATTGGTTTCAAGGCCTAGCAGGACCATTAGCCGACGCTGATTTCATATTTGAGGCCAATTTGGCATTTGATCTTCGCACATGGACCAAGGTCCAGTTCTTGTCAAGAGAATTTGAAGGACTACAGAATACACAAGATCTAATGCACGTTTGGGCACGAGCGGGATTTACAGAATACTTTAGTGACCCTCTGCCTAAACCCGATTTTTACAGATGTTTTTACCTAGTAACCACCTTGATAGCTTCCGAAAACAAGGATCTACCTGGCACATTCATGTTACCATCCTTGGTAAATGATCCTCCATTCAGAAGGTTTTATTTGTCTAAAGATTTAATTCGCGCAGCTCTGAAAATACATGGAACGCACACTCCGACGGAGAGAGAACGGCTAGTCCCAGAGCAGATGAAACGTGATGACGTAACTAAGTGGGAGGATATTTCAGCCATAACCCCTGAGCTTTCCAAGCCATTACGGATATGCATGCAGCACTTTGCTTTCCCAGCTCAGGATCGTTTTACCATGCCCCACAAAAGAATCTGGTTTGGATTATACTTAGCATGTACTGGACCACAAACGGTTGATCTAGCCAGCTGGATAATTAATCAGCTCTATTTGGCACAACATAGGTGGGAGCAAAAGAAGGTAATCAATGGGTGCTGCGCCCTCACCAGGATCATATATATGTGCTTCGCGTATGACTTACCAATTGAGTGTGCCATGACCAGTGAGGAACTGAAAGCATTTAAAGGCACCACTAGGAAGGCTAGAAAGTCTAGCAAAGGCAGAGCCGGAAAGCGGATGAGAGGTACTATCCCATGCCTACAAGTCCCAGAATCACCCTCGCCACAACCATCTCCAGAGCAGTCACCAACAGCAGCCACTCCCACGGTACCACCAATTCGTATACGGTTATCAAGACCAGTTACGCCGGAGGGCACCACCAGTACTGTTGCACCCCAAGCAGCCACAACCACAGAACCTATCACCACAGCAGCTGAACTTCCCACCACTATTGGTGCGGAAGCTTTCTCTTTTCCAATACCCCATTTAGAAGCAGGACAAGCAGAGGCACTGAACACAACGTTTGATTTTGAGATGCCCGATGCATTCTCCAATGAGTTCTAGTTTTCAGAAGGACAATTGTTTTCTCAAGAATTTGAAAGGCCTAGCTACCCTACCACACCCAGGGATCAGCCACAAGGACAGATCCTGTCCAGCTCTGATGACGAAAGAACAGCAACCGATGACGACGAAGGAGACGACGAAGCTAGCCAGGGAACACAGGAATCCCAAGAGCATGAACAGACAGATGGCCAAGGCCAACAAACAGACACACATGGTGATACAAGTACCCATGAAGATGAAACTTACGAAGCAGCAGCTTACACACTAGCTATCAAGAAGCTGTATAGAACTATGGAAAAGGTTTGGGCACGCAAAAAGCTGACAGAGGAAGAGAGTCAAACAATAATAAAACAAGAACTTGTCACAGGCGGATTCAAAGACGCATACATCAAAGGATTCCGCGAGTTAGTCAAATCAGTAGGCTCCAACGAAGCGCTCAGGTACTTGCAAAGAAAGCCACTACCACAGTTTGACCCCCGCAGAGTACGACTACTTTCAAAGCCCGGCGAATACATTCGTGTACCAACAGGAGCACCATCTTCTGAACAAGCCAGGGAGGCACGCCTCGTCCGCGAAAGTTCGTTGGCTGTAGAAACCATCTTTGTAGATTCCCCACCCCGCGCTACAGCTGTACAAACCACAGTAGTCACTGAAGTACCGACCACCCCAACCGCTCCTCTCTCACCGCCCGTCCATCTAGCCTCCCCTCTTCACCCTCCTTCCCCCAGACCAACATCTTCATTCGCCGGTGGCATTGCAGAAATTGTCGTTACGACCACTCATCCCACAATTCCTGCACCCATCAGCCCTAGTCTACCCCCTCCCACACCCACCTTTCTATCCAACCCATTCCTCCATCCATCTTTTCCATCTTTCCCCACAACTCCAAGACCCCTTTTCCCATTCCCACCGCCATTAACCTTCTCCCCAGTCTCACCTCCCCGACCCACTGTAACCCCTCTTTCCCCTTTCCACCAAGCTGCTCCAGCCAGCCCCCCTGTAAATTACCCCTCAACCTTTGTAAATCCCGTATTTACACCAGCACGAGTACCCACAATCACACCCATATTCACGGTCACCGCACTAGATACGTCCAATGACATGGACATCTCACCACCCACTGCACCATCACTCACTTCACTCACGGCACAAACATTTTTAGGCACATCACAATTTTCAACAATCACTACCTCATCCACCTTCCCACCCCCATTCCCCGTTCCCGTTGCATCTACACCCACTGCATCTCCATTTAGCACCCCATTAATACTATCACCCACTGTAGATAATGCATTTCGACAGATGTTCATGTGCATGACGCAAGTAAGAGATGAGTTCACATCTCTTGGTGATAATTATCAGCAGCTACAGAGGATAACCAATGACTTACAGTCGCAGCTTAATTTATTGTCTATTGAGAATGCCTCTCTGAACACCCGATACCAGGAATTATGCGAGGCTTATCACAAATTGGAACTAGAAAGCGAAGAAAAGACCAAGGAAGCCACTGCTGACCTGGATAACTTATTAAGAGCCCGGACAGTCCGCAATGCAACGCTAACACGAAACATGGGCTTACTACGAAGACACCTAGCAGCCACCAAGGAAGAAAACCAGCGCTTACAAGATCAGAACCGAGAAAACTTAGAAGCAGCGCTCGACCACCCAGACCAACCACTCAGTCCTAGTAGGTTCAAAGCCATTCCTTCAGACTCGATGAGGATGCTGCTAGACGATCATGTGAGATTGCTAGATGAATATGACCGCATGAACGAGGAGTTACAGAAACTCAAAGAAGATCACAAATTACTCCAGTTACGAGAACCGGCACACCAAGACATACCAGCACCTGTGGACCCCTCTCCTGACCTCCTAGAGGAACTCAACTCATTACGGGCCCAGGTATCACACCTTGAATCAAGGATTGCAGTATATGAAGCACCACCAAGGCCAGATTCCCCACCTGAGCTTCCAGCTGAGGAAGAAACGGTCACCATCCCGGTGGAGGAAACGTTTGAAGAGGCATACGAGCCACAACCCATCCCAGGCGGACGCGTCACGGCCGAAGGTCAGATGACGTACGAACTTCCGACCCCCGCGTGGATGAAGACTATTGAGGAACTTGGAACAACGCACTCAGCTAGAGTAGAGGCACAATTACATGCCATGGCGATGATAGAAGAAAGAATTTTACAATCTCCATTCTTTGCTCATTTGGCCCCGCGACGATACATATCTGGGCATGAGCTATAGTATAAACCGTATTTCATGTTAATAGCCGAATACCAGTTAGCCATTGAGAAAGAGACAGGTAAGAAACCATCGCATGCAACTCAATTTGAGGCGGATGATTTGCCACTAGATGCACAGCAAGGAAGGATCTATCAGCTAGAGTGGCGAAAAGATTTACTACAGCAGTATCCAGAGATGATGAGTACATGGGTAAAGGCACCTTTTCATTTGAAGTACAATCCGTGTTGGGGACCAGTGCCACGACGCCGCTCCTGGACTGCCTTTGCTATTAAGGTACAAAACAATTTAGGAATTGGTTGGACCTAAGAACTAAGTGGAATGATGTAGTGTGAGAGTGACGTAGTTAGTAGGTGGGCATGGATTTACAACTGGGGTCCGGGGGTTTATTACAAGTTTTAGGTTTCCAAATGCGGTGGATGGGCTTTGATCTTGATTTTGTGGAGACTCTGAAGAGTTTGATAGGGGTATCTGCTTGAAGATGGGGCTTTTTAGGGACCTATTTACAAGTGATTCTACTAGTGCTCATGGAAGAATATGTGTCCATGCGTGATGCATAAGACTGGGCCTCAGATGTTCGAGTGAGTGAAACATGTTGTACTGGTTGCGGCCTTGGTGTAGCTATTTGAGCCCGCAAGCAAGCCTTAGGCACCCAGATTTGTCGTGATTGTGGGCTGGCCTTCATTGACTTCTTGGGTACCCAAATAGACTTCACCTTCGCAGAGGAATTAATGAAGGACTTCTCATTAGTGTCATGTTGTTGACTACTAATAAGAGGTTTTGGCCGTGGGATCAGCTTAGTCTGAACAGGGTATTCGCCTTTTCGCCTCCATACTTGCTTCCATGGCTGAAACAATCTGCTTTGCTCCTTTTTTTGGCATTTAGTATCGGTAGTGTTCTGCTTCTTCTGTATTTGATCTGTCGTGGGTTGTTGCAACCTTCTGGTCTTTGGAAAAGAAGGGAGTTCCATCCTCTCCCTGGCTCCGTTGTTGAGATTAGCCTCTTACTGCATCATATAGTTTTGGACAAAAATAGCATTGTCAACTTCATGTGCGCCCCTGGAAGAACCAGGAGTTTGTGCCTTGCCTAGTTCCTTGAGTGCCTCATTTTCCAATTCAACTGTAATTCGGCTATGATCTACCCATACCTGAAGAAGTCCACTTCTTAGGTTGAGGTTGACTGCATGATCATAGATCCAGTCCTGACCCAAGACAAGAGGCTCAGTGAGGTCCTCATCTTGACACACTAGTACTTTGACTGTCATCACTTCGTCTTGAATGGAGATGGGAAGATCCACCTCGCCCATGCAAGGAGTTTCCACACCTCCCAATCCTATGAGATATGCTTCTATAGGATCGATAGTTAATTTCAATTCTTGACAGTAAGACAACTTGACAGCACTAGTGGATGCACTTGAGTCAATCAAAGCTCTTACAATCTTTGCACCCTTTCCTTGTCCTACTCCTAGGGTTACAAAAGGCCGTCGGTCGATTATTCTATGGGAATGCCCACCTGAAGTCTCGCACATGGCCATAGGATAGCCTACAGATTCTTGAGTGTCAAGCATAGGCGGGTCTCTGCCTTGTCTCCTCAATTTCATTCGTCGGATGCGTTCTAAAGCTTCTGCCTGTGCTTCTCTTCTAATTCGTTTCTCTTCTTCTTTACGTTTCTTGGCAGTGTTGAGTCGATTTAGCATCTCTTCAGTAAGGGGTTCCTGATATAACTTGACTCTGCATCCACTTATGTAACTTGGTAGAATATCGCCCTCTAAAGTGGCTAGTTGAACTGCGCCACTTGTGGAGATTCTATGGATAATCATTGGCCCGTAACCTCTTTTCTCTAATTTCCGTGCATGCTGCTTCAATGTGTAGACTAGGACTAGGTCGCCTGCTTTCAAGCCTTTATCCTTCACATGTGTATCAAAATATGCCTTTTGCCTCTTCTTCGTTGCATAGATTCCTGCTGCAGCTCTCAATCGTGTTTCGCCTAGACGTTCAAGATCAAAGATTCGAGAGGAGAGTTCATGGCCTGTCCAGTCATGCTCTTGTGCTACCTTCAATGTAGGTATCAAAAAGTCCAGGGGTAGCACAACATTTTGGCTGAATACCATCTGAAAGGGGGTGGCTTGGAGTACCGTTTTATAGGCAACCCGGTATGCCCAAACAGCATGGTGTAGCTGTTTGTCCCAATCAGAGCGTTTATTGTTCACTAGTTTAGTCAGCACATTGCATAAGATCTTATTAGTGCTCTCAGCCTGGCCATTAGCTTGTGGATGATAGGGGGCCGATTTCTTATGTATCACCAAGAATTCTTGGAGAAGGTTTTCTATGACTTCATTCAAGAAGTGTGTGCCTCTATCACTCACCAACTCTATTGGCAATCCGTACCTCGTGAATACATTTTCAAATAAGAACTTTGCTGTTGTTTGAGCATCATTTTTTGTAGTAGCTTTCGCTTCTACCCACTTGGTTAGATAGTCTGTGGCCACGATGATATATTCAGCATGTGAACCCTTAGCTGGGGGATTAATAGGACCAACAAAGTCTATTCCCCATTTAGAGAACGCACGTCCGCCCATCATAGGCTTCAGTGGCATCTCATCCTTGCGTATAGGGTACTGAGTTCTCTGACAAACATCACACCGTTTCACATAGGTATGTGCATCCATGTGAAGGGTTGGCCACCAAAAGCCTGCAAATAGTATTGCCTTGATTACCCGATGTGGTCCAAAGTGTCCCCCCTGCTACACCTTGGTGAGCAGTATCCAAGATTTTGAGATATTCACTCTCATGGACACATAGTCTCAAGTAACCATCTTTACCACGCTTGTATAGATTGTCACCAATGAGTGACTAATCCTGGGCTTCTTGTTCTAAACTCCTTTGCCTAGCCAGAGTCATGTCTAGAGGGAATGTTCTCGTCCTTAAGAAGGATACTAGAGGTGCACTCCAATCTGGCACTATGGACACTTGATAAAGAGTGGCATGTTCCACAGGTGGTTTAGTGCAGCAGATTGGGCATTCCTTGCACAACTTTTGGACATCAGCCTCCATAGTCGGCCAATGCACTCCGAGTCTCCTTAGTGTCTGTAAGGTTCGTTGCTTTGAGTAGTGTTGCTCTAACGCACCTACATGTGCTAATTGCAACCATTTAGCGTACTCATCCTCTTCCACACAACAAGCCAAGATCCCTTGATCTGTGTGCTTGTACATACTTCCTGCCATGATGTGATACTTTTGGGCTTTTACTACCTCTCTATCCTGTGTGTTTATTATTGGGTGGTTAGGTCTGTATGTCAACACTGGTACCAATGGCTTAGCCCACTGCGGCACCACTTCCAAATTAAACAAGTAAGCATCAGGAAGGTCATCTGACACTCCTTGTGGGGCTTCTCCCGATGTGAGCCTAGAAAGGTGATCTGCTCTCAAATGAGTCTTCCCTTTCCTTACCACAACCTCAAAATCATATTCCATTAGCAAGAGAAACCATCTTACTAATCTTCCTGTATTGCATGGCTTGTTTACGAGGTATAGCAATGCCTGATGATCAGTAAAAAATTTAAACTTATTTGCAAGCAAAAAGTGTCTAAATTTCTTAACTGCATATTGTTAGTCAATGGAATAGTCAATGTCTCCCCTAGAAGGTGGAAATTAATTGAGCAGGCGCTGAACCAGGACGGATGAACCCGGATAGGTGCCGTAAAAAGTGGATTCGCGGTAGCAGACTTCTATAAAAAAGCACATAAAGGAAAGCGGAAGGGATCGGCAGTTTTTTCAGGAGTCTCTGTTCTGTTGAGCACTGTAGTGAGTAGGGTTGATCACATCGCGAACTGAAGTACTTGGAGATTGCGAGTATCGCATTTATTCTGTTGTTTGTTATAGTGAATCAATTTGAGAGATTGCGAGCATCATATTTTAAGACTATGTATGAGATATTGATGAGTACATTGAGTTCTGTTCCATTCTATTCATATTTAATTATTCTGCTATTCTTTTGGTTGAACCGATTTCCATTCGGTAGTCTTGTGTTGTGAGTCTATTTGATGATCAGTTATATACGATTCTGTATCTCTTGGTTGTGAGATTATGTGTTTGTTGTCCTGCGTGAGACTGTGTAAGGTCAAAGTTTAGTATCTTTTCGGTTAAGTGACCAGGTTCTATACAATAATCTGCGATCACTGAGGATTCGATAAGGATCTGTGTGTGGACAGAAGTATTAGTAAGTTATTAATTGCGGTAGAAATCTGTGACTCGAGCCAGTATACGAAAAGTTTGACGTAATTCCGATCCGAGTTGTCTGTGTATTTTGTTCGGTGTGTTTACCTGTCACATGGAATCGTATTATTGAGAAGTATTTAATTAATGAGAAGAGCGTATTCTAGTAGTCGTAAGTCACGGTAGGACCACTGCGTTATTATCATAGCATATTCAGTCCGAACATTCTAACACTCACCGTGCCGAAGAGTAGTCAGTATTCAAACTCACTCACTGTGTTAATACGTGAGGGAGTACTTACGATTGTGTAAAGGATTGGGAAAATAGTACAGGGCCTCTGTCTAACAGACCCCTACCACTCCCAAGAACCCGAGGACCCAATAATACTCTTCCGAAAGTTGGATTGAAGTATTATCGTTTAACATTGGCGATCCTACTGGGGATGTGGCATTAAGATTGCCTGGTATTTTGTTCAAGCTAAATTTTGTTGGAAGGACAGTAGCAACAGAATCAGATTGTTGCAAGACTGTTCTGTTCGTAATACTATATGATCAGTACGGAAATGCTACATGCCGATTACTCGATCAGGTGAAAAGTATCCCAAGAATCATCAGTTAGGGGTATTAAGAACAACTCTGGGAGGTACTAGTACAATTAGACCTGACCCAGTTGTCGAAAAAGTGACGAACGATAACACTGATTCCGGTGAGATTACGGTAGAACGTAGTACATCTCTAGAACTGTCTGGTATCACTACGGTGCAGACTGTCGAAAATACAGCAATTTTGGAACCTACCAAGACGCAGTTGGAATCTAGTTTAAAAGTTTTCGGAATAGATTCAGATACGATTAGAAACACTTTAGGGAAGGGAATTAACACAGGCGAATCTACACTGTCTCCAGTCACAATTTCGAATCCTTCCGGTGGAATTTCGGTAAGAAAAACACAGTTTTCCGGTGACGATTCAGCAGTTTCGGCTGAATCTTCAGCTCAACTCCAACGTTTGGAAGCAAGTCCTCCTACTCTGGATATCAAGGAGGAAGGAAGACTATTTGAAACAGAAATTTGCAATATAGTAAGTAAGCTAATTGCACCGGAAAGTGTGCCATTTGGTGAAACAAATTCCGGTAGTTCTGAAACTCAAAATAGAAATACAGAAGGAGTGTATAATACATTTACGATGAATGAACAACCGCAACGACAGTAAGGTCAACCCAGATTGGCTCCAACGGGAGTAACATACACAAAGTTTAGTGGATTTCCAGGAGATGATCTAGATGCTCACGTGCGTACCTTTGAAATCAGTTACGCTGTTCTCAATCATCCACCGGATCCGGCATACAAAGCATTTGTTTTTCAATCTACACTTGTGAATGAAGCAGCAAGATGGCTTACTGAATATGATATTAATCATTTCGGTACTTATGAAGCAGTACGAGACGCTTTTCTGCAGCGATTCAGGCTGAAAAAGAATCCTGCAGAGATCTTTGAATATTTACAGAACAACAGACAGAAACCAAATCAAACTGTACAAGAGTATGCTACCCTTTTCAGAACTCATTTAAGACAGCTACCCCAGGCTCATGCTAATTTACCAGATGATGTTATTACACAGTGGTTTATCAATGGTTTACTTCCTCAACTTAGACAAATCATGATTATAAGATGTGTAGGAGCCATGACCCTCGATGCAGTGATTGCAATGACCCTTCAGCTGGAAAACAAAGTTGGTGGATTTTCAGAGGATTTGGAATGGATTAAAACAAACAAACATGTGGCTGAAGATATAACTAGGCAAGTATATTGCACCACCTGCAAGAATTCAGGACATACTAGTGCCCAGTGTGCGTTAAATCAGACCTATTGCGCCATCTGTAACATTATGGGACATACCACTGAGAATTGTGCATACAATGCCAGAAGACAAGGAGCAGCAACAGTTAATGCAATTATTCAGGAACAAGGGCAGTCATCCAATCAATATGTACCCCCACATTTGAGACACAATCAACAACAAGGGTATCGACATTATCGAGCACAGAGGAACAACAACTACACTACAGCGCGCTGGCAGAATGGACCACCACCGGAAAATCATAATTTACCACCACCTCGATGTCATTTCTGTGGACAATTGGGCCATATTAGAAGATTCTGTAGAGATGCAACGGAATATGATCAAAGGAAGAAGGAACGTCAAAACCCAATGGCCAATGTGGTAACAATCACACCTGTAGAGACGCAGGCAGCAGCAGTTCAAACTCGTTCCGGTAAACAATTGCAACCAGCAGCAGAATTATTTGAACCATGGATACGTGAACAACACAGAATGTATCATAAGGCTAGCCAGTGGACTACCGTAGAACCACCTGTTTTTCCAGAACCTACTCCAGTAATCCAGTCCCCGGATACGACACAAGCTCGTACTGACAATACAGAGGCAGGTACATCATCTGCAGTAGAATTACCATCTTCAGACCAAGCTTCATCTTCAACAGTTAAGGAAGATGCAAATCAATTGCAACCAGCTTGGGATATATTGTCAAAAGCATCCATCACACTGCCTTTCGGGCAATTACTAGCATTAGTACCAGGAATACGCCAACAATTTCAACAACAGTCTACTACAAAATCTGCTTGCATTCCGGCTACCGCAACAGTACAACCAGAGCCAGACTCTACGGTAGATCACTCAATTCCTCTGATTACGGTATGGTTTCATAAACATCAAATTCCACAAGTTTTAATTGATGGGGGGTCTGGCATGAATATTGCCACTGCGTCACTTTGTAAGAAGTTAGGATGGACTAAGATAGAACCAGTTCAATTCTTTGTTAGGATGGCTGATCAATCTAGAGTTCATCCAGTAGGACTGGTCCGAGATATACCCATAACTGTCCAAGACACAACATTCAAGATGACTTTTGTTGTTCTTGAATTGCCAGAATCCACCCTAGACTACAATCTACTTTTCGGTCGTCCTTGGTTGAAACAAGCCAAGGTAATTCAAGACTGGTCAGCCCAGGAACTTACGTTCAAAGATAAAAATCGCAAATGTATTGTAAAGTTAGATGCGATACAACCCTGTGAGTTACATGCCCGACCATATTTTGCCGAACCAGTCCATATGTTAGATGGGTTGTCTGACGACGAAGAAGAAGAATTTCTGAAGAATAATGTTGATTTGATGACATTAGGAACTATTGATCTACAGTCTGTGGTAGATACCTGGAATGCTTCAGTATGTACAGTAATACCCATTCCCAAAGAAACTAAGGAGGAAGATACCATTTCGATTCACGGTAATGAACTACAGCAACTTCTCGAACCATCAGCTAATACAGAGAAATATCAACAATTTTATGTTCCAGAAGACCAGTTAATTACTTATAATCTTGGAGATGAAGATCACCCTCGTCCTGTAAAGATAAAGCAAAACTTACCTGAAGCCTTTCAAGCAGATTTAATCAAGTTACTCCAAGAATTTACTGACGTCTTTGCATGGGATTACAAAGACATGAAGGGCTTGGATCCTCGTATTTATCAACACAGAGTTATGCTAAAACCAGAAGCGAAACCGATAAGGCAAACCAGCTATCGGATGAACCCACATTATGCATCACAGGTAAAGGCTGAACTTGATAAGTTATTAAAAGTGGGATTCATAGTACCAATAGAACATGCGGAATGGATTTCACCGATTGTGATTGTACCGAAGAAAAAACAAGCAATTGAGAATCTGCGTAGACTATCGGAAATTAAATGCTGCAACAGTACCGGATCCTTTTCCGATCCCTTTTTTGGATACTATGCTTGACAAAGTAGCAGGTCATGAGATGTATTCATTTCTAGATGGATACAGTGGATATAATCAAGTACGAATGGCTGAAGAAGATATACCAAAAACTGCATTTATTACAAATTGGGGTGTCTTTGCTTGTACAGTAATGTGGTTTGGATTGAGGAATGCGCCAAGCACATTTCAAAGATGTATGCAGGAGATATTTTCTCCTTATCTCACCTCATTTATGCAAGTATACCTTGACGATTTTTCAATTTTCGGTAAGATGATCGCACATCTGGTACATTTACGATGTTGCTTTCAGAGATGTAGAGAATATAGATTGTGTTTAAACCCAAACAAATCTGTATTTGCGGTTTCATGTGGTAAGTTACTTGGTCACATCATATCGGCACAGGGTATTCAAGTTGATCCTGATAAAATTTCAGCAGTATTAGAAGCTCCGGTGCCTAATACACCTAAGGAAGTAATGCGATTTATGGGTCAAGTGAGATGGCATGGAAGGCATTTACGGTGGCTTGCTCATGTGGCAATACCACTGAACAAATTAATTTCCAAGACTCCAAGGCAATTCGAATGGACTCAGGAATGTCAGATAGCATTTGATCGACTGAAACAATTATTAACACAGGTTCCCATTTTACAGCCACCAGATTGGGATCACCCATTTCACGTATTTGTTGATGCATCTGATATAGCAATAGGAAGTGTACTGATGCAACAAACAGATAAATGGTTTAGACCAGTATACTATGCTAGCAGAAGATTAGCACCTGCAGAGAAGAACTACTCGGTAACTGAGAGGGAATGCTTAGGACTAGTGTATTCGGTAAAGAAATTCAGACATTATTTGCTGGGCCGAAAATTTACATTTCATGTCGATCATGCTGCACTTGTTTACTTGGTTCGACAGCAACATATAGGTGGCCGCCTAGCACGATGGGTTCTACTATTGCAGGAATTCGACTATGATGTCATTCATCGGCCAGGTAGTTCACATGCCTTAGCAGACTTTTTGTCACGCTTAGATTCAGGTGAACCTCCGGTTGGTATAAATGATACAACACCAGCCATCTATACGTCAGAACCAACTACTGAGGAATTGTCAAACCAACCAGTACCAACTACGTATTATGATCAGTTATTGACCTTCCTTTCAGATGGATGTCTACCTTCTGAAGTCCCTACAGCTACCCGCCGAAAAATTGCAGTTTTTAGTCGAAGATTCCGGTTAGTTGCTGGAGAACTTTATTATGCAGATCATACAGGAACCTTACTCCGGTGTGTTCCTACACACGAAGTAAATTCAGTCATCAATTTAGCTCACTCAAGTCCAACAGGAGGACATTTTGCAGCAGATCTTACTCACCGAAAAATTCTGCAAAGTGGACTTTGGTGGCCAACTATGTACAGAGATGTATTGGAATTTATCAAAACTTGTGATAACTGTCAAAGAACTGGACAACCACTACAACGCCATTACTTTCCACTTCATCCAGTACTTCCTTTAGAACCATTTCAGAAATGGGGTCTAGATTTTATTGGTTTAATCACACCTCCCGCGATATTCAGTAATAACCGGTATATATTGACTTGCACAGATTACGCAACCAAGTGGGCAGAAGCATGGCCTTTACGTTCGGCTACAATAGTTGAAGTAGCAAAATGTCTATTATCAGATGTCTTTCCAAGATTTGGATTGCCACTAGAGCTTGTTTCAGATCAGGGCACTCATTTTATGAACAATTTGATGAAAGCATTAACACAGTCATTCCAGATCAGTCATAAATTCAGCTCACCATATTATCCTCGTGCAAATGGATTGGCAGAAAGTACCAACAAATCTTTGCTGAACATGCTTCAGAAATTGACTAGAGAAACACCAGAAAGATGGGATCAGTTGCTACCTGCAGTCTTATGGGCCTATCGCACAACATATAAGGTAACCACTGGATTGACACCATTCAAATTAGCCTATGGACTAGAAGCAATAGCTCCGATGGAAATTGTAATACCAAGTTTAAGAGTAGCAATGTCTCAGAAGCTTTTACCTGAAGAATCATTGGTATTTCGGTTGGAAACACTTAGAGAATTAGATGAGCACCGATGGCTCAGTTTCTTAACTATGAAAGAAATTCAACTAAGACAGGCCAGGACACATGACCGTAATTTAAAGACTCCAGTATTTTCGGTAGGACAACTTGTTCTTTTTTACAATGCGAAGTCCAATAGATCAGCAGGAAAATTCAAGTTACGTTGGTTCGGTCCATTCAAGATTTCAGAACAAGTTGGTCCGGCTACTTTTCGATTGACTACATTGACTGGACAACCACTTCCAAAAGCTATAAACAGTTCTAAGCTACGGCCGTATCAAGTAACGTCACCACGGCAATAACAAGGGTACACAGGGTACCGCAATTTCTTAATTTTCTTTTTGTCTTTTAGTTCCTTTTTGTTTTAATTTGGTGTAATCAATAAAGTAAGTGTAATCGCCGTACTTTAATATCTATTTATGTCAAGCCGCCCGCTCCTTTTTCTCTCTTTGCATGCATGCACACCAGATATAGACATTACTGCCCGTTTTGTGTAATTAGTACCGTTTAAAATATTCTCTGCATAAAATTCTTATATAACTCACTTAAACTCGCCGGATAGGTAATATAGTATCTTGCGATCACGGCTGTATTTTCTGAATACTTGTGTTTTGCGTCTTGTATCTGTGCGTAATGGAATCCCTAGCAAACTATACAGCTTTTGCTGAGGGTATCCCTGCTGAAGTAGGAAATTACCTGCATGTACGAGGATTGGGTAGTTTTGCCGAGCTGCCCTGGCACTCAGTAGAAGCTCACCCCTTCTTCGCACAGATCATTTCTGCTATCGCTCGAGTATCTCCCACCGAAAAACAATGGGTTTTCCTCTCCTTACCTTCTAGAACTGTGATCACATTCCAAGCTTTTGCTGAAGTATACCATTTGACTCCACAAGGCCGCGAGAATCTCCCCATGATTTCTGTAACCCGAATGGCAGAATTGTTCCCTCGTTATTCATCTAATGAATACGCCATTCTCTGCCGACCAGAAGCCGAAAGAACTGCATTACAATTCCTAGTTGCTATACTCAATTTTCAGAAACGTACCTATGGTATCTCTCGACCATTTTATTCTGCCATCGATATAGCTGCCCGAGAACCTGTTAACTTTGCGTCGTTTTTCTTTCAACGTATTCATAAGGAGTGCGTCTCAATCATGAAGCAAGTTGACAAAGGCAAAACCCCGAGGTCTTGACTGCCACACATTCTGTCATTTCTGTTTCCAACTATAATGCAAGCACAACCACCACCAAGAGGACCAGTACTACAGATTGAAGAATCAGCGCAACCTTTAGATGAAGACGAAGAAGATGAAGAAGAGATTAATCAGTTATTCAGAAGTAAACGAATCAGAATCAGTTCTTCTGAAAGTAAGATTGCAGGTTCAGTCGGACAAGACGAAGAAGTACAACAGGAGGTTGATCAGCATTCAGGTGAAGCAATACAAAAGGAAACCGAACAACAACAAGAAGTACAACACGACACAAAACAACAACACGAAAATAAAGAAGGGGAAGTCAGTAAACAAGACAAGGCAGTAGGGAATGAAGCTGATCAGCAAGACAAGGAAGCAGAAACAGAGGTCAAGTATCAAGAGGAAGAAAGGTTCCATGATACAAATACGTCGATGCACTAGGAATCATCAGCGTATTCATTAGCATCTGAGCACCTACAAACGCAGAAGCAAACTGAAACGGAAGCAATGTCAACTGATAAAGTCTGTCAACAGCAGCATCAAGAGAACCAACAAATCCATGAACGTCAACCTACTAATGATGCACTGGATAAGCTCCTGAAGGCAGCAGAAACAACAGATGTCGGCTTCTCACCAAATGAACAACAGGATACAAATAAGGTAACAAGCTCTAACGCAGCTCGTCCCATTTTACCATCGGAAAATGAAGTACATCCCATCCTAGACCACCCCGACGATACATCATCATCTTCCCCTAACTACTCGCCACCGAATTCTCAACAATTACGCACCGATACGATTGCCCAACCACGACAATTTCCACAAACACAATCTGTTCAGGTATTTTCCGAATTAGCATCGATTGGACAGTTTCTTATTAACCTCTCCCAGCAATTACCTGCTCAGATAAGAGCTGATACAGACAATATCTACAAGGAGTTGCAGCATAAAATAGAATTACTGGAAGCCGATATCACTCCGCTTCAAGAAGAATTATACATAGTAAAGGCAGAAAATCAGGCCCTACAAGAACAGGTGAAGCAGCTGCAAAAACGACTCAGTGACCAAGAAGATATAACAAAACAACGGGATGAAGCTCTGGAAACAATAAACAATCAAAAGGAATTGTTGACAGAAGCCACTGCAGAAATCAATAAGTTAACACAGAACTGCAAAGATGCAGAAGATGTTGGAGTAGCATTAGGCAACTTACTGGAAGAAACTAGATTACAGCTAGCTCAAAGAGATCAACAAAACCAAAAACAGCTAAGAGAACTGAAGCAAAAAGAATTCGAGTTGAATACTACAAAAGACAGTTTATCAACAGTTAACAACATACTGCATAAGTATCTCGTTGAAGAGCCTCAGAAACAGAAAAGACTAGCAGATACGAAAAGGGCAAGAGATGCATATCATAAAACGATCCAGTTCCTTAACCAACAGTTAGAAAGGCTCGACAATCAAGTACACAACCAAAATGATTACATCCATCGAATGCAGCAACAAGTAACAGATATGAAGACGGCCAGAGATGCAGCATTGGCCAATGAATTTTATTTACAGGAAGCATTCTTACAAATAGAGGCCGAAAATTTACTTTTGGAAGCTATTGCGCTCAGTTCGGTGCGAACAGATGCCCAATTATTAGAACCCGACACCCTGAAAAATGTATTAGAAACGCTTAAGAAAAAGATTGCCCGTATCTTTCGATCAGCTAGAAGTATGTATTTAGAAGGTCTCGTAGTAGAACTATAGATTTCGGGCCTACAAATCCGGTGTTGTACTGATAAATTTTATTAAAAGTCATGATTTTTTGTGCATAATACTTTTCGCACATGTAAAAGACGTTCCAAGTCCAGCATCGATCTACAGAATGATGGTTTTTGATTCTACAATTTCGGTAAGAAGCATGAAGTGTCATGTCCGAATGAAATATCATCATTCCAGCAAATGGCAGTTCAAGTTCTAGTACTTATAAAATGCGTATGCTCGGCAAAGTATTTTTCTGTATAGTATTCTGCGAGCTCTTGTGCTAATTGACAAAACTTCTAGCACATTATTTTCGGCAAAGTCTTACAATCATGTCTGAATCGGATATACTGAGATGGCGACTCAGGAAGCGCACACTTACACAGAACCGTGTTGTGACTACAACCGATACTACATTACAGGATGACGAAGATGACTCAAGAATTTCGGCAACATCACCGGGTCTGCATAATAACATATTATTTTCCACAGAATTCAAAATAGAGTTTGACATCCATTCGAGGGGAAATGAGAACTGGTTACGGAGGATCGGACTCCTACAGTTTGCTAAGTTACCCTAGGTACAGTGGACAGGTAACGATGATGCAGAGAATCAGTTACACATTATGCGACAAACAAAAGGTTTCCTTGTAAATCAGGTACAATTTTCACCACAATTAGTTTCGACAGTATTTCAATTACCATTGTATGAAGAGGCAAATTTTACCAAATGTTCTTGCAACGACCTGAGAAAAGAATTCGGTAAGGGCGAAGGTCGTAGACGCTATTTTATGATGAAGAATGCCACATATACTCGTCGTGGACAATTTAAATGGTACTTAGAAAGGCTCTGCTTTATAGTCAGATTTGATCTTATGTCTAGAGAAAATTTTTCGCCTCTAGTACAAGCAGAGAAAGGAGGAAAAGTGAGTTGGGCTCACTGGTTGTATAATCATTTACACAAACAGTTTTTTGTTGGAGACAAACGCAGGTCCCAAAAATACACTCGTTTACCAGTGTATTTAGCTGCTATATTTAGTTTTGCCCAATCTGTAAAGGATAAACAGTTACACTGATCCCCCTCTTTTTACCCCGAACACCACACAAATCCTCAGGAAGAAGCCCAACCCTCCACCTCGTCTGCATCTTTATTCCGCACAAGTAACAGCGCACAGAATCAGACAGTGGGGATGCCATTTCGGCTGTCCATTAGAAGACGAATGGCAGACAACGTGCCAACTGCCAGTCCAGAGCAAGCACCGGATGACCCCCAACCCGATTTTGTTACAAGAATGCAGAACCAACTCCAAGAGGTTTCCCAATATTTACGGCAACAAGAACAAGCGATTCAGCACCGAAACAAGTTGTTATTAGCAACGATGACTAAGTCCAACTCAATAATGGCACAGATGCAAAAAGAATTGGATGACAAAGATGCGTTAATACAAGTGTTACAACAAAACAACCAGCATATTACGGCCGAATTGATCACCGTAAAAAAGTATGTCCAAGACTTTAATCAGTGGCAGCAAGCTATCCAAACACAAATTCAAACCGAGATGTCCAGTTTTTCTACCCTGAATGCTCACCTGCAAGCCGAAAATGAACTTTTGCAGTCAAGAATACAAGTATTGCAGGAGTTCGAAAAGCAGATATTAAAAGATGAGGGTGTAGAACTAAATGCCACATTGATGACAAATGTGGACATAGATTTATTAAGACAACAGTTGGATAGCCATATTCAAAATCGCTGGACACTTTTTCGCAGGAGATGGCTAGCTATACTTGTTCCGCCACTAGAACAAGTGCAATCAGAAAGGATTGGGGAGTCAAATCTTGGCATGGACCGACAGACACTGTAAAAAGATATTTCAGCCAGGTGGTGATAGGATACTGTATGGGTAGATGGCTTCTGCAGAAGACATGGATATTTTCAACAAGCATGGCACAGACATATCCAAGTTGCTAAAAACACGCACAACTTTCAAGAAGAAGAGGATTCAATAGCACAGAGGGTACTTTGATTCCATAGACGAAGCGCTTAAAGCACATGATCAAGAGGGTGGGTCCAGCATATAAGAAAGCGGGACTTCATGAAAAGGCAACTAGACCAGCTATACGAGTTTGAGGAAAAAGAGAAGGATAGTACAGTGATCCTTTCGGGGTTGAAAGATATTTGCTGAATCACCAGCAGGATATTGGCATTATGAACGTTTAGCCAGAGCCTTTCTGGATGCATGTAAAGAAAGAGAACAGTGGGATAGCCCAGGCAAAAGGATATTACCAACAGTACTGCACTTGCGGGTTCGAGTCCACCGTGCGTGCCAGTGTTAGTCAATGGAATAGTCAATGTCTCCCCTAGAAGGTGGAAATTAATTGAGCAGGCGCTGAACCAGGACGGATGAACCCGGACAGGTGCCGTAAAAAGTGGATTCGCGGTAGCAGACTTCTATAAAAAAGCACATAAAGGAAAGCGGAAGGGATCGGTAGTTTTTTCAGAAGGAGTCTCTGTTCTGTTGAGCACTGTAGTGAGTAGGGTTGATCACATCGCGAACTGAAGTACTTGGAGATTGCGAGTATCGCCTTTATTCTGTTGTCTGTTATAGTGAATCAATTTGAGAGATTGCGAGCATCATATTTTAAGACTATGTATGAGATATTGATGAGTACATTGAGTTCTGTTCCATTCTATTCATATTTAATTATTCTGCTATTCTTTTGGTTGAACCGATTTCCATTTGGTAGTCTTGTGTTGTGAGTCTATTTGATGATCAGTTATATACGATTCTGTATCTCTCGGTTGTGAGATTATGTGTTTGTTGTCCTGCGTGAGACTGTGTAAGGTCAATGTTTAGTATCTTTTCGGTTAAGTGACCAGGTTCTATACAATAATCTGCGATCACTGAGGATTCGATAAGGATCTGTGTGTGGACAGAAGTATTAGTAAGTTATTAATTGCGGTAGAAATCTGTGACTCGAGCCAGTATACGAAAAGTTTGACGTAATTCCGATCCGAGTTGTCTGTGTATTTTGTTCGGTGTGTTTACCTGTCACATGGAATCGTATTATTGAGAAGTATTTAATTAATGAGAAGAGCGTATTCTAGTAGTCGTAAGTCACGGCAGGACCACTGCGTTATTATCATAGCATATTCAGTCCGAACATTCTAACACTCACCGTGCCGAAGAGTAGTCAGTATTCAAACTCACTCACTGTGTTAATACGTGAGGGAGTACTTACGATTGTGTAAAGGATTGGGAAAATAGTACAGGGCCTCTGTCTAACAGACCCCTACCACTCCCAAGAACCCGAGGACCCGATAATACTCTTCCGAAAGTTGGATTGAAGTATTATCGTTTAACAATATACCATGCCTAAGCCTTCTCTCTCAGTAGTGGTATAATTTCGTTCAGCTGCATTCAATTGTCTACTAGCATAGGCAATTGGAAGATCCATATTACCTTCACCAGTAGGTTGTGCAAGCACACATCCAATGGCATAATTGGATGCATCCACATGAACATGGAAAGGCTTATTCCAATCCGGTGTGGTTAAGATTGGTGCTGAACATAATCTTCGTTTAAGCTCATTGAAGGAATTCTCACATTCCTCAATCCACTCAAAGTTTGTCAGAAGTCCGTACAGAGGCTTTGCAATGATGGCATACATGTGTATAAATCGTCGGTAATAACCACAATGCCCCATGAAAGCTTGTACTTCCTTGACATTCTTTGGCCTAGGTAATTCGGCTATAGCTCTTACTTTCTCTTCATCCGTAGATATGCCATTCTTTGACACACTGTGTCCTAGAATTTTGCCTTGCCTGACCATAAAAACACATTTTTCTGGGTTTAGGCAGACTTGATATTCTCTACATTTGTCAAAGATTTGTCTGAGTTCAGGAATATGGGTTTGTCTAATGTTGGAATGAGCACAAAGATCATCAACATAGACTTCTAAGTTCTTCCTCAGGAACTCCTTAAATACATGGCACATCAACCTTTGGAAGGTTGCGGGAGCATTGGTCAGCCCGAATGGCATTACCCTAAAAGCGAATATACCCCACTCTGTGGCAAAAGCCGTTTTATGCTGATCTTCTGGTGCAATGGCCACTTGATTGTAGTCAGAGAACCCATCTAGGAAGCTGTACACTTCCTTGCCTGCCACCCTTTCTAATAGATGCTCAGTGATAGGAAGCGGGTAATTATCCCTGATCGTGGCTGCGTTAACCTTCTTCAAGTTAATGCATACTTGTAATTGCCGTTCTTCTTGGGCACCACCACAATGGAGGATACCCATTCAGTGTGCTCAATTTCATAGATAAATCCAGCTTCAATCAAGCGGTCTATCTCTTCTTTGATCTTGGCAGCATAGTTGTCATTGTATGTGTATGGCTTTTGTTTTGAGGGTCTGTTGCTCTAGCACAATGGTGAGAACCACGTTAAGAATCTTCACCTCCTTAATTGTCAATCCGCGGAAGAGATAGGAGTGATATGAAGATCGTGAATGTGAGATGATGTGAGAGTGAAGGTGAGAAGCACCAAGATGCACACATACATACACACACACAATGAAGAGATAAGCAAGACACAATGGAAGGTGGGAAATTAGCTCTATTACTCAAGAACACTATTACAAGCTCAAAAGAAATCTAACCTCAAACAAGCTAACCTCAAAAATGAGCTCTCTAGCTCTTTTTATAGTTTCTAGGCTAGTTTTGACCGGTTTCACATCTAGTGACCGGCATAGTTAAAAATTAGGTCCTAGATGCTATTTGGAAGGGTAAACGGTGTCTAAAAATAACGAAAATTGATACGCTTGTTCTACCTAAGCTCCTCAAGCTCGAGGACTCCTCGGCTTGCACAAAATGGAGCTATGGATTACAAAATGGGGTTTTCTATGTTACATATGTTACAGTAGTGATGAAAATCACTGGTGGAGGTTTTTGAAAAGTATTTTTAGAACACATGATTCTTTGAAAAAAGATTCCACTGGCTCACTGCTCCGTCATTACATGCTTCCGCGTCGTCTGTGCCTCTGGCTGCTTCCAACACCCCCCTCCCTCTCGCTTCTGTCGTCCCTGACAGAACCTTGTTGTGAGGCCTGCCGGATATAGTTCTGTAGGAGGTCTTGAGCGAGGGTGTGCTCGGAGATACGAATGCCTCGGGCCAGATCTGCCTCGAGTTTCTCCCAGTCGATTGGTTGCGGTTCTTCCGGTGGCGGGAGCTGTAGTGTGTGGAATAGACCATTCGTTCACAGGCAAATAATTGTAATAAATGTGTAGGCCTGCTTATGAATACCTGTGAATGGTATTCCCAGAAGCCGGTTGTGAACATCTCTTCGAATGTCTGCTTGTAGCACGCCGGTAGGTACTTTATTCTGCAGTGCCAGGCATAACACACCCGTAGCGATGGCGTTGTACTCATATCGTATACTAGATCGAAATTGCCATGCTCAAAGCGCGGGGTGTTGACATGGGGTGCCTTGATGCGTCAGAAGACTTTAAAAATCATTTGCATCATGTCAAAGATTTTGACAGTCATATGCGCCACTATATCATCCATATGCTTTAATCTAGGGAGCCAGTGGCAAATTGTAGCCATCATGTAGCCAACAGTTGGTAACTCAATGGGTGGCTTAAAATAGGGGTAATTCAACCAGTCTACCTGTGGATGTGCCACCAACTGAACGACCTGTGGAGCTGCAACACCTTTAGCAGATCCCGGTACCGGATCCACCCACAGGGATCACAGAAAGAGTCCATGCCAATTCTCATTGGTTCAATGGCATGCCAGGTCCATTAGGAGAGGCCAAGTATATATGGGAGTCTAAGTGCGAGTATGACAGATCATGGGTTCGATTCCAATTTTTCTCCAAGGAGTTTGAGACTCTATAGAACACCGAGGATCTACAGACCATATGGCAACGTGCAGGGCTAGCAGAATACTTTGAAGCACCAGTACCTAAACCGGATCTCCTCCGATGCTATTATTTGGTCTCCACATTACAAGCTAATGAAGAAAAGGACAAACCAGGATCATTTGTTCTTCCTTCCTTGCTGGGCAACAACGAGTTAAAGAGGTTTGAACTTACTGTGGAGTTGGTGAGCACTGCTTTGAATATGCACGGCACACATGTACCTTCTGAGAAGGATGCTCTCGTTCCTACTAACATGAAGGATAGGAAACTATTGAAGCTTAAAGACATGGTAGCACTCACACCAAACGTGTCCATCCCTCTCCGTATGTGCATGCAGCATTTTGCTTTCCCCGGCCAAGACCGCTTCACACAACCACACAAAAGAATCTGGTTCGCTCTCTACTTAGCGGAGGCAGGTGCGTTACCAATTAAGCTGCCGGTATGGATTATAGATCAATTGTATGAAGCAAATAAAAGGTCTTCTAGGAAATTAGTGGTGAACGGTTGCTGTGCAATCACACACATTATTTACCGGTGCCTAGCATACGATGTTCCCATTGAACGTGCCTTAACTTGGGCACAATTACAAATGTTTAAGAAGCTCAAGACGTCCACACATCAATCCAAGCGCATGAGGGGTGCGATCCCTTGTGTCCAGACAAGGGAAGTTCTGACTACTCCTGAAGTATCGCCACGAGGGGAGACCACTGTACCTCCCTTTACCATTAGGATACCCAGGTCTGGATCTGAAACTACGACACAAGCTACCCCTTCAGCTCCTCCTGCTCCATCTGAATTTGAATTTGCTACAACTGGAGATGCTGAAGGAATGGATCCCCAGGACTTCGAAGCATTCTTACAAAGTACACAACTCTCTGATGTAGAGTTTTATTCAGATGTAGAAGAACAAGGCACATCTTCACAAAGAAGAAGAAAATCTATAGACGGCCGCCATGTACATTGGAGTGACGCTCAGCAAGGTCAACAACAAGGACACCTAGAAGAAGAAGGAGCATATGAAGAGGAGACCACTGAAGCCCCAGCCTATACAGCAGAACTCCGAAGGCTGTATCAAATTATGGAACGAGTGCGATCGCAACAACTGCTCACCGAACAGAGCAGTAGAGTACTCATGACTCAGCTGTTGGAAGAAGCAAGAGTTGACTCAGAATATAGTGAAGGTCTCTTATTGATGGCAGAAACATATGGGGTAGTAGAAGCAGTGCGGACCGCCATTAGGAGGTCTCCAGTTCAATATGATCCACGAAGATTCCAGACACGACCACGCTCACGTAAGAATATCCAGATCCCCATTACAACGGCAGAAGGGCCAATTATTACATCCGAACCCATCAGGACAACCTCCCAAGCAACAGAAACTGCTAGCCAAGAGCACCCAGTCACCCATGAGGAATCCACCGAGCCACTACCACCCACACCCCCACCATCGCCTCTTAGAGCAGAAACCGTGGAAATCACCTCGACCACTCAACCCACTGAACCAACCTTCATCTTCCGTACTCCCATCTCTAGTTCAACCCTATTCTCCACCTCTGATAACCCAATCTATGAAGCAACCCCCATCACTACACAATCCACCGAATCGCTCATAGAGCCTGCCCTAGGACAACCATCCCCCATGCCCTCAGCCATAGGTCATCCTGACCCTAGATCCATATTCATGGGTTTCCATGCTACCACGCAACCCTTCATGCCCTCCTCAACTCTACAACCTCAACCCCCGACCTCCATCTCTCCACTTCTCCAATCCCTCCATAACTTCCTTGCTAGAACTTTTCAACCCAGGTCTCAACCATTCCCTTTATTTTCAGCTCCCCACCCCACTTCTCATCTATTCACCACTTTCACACACACACCACCTACCATTCCAATGTATATGGTAGACCCCACACTCTCACCCACTCCTGAAAGTATGGACATTTCACCACCCACGGCACCTCCCCCTCCCCCCACGCTTCCACCTCCTCCCATTCCCCCTCCACCAATTTCACCCACACACACGTCTTCAATAGACACATCATTCACTCTTCCCCTTCCCCAATTCCCTTCCCATGCATCTTCCATTGTAAACACCACCCCCTCATCTAGGACACCATGCTAGCTTGTATATCAAACTTAAGGACAGATTACAATCAGCTCCAGCAACAGAATGAACGCCTGCAAGAGCACTCGGAGACACTACAACACCGCCTTGCTGCACTAGAGGAGGAAAAAGCTCGCCTCCACACACAATTCCAAACTCTCCAAGAGGCTCATAGCATATTGGAGGTAAAGTTACAGAACACAGATCAGGAAGCAATACAAGTGGTAGAAGGTCATCTACGGACGCAGCTGGAACGCAATTCAAAGCTTCAGCGAAATATGGCCCTACTCAAGCGACATCTTGCTGTCGCTCATGAAGAGAATCGACGCCTACACTTACAAAAATCAGGAAAACCTAGAAGCAGCTATCGAAAGCACACCTGGGCACCCATCAGCCCATCAAAGTTTCAAGCAATGACCCCCGACAATATCAAGATCATATTGGAAGACTATGCCATGCTGCTTGAAGCACATGACCTGCTATCAGAGGAACTGGGTCAACTGAAGCAGAAACACCAAAAAGAAACAACAACAGCCTCTCAAACCACCTCCTCCACGGCTTCACTTCTCACAGACTCAGAGGCCTTAAAAGATCTCCAGAAACAGGTCACCGAATTGCAAGCACGTCTACTACAATATGAGAGACCACCTTCCCCTCCAGAGGCTCCCACCGACGAAGAAGTAGTACAAATTCCTGTGGAACAGACATTTGAAGAAGAATACGACCCACAACCCTTCCCAGGAGGCCAACAAACGGAAGAAGCTCAGGACACATTCGAAGCACCACGGCCTCCATGGCTACGTCAAGTGGAGGAAATCGGGAGTTCTCACGAAGAGCGCACAGTAGTGCAAAATCAGGCCATGAGGGTCATAGAGGAAACTGTGCTACAATCTGCTTACTTCAAGAACCTGTCATCGAGATGCCTTATCCTCTCATCTGAACTCCAATACAGGCCTTATTATATTATCCTGGTTGATTATAATGCAGAAATACAGAGAGTCACGGGTAAGATTCCTACCTTTGCTACCCAATTTCAACCCGAAGACCTTCCTCCAGAGGTGCAAAAAGGCAAAATTCGTCAACCCACCTGGCGGCAGAAACTTCTAGAGACATATCCAGAAATGCTACACACATGGAACAACACGCCTTTACATCTCCTATACAATCCATGCTACGGTCCAATTCCACGTCGCAGGTCTTGGAAGGCATTCAATATCAAAGTGCAGAACAACGCGCAATGCAAGGAATGGCTAAACTATCCGTACATTGCGCCACCATAGGGACCACCGTCGGTAGCATACATGATGGGAACAATTCGACATTGGATGCCGCGATTGAAGCCCATGCCAAATGTGGCAGCTCAAATGATGCTTAAGATTTTAGATATGATGCAGGTAGTCCTAAAAACCTTTAGAAATGCAGCCGCACCACAGGTACGTCTACCGGGGTTTACCAATGGAAATTATGATTTGGTGTATGACATGAGCACCACCCCCAGTATTTGTGTGGCTTACGCCTGGCATGCACACATCAAATACCTCCCTGCATGTTACAAACAGACCTTCGAAGAAATGTTCAGATCAGGTTTCTGGGAGTACCACTCGGAGATCTTCGCACCGAAGCCAACACACCTGCTCCATCTCTTTGCTTGTGAACAAGCAATGTACTCTGAGTACTACACCACACCGCAACCAGAGGTCCCTGGAGCAATAAATTGGGATGCATTGGAAGTTGATCTAGCAAGAGGCTTAAGGATAGGAGAACACGAACTTGCCACCAATGTCATCCAATACTATATCGACCACCCGATAGAACAGAGGTCTGTCAGGGGTGACAGACGCTAGGAAGGGGAGCGTGTTGGCATACAAGTCAGATGAAGAGCATACTAGTGCAACGGAGGAGTCATGCACAATACGGCAACAAGGCCCAATCATTTTTTCCATGGACCATTTACAACTCAAGTGATTTTAATCACTACACAAACATTGTAAATTCCGTTTTTGGTAGAATAGACTCCATTTTGTGCAAGCTAAGGAGTCCTCAAGCTTGAGGAGTATTAGAACTAGCTACATATCAATTCTCATAATTTTTAGACTCTGTTTGAGCCCTCAAATAGGCTCTAGAACCTAATTTTTAACTAGGCCGGACACTAGGTCTGGACAAGACCAAAGCTAGTTAGAAAACTATAAAAAGAGCGAGAGAGCTCATTTTTGAGGTTGGATTGTTTGTGAATTGAGCTTATGTAAGAGACTTTTTGACTAATGCAAAGAACTCCATTGTTCCTCTCCTTGTTCTTGCCTTGTGTGCGCGTGTGTGTGTATGTGCGTGCATGCTTGTGTGCTTCTCACTCACACACTTGTGCCTTCACTTGCTCATAGTCTTCATACTAGTCCTCACGTCTCCACGGATTGACAATTATGAGGTGAATCTTCTCACGTTGGTACTAACCATTGTGCTAGAGTGACATCCGCATACTTAGCTATCTGAGCTTCTAACTCTTGTGTATTATTTTGTTGACTTTCTTGCATCTCCACAAGTTGATTAAGAAGGATTGCATTCATTAATTCTTTATTCCTATTTCGCAAGTTGTCTACCTCATCCATGTATACTTTTATTTGAGCCTCTAATATTTTACTTCTATTAGATATACATACTTTTTTAGTTTCAGTGTCCTCATATTTTCTTTGAAGCTCCTTAAGATGATACTCCATCCGCTGATTTTCTTTGGTTAGTAACTTGCATCTATCCACAACTTCTTTTGTTTCTTGTTCTGTTGAGCATGCAATAATCTCGCAGATAGCTTTTCACTTAACATCTTGAATTGATTTCTCTCTACTAATGCTTTGTCATAATCACTATCCACTTCCATGAGCTATTGTTGTGTGTCCTGGTTGTCTGGATCATCTGTTTCACTATAGGCTTTGGCTGCACTGCATCCACATTGAGCCATGTTTTTGGTATGCTCGGTTTTTTGCCTATTTGTACATCCTTTCCCTTGTCAATATGTACTATTTCTTTGTGTGGTTGCTTGATTTGTAGTTGAATTTGATGTTCTTCTTTTTCATGTGTAGTAGAGTGTAGCTCAATCGTAAGCACCACCTCCTTTACTTGTCAATCCGTGGAGACATGAGGACCGGTATGAAGACCACGAGCGAGTGAAGGCACAAGTGCGTTTTCCTCTACTCTTGAATGTGTTCTTTGACTTATTCTTGTTTTTGGATTGGGTTTCCCATGCTGTGGTCTTTTGGGGTTTTCTACGATCCTCGATAGTTTCCTTTGCTTCATTCCATTGGTATGATATCTCCTTGAGTTTTTCCATCTCGTGATTTGCTGTTCTTTGGACTACTTTTGGGATCCATATGTGTTGCTGTGATTTTTCAGCCTCCACCAATGATTTTGGAAGCCACACGTGAAGAATTCTTAGTTCATCCCATTGTGATGTCGAATGGGGGATATTTTGCTGTGTTGCTGCCGGATGGTTGGTCTGTTCCTGCATTGTACTAGCATGCTGGGGTAGCTTATCCTTTTGTACCCATTATAGTCATGTATTTGTTCAATGTGGTAATCTGGAAGTTGATATCCATGTCGGTTTTTTCCATATAGTGTTACTAGGTTGAGAAGAAATGTCCTCATTGTTTCTCTCATGCTCATGTGCTGTGGAGGGATTGGTTAGAAAGTCATGCAGAACCTCACTACTCGCAGGTAAGCCTAGCTTAGGATATTCATGAGACACCTACCTGTCTAAAGCTCCTTCCCCATTTTCCTTTGGTTCTACTTCCCTAGGTAAGATTGTGCTAAGGTTTTGTGATGTTTTAGCTTCCAACAGACTAAAGACTTCTTTGTGCTCTATTTTGGCTAATATGTATCCTTGTGTAAGGTGTATGCTAACCTCATTCTCAAAGATCCAGTCATGTCCTAGGATCAAGTTTTCAATAAGGTCTTCATCTTGGCATACCAAGAATCTTTGCTCCATAGTGGAATTTCCTAGATGCAATGACATTCAGACTTTTCTTATACATTCGATAATTTGTCCTCCAATTCCTATCATATATGCTTTATTGGGGCTCATGATCATTTTGAGGTGAGTGGATAATGATACTCCCTTAGTGCTGCTCCTGTGTCAGTCAATGCATCCACTAGTTGATATTCCATGTCCCGATTCCTAGGTTTAAATATGGTCAAGAAATACTATTATTTGCATTCTCCACATTACCTACTTGGTAGTTCACCATGGGTATTTGTTGAGGGAGAGACAAGTAAAAAGAAGAAAAGAAGAAAACAACGAAAGAAACAGCTTCACTAAAAGGAAATATCTGAAGATATATCTCTGCAAGAAGCCCCGAAGGGGCGCAACACCCATCTCTGCACAGAGCCCCGCAGGGGCGCACACACCAAGGAAAAGCACGCAGTTGGAAGGAGCAATCGGGGTCACCAAGTATCACATATGTGGATGCTTCAACCTCTTGAGTTACAGAGGATTCAGATCAAGGCTTACGAGCTACATCCGCATATGTGCACTAATGGCGTGCGTGGCAAACCGAATCAATCGGCTAGGAGTAATGCAACCAGGTCCAATGTGTGCAACCAGGACAAATCAGAGCGCCTCTAAAACGTAATGCAAGATCAAGAATCAGACAATACTGACCACTGGGTGCGTGCGGACAACAAACTGATGACAAGAAGCAAAGCCTGTCAAGGGACGACATAGACGAAGAGGGGGAGAGTGTTGCAGAGCTAAAGAGCGCACAAAGCAGAGAAAAACACGGGCCCTAAAATTTTTCCGATTTGGACTTCATATTTTTGTACCATAATCATTCTTGTAATATATTTTCCGTTGTAAAGGCACTAGAGGAGTCCTCTAGATGCATCCCCACAGAAGATTAGAAGCTTACCCATGTAAAATAGTAGAAATTTAGTCTTTTAGTGAATAAAGTGCCGGTCTCTTGTGTTAAAGGACCATTTTTTAGGGCACTAGTATATAAGTCAAATGTGACTCTTTGTAAAGAACTTTTTGCCATTGTGAGAAGAGAGAGCACAGAAATTCGAATTTGTGTCTTCTTCCCTCCTTATCTTCTTCTTCGTGAGCTTGTATGCATGTGTATTGCTTGGAAAGAGTGCTTGTGAGTGTTGTCTGTCCATGAAAGTGTTTCTTTGCTGTAGGAGAGGTGTGTGCAAAGTGTAGGAAGTGCTGAAGTGTAGGAAAGTATTCCCGCGACTCAGTATTTCGCTCATAACTTGAAGTAGGAGCGTCGGAATTGAGTGAAACCACTGCCATTGGATGCGTCTTCTCGAGAGCTTCGAAACGCATATGCTATTCGTTATATTTGGAGTTCGGAGCTGGGAGAAAAGTCCAAAATACTGACAGTTGCTGCACCAAGTATCGTTTCGCCTTGACCAACAGTTGGAGCTTGTTTGGATAAGTCTTTGACTCATTTACATTCTTTGAGTAATTCATTTGCATTGACCATTACATGATTGCATGTCTTCATACACTCGGCTAGGTTTGTATACTCTTTGGATTGATAATTAAAAGCGTGTATCCCCACTATATGCACTTGTGAGGGGATTGAGGTATAGTCTCTTTCTCCGCAAGTCCCTAAGTTGATACTTAGGTCAACAGTATTGGTTCCTCTCCCTGGACATATCATTCATCTCTTTGTCTCATCCACTCTTTTCACTTCCAAATTTGTTCTAGAGCTTCCATTCACGCTTCTTCTCTTATTCTTTCTTCTTCTTTTTTCCGATTTTGTGCTCCCACAAGTCGTGCTAAGATTCTATCCGTTAATGGTTCCATATATCTCTTAACTCTACAACCCTTAATGTAGTCATCTAGAGTCCCTAAATTTACCACTCCGCTTGTTGAGATTTGATTTATCAATAATGGTCCATATCCTACTGCAATTTCTTTGTGTGCTGTGTCAATGTGTACACTAATACCAAATCACCTTCTTTTAAGCCCTTGTCCTTAATATGTGCATCATAATATGCTTTCTGTCTTCTTGTAGCTGCATAAATCCCTACCACTGCTTGTAGTCTTGTTTCAATTTGGTCCAATCGTTGGGATAGTTCATGGCCTGTCCAATCATTCTGTTGTGCTATGCGTAGGGTAGGCACTAAAAAAATAATTGGTAAAATTGCATTCTGTTTGTATACCAAATTAACTGGAGTAATTACAATGGCCATCTTCTAAGCCACACAGAAGGCCCAAATTGCATGATGCAATTGTTTGTCCTAGTCTGACCTTTTGTTGTTGACTATTTTGGTCAACACAGTGCATAATAGCTTATTGGAACTCTCAGCCTGACCATTTTCTTGAGGGTGGTAAGGGGCTGATTTTCTATGAATCACAAGGAAATCATTCATAAATGATTCTATACTTCTTTGATGAAGTGTGTTCCCCTATCACTCACAATTTCTATTGGAAATCCAAAATGAGTAAAGATATTTTTGAAGAGAAATTTAGTTGTGGTTTGTGCATCATTTTTCCTCCTTGCTTTTGCTTCTACCTATTTTGTTAAATAATATGTGGCTACTATTATAAATTCGGCATGTGATCCTTTTGTTGGAGGATTTATAGTCCTATGAAATCAATGCCCCATTTGGAAAAGGCTCTTGTGCAAATCATGGGTCTTAAGCATGTCATCTCTTCTTATAGGATATTTGGTCCTTTGGCACACCTTGCAACTCCGTACATACATGTTGGCATCCATGTGCAGATTGGGCACCACAAGCCTGCAAAGAGAATCATTTTTATAGTTTTTTCAGCTGAAAAATGTCCTCTTGTTGCACCTGCATGCGCCGTCTCTAATATGGGTAAATAATCACCTTTGTGTACACATAATTGTAGCTGATTGTCCTTTCCTCTTTTGAATAATTGTTTCCCAATTATGGTGTAGACTTTACTCATTTCCTCTAAAGTGCTCTTCCTTGCTAGACTAGTTCCTTCCTCATGCATCTATGTTTTCAAGAATTTTACCAATGCTTTGCTCCATGTTGGTGCTATTGTAGAGAATTGTAAGGAAGCATGGTCCTCCGGGGTATTCGCTTGGCATTCTTGGTAGTTGCTAACATGTTCATGTACGTCCTTTGGCATGTCTGGCTAGTATACCCCTAGTCTTTTCAATTCTCTGATTTTCCCATAAACTCCCTTATGAATCTTCCATCAGTTCACATAAGCTTGCTCCATTATGTTTTTCTATTCAGCTTCTTTGACACATCTCAATAATATGCCATTTGGTTCTTTGTAGTACAAACTTCCTACTACAATATGTAAGTTACGTGATTGCAAAAATTCTTTCTTGGTATCTCGATTGATCCTATGGTGTGGTCCATGTGTGAGGATTGGTATTAACTTTTCAACCCACTTTCGACACACTTCTAAATTGAATAAGTATGTATCTGGTAGATCATCAGCCACTCCGTTGGGTGGTTCTTTGTGTGTCATTCGGGATAGATGATCCGCTCTTACATGGGTATTCCCTTTTTTGAATATTACTTCAAAATCAAACTCCATCAGCAATAGAAGCCATCTCACTAGCCTTCCCATATTACAGGGCTTATTGACTAGATATAATAATGCCTGATGATCGATAAAGAACTTGAATTGGTTGGCTAGGAGGTAATGTCATAATTTCTTGACTGCGTATACCATTCCTAGGCCTTCTCTTTCTGTAGTGGTATAATTTCTCTCTACCTGATTTAATTTTCTACTAGCATATGCGATGGGATGATCTAATTTTCCTTCATACGTAGGTTGAGCTAGTATGCATCCTATTGCAAACTTTGATGTATCCACATGGATATGGAATGGTTTGTTCCAATTGGGTACCTTCAAGATAGTTTTTGAACTTATTCATCGTTTTAATTCATTAAATGCCTTTTCGCATTCCTTCGTCCAAGTGAATTGAGTCAGTGGCCCATATAGAGGCTTAGTGATTATAGCATACATGTGGATAAACCAGTGATAGTATCCACAATGACCCATAAAGGCTTGTACTTCCTTTGCATTAGTGGTCCAGGTAATTCTAAGATCACCTTAATCTTGTCCTCATCCATGGAAATTCCGTTCTTTGACACAATATGTCCCAAGATCTTTCCTTGCCTTACCATAACGACACATTTTTTTGGATTTAAGCATACTCGATACTGATGAAATTTCTCGAATATCCTCCACAGTTCTGGAATGTGGTCACTTTTGTGACGAGAATAAGTGCACAAATCATATACATATACTTCCACGCTTTTTCTTAAAAATTCCTTGAATACGTGTTACATTAGTCATTGGAAAGTTGTGTGAGCATTGGTGAGCCCAAATGGCATCACTCAAAAGGCGTATACTCCCCATTCAATTGCGAAGGCGGTCGTATGTTGGTCCTCTCTAGCAATGGCTACCTGGTTATAACCTTAGAATCCATCTAGGAAGCTATAGACTTCCTTGCTTGCAACTTTTTCCAATAGATGGTTGGTGATAGGTAAAGAATAGCTATCACGTATAGTAGCTGCACTCACTTTTTTCAAATTGATACAGACTCTAAGCTTACCGTTCTTTTTGGGTACTACTACTAAAGGTGACATCCATTCTGTGTGCTCCATCTCATAAATGAATGCTACTGCTAACAGCTTCTTAATCTCTTCTTTAATCTTCACTAAATAGACATCATTATATGTGTATGGACGTTGTGTTGAGGGTTTTGCTTCAGGTGTCATTGGGATTCTATGGGTGCAAATGGATGGATCTACTCCCTTGAGGTCCTTGTAGGTCCATGCAAATACATCCCTCTATTTTGTTATTAGCTCTATCAGTTCTTGTTCTTCTTTATGAGATACATCTTTTCCAATGTAAGTACATCTTTCCTCTTCCTCTTCCATGGTAACTAGTACTTCCTTGGTTTGTTCCTTATTATTGTAAGCTTCTCCTTCAGTTTCTCTCTTGGGCATTTGAATAGCTATCTTTCGTTCTTCTACTTCGTATCTTTTGAAATATTCTGGAACTTCAAAAAGATCTAGTGGTTGCTCTACTCTATCTTCCCTTTCCTAGTTGTCTTGTCTTGTTGGGATCTCCTTTTCATTTTTTTTCCTCAATCTCTTTTAAATATCATTCCTCTGAATCGAATTCTGGTTCCATCTCTATGCTTTCATAATCCTCCTTCCACTCCCTTTTTAGTAATTCTCCCGCTTACATTTCTTGAAGAATTACCATGTAAAGATTTACATCATAACCTCCTTCATCCGCACACTCATTCATGGTAATTACTTCCTCATTTACACACACATCAAGGGTGGCTAATATTTCCATCCATCTTTATGGTTCAAATGCTTCATCTGGGAAGATTTGAGGCATGTATCCTGGATCATCTATGAGTCGGTAATTCCAATGCCCTATTGGCCATAACTGAGTTTTGTTTTCTTCTCTTTTGGCCTCTTTGCACATCCATAGTTGAACATCCTCATTCATCCATGATCGGTCACTAGATCCTGCGCTATGAATGGACAAATAATCTTTTTCTCGATGGACGGGGTTCCATTGTAATGGGGGTACATGCCTATATGAGAAGGTGTGTAAATGTATCTTCATAGTTGTCCCTTGGTGTTGAAAATACAAGGCATCTCTTCCCCAATCTTGTACTACTATGAGTTGTCTCATGAATGGTCATCCTAAAATCATTTCATAATTATTGGCTTTTCCAAATTGACATATAGCTAGAGTATGTTCGAACTCTACTCCACAGATGGTCAACTTAATTTTTCCCAGTATACCTAATGGTCTTTCCATGTGACCATCTGCTAGTTGAAGTACTGAGCTTGTGCTTCTTTCTTTTGATTCGTGGGTTCTTCAGTTTCTATTCTCAAGTGTATAGATAATTGCTTCCATAGTTGTGATTTAGCTCGGAGTAATTCTTCTATTGTCAATAAGTATCATATCTTAGTTTTCTTGAGCTCTCCTAAGCTGTGTGATGTCTTATCTTGTGACCTTTCCTCCTTGCCTCTGATCATAGGAGCATGGAAGAGTACTAACTTTCTCTCATATTCTCCCATATAATTGGGTAGTGTGGAAATGTTGTTCAATTCTTCCCTGTTTTGGTCTAAAATGGAAGCTTCCTCATATATCTCATCTAAGTTTGGTATAGGTTGATTCTCCCAAGTTTCTAACTCTTCGAAGGGTGGTGGAGAGTTCTCATTCCTTCTCCACCATTCCTCTTGAATCCTGGCCCACAAGTCTAGTGGCGAATTGTCCTCTAGTTTTGGAATAACTGAGGTTTTTTCTTCCTTGTGTTAGAGGGCCGCCGAACCAGGACAAATGAACTCAGACAGGTGCCTTAAATGTAAAAGTGTTGGACGGCCGCCGAACAAGGACAAAAGTACGAGGACAGGTAGCTTAAATGAAAAAAGAATCTTTCAGGAAACGCGCAGGTAACTGCAGAAGTGCGCACTCTTGTAAAAAATCCTCTATTTAAGGCAATGAGAAAAAGAGCGGCAACAACCCCGTTTGTGGGAATTGCAGTGTGTGGTTTGATTGAGTCTTGTTTGAGAGTGCTGTAACGCACTGTGTGCGCGTGTATGTTGTTGAAAGGATAAGTTCTGCTTTGTTTTGTTCCGTCTGTACTCCGGCTAGTTGATTATCCTCACCTTAGTACAGAGTTGCGAAGCAGTTGTATTGTGTTACTAGTCTGTTCGGTGATGATTGAGTGTGTCTCTGAGTGCGGTATGTTATTTGGCAGTTCTTCGGCGAAGTAGGTAGCGTGAAAAGTAATCCTGAACTAATTGTCTGTTAGCATTTCTGTAAGCGATCGAATTCGACACTGTAGCCTATATCTACTGTTGATTCCGACTACGGGAAGATTAGTAGCTGTAATGGTTTGAATGTGAGCAGGACGTCGTTAGTTTATGGTTAGCCGTTTATTACTAGGAGATTGATTGTTCGGGTCCTTGTAACTTTAAGGTAAATGTCTGGTTGGTATACCTATCTGCCCTGACGAAGTACGGATTAGGTGACATTGTTACTGCAGTATATTTTGCGCATAAATTAAGTAACCGGATTGCTACTCTCAGTCCTGAAGTTCTAATTCCAGTACACTGAACAGTCCTCCGTTGTTCAGGGATGGACACTGAGCTAAGAACAGGATAACAATACGATTGTGTGTTACTTTGGGAAAATAGTACAGGGCCTCTGTCTAACAGACCCTTACCACTCCCAAGGACCCACGTGGCTAAGAGAACACTTGCGGTTAGGAAGACTCGGAACCGGCTGAACTTGAAGTGTTTGAGTCGGAAAGCAGAAGTAACGATTAAACGATACAACGTTTAACATTAACATTTGGCGCCGTCTGTGGGAAAGTGGCATCAGGTTGCCAGTTATCTGTGAAAAGTGGCAGTAGCATGCCGGCTGTTTTTCAGAATCAAACACTACGTTTATCGTTCGATTGACTGACGGTAGCAACAGAGCCAGATTGTTGCCAACTGCTCAGATAGTGCTACTAAGCAATGATACATGCCGGTTACTCGGTCTGGCGAAATGTATCCTAGGAACCATACGACTGGAACACCAAAAGTACTAAAGACAACCCTAGGAGAAGAAGGTATAACGCGGCCTGACCCAGTGGTCAAGCAAGTTAAGGACGTTATAATTAATTCGGGTCATATTCCGGTGGAACGATCAACGCCTTTGGTACATTCTGGTTTCACTTTGACCCAGCCTAACAACAATACAGTAATTCCAGAATCTACCAAGACACCGCTGGAAACTAGTTTAACAATCTTGGATAAAGATTCAGAGTTATCCACGATTAGAAAAACTCTAGGAAAAGAAATCGGTAAAGCGGAAAAACACTACAGACTGGTACACTATCAGTTCATTCCGGTGATATTCCAGTGATAGAAACACCAACTGGCGGCCTAGGATTAGCATTTTTTGCGGAGTCCTCAGCCCGACCCGCGTGCTTGGAAGAAAGATTTCGGATATTGGACATCCAGAAGGAAGGAGAGCTATTCGAAGCAGAGATCCGAAGTATCCTAACGCAAAAACAGCACACCGGAAGGAACGCCATCCGGCGATCCAGGTTCTGGTAGTTCAACCAATCAACCTCAAGATACAGAAGAAGGACCGGATACACTCACGATGAACGGACAACAACAGCAACAACAGTTATGTCAACCAAGGCCGCCTCCAACAGGAGTAACATACACGAAATTTGGTGGATTCCCAGGAGATGACCCGGATGCTCACGTACGCACTTTCAAGATCAGTTATGCAGTCCTCAACCATCCACCGGATCAGGCATACAAGGCCATTGTTTTTCAATCTACACTGGTCAATGAAGCGGCTAGATGGCTTACGGAATACGACATTAATCATTTCGGTACCTATGATGCAGTACGAGATGCTTTTTTGCAATGATTCAGGCTAAAGAAGAATCCCGCCGAAATCTTTGATTATTTACAGAACAACCGATAGAAGGCGAATCAGACTGTCCAAGAATATGCTACACTTTTTCGAACACACTTGCGACAGATACCACAGGCCCACGCTAACTTACCGGATGATGTCATCACTCAGTGGTTTATCAATGGTTTAAACCCACAATTGAAGCAGATCATGATCATAAGATGTGTCGGAGCAATGACGTTGGATGCAGTCATTGCCATGGCTCTGCAACTGGAATCCAAAGTCAGTGGGTTTACAGAAGATCTAGAGTGGTTAAAAACGAACAAAACTATGACTGAAGACATAACCAGACAAGTGTACTGTATCACATGCAAAAATTCAGGTCATACTAGTGCCAACTGTGCGCTAAATCAAACATTCTGCGCTATCTGCAACAGTGCCGGACACACCACCGGAAATTGTGTCTACAATGCCAGAATACAGGGAACAGCAACAGTGCTGTTATTCAAGAACATGGACCGGCAGTGAATCACTATGTGCCTCCGCAACTGAGAAACAATCAACCGCAAGGATATCGAAACTACCGAGGACAGAGAAACAATAACTATAATGCAAACCGCTGGCAGAACAAACCACCACCGGAAAATCCCAATTTACCACCGCCACGCTGTCATTTTTGTGGTGAATTCGGACACATTAGAAGATATTGCAAGGACGCAGCTGAGTATGATCAAAGGAAGAAGGAGCGGCAGAACCCAATGGCCAACATGGTACAAATTACACCGGTAGAAACGCAAACTGCTACAGTCCAGACCCGATCAGGTAAACAGCTGCAGTCAGCAGCCGAAGTACTTGAACCAGGGATACGAGAACAACATAGGATGTATAACAAAGCTAGCCACTGGACCGCCACAGAACCACCAGTGTTCCTAGAACCCATTCCGGTGACTCAGACCTTGTCGACAATCAGGTTCGCATATTCCGATCCATAAGAGTTTTCATAGCCTTCATAACCATAGTACTGTTGCTTGTAGGTTTGGCCATATTCTATCAGACTATCATTATAAGGATAATATTCTCCTTGGGCCTGATCATATACTTGATTTGTTGTTTCTACGTTGGCTAGAGGTGTAGTTGGTATTAGAGCTCCTTCCAAATTTTCCTTCGGTTGAGTGCATTTGACTGGCACTACATTCTGTGGATGGGGTGGTTGTTTCCCTAACACAGGTTGGGGTTGTCCATATCCTCCTTGTTCATATGGTCTCGGTTCTCCCTGTGGTACTTGGTAAGGGTTGTACCTAGGGACCTCTCCAATATCTAATACCGAGTGATAAAATACTAATCTAGCTAATACCATACTAGAAAAAGATCATGATACGATACCAACCTGTCTCACGATACGATACCTTTATTGAGATGATATGTGATACCACGAGATCTAAGGTGCGATATGATACCTAGTGCCTCACGATATGATACCTCTAGAGTGACGATACACAATATCTCTTGCTATGTGATACGATATCATTTGGTGGATCCTAATACGATACCACAAGGTGCATGATATGATGCCTCTTAAACCCCAATCGTGATACCTCGACTTGGTGATACATGATATGTGGATGGTATCACGATACTGCAAGGAGGTACTCATGATACGATACTTGGCAAGTATTGCGATACTAGAGAATTTTGGTATCGTGATACCAAAACTCGACCGATCGTGATACTACAGCCAAATGAGGTCTAAACTTAAAAATTTTTGTGCAAAGTGTTTCTCACTCTCTCTTCTTCCATTTTGGCTCATTGTGCAAAACGAAAACTCACTCCAACCCTTCATGTCTGCCCCGCGATACTGGAATTGTGTTAAATCATGTATGTGAGTGTTCCTTTAACTTTCTGAGATTACAAGGGTGAAGTACTCACCTTCAAGAAGAATTCTTCCTAGCCTTGTGCTCAAAAAGTCAGCAAATCACTAGCTCTCCATGATACTCCCTTTGCGATACCAGATGCTCCGTGCTCACAATACTAGTACTCTAGCGAATGATTTCTCAAGGATCTAAGTCGTGCACTTAAGGCCTTGAAGTGTCCTTAGTCTCAACTAAAAAGAACAAAATTCTTTTGGGATTTTCTTATGGTGACCTACCTATCCTAATCCTACCTCTCTCTCTTCCCTAAACCCTAAATCCTTCTCACTCCCTCACTCCTAACCCTAAAAACTCATTACACACACTCCTAAAGTGTGAAGTAACAATTGCTAGAAATTTTGTGGCTTGCCATTAACTGAAATTACCTCTACACATATGATTCATTCACTCCATAGCTATAACCATCACGAAGGCACCTTGATTGGGCTAGTCCTTGGCAATGGCACCAAAAATGTGTACACCTAAGTCATAAAGCCTTAGGGACTTGTGTTGATGAGGCTATATCTCAATTTCCCCACAAGTGCATATAATGGTGGACTAATACACATTTAATTATAAATCCGAGATATTAGACGTATCAAGTGTATGAAGACATGTGCACACATGATGAGAAGTGAAGTGTCAATGCTACAATGCAAGAGACTTGTCTCGACTACCTTTCTGACTCAGTAATCCCCTGAAAATGCATGTCGTGATACCTGTTACAACAATAACCACAAATTCAAACTTTTCTCTTACCTTTGAACTCCGAATATGGTCAGTAGGAGGTTCGTTTCAAAGCTCTTGATGAGATGCATCTAATATTGCATTTTCCTTTGTATCTGACAAACATACTTCAAGTTATGAGCAAAATAGTGAATGGCGGGGAACACCAACACCTGCTCCACAACTCCTCAAGTCTCACATCAGCAGTTCTAAAGTGATGAGAAGGGGTACACAACAGTCCTACACACACATTTCAAGCATAAAACACACAGAGAAGCTCTTGGAGAATAAGATAATCAGTAGGAAAGGAGAAAATTCAAAAATTCAGCTTCAATTCTCACAAAATTGGTCCTTTCACACAAGAGACAATCACTTTTATTGAAAAACACTAAATTCCTACTACGTTACAAGGATTATGTTACAATAGTGAGGGTTCATGCATCTAGAGGACTCCTCTAGTGCATTTACATGGCTTCATGAAGTATTTCATAGGAATTTGAAGAAGAAAATTTCTGCCCATAATTTGAAAATTTTTGGGCCTCCCTTTTCCATGCTCCTTTTCTCTACAACACGCTGGTACTGCACAAATGCTATGAACAAATGACATGTGGGTGCACAGGTCTCATCAAAATCAAATGCCTCTTTCTTGAACATAACCTTTTGCAACAAGCCTAGTCTTATACATGTCAAGTCTTCCATTGGGTTTACATTTTAGCTTGTATACCTATTTTGTGCCAATGGTCTTTTTGCTAGGAGGCAAATCACATAAAGAATAGGTACCACTCTTCATAATAGCATCATATTTTGATTGCAAAGCAGCCGTCCAATTTTTTGAATTTTGCACTTGATCAAAAGAAATAGTCTCATTCTCATCATAGAGACTAGAGGCAGCCATAGCTTAGCAATCTTATGTAAAAGAAGCACTATGAAAGCTTGAATGAGTATCATATGACAAAGGTGCATTGATTTTCTATCTAGCAAAGTCTACATGAGCCATTTAGGCATAGATTTTGCCTCCTCTATATCAGCCCTCTCAACAACAAGTGCATCATGTAAATATACATAAAAAATGGAATGATATGCATCATCATGTGAAACCTATAAAGGCTGAGAAATTGCCTCATTCGGACCAGCACTTGACTATCCACCTATAAAAAGAGGTAGCAAAGTGTCATACATATCTTTGGAGCTAACAAATGTCTCCTTAGTACATGAAATTAGTTGTTGAATTGCATCTTCCACAAAAATAACATCATGGCTAACCAAAATGTCTTTAGTCTATGGATGATACATACGATAGCCTTTACTTTCGAAATTGTATCCAACAAAATTACATTTCATTGCTTTATCATCCAATTTCATGTGTTGCTTGTTCAACCACATACGCGAGGCAACCAAAGACACATGAATGAGCAACAAATGACTTGCAAACATGCCAAGCCTCATATGGAGTGATAGACTTCAGTGCTTTGGTAAGACACCTATTAAGTACATATGCTGACACATAAGAGCCTCAAGTTAGAAGCTATGTGGTAAAGCCTGGCTGTTGACCATACATATCTCCATCTCCATGAGAGACCTGTTCTTTCTTTTCGCAAATTCATTATGTTGAGGTGCATATGGCACTCTAAACTGATGTTTTATCCCATGTTCAACCAGAAATGCATTAAAATCTGAAGACGTGTATTCACCGCTCGATAAAAATGGAGTGTGCCCATTTTAGATGCTAAAAGATTTTTAGCCAAAAATAGAAATTATTTGAAGCAGATAAACACTAAGGACTTTGCTTTCAATGGATACACCCATGCATGCGTGGAAAAATCATCAATAAAAGTCATGAAGTAAAGGTAGTTTCCAAAAGAATGTGTGTGCATAGGATCACAGATGTACAAGCTGCAATTTTTTAGTAGCTCATTGTTGACCTAAGTACCAACTTAGGGACTTGCGGAGAAAGACACTATACCTCAATCCCCTCTCAAATGCATATAGTGGGGATACACGCTTTTAATTATCAATCCAAAGAGTATACAAACCTAGCCGAGTGTATGAGGACATGCAATCATGTGATGATCAATGCAAATGAACTACTCAAAGAGTGTAAGCAAGGCAAAGACTTATCCAAACAAGCTCCAACTGTTGGTCATGGCGTCACGATATTTGGTGTAGCAACTGTTAGTATTTTGGACTTTTCTCCCAGCTCCGAGCTCCAAATATAGCAAATAGCATATGCGTTTCGAAGCTCTCGAGAAGACGCATCCAATGGCAGTGGTTTCACTCAATTCTGACGCTCCTACTTCAAGTTATGAACAAAATACTGAGTCGCGGGAAATACCTTCCTACACTTCAGCACTTCCTACACTTCGCACACACCTTACCTACAGCAAATAAACACTTTCATGGATAGACAACACTCACAAGCACTCTTTCCAAGCATTACACATGCATACAGGTTCACAGAGAAGAAGATACAGAGTGAAGAAGACACAAATTCGAATTTCTGTGCTCTCTATTCTCACAATGGCAAAAAGTTCTTTACAAAGAGTCACATTTGACTTATATACTTGTGCCCTAAAAATGGTCCTTTCACACAAGAGACCGGCACTTTATTTACTAAAAGACTAATTTCCTACTATATTACATGGGTAAATCTCTAATCTTCTGCGGGGATGCATCTAGAGGACTCCTCTAGTGCATTTACAACGGAAAATATATTACAAGAATGGTTATGATACAAAAATATGATGTCCAAATCGGAAAAATTTTGGGGCCCGTCTTTTTCTCTACTTTGTGCTCTCTTTAGCTCTGCAACACTCTCCCCCTCTTCGTCTCTGTCGTCCCTTGACAGGCTTTACTTCTTGTCTTCAGTTTGTTGTCCGCACGCAACCCTTGCTCAATTTTGCCTGTTTGTAAAACAAGTGTTCAGTTTTGACGGCCTCTGCTTAATTCTTGTTTTACATCCTCTAGGCCTGATACATTTGTCTTGCTTGATAAGTCGGGTTGCCACGCACGCCACCAGTGGAAGGTATGAGGATGTGGTGCTTCAGTCTTCGATCTGGACCTGCCATAGATCAAGAGGTTGAACCACCCTTGTGTGGTTGCATTCTTTCCTTGGTGTGTGTGCCCCTACGGGGCTCTGTGCAGAGATGGGTGTTGCACCCCTACGGGGCTTCCTGCAGAGATATGTCTTCAGAGATTTCTTTTTAGTGAACTTGCTTCTTTCGTTGTTTTCTTCTTTTCTTTCTTTTACTTGATTCTCCCTCAACACTACCCCCCTCCTCGACTCTATCGTCCCCGACAGGCTTTGATAAGCGACGGGCATATGTTTTATATACTTTTTGCTCTGTATCATTTAGTAGATTGGCTTCACATATCATTAGCTATTTCCATTGTTCTGCCTTCACACCGTCATTGGGTGGCTGTCTATGATCTGCGAAGAAGCTAAGCTCGTATGCTACTAATCTGGCATTTAAATTTGACGACATCTTCAAAAAGATTTCGGAATCAATCTCAAAAAATCCGGTAAAGAAAGCTTCTTCAAAAGTTTGCATATATACACTTGGCAAGAACATCAATCTGGAATAATAAGCCATTATTGTTGGTCGACTTCGCATAACCGATAGATAAAAAATGAGGATTTCTGTGCCTTGATTAATTCCCATGAAATTCAAAAAGGTGTAGGCCGCATGCTTGAAGACCTTGAGTACCGTAAGTATCATACTAAGTATCTTATTGGTCATTTTGACAGTTAAGTCAGGCACTGTCGTATAATTCTGCAGCCAAAATTTGATGGTTTTGACCATATAATCCTCCGTTGGCAAGTAATTATGTGGTGGGCTTGGTAGTAGCGGATAATTCAGCCATCGATTATTTATTGCGCCATTTCTTTGCAAGTCCAAAAATTCTCTGGCATCCCTTCTTCGTGGTATAGGACAAAATGAAGGGTTTACCTGTAATGAATATGGTGCTGCTTGCCAATGCACCCGTAGTGTGGGATGTTTCTCCAAAAACTTTCTTCTCCAGATTGGTTGTGCAGCTTCGAACTCTTCTTGGCTGTATGTGAATGTGTCTTGTTTAAAATTGAGTTGCGCATCTAGACTCTTCTTTGTAATCTTCTTTATATATTGTCTTGTTTTCTCTTTCAATAGTCCGTACGGAATATTGAAAGGCTTCATTATCTTGTCCAGGTCTTTACCTTTGATCTTGGCCTCTTTCATCACCTTAATGACTTCATTTTCAAAATTCTCCGTCAATCGGACACCACTAGTGCCCGTTCTTTCTGACTTGTTTCTGCAGTGTATGGCATCGGATGATCATCATGTATATCCGCCATCTGCTCATGTATTGGAGAATTATAGATCGGGTGAGATGGAGGGCTTACCTCTACCTCGTCAGTAGGATTTTCCTTTATTGGCTCTACTGGTGTCCCGATCGGTGCTTTCTCTTGTATTTGAGTCTTTAATTGTGCTATGCATTCATCTTTCTCTTGTACTTCTTGCATGGCTGCCCTGAGTGCATCTTTTGCTGCAAGTAACTCATTTCCGATTTCAGCTACATTATCCATGTTTTCACTGTAGCTTGTTGCCAGTTTTCCATGTGCTGTATTTAACTGCTTTTTTAAATCATTGATCTCTTGACTGTACTTCTGTTCCGACACTTCTCTTAGTGTGCACTCTTGTCTTAGCAAATCTGCATATTGGGCGATCTGATCTCTTAATTCTTTTTCTTTTGTTTCTGAGGATTCCTGTTGCTCGATCGGTTGATCATATAATACTGACTTCATTAGTTCCTTATTCCTGCTTCGTAACGTGTCATTCTCCTCCATGTATAATTTGAGCTGTGTTTCTAGTAGAGTACTTCTAGCTCTCATTCTCTCTTTGTCCGCCTCGCTTGCATCATATAATCTCTGTAAATTTGCGAGCTGTGCTTGGAGTTGGTGATGCTGAGTGATTAATGATTCATATTGCGTTTTTGTTTCGAGCAACTCATTGCTTTTGATTGTTAGCGCCTTTTGTGCCTCGATGAGCTGTGATGACAGTTGTTCACTCATTATCTGGAATTGATTCTTTTCTCACATTGCTCTATCATGGTCTGCATCTATGTCCATCATTTGCTGTTGTGTATCCATGGCTGTCTGAATCATCTGTTTGACTACAGGCTTTAGCTGAGTAACATCCACATTTAGCCATGTTTTTGGTATACTCGGCTCCTCGCCGGTATTGACATCTTTGCCCTGTGCCACATGTAATGTAGTGTCATGGGGCTGCCTAATCTGAAGCTGGATCCTTGGCTCAGCCCCCATGTTTGCTTGATTTTCTTGAGGTGTATCATCTGGCACCTCGATCACAATTTGTTCTTGGTTTTGTAGCTCCTCCGCTTCCTTACTCACTGGAGTTTGTTCTTCCTCTTTAATAGGTTGTTTTGCATCTGTAACATTTGTTGGAGCTTCCTTGATGCTTATCTTCGTAGTATCATTTAATTGAAGGACATGCTCACATTCCATAGATTCTTCTTCTACTCTCTTTTCCGGCGTCACTTCCATTTGATTAATTTCATTCCATTCTTCTTCTCGGGTTTCTGTTCTTATATCAGTATCCAGAGTGTCTTTTTCAGGACTGGATTCCGTGTTGGTACTAGAATCATCGATGCCCAACTCTTTGTATCTTCCAGTTTGTTTTGGAGTCTTCTCTGTACTTTGTTGTGGTTTCTCTTGACTCGCCTGTCTATAATGATGACCTTGGACATTTAAGTTTACCTGCCCTTGCATGTACTGATGTGTCTCTTCGAGAGCAGCGGAAAGATCTCTCCTAGTAATAGGCATTTGAGCCATCGTGATCTTCGGTAATACATGTGTTCTCTTTGATTGTGGTGTAGCTTGGGCTTCCTCCTCCCGTAGACGCTTTGTACCCCTCATGGGTTTTTGTGAGCTGGTTCCAGCTGCTTCAACCATAACAATTGCTTTCTTTTTCTTAGGGACTATAGTGGATTTTGCATACTTGGCTAGCCCTTCTGATGTTGGCATCTCTCGTAAGCAATTTTTCATATCAAGGGCTTCATATATCAATAATGTTAATGCAGAACTGCCATTCAAAAACTTCTTCTGGCCCCATTTCTTCTGGGCTTCAAATAGTCTTTCTTGGACATATCCTGTCAGATTCACCTTGTTCCCAATTTGTCTCATGGCATGTGATAGTAGTTGTACTACGATCTTTTGTGGTGCTGTGTATCTGTGCATATTAGGGAAACAAAAATGCTGGTGCACAAGACGAACAACGTCTTCGATGTCTATTCTGTTAATCTCCACAAAGGATCTCTTTTTAGGGTCATGACATTCCTCTTTGACACTAGTAATTCCTTCTTGATTCCATCCAAAAGCTTTATTGATCAGTTCATGAGTGAATTGGATGGTCTTCCATGTCCCTACTTTATCCAAGACCCGTGCTTCTGGAACTGATATTTTTGTTGCAGCAAGTTGCAAGGTATTCATTACTTGTGCACACCTCTGAAAATCTGGAACATAGATTGGCAATTTGAGAAATGCCTCTAGGCCTGCCTGCTTCCATATATCTTCAATATGCGGTAAACCTTGGATTATGGTCTTGAAATCTTGAGACATAATAGGGAAGTAATGATCCCTATCCATAATCTTGATAGTTGCCATGAAAATGAGTTCTGAGACTGGTTGGTCATCACGAAACCAATGGCCTCTTACTTTTGTTACTGATTCCAATGGAAGAAGCTGGACCTCTTCCTCTTGTGTAGCTTCGGAATTAGTAGACGCCATCTGCACTCAATATAGAGTATGAATTAGTTGCCATATATCATCAGAAATCCTCCTTTATTTGTTTGTCATAAGCTCGATATTGCTCCGAGTGAATGGTCGCCCCTTTCCTGTGGGTGTGAGAAAGGTAATACCTGGATTTTCCACATTTTAGGTATTTTTATATTTTCATCTGAAAAGGAAAACAGAAAAGTTAGGTTATAGCCGAAGCGATTATTATTTTTGGAGCAATTTTCTTAATGTATGTACAAGTGCTCTCCTATTTCCCAAGAGGAAAATGTGCTTGACTATCCTGAAATAGAAGAAAGATGTGCCGAATGCTTGGCCTTGTAATGTGGCCCTACTATGCATACTTTAGGTTCTGACAACTCCATATGTGTGCAATCGGAAATAGTTGTTTGATGTATGCAGTCTGTCTTGTCTTTCGGTACCCAAATCTGCTTCCTTCTGGTGGAATGTAGTGTATTCTCCACCTTCTTGGTAAATGTGGTTCTTCTCTTGTAGTAAGTCTGCTTTATCTGTTTTGGGAATCTCAAATTGGCTTTTATTGCGTTTGCAGACTCCTTCTTCTTCCAATAGCTACTCTTCTGTGGCTGTTTTGCATGTATACCCTGTTGATTCTTCTTATGCTTAGGTTCCTCGTTTTGGTTTAGCTTCTTTGGAGCGCATGATTTAGGAATCCATATTTGCAATCGACCCGGTTGAGCGGCTATTACTTTCCTTGGGATCCAAATTGTAGCACTTCATTGTTGTCTTTGCTGCTCAAAATTATCTACTTTGTTACTTGCTTGGTTGCTCCGATGTCGATAGTGCTTCTATCGTCGAAGATATTCCTTCACTTGATCTTTCCTTATCCAAGCTTGCTGAGTGTACGGAATAGGGTATATTTTGATAGGTATAGATTTTGAATCACTCCGAGTACTGGTCTCTCTTATGCATGGTGTGTCCATGCGGTTGGTTTCAGATAGATTGACACTCTTGTGACTTGTCACACTAGAATATGGAATGCAAGCAGAATTCGATATGTCTGCATATATAGTACTTGACGAAGAGGTTTCTATAGTGCTAGTGAACATACACTCATTACTTTGTTCATTGGAATGAACTTTCTTCTCCATACTAGCGGTTTTGATTGGTCGTTCATCTAGCAAACTAAATACCTCACGATGTCCTATCCTGGCAGAGATGTATCCTAAAGCCAATTGAATGGTCACCTCATATTCGTAAATCCAATCTTGACCTAACACAACATCTTCAAGTAAATCCTGATCATGACACACTAATAGCTTTTGTTCCATAGTGTTGTTGCCAAGATGCAGAGGTAAGGTGATCTCACCTATGCATTGAGTAATCGTTCCTCCTATTCCTATCAACCGTGCCATCGATGGGTGTACTTCTTCCTTGAGTTTCTGGGTCAAAGAAAGTTTGATACAGCTTATGGCAGCTCCTGTGTCAATGAGAGCATCCACCAAGTGGTACTCCGATTTACCTGCTCCCAAATTCAAATATGGTTGTGTTCTTTGTGAACTCGCGCTTTGATTGGCTCTAAAATTAGCCATTGGAATGAGTTCTTCTCCCAGTCGATATCTCTCATCTCTCTCTCTCATCCACTCTTTCCGTTTCTTAATTCGTTCTAGGGCTTCCTATCTCGCTTCTTCTCGTATCCTTTCCTCCTCAATACGTCGATTCTTGCCTTTGATCAATCGAGACATTGTTTCTTCGGTCAATGGTTCTAGATATTTTTTTACTCTACATCTGCTGATGTAGTTTGGTAATACATCTCCATCTATGGTTGCTAAGCTGATGGCTCCACTAGTCGATATATGATTGATGATTAATGGGTCATATCCTCTCTTCTGCAACTTCTTAGCGTGTTGTTTCAAGGTATATACCAAGACTAAGTCACCTTCCTTCAACTTTTTGTCCTTAATGTGAGCATCAAAGTATGCTTTCTGTCGCCGTTTAGCAGCATAAATGCCTGCTACTGCTTGTAACCTAGTTTCATGAAGCTTTTCTATTTGATCCAATTGAGTTGTAGTTCATGTCCTGTCCACTCATAAGTGGTTGCTACTCTGAGAGTGGGAATTAAGAAATCAATTGGCAAAATGGCATTTTGTCCATATACTAAGTTAAAAGGAGTAGTGCCTATGGCAGTTTTATAGGCTACTCGAAATGCCCATAAAGCATGATGTAATTGTTTATCCCAATCTGATCTACCATCGTTAACAATTTTTGTGAGAACTGTACACAAGATTTTATTCGAACTCTCAGCTTGTCCATTGGCTTGTGGGTGATAAGGAGCTGATTTCTTATGAATTACCAAGAATTCATTCAGTAGAGCTTCTATGACTTCATTCACAAAGTGCGTACCTCTATCACTCACAATTTCTATTGGTAATCCAAATCTAGTGAAAACGTTCTCAAAGAGAAACTTGGCCGTAGTTCTTGCGTCATTTTTCTTGGTTGCTTTGGCTTCAACCCATTTGGTCAGATAGTATATTCGGCATGGGATCCTTTCGCTGGTGGGCTAATAGGTCCTATGAAGTCTATTCCCCATTTCGTGAAAGCTCTAGCACTCATCATGGGTCTAAGTGGCATTTCATCCCTTCTAATTGGATATTTTGTCCGTTGGCAAGTATCACATCATTGCACATATGTCATGGCATCTTGGTGTAGAGTTGGCCACCACATTCCAGCAAAGAGGATCATTTTTGCAGTTTTATCCGCAGAGAAGTGCCCTCCTACAGCTCCTGTATGTGCCATCTCTAAAACAGAAAGATATTCGTCTTTGTGAATGCACACTCTTAATTGGTTATCTCTCCCTCGTTTAAAAAGTTGTTTTCCCATTATGGCATAATCCTTACTTTGTTCTACAAGTGCACGTTTCCTTGCTGAAGTAGCTCCTTCTGGGTATTCTTGAGTTTTCAAGAACTTTACCAGAGGCATGCTCCACCTCGGTGCTATTGTGGAATAGCATAGAGTTGAGTTCTCATCTGGATTTTGTTCCTGACAAATTTGGCACGTTGACACATAATTATGTGCGTCTCTCTGCATGGTCGGCCAATATATGCCTAACCTCTTCAGGGTTTGCCATGTTCCGTTTGCATTCAAATGAGTTTTCCATTGGTTTACATGTGCTTTCCGAAGCCACATTTCCTGTTCCTCTTCTTCTACACATCTCATTAACAATTCACTTGAATCTTGGTGATACAAACTTCCCGCAATGATATGAAGGTTTTTAGTCTTCCAAAGGTCTTGGATTCGGTTTGGTGTGATCCCATCTTTCGGTCCATGTGTAAGTATAGGGATCAACTTTTCTGCCCATTGGGGACATACTTCCAGGTTAAATAAGTATGTATCTGGCAGATCATCAGGTACTCCTAAGGGTGGTTCTCCATGGGTCATTCTTGATAAGTGATCTGCTCTTATGTGAGTATTTCCTTTCCTGACTACCACCTCAAAATCAAACTCCATTAGCAATAAAAGCCATCGTACTAGTCGTCCTGTATTACAAGGCTTGTTGACTAGGTACAGTAGGGCTTGATGATCAATGAAGAATTTGAATTTGTTTGCCAATAGGTAATGTCTGAACTTTTTGACTGCGTACACCATCCCTAGGCCTTCTCTCTCCGTGGTGGTATAATTGCGTTCTGCTTGATTTAATTGTCTACTAGCATAGGCTATAGGGTGGTCTAGTTTTCTTGTATCGGGAGGTTGAGCTAAGATGCAACCAATAGCAAACTTGGAAGCATCCACATGAATATGAAATGGCTTATTCCAGTTTGGTACTCGAAGGATTGGTGCTGAGCTCAATCGATTCTTTAACTCATTGAAGGCTCTCTCGCATTCCTCGCTCCAATTAAATTGAGTCAATAATGCATAGAGAGGTCTAGCAATTATGGCGTACATATGTATAAATCTTCGATAGTATCCACAATGTCCCATAAATGCTTGAACTTCCTTAGCCGTCTTTGGTCTTGGTAAATTCAGAATTACTTTGATTTTGTCTTCATCAGTTGAGATTCCATTTTTGGATACAATATGTCCTAATATTTTCCCTTGCCTAACCATGAAGACACATTTTTCTGGGTTGAGGCATACTCGATACTGTCGACATTTAACAAAGATCTTTTCTAGCTCTGGGATATGTTCTGATCGTATAGCTGAATAAGTACAAAGATCATCCATGTAGACCTCCATACTTTTTCTTAGGAATTCTTTGAATACATGGCACATCAATCTTTGGAAGGTGGCTGGGGCATTAGCTAGACCAAAAGGCATGACTCTAAAGGCGTATACTCCCCATTCAGTTGCGAATGCTGTTTTATGTTGGTCCTCAGGAGCAAGCTACCTGATTATACCCTGAAAAGCCATCCAGAAAGCTATAGACTTCCTTTCCTGCCACTCTTTCCAAGAGATGATATGTAATTGGTAGTGGATAACTATCCCTTATGGTCGCGGCATTTACTTTCTTCAAATTGATGCACACTCTTAACTTTCCATTCTTTTTCGGTACAACCACCAAAGGTGACACCCATTCCGTGTGCTCAATCTCGTATATGAATCTGGCATCTAACAATTTGTCTATCTCTTCCTTTATCTTTGCTGAATACACATCATTGTATGTATATGGTCTTTGTTTAGAAGGTTTGGCTTTGGATGTCATGGGAATTCTATGGGCACAAATAGATGGATCTACTCCTTTCAAGTCCTTATAGGTCCAGGCAAAAACATCCTGATATTCCCTTATGAGGCGTATTAACTCTTGTTCTTCTTCCATGGAGACGTCTTGTCCTATGAAAGTACATCGTTCTTCTCCTTCCTCCAACGTTACCACTATTTTCTTGGTTTGTTTTTTATTGTCATAAGCTATTCCTGGCTGTGCCTCTCTTTTAGGCATTTGAATAGCAATTTTCCTCTCTTCTACTTCATATTTCTTGAAGTGGGCTGGCACTTCAAACTGATCTTGTGGCTTGTGTTCTTCATTCTCTGGCTCTTTATCTAACTCCCGCTCTTCTTCCTGTTTAGGTTCTTGGTTATCTTCGTTAGCAATGATGCTTATTTTTTGATGTCCATCCTTAGGTTCCATTGGTTCTGGCTCCATTTCAATGCTCTCATAGTCCTCCTTCCATTCTTTCTCTATCACTTCTCCTTCTTCAGCCTCCTAAAGAACTACAACATAGAGACTAACATCATATCCTTCTTCGTCAATGCATTCATTCATGGTTATCACTTCTTCATTCACGCATACATCGAGGGTCGCTAAAATCTCCATCCAGCCATGAGGTTCAAACTCTTCATCTAAAAAGACTTGAGGCATGTAAGCTGGATCTTGTACAGACCTAGCTACTCCTTGCCCTTGCTGCCATCCTTTTCTCCTATCCTCTTCGTTTTTGGCAGTTTGGCATATCCATAGATGAGTGTCCTCGTTCATCCAAGATTGGTCACTAGAACTTATGCTGTGAATTGAATGATCATCTTCCTCCTTGTGAATTTGATTCCATTGAAAGGGAGGAACATATTGATATGTATAAGTGTGGAGATTTATTCTCGTGGTGGTTCCTTCATGTTGAAGGTATACTACATCTTTTCCCCAATCTTGCACAACCTTTAACTGTCTCATGAAAGGTCTCCCCAATATCATTTCATAATTGCTTGGCCTTTCAAATTGACATATTGCTAAGGTGTGTTCAAGTTCAACTCCGCATGTGGTGAAAACTACTCGTTCCAATAATCCCAAGGGTCTTTCTGTGTGTCCGTCAGCCATTTGTATTTTCATACGCGTTGGTCTTAAAGCTGGTTTTCCCCATTTCTCCCAGATTTCTCTAGTAGCAATGCCTACACCAGCTCCTGAATCTAAGATGGCTTTGGTTGTATAACCCCTAAAGGTAATTGGAAGGCAAGTGTTTCCTTCATCTCCCTCACTAAAATCTCCTACCTTATCCACTGGGATCTTTATAGTATTTACTTCATCAGACATCTCTTTTTCTCTAGTCTTGACCTCCAATTGACTGGTCAATTTCTCCTTCAAATGTGGTTTAACCTTCAACAATTCCTCTAATGTTAGTGTACAAAGGATTTTTACTTTTTTAAGGTGTTGTATGATGTCTGCTGTTTGGACTGATGGGTTCGGTTCTTTTTTCCTTATTGAGGGGATGCAATACAATTCAGAATTATGTTCGTACTCCCCTGTGTAATTGGGCAACTCCTTTACTCCATCATCTCCTTCGTCACTAGGATCCATTGGTAAAATTTCTTCTGAATTTAATTCAGGTATTGAATCCTCCATTTCCTCTTCTGCTTCTATCTCTTCAAAAGGTGGTTCAATTCCTTCTACTTTCTTCCATTTGTCTTCTTGGACTCTAGCCCACAAATCTTTAGGCCATTCCCCTTCTACTTCGGGAACAACGGATCCTTCCCTTTTTTCCTCACAATAATTTCCATTAAGTGTCTTACTTACTTCAGGTTTTTCATGGTCATTGGTGTTGATGCACTCTTGGAATTCTCTTTCAGGAATTCGGGTCTTGGGCAATGGCAATACAGGTTTTTCTAAGGTCTGTTGAGCAACTTCTATCAATTTTTTGCAGATCTCCAACCTCTCTTTCTCTAGGTCACCTCTAGGGTACTCTCTTTCATGTTGTTCGATGGTCGGTCCGGCTCGTATTCGTGCCTTGTATGCCTGAATCCACATAGCCAATTCTTCAGGCATGGGATCTGCTAACACTGATCCTACCTCTTCTTTTTTGTACTTTTCATTTTTATTTTCTTCTTCATTTTCCTCTTTTGGGTTTTGTTTGCTCTTCTCATTTTCCTTCTTCTGCAGTAACTTCTTTTCTTTTATTCTATCTCTACGGTTCTTCCATCTTTGGGTTCTTTTACTTACAACACTTTTTTCAGGCTCTTCTGAGTCTTCCACTCTCTGTGGTGTGGTTGTATTCAATTCTGGGCTACTTTGATCGTGTTTTTCAGGTTTTTCTAGGGTCTCTCCAACTTTGGCTCTTGTTATTGCCTTCAATGGTACCGTATATTCCTTATCGCTCCTTGATGACTCGATTACTTCTATCACATTGTTTTGCACGTTAGATGTAACCTTGTTGGGATTCTTGGGGCAATCTCTAAAAAGGTGTTCCTTACCACAATCACTACAGTAGCCTTCCCAAACGCGTTGTGGTGGTGGTGGGTTTGACAATGTACATTCTCTGATGTAGTGATCACCTCCACATCTATAGCATGGTCCTCTAGGTACAGGCGGTCTATTCATGGTTCGGGGTGGTACGGTTGCTCTAGGAGCTGTGTACATCATTGGCACATAATCCTGCTCATATCCATACGAGCTATCTTGTGTTTCTATGTCATAAGCGTATGGGTCGTATGTTTGTCCATACTCTATCAGTGAGCTCTCATAAGAGGGATATGCTCCTTGACTATGGTCATATGATGAGTCATATGATTCATTACTAACCAAAGGTGTGGCTGGGACTATTGCTCTCTCTAGATTTTCTTCAGGTTGAGCTCTCTTGACTGAGACAACATTCTGAGGATGGGGCGGTTGTTGTCCTAGTACTGGTTGTGGTTGGGTGTATCCTTGATAAGCATATGGTCGTGGCACTGGTGCCTGCGGCTGATAAGTGGGATATCTAAAGGCTTCACCTCCTTGATCTCTCTGAGGGTATCCATAAGGTCTCATGTATGACTGTGCTGGTCTCGCTTGCCTATTGTAAGGGCAATTTTCTGTATTGTGATTTGTATATTTTTGTTCTATACTACAATATTGTAGAGATCCTGGGACAGTGGGTCTATTATAAGCATAAGCAGGTGGTGGGACTACTCCCCTGGTACACAAGTGAGAAGGATGATCACCTCCGCACTGCATACATCTTCTGAGCATGGGTACTCTCATAGGGTTATTGGGGTAGTTCCTCTGTCCTTGAACGTTCAACTTCTTTGCTACCAAATTGGCTATTTCCTCTACATTGTTTTTAGGGATTGATGTGCTACTGGCCGAATCTTCACTTTTCAAGCTACCTTGAGGTATTTTCAGGTCCTCTGCTAGGTTGTCTTCTAGGTCTATACATTCCTTCATGCATTCTTGCAAAGTCTGAACTCTCTTTACATATACCAATGATCTCAAAGATCCGTTCAACAATCCTTCCAAAAATAATGATACCATTTTATTTTGGGTAGGTCTCTCTTCTACTGGGCATCTGTCCACATACTGCTTGAATCTTCTTGCAGCCAATCTCACTGATTCGGTAGGGACTTGCTTGAAGCTATGGATCAATGATGAAGAATTGTTTTTAATTCCTGACTTAGTGAATTCCTCAATCATTTCTTGGTAGACTTGCTCCATGTTTTGAAAATTATTAGGGTCCAATGGCTGAAACCATGCTAATGCAGTGTCTGACAAAGTAAGACCAAAGGACTCATATTGGATCAAGAAGTCTTCTACCTGTTCGGCTCTGATTACTTGTTTGAATTCAGCTATATGATTGTAAGGTTCACTAGAGCCATCGTAGTGGTTTCTCATGCATTTGGCAACTTGAATTGGCCTTAATCTTCTTCCTGTCTCGGGTGGTCTAGGCATTACTGGGAAAATTGGTATGCCTGGTCCTCTGGCTACTGGCGGTCTGACTGGAGCGGGGATTCCATGTCTTGGGTCAATAGTTGGTTGGGGTTGGTAATTAGGGTTATTTGCAGGCATTGCGAACTGCACATGTGGTCTGACTAGGATTTGGGTTTGTTGTGTTTGTTGTGTTTGGCCCGACTGTTGACATGAATCATTATGGGATGTTCCGAGTGGGTTTCTTGAAGTAGTGGCTTGGTTCCTAGGGGGAAACACTGGGATATTCTGATATTTCAACTCAGCTCTTTCCGCTTCTGTTAAGGGCCAATATCTTCTCTGATTCTTATCCAGATATGTGATGATGGTGGGGAAATCAGGACCTTGTAACTCATAGATGGTGACTGGATTAGGGGCAGCTTCCCATATTGAAGAATGTGCTCTAAGAAGATGCTCTATCCCATTGATCAAATACACATCCATTAGGGAGTCGTCTTGGGGAATCAGGTCTCCCCTCCATATCCTAGCTACCGCAGATCTCCCTCTAGGTGTAGTTACTTGCTCTTCATTCCCACCTCCATTTAAGTTTGAAGCATTATTATCTTCACCATGTTCATTAATGTTTTCCGGGTGCACCATGACAATATATTGGATATCTCTTTTGTCCATGTAAAAACCTCCTACATACTTGACTGCTGGTCTAGGCACTATATAAGCCTCTGACGCTTTCTTTAGCCTGGCCACTGATCTGTTTAGACCATCCAAATAAATAGGGATCTCATTTTGGTTGGTGTTCACGTACTCCAAGGAGGTCCTGTACTCTCCCTCAATGATCGACATCATGCCAATCATGGGTACTGTGTTCTGCATATCCTCTGAAGCCATGGGAATTTATTCCTCTGACTCACTGGAGGTCTCCGAGTAATGTGAACGGTTACTTGGCTTTGCTACACTACCTACAGAAGAGATTACACTTCTTCGGCTTCCTAGGGTTCTTCCGGATCTCAGGTTCATCCACCTAACAACTCTGATCAGCCCTTGCAACCCTCTAACCTCTGGGATTCTTCACTAAAGGTCAGAATTTCTAGAAGACTTTGGCTAGGAATTGACTGAAAAAGAACTTTTTTCCAGATCCCGATACTTGACTCCAGATTCCACGATACACGATCTCTAGCCTAAAACGATACACGATCTTTGAAGTGGAAACGATCGACGATACCTGAACAACACGATACGCAATCTTTGGTAAGTATCGCGATCTCTGAGAAACGATACACGATACTTAACCCAAACGATACACGATCTTTCAACCTGAAACGGTACGCGATCTTTGAGTCTGAAGCGATACACGATCTCTGATAAATATCGCGATCTCTGATACACGATATCAATCGCTTGAGTGAAACGATACCGATCTTTGACCGAAACGATACCGATCTCTCGTGCAAACGATACACAACCTATGAACCAAACGATACACGATCTTTGGCACAAACAATACTCGATACTTGGCTCAAAACGATACATGATACCTGATGGAAATGATACTTGATACTTGGGAGCAAACGATACACGACCTTTTGAAGTGGAAACGATCGACGATACCTGAACAAAACGATACGCGATCTTTGATAAGTATCGCGACCTCTGAGAAGCAATACACGATACTTAAGCCAAACGATACACGATCCTTGATCCAGACGATACACGATCTACGATCTTTGGCCAAGATGATACACGATCTCTGGCCCGAAACGATCTCTGTCCAAGTATCACGATCGGTATGAAACGATACACGATCGGAGGGAAATATCGCGATCTTTGATCAAAACGATCTCTGGACCAAACGATACCGATCTCTGATCGAAACGATACCGATAGTAGGGAAATATCGCGATACTCGACCACAGGAGCAAAACGATACTTGCTAAGTATCGCGATACTCGACCGCAGGAGCAAAACGATACTTGACCCTTGGATAAATTTTTGCTAAGATTTTTCAAGTTTTGATTACACACAAATGTTTCCTGCACTATCCTCCCCTTTCTTCACTCTCTGCATCACCCAAGACTCACTTTTTCAACCCTGGAGGTCCTAAACGATATCTGACGCAGGTCGTTTCACACTGACATTGATTTTTGAGTGATGAAAAAGAACTAGCAATAGAAGGGCTCACCTCTGATGTTCTTTCCAGCTCTTCTAGCACCCTCTTTTGCTCTGCCTAGCTCTCTATAGCTCTGAAACGATACTCGACTGTCTCTGCCCCCGATACTTGACAGTCGCTTCCCACGATACTTGCTCTCAAACACCAGTAACTTGCAAATGACTCTTTTTGGGTTTTTATACTTGGGATTTTCTTGCTTACAAAAAGGAAACTTTACTGAACAAAGACTAAACTCTACCCTAATGACTTGGTCTACTCTCTAACTACTCCTACTCTACTCCTTCTACTCACTTCCCTAGACTAACAACTCACTACACACACTCCAAGAATGAGAAGTAGCAAGTGCGGCTGAAAATGACTTACCAAAGAAGAGAAAATCACCACTCCTCCTCTTACTTCAATGCGAGTTTAGAAAGTGAGTTCCTCGATCTCTCACTAACTCTATAGGCAATCCATATCTTGTAAAGACATTTTCAAACAAGAATTTTGCAGTCGTGTGTGCATCATTCTTTTTTGTGGCTTTTGCCTCTACCCATTTGGTAAGATAATATGTCGCAACAATAATGTATTCAGCATGTGTACCTTTTGCAAGGGGGTTAATGGGTCCTACAAAGTCTATACCCCACTTAGAAAATGCACATCCGCCCATCATGGGTTTCAATGGCATTTCATCTCTGCGAGTAGGAAACTGAGTTCTTTGGCACACATCACATCTCTTTACATAGGTATGTGCATCCATGTGAAGAGTGGGCCACCATAATCCTGCAAAGAGGATGGCTTTGATTATCCTATCGGGTCCAAAGTGACCTCCTGCAACACCTTGGTGTGCAGTCTCTAGTACGATCAAGTAATCGCTCTCATGAACACATTGTCTTAGATATCCATCTCGTCCTCTTTTGTATAGATTATCACCAATAAGTGAATAGTCTTGAGCTTCCTGCTCTAGACTGCGTTGTCACGCTACAGTCATTCCTTGAGGGAATGTTTTCGTTCTCAAGTACGTCACTAAAGGTTCACTCTAGTCTGGTGTGAGAGACACGTGATACAATGTAGCATGTTCTATTGGTGGTCTTTCACAACAAACATGGCATTCTTTACACAATTTGTAGACATCTGCTTCCATTGTAGGCCAATATACTCCTAGTCTATGCAGAGTCTGCAATGTACGATGTTTCGAGTGATGTTGCATCAATGCACCTACATGTGCTGATTGCAACCAATTCGCATGTTCTGATTCATCTACACAACAAGCAAGAATCTTTTGATTATCCTGTTTATATATACTTCCTAGTATGATTTGATATCTGTGAGATTTGGTAATATCTCCTTCTTTGATCCTTATCCTAGGATTTTTGGGTCCATATGTGAGAATAGGGACTATAGGCTTAGCCCATTCTGGTGCTATCTCAAGGTTAAACAAATATGTATCGGGTAACTCGTCCGCTATCCCCTGAGGAGCTTCTCCTGAGGTTAATCTTGAAAGGTGGTCAGCTCTAAGATGTGTCTTACCTTTCCTGACTACTACTTCAAAATCGTACTCCATGAGTAATAGAAACCAACGTATTAAGTGTCCCATATTACATGGTTTGTTGACTAAGCACAACAATGCTTGATGATCTGTAAAGAACTTGAACTTGTTTGCCAACAAATAATGTCTGAATTTCTTTACCGCATAGATCATCCCTAATCCTTCTCGTTCCGTAGTGGTGTAATTTCTTTCTGCTGCGTTCAAATGTCTGCTCGCGTAAGCTATGGGGAGATCTATGTTACCTTCACTCGTGGGTTGTGCTAACACACATCCTATGGCGTAGTTTGATGCATCCACATGCACATGGAATGGCTTACTCCAATCCGGGGTTGTCAATATAGGTGCTGAGCACAAACATCGTTTAAGTTCGTTGAATGAATTCTCACATTCATCTGTCCATTCAAAATGGGTCAAAAGAGAGTACAAAGGCTTGGCTATGATTGCATACATGTGTATGAATCGTCTATAATAACCACAATGTCCCATAAATGCCTGTACCTCTTTCACGTTAGTTGGTCTAGGTAGATCTGCAATTACTTTCACTTTTTCTTCATCTGTCGAAATTCCATCTTTGACACTATGTGTCCTAAAATTTTGCCTTGTCTGACCATGAAAACACATTTTTCTGGGTTCAAGCAAACCTGATATTCTCGACATTTGTCAAACACTTGTCTTAACTCTGGGATATGCGTCTGCCTTATATTCGAGTGTGCACATAAGTCATCGACATAAACTTCCAAATTCTTGCGTAAGAATTCCTTGAAAACATGACACATGAGTCGCTGGAAAGTAGCAGATGCATTTGTTAAGCCAAATGGCATCACACGAAATGCAAATATGCCCCATTCAGTGGCAAAAGCCGTCTTGTGTTGATCTTCTGGAGCAATGGCTACTTGATTATAGCCTGAGAATCCATCAAGGAAGCTGTAAACTTCCTTGTCAGCAACTCTTTCCAATAAATGTTCCGTGATAGGAAGAGGATAACTATCTCTAATGGTGGCGGCATTAACTTTTTTAAGGTTAATACACACACGCAATTTTCCATTCTTCTTGGGCACAACCACAATGGGGGATACCCATTCGGTATGCTCAATTTCGTAAATAAATCCTGCTTCTATCAAGCGATCTATTTCCTCTTTAATCTTTGCAACCTAATTATCATTGTACGTGTATGGTTTCTGTTTCGTAGGTTTTGCATCTGGAGTCATAGGGATTCTATGAGAACATATGTCTGGATCTACTCCTTTCAAATCTTTGTAACTCCAAGCAAACACATCTCTATATTCGTGCAATAGGGCAACTAACTCTTCTTCTTCTTCCTTCGTCGAATCATGCCCTATGTAGGTACAATTTTCTTCTTCTCCTTCTATGGCTACTACGATTTTCTTGGTTTTCTCTCGATTATCATATACTTCTCCAATGTCAGCTTTTCTGTTAGGCATTCGTACCATGATTCGTCTATCTTCTATTTCATATTTCTTGAAGTTCTCGGGAACCTCAAACAAGGATTCTTCTTCTTCTGACATGGTTTCTTTCTTCTTTCTTTTCTTGCCTTCACTCTTGACAGTCACATGAGTGGCTAACCTCACCTCATTCATAATTTCTTCGTGTGTTTGAGGGTAAGTTTCTACTTCGTAAAAATATTCCTCTTCTGATGCAAAAGGTGAGTCCATAATAATTGACTCTAAATCGAAGTCACTCGCGTCCTCAAATGCCTCAGTGCTAGGTTCACACTCTTCTAAAACTAAATCACACATGATTGGATCTATCGTGAAAATTGAGATATCATAGCCATCTTCATCACAGTGGGGTGTCCATTGTTCTTCATTGATGGCTACGTCCATGGTTGCTAGGATTTCTGCCCAACAATGAGGTTTGAATTCTTCGTCTGGAAATACCACAGGTGCGTACGCTGGGTCTTGAAGGGTTTGCGGATGTTGTTTTGCACCTAAAGTCCTAGCTTCTAACCGTTCTTCCTCTTGTTTTGCCACTTTACACATCCATAAATGAGTGTCCTCGTGCAACCATGAGGGGTCCGACTCTAATGAGTGTACTGATTCCGTTTCTACTTGTGTCTTATGGATGGTATTCCGTTGTATTGGGGGTACATCTCGATGTGAATAGTCTTTAAGATTGACTTTAGTAGTCACTCCTAAATGTTTCAAGTACAAAGAATTAGTTCCCCAATCTTGTACAATTTGCAACTGACGCATGAATGGTCGTCCCAAGATCATCTCATAACCATGATTTTTCGCAAAATCACAAATGGCAAAGGTATGCTCAAACTCCACACCACAAGTGGTGAGAGATATGCCTTCTAGTAAGCCTAATGGTTTTTCTATGTGTGCGTTAGCCATTTGTAGTTTCATCCTGGTAGGTCTTAATGCTGGCTTACCCCAACGTTTCCATAAAGCGGTGGTAGCGATGGCTACTCCGGCTCCTGAATCTAAGATGGCTTTCGTGGTGTAGCCCTGATGGGTTATTGGAAGATAAGTGTTACCTTCCTCTCCTTCACTTACATCTCCGATCTTTTCTACGGGTATCTCTGGTACCTTCTTATGTGATCCTATCTGTGAGGGAGTAGTAGCAAGCTCAGGGAATTGATTTGCTACATGTTTCCACAGTTCTGGTTTAACCTTTAAAAGGGAATTGATTTGCTACATGTTTCCACAGTTCTGGTTTAACCTTTAACAACTCCTCTAGAGTGAGATTACACTGTACTTTAGTGTTCTTGATCACTTCCGTGTTTCTAGGGATTACTGATTCTTCATTCCTCACTATTATCGTGGGTGCTCTCATATTAATATACTTGTCTTCCCAAGGTCCGGTGAACTGAGGAAATTCTTGTAAAGAATTGGATTCAAATCCTGTGTGTTCACTCAGTTGTTCCTCCTCTACATCATCGTAAATAGAGGGGATGTCTTGGGGAAATGGTTCCTGCAAGTCTTCTATTTCATGAATAGGAGGATGGGTTCCTTGTTCTTTTCTCCATTTCTCTTCTTGGATTTCTCTCAAAAATTCATGTGAATATCTATGTATAGAAGACAGGTTGTCTTCCCCTTATGTGTTTGGCACTTGAGACAGGGATGGTGCAATCTTTCCTGTGTCTGTGGGACAATGGGGTTCCTATACCGATCCCTTTTCTCTTTGCTATCTATCAAGTATTCTAGCCTCTCCATTAGTCCTTGAAAGTGTAATTCCGGTTTTTCCATGTTATTCCAATTTAGATATCTAGAGGCTTCGAACATAGCTTGTGCTAATTCTACCATCTTCATGCAAAGTTTAGTTCTCTCAATTTCTAAGTCTGCTCGAGGGTAGTTCTTACTCATTTCAGCTACTTGAGGTCCCTCTTTTAGTCTAGCCTGATATGCACGAAACATCATGTCTAGATTTTCTGGTATGGGTTATGCTAAAACTGATCCTGATTTCTGCCCTAGGTTCTCCTGATTCAATTCTCGTGAAGTCAATTCTAGTATTTTGGCTCTAGATTCCTTGAGACTTCCTTCCAACTCAATTATCTTTTTACTCCACTTTCTCTTAATCCTTTCTCTGGAACCTTTCCAAGATTTTGTCTTTTTACTGCTAGACTCTCCAACTTCACTAGTTCCAGCTATTTTCTCCTGATTAAGCTGTTGGTTCTGTAAGAGTGCCTGGGCTCTTATTATAGCTTGGATAGGCACGTATGTAGGGTTGGATCCATCTGCATTGTTCACAATACCTATCACATTGATCGGCTTCACATTTGAAGTATTCACAGGGTTCTTAGGACAATGTTTTATGATGTGCTCTTTGCCACAATCGACACAAAAGCCTTGTATGTTATAGTACTGTGACTGTCCTGCTATTGGAGGATGTGGACAATCCTTTATGAAATGATCTCCTTGGCACCTAAAGCATGGTCCTCTAGGGCCATGTGGTCTCTGTTGTCTTACTTAGGGCCACGGATTTGGGTTTGTGTACATCACATTAGCATAGTCGGGCTCCCAACTAGGTTCCACTGGTGGACTATCGTAGTGACATGTCTCCACGTGTTCTGGTGACTCCGTGTAATAAGCGGATGGACTATCTACATGAGTAGAGTCAAAACTGTTTGAGTTCGGGTCACTCTCTGTGATCAAAGGTGAAGAAGGCACTAAGGCCCTACTTAGGTTCTCTTCTACAACAGCGTATTTCACTGAGATGACATTAGCTAGTGGGGGTGGCTGCTGAGCTAAGACAGGTTGAGGTCTTTGTTGAGCCTGATATGGATAATTTTGAGGAGGCCTATAGTAATAAGACTGAGCATTGTATTGGCCTTGATACCTACCTGGCTGCGGGTATGCTTGCGGGTAGTTTGTCTCACTACCTGTTTGTTGTATGGGCAGTCCTGAGCCGTGTGATTTGTGTATCTTCTCTCAATTGCACAGTATTGGCCACTAGGGTTGGCTTGCGGTTGTGTCGCATTGGGACACAAATTTGCCAAATGATTTCCACCACAGGTGTAACAACGTACGTTAGTTGTTAACTTGGGCATCTGTTTACTAGAAACTCCTAGTTTCTGGGCCACTTTTTTTGCTAGGTCCTCTATCGAGTTAGACAATTTTGTGGATGCTAGAGATGAACAGTCTGAGTCCTTATAGACCTTTGAGAGTTCCAACTCGTCTCCCAAGTTGTCCTCAATGTCTATACAAATTCTTACACACTCCTCTAGCGTTCTGGGTTCTTTTAAGTACACATAGGAGCGTAGTTTAGAGCTCAACAAGCCATCTAAAAACAATGACACTTGCTTGGCCTGTGAGGGTAACTCTTGCATTGGGCATCTTTCAACATATTGTCTAAACCTACATCCTGCGAGTCTAATTGTTTCCTGAGGGGTCTGTTTGAAACTATGAATCAACGAAGACGTGTCATGTCTAATCCCACTTTTAGAGAATTCCGTGATGAATGACTCTAAAAAGTGATGGATGTCTCTAAATTGCCTTTGTTGCAATGGTTGGAACCAAGTTAAATTAGTATTCTTTAACGTTAGTCCAAATGCGTTATATTGCGTGAACATGTCTTCGACTTGTTCTGCTCTTAGTACTTGCTTGAATTTTGCGACATGGTCATAGGGATCTCCTGTCCCATCAAAGTAATTTTTCATGGACTTTACTAATTGAGTGGGTCTTAGTATTCTTGCGTGTTGACATGGTCTAGGTAGAGGAAAATCATCTCTACCACCTGGCATTCTTTGTCTTTCCACTCTGTCCGTGTCTATGGTAGTTCTATCTCTCCCTATGGGATGATTGAAGCTTACTTCCGGTCTTTCTTTGTTCTTTTCTCTTTGTATGCCATGGGTTGAGGATGTTCCTGCCCCTTGTTGGCTTGCGTTTACGTTTGTCGTGATGGAGGGAATACCAATTCACCTCTCCATGTGTATGTATTTCTAGCATGGTCTGGCACCACAAATACTCTTTCTAAAGTCTCATCCAGGTATACAACCTTTCCAGGTGTATCCGGGTCCTTTAATTCATAGATTATGATGGAGCCTGCCTCACTAGGTTGTTCCGTTCTGTATCTCCAAAATGCTTTGTCAGTTTCTTTATTTACAAACAACTCTATGCTTCTGTTGTCCTGAGGGATCCAATCTGGAACTAGTACTCGTGTCAGTACAGATTTCCCTCTGGGTGTCCTAGGTTCTTCTAATGGTTCTTTTCCTTGGGATTTAGCTTCCGTTTCCAACTGAATTACACCAAACTCATTCGTATTGTTTGGCTACGTACTTAAGATGTACATCATTCCTTCTTTGTCTATGTATGCATCTCTCTCAAATTTCACCACTAGACGTTCCAATCCAATGGGTTGATCAGGATTGTGCATTTGCACCACTTGTCTTCGCAAACCATCCTCATAGATGCGAGCACCTAATCGGTTGGTTCGAAGAAACTCCAATTGAGTCCTATAGGGTCCTTCAGGCTTTCCAAGTAAGCTACATTCGACCCTACTTCTGGTCTTTCAGTGCTAAATGCCATTTCTGATTCACTCGTGTCTGAGCTCTCGTAGGGATAACTAGTGTTCAATTGTTGAGCCCACGATCGTGCAGTAGTGCCTACACTTGCTTCTGATGATCTAAGGCTTCGTCAGTCTGACTTACCTATATGTTTGCCCGATCTAAGGTTCATTAATTTACTTCCTTGCACACTCAGTACACGCTCAGATCATCAATGATTCTTTGTTCTTACTTTCTTGATTCTTTTTAAATCCCTTTAGATTCTTGTCTAGATGTATGCATCAGGAATTCGACTTTCTGTGGTACTTTGAGTTCTCGTTCCGTCAGACTTAGGTTCTTTCCCTTAGGGTTTTCGTATCACACACTTTTACTTTTAGTGTTAGACTTGATAAATTTAAGTCTCTTATACTTGATGTGTTCCTATCGTCATTAATCCACAAAGCTACCGTTTAGCCTAAGCTCAGAATTGACTGAGGGGGTTGAGTAATCTTCCAACCTCGAGTCAGCTTTGTTGGTTGCTCTGGTTGCCCAAGAAGCCGCGCTTCCCAAGCTTTATGCCCTTCACTGCCTTGCTCTGGATGCCCTTGATTGTCCTTGCTAGACCTGGAAAAATCCACTATTAGACCAATATCACAATGGATAATCAAGCACTTGGATATAAACACTTTTAAAGTCCCTTGTCCTTTGCCCAATTTTTTTCAATGCCCCGTGGCTTCCTAATCCCACACTAGGTCAACCTCAAACTAACTTATCTAAAAATCAACGTATTCTTTAAAAAAACAGTCGAGGTACTCGTAGAGAGCTTTCTAACGAGCTATTAAGCTCAAAAAACGGACTTTGGATGAAAAAGATATGACCGTTCAGGCCCTGGGGGGTAAAAACTAACAAACAGGTTTTTCTTCAATTATGAGCTAAGGGGTCTCCTATGAGTGCAATGATCCAAAAATTTTCAAAAAATAGCCCCAAAATTGGTCAAAATATCAAACCCTAAAATTTGCGTTTGGGTGAGCAATCGTGATGGTCTGAGATGATCGCGATGGTCTGGGACCGTCGCGATGGTCCAGGCGAACCGTCACGATGGCGTGTGTGCGAACCGTCGCGATGGTCTGAAGTGCACGGTCGCGATGGTCTAAATGTGAGCAATCGCGATGGTCGGGGTGAGGCGTCACGATGGTCCGATTGAGTGAACAATCGTGATGGCGTCAGTCAACGGTCAACGTGAGCCGTCGTGATGGTCTGAAGTGAACCGTCGTGATGGTCACAGATGCGATGGCGTGAGCCAATCGCGATGGTCCAAATTTGGCGTTGTCGCGATGGTGTAAGGGTCTCGTCGCGATGGCGTGGCTAGTGAGCAATCCCGATGGTCTAATTCGACACGTGGCACTATTGAGGCGATGGCATGGGCCAATCGCGATGGCGTGGGGTCGACGGGATCGTCGCGATGGTCCAAGTGAATCGTCACGGTGGCTCAGGTGAGCCATCGCGATGGTGTGAGACCGTCGCGATGGTCCGGTCGAGCCGTCGCGATGGCGTGAGCCAATCGCGATGGTGTGACACAATCGCGATGGTCTGAGCCAATCGTGATGGTCCACCAAAATGCAAATTTCCAAGATGCGTATGTGGATTCCTATGTGCGCAAGTGTGCTCTACACACTGGTGTGGTCGCCTACCTCAAATTCCGAAGTTTGCAAACCATCGCGATGGTCTGACACAGTCGGCAATTTTTGACAGAGAGTACATTTCTTACCTATCTGCAGCTTTCCTGATGCTCTAGGGCTCAGTACCTGCAAGAAAACTCAAAAACACACAAGTACACACAAGCACAAAAGCTCTCTCTCTCTCTCGCACATGCACAAATGAGGGGAAATGAGGAGAATGGGTGGATATGGTGATTTTTTTGATTTTTTTGGAGTTGGAGATGATGATGCGGTGATGAAGATGGAGTGTGGGGGAGGTGAAAAACACAAAAAACTAACTAAAAACAACAACAAAAACTGAAATTTTTACCTTCCAATGCCACTTCTTGCTATACTCTTACCATCACACATTCGTCCTAAACTTGATCCCCGGCAACAGCGCCAAATTTGGTGTTGCTCTAGCACAATGGTGAGAACCACGTTAAGAAGCTCCACCTCCTTAATGTCAATCCACGGAAGAGATAGGAGTGATATGAAGATCGTGAATGAGAGATGAAGTGAGAGTGAAGGTGAGAAGCATAGAGATGCACATACACACTACGAAGAGACAAGCAAGACACAATGGAAGGTGAGAAATCAACTCTATTACTCAAGAACACTCTTACAAGCTCAAAATAGCTCTAAGCTCTTCTCTACTCAAACAAGCTAACCTCAAAAATGAGCTCTCTAGCTCTTTTTATAGATTCTAGATTAGTTTTGACCGGTTTCACATCTAGTGACCAGCATAGTTAAAAAATAGGTCCTAGATGCTATTTGGAAGGGTAAACGATGTCTAAAAATGACCAAAATTGGTACGCTCATTCTACCTAAGCTCCTCAAGCTCGAGGACTCCTCGGCTTGCACAAAATAGAGCTATGAATTACAAAAAGGGTTTTTTCTATGTTACATATGTTACAATAGTGATGAAAATCACTATTGGAGGTTTTTTGAAGAATATTTATAAAACATAATCTTTGAAAAATTGATTCGACTGGCTCCCTGCTCTGTCTTTACATGCTTCCGCATCTTCTATGCCTCTGGCTACTGCCAACAGTTGCATGCTCCACTGGGGGTCTCTCTTCGCACACTGAACAATTCTTAATCCACTCCTATATTTCTTTGTCCATGCTAGGCCAACACACTCCTAAACATTTTAGATTCTGCAATGTTCATCATTTAGAGTAGTGATTTCCTAGTAATCCTTCATGGGCTTGTTGTAACGAACTACTATGTTCATCCTCCTCGACACAACAAGCTAATACACCATTTGTATCTTGTTTGTACATGCTACCTGCCAATATTTGATATTTTTGTGATCTTAGAATTTCTTCTTTATTTGTTTTCACATTCTTGTTTGCAGGGCTGAAGTTTAGGACATGTACCAACTTATTTTCCCTTTTAGGAACAACTTCTAAATTGAACAGATAAGCATCGGGCAATTCATCAGACACTCCTTGAGGTGACTCTCCTGAAGTGATGTGAGAAAGTTGATCTGCTCAGAGGTGGGTCCTAGCTTTCCTGACAACCACTTCAAAATCATATTCCATTAGTAAGAGGAACAATGTTACTAAGCGTCCTATATTGCAAGGTTTATTGACCAAATACAATAAGGCTTGATGATGAGTAAAAAAAACTTGAACTTGTTGGCCAATCAGCAGTGTCTAAACTTTTTCACAACATATACCATGCCTAAGCCTTCTCTCTGGGTTGTCGTATAATTTCGTTCAACCGCATTTAATTGCCTACTAGCATATGCTATCGGCAAATCTAGGTTTCCTTCACCTGTGGGTTGTGCTAGCACACATCCTATAGCATGATTGGATGCATCCACATGGACATGGAATGGTTTATTCCAATCAGGGGTGGTCAGTATTAGTGCTGAGCACAAATGTCTCTTCAACTCATTGAAGGAATTCTCGCATTCATCGTTCCACTTAAAATTTATCAACAACCCATAAAGAGGTTTAGCTATGACGGCATACATGTGGATAAACGTGCGGTAATATCCACAATGGCCCATAAAGGTTTGTACCTCTTTAACGTTCCTTGGCCTCAGCAACTCTGCTATGGCTCTTACCTTGTCCTCATCTGCTGATATTCCATTTTTAGAAACAATATGAGCTAAGATCTTACCTTCTCGTACCATGAACACACACTTTTCTGGGTTCAGACACACTCGATATTCTCTACACTTGTTGAAGATCTGTCTGAGCTCAGGGATGTGGTATCTTCTTTGTTGGGAATGAGCACATAAATCATCGACATATACTTCTAAGCTCTTTCGCAAGAACTCTTTGAAGACATGACACACGAGTCTGAAAGCTCTCTTTACCCAAGGGAAAGTGTCTTACACACGCTTATATTTTGCTTAGTTTCCTTGTATTTTGTCACCTTTCCTCACTCCGACTCCATGATTGCCCCCAAATGTGTCCTCCTTTGGGATCCCCAGTAGGATCGCCAAAATGTTGAGTCCTAATGCCCAAGAGAAAGATGCTTATACATACTTATGTTTTGCTCCACTTCTCGAAATCGGTTCACTTGCCTTACTTCAAATCACTAAATGGTATGTGAATGTACTCCCAAGTATCTTCTTTCTCACATGCTCTTACGCCTACTCAATTCCCATTACTTTCCTTTTGTTTAGTCTTGCTCTTACTCATAGCCCCTTCCCCTTTCTCTCTCACTGCATCAGATTCAGTCTGCCATACACTCTCATACAGAAACCCTCTTTTTCTTACTAGCCTTCGTTCATTCGCACATACACACACACATCTTCTTGCACTTTCTTACACTCTCATTTGCTCTTTCCCTTTTTCACCCACACATGCTCCTGCTAGTCTCCCTCTCGCTTCTTCTAATCTCCCACACTGTTGTCATCCTCCACCCATAAGTTTTGAGGAGTGTCCCATTACGATAATGGCATGATTGTGGCCATAACTACATGCATCTATGGGTGATCCAAGAATACTACGAACAAATGGTTTTGTTACAGACATAATTTACAGAAGTTCTCGAAGGCTGCCCAAGCTAACAAACTTGGAGATTCTAGTTCTCTTTTTCCCTCACCGAATGGACATTTCCCTCGGATGATACAATGCTTCCACATCGTCATCTTTACCGTAAATGCGGTTTGTGGTTCATCGACTCTATCCAGGTCAAGGGAGCATAGGGCATTGCAGCCAATATTGGCAATTGCAAAATAAGAGCAAAAACTTCATAGCAAAGCTAACCGCTTGTCCAATTGCCAAGTTCAAGCTCACAATTCAAACAAGTGCAATCCATTATGTGCAGTAATGCCTACAAAGCACTTTTAGTTCGTTTTAATGTGCACCAAAGGAACATAGATTCAGAGGTAATCTCTTCCCTAATCCAAAGGTGATCCTTTTACACTTCCAACTTGACGAACCCTATCGACCAGAAGCGTCCCATAGAGTTTCTTTTTCTTTCCTCTTTTAAGATCATCATTCAATCATCAGGACATTCAGAGATTAGACTCGAATCACATTCAAAAGTGACCGAAACCTTCCAGCATTTGCTTAACGCATAAGAAGATTACAACTCATATTGTTTGTGCATCAACAAAAGGCACAAACAATATCTTTCATAGAAGCTTTCCTCCCAATATCTTTCATGAAATTTAATGACAGAAATTTGATCTGCACATGCACAACAAAAGGCCACATGAGGAAATGGTTGCGAAGAAACCGAAGCTTCCCTCCCAATATCTTTCATAGAATTTAATGATGGGAATTTGATCTGCACATACTGCCTATGACTGAAACCAAGAACCAACGTTTTACACTCCTCTAAGGGTGGTTACAAGCGCAACAGTAAAAGGATTTAAATCAGAATGTTGTTTTTTTCTAAAACATGAAACATATCCCTGATGCAATATTTTGTGCAAGATAGGTTGAGCATTGACATACAAAACCTGTTACAAAAAGTCTTCCATATCACTCATCTATTACAAGAACTCTTCCATATCACTCATCTGTCCCAAAGAACCGATAGCCACTCAACAGAAGCAGATTATACGTGCTTGAATCTTTTACTCTCTTCCAGCCTCCACTTACCACTTTAAATATTCCCTAACTTTACCGATCTACGATATTGAGTTCTCCATATGGACAACCCTTCAACTTCCCTTAGTTCAGCTTACCCTTCATGCAATGGCAACAACGTTGATTCTCTCACATAATAGGTACCCTGATTTCAAACTGACCCCGAGGGAGTGTACATTCCTTTGTTGCCATGAACCAGCCCCTATATTGTTGTTTTCCCCAAAAAGGGCATACAGCAAGAAAAGTTAGAGTGAGCAGCAGTCTACTATTTCCAAGCAAGCATTTCCTCAAGCCTAAGGGAGCCTTAGTGGATATTACACCTCTCCGTGTTACTCTCCAGTGCAACGGGATTAGCATGCAGATATAAAACCCTGTTAGTCATTTGTTCCGTAAAAGTCACCTCACTCCCTCCCACTCATGTGCAGAGCATCAGGTCCTAGGAAAACATAATCTTCTGAAATATATCCCTCTGTAACTGTCAAAATGAATTTACTCCAGCAATACAATTTTTGTAAATCACCCGTAACAGAACGGTAACACATTCTCACTCGCAATAATAATCAGAATTAGTTACAAGTGAGAGTTGTATATGCGGCAACGGGATCTACCCACCAGGAATTCTCCTCCTCCAGCAAGGTTTAGCGTGTTCTCCCTACACCTTTTCACCTTGTTTTCACAAAACTCCAACGCCTACCTTCCAAGATCAATCCAAAGTATAGCATATACATGAGGTTATTACAAGGTCCAAAAAATACTTGCTTCAACACTACCTTTTTCGCAATAGTCGCACCATCTTGTTTCCTCTTGAAAATCTGATCCATAAGTGTATGGAAAACAAATGTCCAAGGGGCCAGCGTATTCAAATCCATAAAGGAAGACAAGAGCAATCCTTTTGTAATGTAATCTCTTAGCTCCACCAATTTTTTTGAGCGATCGTTGGGCTACAACCTGGGCCTGCATCGTTGAGGAGTCCCCCTATGGCTGTAACACATGCAGATAATTATTTCTTGTCCAGGATCGGCAAAACTGCTTGCATAATCATTGCATGCTCTCTCCAAATGCCTTGATATGTGAAAGGACTCCCAACAACAGTACGCATAATATCTACTGAAGAAAATCCCTGAGCTTCCCTCACATCCTCTTAAGTTCTTTAAATGCATCCTCATCAAGAGACACTCCTCCCACACTGCAACAAGCTTTTAAGCTGCAATCAAAGGTAACACCTTGGCCAAAAGTCCTTCAAGCTCCTTTTAGCACTACATTCTAGTGCTTCTCTGCATCATAACACCCACTTTCTCCTCAAGGTACCTCCAATCATGCTCTACACAACAAAAGCATATTAGTGCATAAAAAATAACTAGTTCATGAGCTAACAAAGTCTCTGGAATGTTGCAGGTGCATTGGTGAGCCCAAATGGCATCACACGAAATGCAAAGATTCCCCATTCTCTGGCAAAAGCCGTTTTGTGTTGATCTTCTAGGGCAATGGCTACTTGGTTGTAACCTGAAAATCCATCAAGAAAGCTACATACTTCCTTGCTTGCAACACACTCCAATAAATGTTTGGTGATTGGAAGCGGATAACTATCTCGAATCATAGCAGCATTAACTTTTTTAAGGTTAATGCACACATGCAACTTTCCATTCTTCTTGGGCACCACTACAATGGGGAACACCCATTCAGTATGCTCAATCTCATAGATAAATCCAGCTTCAATCAACCTGTCAATTTCTCCTTTGATTTTAGCTGCATAAGTGTCATTATATGTGTAGGGCTTTTGTTTGGTGGGCTTGGCATCAGTGGTCATGGGGATCGTATGAGAGCAAATTTTTGGATCTACTCCCTTCAAATCTCTATAGTTCCATGCAAACACGTCCCTATATTCCCTTAATAGAGCTACAAGCTCTACTTCTTCTTTTGCACTTAGGTCATCTCCTATGTATGTACATCGCTCTTCGTTCTCTTCAATGGTTAGTACATTTTTTTTGGTCTTCTCTTTATTATCATATGATTCTCCTATGATGGCCTCTCTCTTAGGCATTCGTACCAAAATTTTTTGATCCTCAACTTCATATTTCTTGAAATTTTCTGGTACCTCGAACAATGATTCCTCCTCTTCTTGTTTCACTGCTTTTCTTTTCTTTTTCTTTTGACCTCCTTCACTTCCTTCCTTCCAATTTACAGTTTTAATGCTTGTGAGAGGTTCTTCTTCATGTTGGTTAAATACTCCTACATCTTCTAGATAGTGCTTTTCTGAATTAAAGCAACTATGCATTACAATGGACTCTAGATCATCATCGTTTTCTTCTTCTTCTATGACATCACTAGGGTCACATTCTTCCAACAAGGGCTGACACATGAACACTGAAATATCATAACCCTCCTCGTCACAATGAGGTGTACATTGTTCTTCATTGATTGCAATGTCCATGGTAGCTAAGATTTATGCCCAGCCATGAGGCTCAAATTCCTCATCCGGAAAGATCATCGGTGTATGGGCTGGGTCTTTCACTGGTCTATCTTTGTGACAAGTTCCTTCTTCTCTCGCTTTTAAGCATCTTTCCTCTTCCCCTACGACCTTGCACATCCACAAATCAGTATCTTCATGTATCCATGATGGATTCGGTGAACTTCCAGAATGCACAGAGATTGAATCTTCTTTCGCTTTGTGGATAGGATTCCACCATAGGGGTGGTACATCTCTGAAGGTGTAATCCTTGAAATTGACCTTGGTGATGACCCCTAAGTGTTGTAAGTACAAGGAGTTGGTTCCCCAATCTTGTACAATTTGCAACTGTCATAGGAAGGGTCTTCCTAGGATCATCTCATAGATGTTATTTTTCTCAAAGTCACATATAGCAAATGTGTTTTCAAACTCTACACCACAAGTGGCTAGAGGTCTCTCAAAATGACTGTATGCCATTTGAAGCTTCATTCTAGTTGGTCTTAATGTGGGTTTGCCCCATCGCCTCCATAAGGAGGTGGTCGCAATAGCAACGCCAACACCTGAATCTATGATTGCTTTGGTTGTGTAACCCTAGTAGGTGATCGGAAGATAAGTATTACCTTCTTCACCTTCGCTCATGTCTCCTATTTTATCGAGAGGTATCTTTGGAACTTTTTTCTTAGAGCCTGCTTTTGGCATATTGGAATCAAGTTCTGGAACCTGATCCTTCACATGATTCCATAGCTCAAGTTTTGCTTTGAGCAGTTCTTCTACAGTGAGATGACACTGAACCTTAGTGTTCTTCATGACGTCAGTGTTTCTTGGAACCACTAAGTCTTCATTTCTTACCAATATTGTGGGAGCTCTGATCTAAAGAGATTCAGATTCCCATGGGCCTGTGAATTGTGGCAACTCTTGTAAAGAATTAGATTCAAAATCTCATCTTTCATCTTCTTGTTTCTCTGCTTGGTCTCCATAGATAGACGAAATGTCTTGGGGAAATTGATCATGAAGGTCATCAATTTCAGGAATAGGAGGGGGATTACCCTTCTCCTTGGCCCATTTTTCTTCTTGTATTTTCTACAAGAACTCTTGAGAGTACTATTGAATTGAAAGAGGTGCTCCCTCATCCACGAAATCAAGAACATAATCTTTCATTGGTGGTGATCTTCCTCTTTCAATAACCGGTTGAGCCTGTGGAGGTAAAGAAGCATGCGGCTTGTTTACCAACTGCTCTAATCTTTCTAGTAAGCCCTAGAAATGCAAATTTGGTTTGACAGAGTTTGTTTGACTGAACTTTTGACTAGTCTTGAGCATAGCTTGAGCTACATTTTCATGCACATTTTTGTCCGTTCAATCTCTAAATCTGATCTAGGGTAATTTTTCTCGAGGTTTGCAGCTGTTGGCCCTTCTTGAAGTTGAGCCTGGTAGGCCTTGAACATCATGTCCAAGCCTTCTCGGGTTGGATCTACAAGAACAAACCCTGATTGCGGTTTGTTTACAGTGGGTGGTGGGGTGGGATGAGATGGTATGGATGGAGTTTCGGCATGCGAGGGGCTTTGAGATGTAATGTCTTCTATTTTCATTTTTGCATCCTTCAGGCTTTCTTCTAATTTAGAAACTTTTTATTCCACTTACGATTGTCTTTATCTCTGGTATCCTTCCAAGTTCTTGTTTTCCTCTTACTAAGCTCTCGTGATTCGCTTGACTTCGATTGTTCAGATGGTTTTGCTTGTTGTATGGCTTGTGCCCTAGTAACTGCCTGTACATGAGCCACATTCCTACTACTTGAACTTGAGTCTGCCACTAAGCCTACCACATTGATGGGTGTAACCTTGGGTGCACTAGAGGGAAGATGTTCCTTGCCGCACTCAAGACAAAAGCCTTGTATTGTGATGTCCTGTCCTTGTCCTCGAGTGAGTGAGTGGGGACATTCACGAATGAAATGGTCACCCTGACATCTAAAACATGGTCCTCTAGGGGCTTGTGGTCTTACTTGTCTTGCTTGGGGCCTGGGGTTGGGATTTGTATACATGACATTGGAGTATTCTGGCTCCCAATTTTGTTCCATAGGTGGTGCCTCATATTGATACGAATAAGCCTCACTATGCTCAGGTGACTCTGTGTAATAACCATGTGGACTATCGTCATGGGAGTAGTCTGAACTATGAGCATGAGAGTCATTTTCTGAGACAAAAGGGAAGGTTCTCCTCTACCACAACATACTTAACTGGAATCACATTGGTAGGAGCTGGTGCTTGGTTTCTTAGGACTGGTTGTGGCCTATATGGTGCTTGATATTACTGTTGTGGCCTATAATATGGCTGTTGGTATTGATTCTGATATCTCCCCTGCTAGTAAGGTTGCTGATACATTTGTCTAATAGCCTTCCTATTGTATGGGCAATCTTGAGACGTATGGTTCGTGTATTTTCTCTCAATAGTGCAATATGGAGCATTAGAGTTTCCTTGGGGTTGAGCCATCATTGGGCAGACATTAACCATGTGATCTCCTCTGCATGTATAACATCGCTTCAATGGGGTGACCCTTGGCATTTGTCTATTTTGAACTCCTAGCTTTTTGGCAACCTGCTCAACTATCTCATCTACGTCATTAGAGGCTCTAGAGGTATGACTAGTAGAACTGTCAGAATCTTTATAGAGTTTGGACAGTCCTAACTCCTCTCCCAAGTTGTCTTCTATGTCAATGCACATGCGCACACATTCTTCTATGGATCTAGGCTCTTTCAAGTACACATATGATCTCAACTTGGTGCTCAATAAGCCATCTAAAAATAAGGCCACTTGTTTGGCCGGTGTGGGTAACTCTGGAATAGGGCATCTTTCTATGTACTATCTGAACCTTCTTCCTACAAGTTGCACTGTTTCTTGAGGTGTCTGCTTGAAGCTGTGGATCAAGGATGATGTGTTATGCCTGATACCACTCTTGGAAAATTCTACAATGAATTCCTCTAGCAGCTGACCTATCTTTCTATAGTTGGGACTATTTAGAGGTTGAAACCAAGCTAAGGTAGTACCCTTGAGAGTCAAACCAAATGCCTTGAACTAGGTGAACAAGTCCTCAACATGTTCAGCTCTTAACACTTGTTTGAACTCGGCCACATGATCATAAGGGTCTCCAAACCCATCAAAATAGTTCTTCATTGCCTTAACCACTTGAGAAGGTATGAGGGTTCTTGGGTGATCTCGTGGTCTAGGAAATGGAAAATCATGTTCATCTCTTTGATGTCTATGTGCGCTATGTCTCTCCCTTTTACCCCTTTCTCCTTCATGTCTTGATCTCTCTCTACCCACAGTGTTTGCAATGCTTACCTCAGGTCTCTCTTTGGTTCTCTCCCTCTTGGTTTCATGAGCCTTGGATGATCCTGCTCCTTGGAGGCCGTGGGAAACATTAGATCTTGGTGGAGGGAATATTGATTCACCCTACCAAGTGTATGCATGCCTATCATGCTCTATTACCAAGAACATTTTCTCTCACGTGTTATCTACGTAGAAAACTTTGTCTAGTGTCTCCGGATCCTTGAACTCGTAGATGATTTCCTTCGAAAGAAACAAAAGTTACACTTTGATTTCTAGATGCCTAAAATATTTAGGAAATAAAGTAGAGTTTCTGGTATTTTATTTTGAATTCAATGGAAAGTTGGCTAATGATGAATATGCCCAATTGACTAGGTTGATCTGGATCGACTCTCCAAAAGGCTTCCTCTGTTTCTCTATTTAAGAATAGTTCTATGCTTTTGTTGTCTTGAGGGATCGAATCTGAAGTGATCACTCTAGTCAAAACTGACTTACCTCTAGGAGTCTTGGGTTCTCGTTCTGCATCTCCTTGCTCTAGGTCTCCTATCTCATTCTCACGAATGATATATAAAAACTCATCTGTCCTATCTGGTAGGTTGGTGAGCACATACATGGTTCCTTCCTTATCAATGTATCACGCCGCTTCGAACTTGACCACTGGGTATTCCAGTCCAAAAGGCTGATCTGGATTTTTGAGTTGGACCACTGATCGCCTTAGTCCGTCCTCATAGATGTGTGCACCTAATTGGTTGGTCCTAATGTACTCCAATTGTGTCTGATAGGTACCTTTTGGTGTTTGTAAATAGGTAGTACGTGAGGTACATGTGGGTCTTTCCATGCTAAAAGACATTTCTGAGTCACTTTTTTTAGAACTTAGCATGTAGGGATTACCACTAAGTTGTTGTGCCTAGGACCTAGCTATATGGTTGACACTGGCCTAAGATGATCTAATGCTTTGTATATCCTTTCCAAAGTCCAAAACTTCCCCTTGTATTGCTTAAAATCCTTTGGAACTCCTTGGTTTCCTAGTCCACCAGAGGGTCAACTTAGAACACAGAACAGGCGATATGATACTAGATTTTCCATGATATGTGATACCACTGTAGACGATACCACCTTAGACGGTATGATACACCACCAAGGCGATACCAACTTCCACGATACGATACTTCTATCCACACGATACGATACTGAAATGGTCATGATACAATACCACTAGGTTCACGATATGATACCGACCTACCTCACGATATGATACCACTAGCAAGACGATATGATACCAAGAGATCTATGGCACGATACGATACCAAGTTCTATGCGATACGATAACTTCCAGAAGATACGATACCTGTGTTACTCTCATGATACGATACCAAAATAGCTAATGATACGATACTTGATTGGCTCACGATACGATACCAAAACAGGAGGTGATACGATACCGTGGTCGCAAATAGCTAACGATATGATACTTGATTGGCTCACGATACGATACCAAAACAGGAGGTGATACGATATCGTGACCGACATGATACGATACCAAGTGGACCACAATTCAATACCACCGGGGCAACTGCAATCCCGATACTGTCACTTGATGATACGATACCAGAATGGTATCACGATACCTCAAGTGGGTGTGCACGATATGATACCTCGACAAGTATCCTGATACACGGGAGTTCTGGTGTCGTGATACCAAATCTCAACCGGACACAATACTTGGAGTTTTTGAGGTCCAAATTCAAATTATTTTGCAAATATGAGTACCTTGTGTCCTCCTTGTCAGTCCTATTGCCTGTAGATGCAGAGTCACCCACCAAACTCACAATATCACCGTCACGATACCCAACGTAGTTCCTCTCATGCCGTGTGATTCTAACTCAAATTTCTGGTGTTTTGAGAGTTTTTCAAGAGTGTTTCTTTAGCATTTTTAGCTCTCAACTCCCTCTCTGCTTCTCTCTCACAACCACAAGTAAAAACTGAGTGAACATACAGTCGAAAAATGAAAAACACAGAGAAGATGAAGATGGGAGAAGATGGTGATGATGATGATGATGGAGATGAAGAAAAACTCAGAAACTGAACTGAAAATGGTAATTTTTTTACCTTCCAACGTCGATTCTCTATGTCTTACCATCATACTCTCGTCCTTCAAGCTCTCTCCCCGGCAACGGCGCCAAATTTGGTGTCACTCTAGCACAATGGCAAGTACCAACGTGAGGAGATTCACCTCATAAATGTCAATCCGTGGAGACGTGAGGACTGGTATGAAGACCGCGAGCAAGTGATGGCACAAGTGCATGAGTGAAAGCACACAAGCATGCACACACATACACACACATGCGCACAAGGTAAGAGCAAAGAGTGGAACAGTGGAAGATCTTCGATTACAAAAGAACCCCCTTACAAAGCTCAAATCTACAACAGGCTAACCTCAAAAATGAGCTCTCCAGCCCTTTTTATAGTTTCTTGAGTGGTTTTGGCCCTGTCCAGACCTAGTGTCCGGCCTAGTTAAAAAATAGGTTCCATTGGGGGCTCAAATGGAGTCTAAAAATTATGAAAATTGGCAGGATGCTTGAACAAAATGGAGTTGGAAAAATGGAAAATGGTCTTTACAATGGTTTGTAGTGATAAAAATCGCTATTTTTATAGGGATTTCTTCTGAAAATTTGACATGTGCTTCTTGGAGCTCCCTTCATGCTCCTTCTTCTTGTGTGTCCACTTCCTTGGTGTGCTTCCATGCTTTGTCCTTAACCTTGAGTGTCAACAACTGGCGTAACCATTATAGATGTCAAAGAAACAAAAAATCAATACGTGTCATCCTGGATCATCACATGTTTGAGCTTGATATCTCAACACTCTTTAGGATCATCAATCTGCTCACCTTCATACACACTTGGCTTATTATTTATTTCCAAGGGTGTACCTACAAGCTTGGTGTCCTCCATTCTGAACTTGAGAATTAAATCTTGAGTGTATCTTCTCTGATTTAGATACATCCCTTCATTTGTATAAATCACTTGCATGCCTAGGAAATCTATGAGCTCACCTAAGTCACTGATTTTGAACTCCTCTTGCATATGTCTTTTGATCCTTTGAATGCCATTTGAGTCATCACATATAACAATTATGTCATTTACATATATACATAGATAGATAACCTCATTGTGATGTCTTTTGATGAATAATGAAGGATTTGAGTTCCTAGTTCTAAATCCTTGATCTTGAAGATATGTAATCAACATGTAATTCCAAGATGTAGAAGCTTGTTTCAATGCATACAATGTTTTCTTAAGTCTAAAAACATAAGATGTATGATTAGAGTTTTCAAAACCTAGAGGTTGTGAAATGTATACCTCTTCATTTATCCAACCATTTAGAAATGCATTTTTCACATCAAGTTGGAGGAGTCTCCAATTTCTTGGAGCAACTACACTTATCAATGTTCTGACTGTAGTCATCTTTGTAAGTGGTGAGAATGTTTCCTTAGTCTATACCATGAGTTTGTGAACATCCTTTGGCATTCAACCTAGCCTTGTACCTACAAATTGATCCATCTAAGTTCCTCTTATGTTTATGCACCCATCTGCAACCAAGTACCTTTTGATTGGTTGATATATTTCGATAGTCATGTGAGTGAGCACACTCAGGACCGCGCAGGCACTTTTTTCCCTCTATAAGTGGTTTTTTTTCCTAGGCTTATATATATGCATATAACCCTAACATGTCACTTATCTTTGTACATTCAGTTGGTAATACATTCAGTATTGTGTCTTGTGCTCCAAGCTTCTTCTTCTTCCTTGTGTTGTTCACATGCTTCTGTAGACCTCAAACTCCAACAATTGGTATCAGAGCAGGTTGGCAATTCATCTAAGGTGTCGTTGAAACCATTTAGGTCATAATATCATAATCACATAAAGTTTGGTAAGCATACTCCGGGTGATTAGGAGTTTTAGTGTCAAAATTTAGATATGGGCTTGTTTTGGCCTTTGAACGCACTATTGTAGCACTTGTGTAGGAAATTTCATCCTTTTGTGCCAAATGTATATACATGTTTTGGATTGCAAGTATAAGGATCTCAAAGTCTACTACAGGCTTAGTAGAGCTTGATAGGGTAGTTTTGTTCAACTTTTTGAGATACAATTATTTTTTTTGTATCAAGGTATTTAGTCAGTGGCCGTGGTAAAAAGCAATGATGTATTCTGCATGTTGGTTGTTGCGGACAAGTTGGATGTTACCAATTACCCATTATGGGCATATATGGTGCATCATGTATTGGTCGCAAAAGGACTTTTGAATATTGTGTAGGGTGTTGACAAATGACCTATTACACCTAAAAATATAGTTATTGAAGGTGATGCAATTGGCATTGAAGATGATGATCTTCAAATTCATGTTCATGATATGGTTCCTATTGCACCTACTTCAAAGAAACTTTGTTGGGATGGCAGAGATGCTTGGACACATGTATTGATAGATTTGTCTGTCAAACATGCCATTAGCCCTCATATTCCCTCTTACAAAACAACAAAGGATGCTTGGGATAAACTTACCACTTTGTACCAGGCATGAAATGAGGCTCGTGCTACTTACCTATGAAAATAGTTGCAGAGTGAGAATATGAATATAGGATATTCTATGGACAAGTTTTCATCAAAGATCAAGATCTGAAGAAGTAACTGATTTATATAAATGAAGTCTTTCTAGATAGTTCACTTGTGTAGACCGTTCTTAATAGCCTTCCACATTCATATAGAGTTTTTCTTCTACTCTTTGGTTGATGATGAAAGGTAATCCAAATGCCTTAACATTTGAAGAGATAGTCTTTGTTTTGTTGCAATATGACCAGTTGAGGTAGAACAGGCCCATTATGCATGTTGTAGATCAAGCTTTATAAGCTAGTCAGAAGGTCAAAGGTAAATGGAGCTCGTCTACTAGTAAGAAAAAATTTGCTAATTCCACACAATCAAAATGGGAAGAAAAAGATGAGAAGAAAATAGAAAAGTAGAAACAATTTGCAAGTACTATAAAGTAAATGATCATGTCATAAAGAGTTGTCCAAAACTAAGTGTAAAAGAGGCAAAGATGAAAGAGGCTAGAATGGTTGTTGCAAAGGCTTCTACGCCTAAAACAAAGTTAGCTAATCTTGTGCAGAATGAAGAATGGGCATTTACTCATGTTTGTAACTCTCATGAACAGTGTATGCCTAGAATAGACTCAGATGTTTGGTACTTTCATAATGGAGCAACCAAAGATATCACCTCATAGTGGAGTTTCTTTAGCTCACTTGAGCCTGCCCCTTTAAGAAATATTGTCACATGCACAAACAACTCCTTTTATCCTGTCATGTGCTTTGGTAAGATCATTTTGACTATTGTTGGTCGTAGTTCTTTCACATTGTCAAATGCTTTGTTTGTGCTAGGATTAAGAAAAATTTATTGTCAGTTTGCACATTAGCCAAGATTAGCTTGGTTGTCAAATTTGTTGATGACATGTGTACAATTCATGATCTCTCAAATGGTGATGTCATTATTTCTTCTTGCATTTTATGTTGTGGACTCTATAAGTTCATAGACTATGCAAAATTTTTGAATGATTCAGCATGTTTAGTTCAAGATTCTCAAGCTATCTCAGATGTAAAGCTTTACCATGCACTCTTTGGTCATCTGAATTTTGCTAGTTTGCAACACTTGTAGAAATCTAAAACGATGTCCTCTCTACCCAAACTTGAGGCACATGGTAAACATGTCTATGAAGGATATATTTTGGGCAAAATGTAGCATTCCTCCTTCCCAAAAGATGGTTTAATATGAGTGTTGCAGAGCTAAAGAGAGCACAAAGCAGAGAAAAAGACGGGCCCCAAAATTTTTCCTATTTGGACATCATATTTTTGTATCATAACCATTCTTGTAATATATTTTCCGTTGTAAATGCACTAGAGGAGTCCTCTAGATGCATCCCCGCAGAAGATTAGAGATTTACCCATGTAATATAGTAGGAAATTAGTCTTTTAGTAAATAAAGTGCCGGTCTCTTGTGTGAAAGGACCATTTTTAGGGCACAAGTATATAAGTCAAATGTGACTCTTTGTAAAGAACTTTTTGCCATTGTGAGAATAGAGAGCACAGAAATTCGAACTTGTGTCTTCTTCACTCTGTATCTTCTTCTCTATGAGCCTGTATGCATGTGTAATGCTTGGAAAGAGTGCTTGTGAGTGTTGTCTATCCATGAAAGTGTTTATTTGCTGTAGGTAAGGTGTGTGCGAAGTGTAGGAAGTGCTGAAGTGTAGGAAGGTATTTCCCGCGACTCAGTATTTTGCTCATAACTTGAAGTAGGAGTGTCAGAATTGAGTGAAACTACTGCCATTGGATGCATCTTCTCGAGAGCTTCGAAATGCATATGCTATTTGCTATATTTGGAGCTTGGAGCTGGGAGAAAAGTCCAAAATACTGACGGTTGCTGCACCAAGTATCGTGACGCCATGACCAACAGTTGGAGCTTGTTTGGATAAGTCTTTGCCTTGCTTACACTCTTTGAGTAGTTCATTTGCATTGATCATCACATGATTGCATGTCCTCATACACTCGGCTAGGTTTGTATACTCTTTGGATTGATAATTAAAAGCGTGTATCCCCACTATATGCACTTGAGAGGGGATTGAGGTATAGTCTCTTTATCCGCAAGTCCCTAAGTTGGTACTTAGGTCAACACACTTTTTGGCGCCGTTGCCGGGGAGTGGCGAATCAAACAGAGGCATTCGTGTGATGGTAAGTAGCTTTGAATATTTGTTACAGGATTTTATGGTGATTCACAAGAAATCCGCACCATATCATCCTCAGGCCAATGGTCAAGCTGAAAGCACTAACAAGATCCTTTATAATGTACTGACGAAACTCGTGAACAACAAACGTTCAGATTGGGACAAACAGTTACACCACGCTGTTTGGGCATATCGAGTGGCCTACAAGACCATACTCAATGCAACTTGTAGCTCAAGCGTAAGCACCACCTCCTTTATTTGTCAATCCGCGGAGACGTGAGGACCGGTATGAAGACCACGAGCAAGTGAAGGCACAAGTGCGTGAGTGAAAGCACACAGACATGCACACACACACACGCGCACAAAGTAAGATCAAAGAGAGGAACAATGGAAAGCTTAGATTGCAAAAGAGTTCTCTTACAAAAGTTCTATTCTCTAACAAGCTAACCCCAAAAATGAGCTCTCTAGCTCTTTTTATAGTTTTTTGACTAGTTTTGGCCCTGTCCAGACCTAGTGTCCGGCCTAGTTAAAAATTAGGTTCCAGGGCTTATTTGAGGGCTCAAACGAAGTCTAAAAATTATGAAAATTGGTACGATGGTGCTTCTAATACTCCTCAAGCTCGAGGACTCCTCGGCTTGAACAAAATGGAGTTACTAAAAATAGATAATGGTATTTACAATGGTTTTTAGTGATGAAAATCACTATTTTTGTAGGGGATTCTTCTGGAAATTATTTTTGTAGGGGATTCTTCTGGAAATTTGACATACACTTCTTGGAGCTCCCTACTTGCTCCCTTTCCTTGTGTGTCCACCTTTTGATGTGCTTCCATGATTTGTCCTTGACTTTGAGCTTCAACACTCCCCCCCCTCTCGAGTCTGTCGTCCCTGACAGACCCTTGTTGGAAGGGCTGTTCCATGTAGTGCTTTGAGAGGTGGTGTCCATCCTTTGTATGAGCTGGTTCCTTGGATTCCAGCAAGAATGTGTCGTTGTGAGCTTTCAAAACTGCAAGTTGCTCAAAAGAGGTTGTCAAGAGTGATTTGGAGCAACTACTGGCTTCAAGTTGCTTCAGAGATATGGATGTTGTTCCCATGACGTCCGCTAGCTCTTCCAAAGATGATGTTGAGAGCAGTCATGCCAACTACTCATAACCCATAATGAATGATGGGTAAGTGTGTTCGTGCCTGGGTTGAAAAAAGTATGTGCCTTGTGCACGGCCTTGTAATGTAGCCCTACGCATGCTGACTTGGAAAATGCATTGGAAGAAGTATGGTGCAAAAATTGCGGTTCTTGAGCTAAGTGCTCAAGGGTATGCTGACGAAGAGGTTTCCTAAACTATCATGGTTATGAAAATACTTACCATGGGGAAGGTTGATGGATGTTTGTCTCTTCGTGTTGTACACTCGGCCTTTGGGATGGAACCTTGTTGATGAATGTCCATGTTGATTGTCCACTGATGAGATCTTTTGAGTGGTGGATCCCCTCTCCTCTTTTCAAAGCAACATTTGTCACTAACAATGTGCATTTCTGAGCTTGGGCTCATGCACGTTCACTTCCCTATATTGACACTCAAAGGAATATTGGACACGTGCCGGTTTCTAAGAGATTACCATGCTGATTGACATAGACCATTCACCAGTGCTACTATTCCATACTGGTGCAGGAAATACTGAGAATTGAATTGCTTTATATTCCTTGGCAAGCAACATCGGGTAACTACACCAAGCTGAGTTTCACATATTCTCTTTAGCTCACCATATGCAGGAGTCTTCACCTCTAGAACTACCCTTTGCAGATATCTCCTTGGATGCTCTGGTACATGAAGTAATTAAGCATCACTCAAGTTGCGGACCTTCAAGCTCTTCATTCCTACCATGGTAAGAGAAAATCATAGTTGTAGATGCCATGTTCATGCCAAGTGCTTGCCATCTACCAGATAAGGCATCAATAATATCATCGGCTAGCCGAGACACACTTCTATCCAAAGTGATAAATGCCCAGTAATCAATAGTTCCACCTTCAACTAAGCATGACTCATTCATGTTTCATAAGCCAAACTTGGGAACAAGCTCTCTCCCACTTTTCTTTCTCCTCTTTTTTTTTTTTTTTTTTTTTTAAGGAACAGGATATCACAAAACAAGAACACAAAAGTTAGTATCAATAAAAATGTTTGACCTATGTCACTGTGCTTTTGTGCATGGGATTCTCAAGTGTGTCTATGCACGGCCGTGTAATGTGGCCCTATATTAATGCATACTTTGGAAATGCATGACCTGAATGGTGCAAAAGACAGGGTTGTGCAAGGAGCACATGGTTGTTGCTCGTTCGAGGTTTTCAATGTTCTTTGCGGAGGTTGATGCTGACCTTGGTGGAGGTATCCATGGAGTCTCAAACTGATGTAATCCTCCTTATAGGAGTCCATTTTAGAACAGTATTTGGCACTGTAGAGATCACTTCAGGCGTCTTCCTCTTTGGATGCGTTCTGAACTGTGGTATCCAGTGTGGTTGGCGCTTTGGTTCGATGGAGGCTACTTGTACTTTTGGCTTCCAAACCCATATCCTTTTTGCACGTCTTCCTACTTTTCTTGAAGAGCTGATTTGATCTTCTTTTGGTCTCTGTACGTGGTTCTTACCCTCTTCTCTTTTTGGCTTCTTGGGTGAGACCTTTCGCATGTGGGAGAACATAGGTTGTTGTGGATGTAGGAGCTTCTTAGGTACCCACATTTGCAATTGCCTTTGTTGAGCTGCCGCTAACTTCTTAGGCACCCAAACTTGTTGGATACCTTGTGATTGAGCTTGTCCGAGCTGCTTTCTTCATCTTCTGACTTGGTTGGCTTGGCTTGGATGGAATTTGTGGGGGCAAGGTGGGTGGTTGCTCTCCTTTGCGTACCCATATCTGCTTCATGCTCTAAACTGCTTTTTTATCGAATGGTGTCTTTCTATTTGATGTGGCAGTTGTCGTGAACGGTTGTGTTTGCTTGTGTGGTGGACTCACAACTGTGGCTACTTGATTCTTTGGAGAAGAAGAAAGATCCACCCGCCTTCGAACCTCGTCTTCCACGATTGACTCCTTCTGCATCATAGAGCTTTTGACACATACAACATCTTCTTTCATATGATTAGTCTTGGAAGAACTAAGAGAGTGTGTGGTGCCCTGATTTAGGAGCATGCAGTTCTCTAATTCTATTGTAATGCATTGTTCATGTACCCAAACTTGAAGAATTTGACTTCTTAGGTTTAAGTTAACTGCATGGTCATAGATCCAATCTTGACCCAAGACAAGTGGTTCTGTAAGGTTCTCATCTTGACATACTAGTGCTGTGTTGACCTAAGCTTCAACTTAGGGACTTGCGGAGAAAGAGACTGAGAAACCAAACCGCTTCTACGTTGACTAACGTAAACGCTCTTACGCTAGTTGACTAACGTATTAGCTCTTTAGCGCTTAGTACTTCAATCACCTCACAAGTGCATATAGTGGGGATACACGCTTTTAATTTATTAATCCGAAGAGTATACTAACCTAGCCGAGTGTATGAAGACATGCAATCGTGTAATGGTCAATGCAAAAGTATTACTCAAGAATGAATATGAGGCAAATACTTATCCTAACAAGCTCCAACTGTTGGTCAAGGCGAAACGACACTTGGTGCAGCAGCCGTCGGTATTTTGGACTTTTCTCCTAGCTCCGAGCTCCAAACATAGCAAATAGCATATGCGTTTCGAAGCTCTCGAGAAGACGCATCCAATGGCAGTAATTTCACTCAATTCCGACGCTCCTACTTCAAGTTATGACAGAAATACTGAAACGCGAAAATTCTTTCCTACGCTTCAACACTTCCTACACCTCGCACACACCTTTCCTATAGCAAAAAATCACTCTCAAGGATAGACAACACTCACAAGCACTCTTTCCAAGCAATACACATGCATACAAGCTCACCAAGAAGAAGATGAAGAGGGAAGAAGACACAAATTCGAATTTCTGTGCTCTCTATTCTCACAATGGCAAAAGTCTTCTACAAAGAGTCACATTTGACTTATATACTAGTGCCCTAAAAATGGTCCTTTCACACAAGTGACCGGCACTTTATTCACTAAAAGCTAATTTCCTACTATTTTACATGGGTAAGCTTCTATTCTTCTGTGGGAATGCATCTAGAGGACTCCTCTAGTGCCTTTACAAGGGAAATATATTACAAAAATGAATATGTTACAAAAATATGTGGTCCAAATCGGAAAAATTTTGGGGCCCGTCTTTTTCTCTGCTTTGTGCGCTCTTTAGCTCTGCAACATGCTGTGACCCTCATTGGAACATCTTGAAGGTAGATGGGAAGTTCCACCTCGCCCAAACAAGGGGTTTCCACACCTCCCAATCCTATGAGATAAGCTTCTATGGGATTGATGTTCAACCCCAAGTCTTGGCAGTAGGAAAGTCTAACTGCACTACTTGCTGCACCTGAGTCAATCAATGCTTTCACCGTCCTTTCACCCTTCCCTTGTCCTATCTCTATGGTCACAAAGGGTCTTCGGTCAATGACCTGAGAAGTCGCTATGCCTGACTTTTGACACATATCCATGTGATATTTTGGGGCTTTTGAGTTGACTTCTAGGCCTAATCGCCTTAACTTATTTCGCCTAATACGCTCTTTGGCCTCTACCTGTGCTTCTTCTCTCACTCTTAACTCTTCTTCTTTTCGCTTCTTCGCAGTGTTGAGTCTCATCAGCATATCCTCAGTAAGAGGTTCTTGATATAGCTTGACTCTACAGCCACTAATATAGTTTGGCAAGATATCTCCTTCTAGAGTGGCCAACTGAACTGCACCACTAGTGGAAATTCTATTAATGATCATGGGTCCGTATCCTCTTTTTTCCAACTTGTGGGCATGTTGTTTTAGTGTGTATACCAACACTAGATCTCCCTCTTTCAATCCCTTATCCTTGATGTGTGCATCAAAGTATGCCTTTTGCTGCTTCTTTGCAGCGTAGATGCATGCTGCCGCTCGTAGCCTCGTCTCACCCAAGCGTTCGAGATCAAAGATCCTAGAGGACAATTCATGCCCATTCCACTCATACTCTTGTGCTACTTTTAAGGCACGGATTAATAAATCTAATGGTAGCACAGCGTTCTGTCCGAAGACCATCTGAAATGGGGTGGCGTTGAGTACCGTTTTGTAGGCAACTCGATAAGCCCAAACAGCATGATGAAGTTGTTTGTCCCAATCAGAGCGTTTATTATTTACCAGTTTTGTCAATACGTTACAGAGGATCTTATTGGTACTCTCGGCTTGTCCGTTGGCTTGTGGGTGATAGGGAGCAGATTTCTTATGTGTCACCAAGAATTTGTGGAGAATATTTTCAATGACTTCATTCAAGAAGTGTGTGCCTCTATCGCTCACCAACTCTATTGGTAGTCCATATCTCGTGAACACATTCTCGAATAAGAACTTAGCCGTAGTCTGAGCATCATTCTTTGTTGTGGCTTTGACTTCTACCCACTTTGTAAGGTAATCTGTGGCTACAATGATGTACTCTGCATGGGAGTTTCTAGCTGGGGGGTTAATAGGACCTATGAAGTCTATTCCCCACTTCGAAAATGCACGTCCTCCCATCATTGGCCTCAAGGGCATCTCGTCTTTTCTAACTGGATATTGTGCACGTTGGCATGTGTCACATTTCTTCACATAGGTATGTGCATCCATATGAAGAGTGTGCATCCCTAAAAATGGTCCTTTCACACAAGTGACCGGCACTTTATTCACTAAAAGCTAATTTCCTACTATTTTACATGGGTAAGCTTCTATTCTTCTGTGGGAATGCATCTAGAGGACTCCTCTAGTGCCTTTACAAGGGAAATATATTACAAAAATGAATATGTTACAAAAATATGTGGTCCAAATCGGAAAAATTTTGGGGCCCGTCTTTTTCTCTGCTTTGTGCGCTCTTTAGCTCTGCAACACTCTCCCCCTCTTCGCCTCTGTCGTCCCTTGACAGACTTTGCTTCACACACGCGCCTTTGACAGACTTTGCTTCACACACGCGTCCAGTGTTCAGTGTTGTCTGAATCTTGATCTTGCGTTACGTTTTAGAGGCGCTCTGGTTTGTCCTGGTTGCACACATTGGACCTGGTTGATTTGGTTTGCCACGCACGCCATTAGTGCACATATGCGGATGTAGCTCGTAAGCCTTGATCTGAAACCTCTGCCACTCAAGAGGTTGAAGCATCCACATAAGTGATACATGTTGGCCCTGATTCCTTCTTCCGGCTGCGTGCTTTTCCTTGGTGTGTGCGCCCCTGCGGGGCTTCCTGCAGAGATGCATCTTCAGATTTGTCTTTTAGTGAAGCTGTTTCTTTCGTTGCTTTCTTTTTTTCCTCTTCTTACTCGTCTCGCCCTCGACACTGCCCCCCTCCTGAACTCTGTCGTCCCCGACAGGCTTTGATAAGCGCCGGGCATATGTTCTGTATACTTGTTGCTCTGTATCATTTAGCAGATTGGCTTCACGTATCATGATCTGTTTCCATTGTTCAGCTTTTACTCCATCATTGGGCGGTTGTCGGTGATCTGCGAAGAAGCTTAATTCGTAGGCCACAAGTCTGGCATTCAGATTGGATGACATCTTCAAAAATATCTCGGAATCTTTTTCAAAAAATCCTGTAAAAAATGCTTCTTCAAATGTTTGCATGTACGGACTTGGCAAAAACATTAGTCTAGAATAATATGCCATTATTGTGGGGCGGCTCGGCATTACTGATAGATCGAAAATAAGTATATCGGTGCCTTGATTAATGCCGATGAAGTTCAGAAATGTATACGCTGCATGTTTGAAGACCTTCAAAACTGTAAGTAGCATACTAAGTATTTTATTTGTCATCTTAACTGCTAAATCTGGTACAGTCGCATAGTTTTGAAGCCAAAATTCTATTGTTTTGATCATATAATCTTCTGTTGGCAAATAGTTATGTGGCGGGCTAGGTAACATCGGATAGTTTAGCCACTGTTTATTAATAGTGCCGCTGCGTTGTAAATCCAAAAATTCTTTGGTATCCCTTCTTCGTGGTATTGGACAAAACGAAGGGTTTACCTGTAATAAGTAAGGTGCGGCTTGCCAGTGCACCCGTAGTGTGGGATGTTTCTCCAAAAATTTTCTCCTCCACACCGGCTGTGCAGCTTCGAACTCTGCTTGAGTGTACATGAATGTGTCATTCCTGAAATTGAGCTGCTCATCTGGACTTTTGTGTGTAATTTTCTTTATATATTGCCTTGTTTTCTCTTTCAACAGTCCATATGGAATGTTGAAAGGCTTGATGATCTTTTCCAAGTCTTTACCTTTGATTTTGGCTTCCTTCATGACCTTGATGACTTCATTCTCAAAATTTTCCGTCAATCGGGACACCACTAGTGCCCGTTCCTTCTGACTTATTTCTGCAGTGTATGGCATTGGATGATCATCATGCATATCCGCCATCTGCTCATGTATTGGAGAATGATAGATCGGTTGAGATAGAGGGCTTACCTCTACCTCGTCAGTAGGATGTTCTTTTTCTGGCACTACTGATGTCCCGATCGGTTCTTTGCCTTTTTGCTGATTTTTTAGCTCTTCAATGCAGTCATCTTTTTCCTTTAGCTGTTGTATGGCTTCCCCGAGTTTTTCTTTGGTGGCTAGGAGCTCTTTACCTATGTCGGCTACGTGATCCATGTTTTCACTGTAGCTCTGTACCAGTTTGGCCTGTGCTGAATTCAACTGCCTTTTGAGCTCACTTATTTCCTGATTGTGCTTAAGTTCTGCTTCTTCTCTTACTGCGCGCTCTTGTTTTAGCAAAGCTTCATATTGTGCGAGTTGATCTCTTAATTCATCTTCTTTACTTTCAGTTGATTCCTGTTGTTTTATTGGTTGGTCATATAACAGTGATTTCATCAACTCTTTATTTCTGTTCCGTAAAGTATCATTCTCGTCCAGATATAACTTCAGTTGTGTTTCTAGTAGAGTGCTTCTGGTCTTCATTCTTTCTTTTTCTGCTGCAGTAGCATCATATACTTTCTGTAAATCCTCGAGCTGGTTTCGCAGTTGGTGATGCTGAGTGCTTAATGATTCATATTGCGTTTGTGTTTCTAACAGTTCAGTGCTTTTGGTGGCTATCTCTTTTTGTACCTGAATTAGTTGTGCAGACAACTGTTCACTCATAACTTGAAACTGATTCTTTTCTTTCATGGCTTTGTCATAGTCTGCATCTATATCCATCATTTGTTGTTGCGTGTCCATGGCTGTCTGGATCATTTGCTTTACTACCGGTTTTAACTGCGTGACATCTACATTAAGCCATGTTTTCGGTATTGAGGGTTCTTCTCCGGTAGTCACGTCTTTACCTTGAGCGATGTGTAATGTGGTATCATGGGGCTGCCTGATCTGAAGCTGGATCCTTGGCTCAGCCCCCATGTTTTCATCCTGTGCTTGAGGTGTGTCATCAGGCACCTCGATTATGGTTTCTTGTTGGAGCTCTCCCGTTTCCTTATTCTTTGGGGTTTGTTCTTCCTCTTTAATAGGTGCTTTGACATGTGAAACCCCAGTAGTCGTATCTTCTTTGATGCTGATTTTTGTATTGTCATTCAATTGAATGACGTGCTCCTGTTCCTGAGCATCATTCACCTTCTTTTCTTTTTCCTTTTGGTTGTCCGGTGTCACTGCCATTTGATTGACTTCTGGTCCTTCTTCTTCATAAGTTTCCATCCTGATATCAGTATCTAGCGTGTCTTTCTCAGGACTGGATTCTGTATTCGTACTAGAGTCGTCAATACCTAATTCCTTGTACCTTCCAGGTTGTTTTGGAGTCTTTTCTGTACTCTGTTTTGGCTAAACTTGACTTGCTTGTCTATAATGATGTCCTTGGACATTTAGATTCACCTGCCCTTGCATATATTGGTGTGTTTGCTCGAGGGCAGCAGACAAATCTCTTTTTGAAATCGGCATTTGAGCCGTCGTGATCTTAGGCAAAAGATGCGTTCTCTTAGACTGGGGTGTTGCTTGGGCTTCCTCTTCGCGTAAGCGTTTCGTACCCCTCATGGGTTTCTGTGTGCTGGTTCCAGCCTCTTCAACCACAATTACGGTTTTCTTCTTTTTAGGGACCGAAGCTGATTTGGCATACCTTGCTAGCCCTTCTGATGTAGGCATCTCCCGTAAGCACTGTCTCATGTCTAGGGCTTCATATATCAATAAGGTCAAAGCTAAACCACCGTTCAGGAACTTCTTTTGCCCCCATTTCTTCTGAGCTTCAAACAATCGTTCTTGTACGTAACCTGTGAGATTCACTTTGTTTCCTATCTGTCGCATGGCATGGGAGAGTAACTGAACTACTATCTTCTGAGGTGCGGTGTATCTGTTCATGCCAGGAAAACAAAAGTGTTGGTGTACCAAACGTACTGCATCTTCAATATCTATTCTGTTAATCTCCAGGAATGATCTTTTCTTGGGGTCATGGCATTCCTCTTTGACATTAGTAATGCCTTCTTGATTCCATCCAAAGGCTTTATTGATCAATTCATGAGTGAATTGAATTGTCTTCCATGTGCCTACCTTGTCCAAAACCCTTGCTTCTGGAACCGAAATCTTTGTAGCAGCCGGCTGCATAGTATTCATTACCTGCGTACATCTTTGGAAATCTGGTACGCATATAGGTATCTTCAAAAATGCTTCAATGCCAGCTTGAGTCCATACTTCCTCGATATGTGGTAACCCTTGTATTATGGTCTTGAAATCCTGTGACATGATAGGGAAATAGTGATCCCTGTCCATAATCTTGATGGTTGCCATGAATAGAAGTTCCGAGATAGGTTGGTCATCTCGAAACCAATGTCCTCTGACCTTGGTTATTGACCCCAATGGAAGCAGTAGTTCCTCTTCCTGCTGTGTAGCTTCTGAGTCAGAAGATGTCATCTGCACTCAATATAGAGGATGAATTAGTATCCATATTTTTTCAGAAATCCTCCTCCATATGTTGATTAACAATTCGCTGTTGCTCCGAGTGCATGGTGCCGTCCCTTTCCCGTGGGTGTGAGAAAGGTAATACCTGAATTTTTCATGTATTTTTATATTTTTTTGCTGAAAAGAAAACATAAAAGTTAGTACATAGCCGAAGCGGTTATTGAAATTTTTTTGGAGTAATATTTTACGTATGTACAAGTGCTCTCCTATTTCCAAAGGGAAAATGTGCATGACTATCCGAAAATAGAAGAAGGACGTGCCGAATGCTTGGCCTTGTAATGTGGCCCTATCATGCATACTTTGGATCTTGGCAACTCCTCATGTGTGCAATTGGAAGTAGTTGCACGATGTATGCAGCTTGTCTTGTCTTTCGGCACCCATATTTGCTTCACTTGGGAGGAATGTACTGTATTCTCCACCTTTTTGATGAATGTGGTTCGTCTTTGGTAGTATGTCCGCTGATTTTGTTTTGTGAATCTCAAGTCGGTTTGTATTGCATTTGGAGATTCCTTCTTCCTCCAATATGTCCTTTTTCTCGGCTGATGTGTCTGTTGACCCTGTTGAGGATGATAGCCCTTCTGATGATGCTCCTTGCTTGGGATGGTCGTCCTTTGGGTACATGACTTTGGGATCCAAATCTTTGTCCGATCAGGTTGTGCAGCTATCAGTTTTTTTGGGATCCATATGCTCTTGAGTCGTGGTTGCCTGAAGTGTTCGAAATTCTTTGTCTTCTTATGCCATTGCTCACGCTGCTGTCGAAGACTTTTCTGTTGCTGAAGATAGGCCTTCTTTTGGTCCTTCCTTATCCAAGCTCGTGTAGAATGTGGAATGGGATACACTTTCACAGGTGTAGACTTCAATTCTTGCAGAGGAATATTCTCTCTTGTGCCTTGTGGTTCACTGGGCTTGATTTCCTGTTCTTGTGTACTCTCGTGACTCTCTCTACTCAAAGATGGAATGCACACAGGACTCACTGTATTTTCACATGAAGTACTTGACGATGGGGTTCCCATGTTGCTATTGAACATACAATCATGATTTTGTTCATTAGGATGAACTTCTGGCTCTATAATAGCGGCTTTGGGTGGTCGTTCGTCTAGCAAACTAAATACCTCTCGAGGTCCTATTCTGGCAGAGATGTATCCTAAAGCCAATTGAATGGTTACCTCATATTCGTAGATCCAATCTTGGCCTAACACCACATCTTCAAGCAGATCTTCGTCCTGACACACCAAGAGTTTCTGCTCCATAGTGTTGTTGCCCATATGTAGAGGTAAGGTTATCTCACCAATGCATTGAGTAACTTTTCCTCCTATTCCAATTAGTTGTGCCTTCGATGGGCGTATCTCCTCTTTAAGTCTCTGAGACAAAGAAAATCTAATGCAGCTTATTGCTGCTCCTGTGTCTATAAGAGCATCCACTAAGTGGTACTCCTTTCGTCCTGCTCCCAGATTCAAATAAGGCTGTCTTCTTTGTTGTCCGGAGTTCTCAGTGGCTCTAAAATTAGCCATTGGGATGAGTTCTTCTCCTACTCGATATCTCTCGTCTCTTTCTCTCATCCACTCCTTCCGTTTTCTGATACGTTCTAGGGCTTCCTGTCTAGCTTCTTCTCGTATGCGTTCTTCTTCCTTTTTCCTACTCTGAGCTCCTAAGAGTCGTGCTAGCATTTGTTCCGTTAGGGGCTCCATGAATCTTTTCACTCTGCATCCACTAATGTAGTTGGGAAGAATATCTCCATCCAGTGTGGCGAGATTGACTGCACCACTAGTAGAGATTCGATTTATAATCATGGGTCCATATCCGCGTTTTTGGAGCTTCTTTGCATGTTGTTTGAGGGTGTATACTAAGACTAAGTCACCTTCTTTTAGTCCCTTGTCTTTTATATGTGCGTCATAATAAGCCTTTTGTCTCCGTTTGGCGGCATAAATGCCTGCTACTGCTTGCACAACTCATGACCGTTCCACTCATATTGCTGGGCCACTTTTAAGGTAGGTACTAAGAAGTCAATCGGCAAAATTGCATTTTGCCCATACACTAGGTTGAAAGGCGTAGTTCCAATGGCCGTTTTATATGCCACACGGAAGGCCCAAATTGCATGATGCAATTGTTTGTCCCAATCTGACCTTCCATTATTGACAATCTTTGTTAGTATAGTACAAAGTACTTTGTTGGAACTTTCAGCCTGTCCATTAGCTTGAGGATGGTACGGGGCTGATTTTTTATGAATCACTAAGAATTCATTCATTAGCGATTCAATGACTTCGTTTAAGAAATGCGTTCCTCGATCACTCACTATCTCGATTGGTAGTCCAAAGCGTGTGAATATGTGCTCAAAGAGAAATTTTGCTGTGGTTTGAGCATCATTCTTTCTAGTGGCTTTTGCTTCTACCCACTTAGTCAAGTAGTCGGTGGCTACTATGATGTATTCAGCATGTGATCCTTTCGCAGGTGGATTGATAGGTCCTATGAAATCAATACCCCACTTGGTAAATGCTCTCGCACAAACCATGGGTCTTAAAGGCATGTCATCTCTTCTAATGGGATATTTTGCTCTCTGGCATGTTTCACAGCTTCTCACATATGTCTCTGCATCCATATGCAGAGTTGGCCACCACAAGCCTGCAAAGAGAATCATCTTGACTGTTCTATCTGCTGAGAAATGTCCTCCCGCAGCTTCTGCGTGTGCCATTTCTAATATAGAGAGATATTCATTTTCATGAATGCACAATCTTAGCTGGTTATCCTTCCCGCGTTTAAAGAGTTGTTTTCCTAGGATGACGTAATCTTTGCTCTGTTCTTCAAGAGCACGTTTTCTTGCTAGGGTAGCTCCATCAGGGTACTCTCGAGTTTTCAAGAACTTTACTAAAGGCATGCTCCACCTTGGTGCTATTGTAGAATAGCATAGCGTAGAGTTCTCATCTGGGATTTGTTCTTGACAGGTTTGACAGGTTGACACATAATTATGTGCATCTCGTTGCATGGTTGGCCAATATATGCCAAATCTCTTGAGTGTTTGCCATGTTCCAATTGCGTTCAAGTGAGTGTTCCATTGATTTATGTGCGCTTTCTGAAGCCACATGTTTTGTTCATCTTCTTCCACGCATCTCATCAGTAGTCCGCTAGAATCCTGGTGGTATAAACTTCCAGCAATAATGTGAAGGTTTTTAGTCCTCCAAAGATCTTGCTTTCGGTTTGGCATGATCCCATCTTTAGGTCCATGTGTAAGTATAGGGATCAACTTTTCGGCCCATTGAGGACATACTTCCAGGTTAAAAAGATAGGTGTCTGGCAAATCATCAGGAACTCCGCTAGGTGGCTCCCCGTGTTTTAACCTAGAAAGGTGGTCTGCTCTCACATGTGTGTTTCCTTTTTTGACTATTACCTCAAAGTCAAACTCCATCAGTAACAAGAACCATCGCACCAACCTTCCCGTGCTACAAGGTTTATTGACTAAATACAACAAAGCTTGATGGTCTATGAAGAATTTGAATTTGTTGGCTAAGAGGTAATGTCTAAACTTCTTTACTGCATAAACCATTCCTAAGCCCTCTCTTTCTGTAGTAGTGTAATTTCTTTCGGCTTGGTTTAATTGTCTACTCGCATAAGCGATTGGATGATCAAGCTTTCCTTCATCAGCCGGTTGAGCTAGGATACATCCAATTGCATAGTTCGAAGCATCAACATGAATATGAAAAGGCTTACTCCAGTTGGGTGATTTTAGAATTGGGGCTGTACTCAGCCTCTTTTTAAGCTCGTTGAAGGCCTTCTCACACTCGTCTGTCCAAGTGAACTGAGTCAATAGACCGTATAAGGGCTTAGCTATTATGGCATACATGTGAATAAACCTACGGTAATATCCACAATGTCCCATAAAGGCTTGTACTTCCTTTACATTTTTGGGTCTTGGTAAGTCCAATATGACTTTGATCTTATCCTCATCCGTAGATATTCCATTTCTTGAGACTATGTGTCCTAGTATTTTTCCTTGTCTTACCATGAAGACACATTTTTCTGGGTTTAAGCAGACTCTATACTGCCTACATTTGTTGAATATCTTCCTTAATTCCGGTATGTGATCGGGTCTTTGATTGGAGTACGTGCAAAGGTCATCTACATACACTTCCATGCTTTTTTTCAAAAATTCCTTGAAAACGTGACACATTAATCGTTGGAAGGTAGCCGGTGCATTAGTGAGTCCAAAGGGCATCACTCTGAATGCATACACACCCCATTCAGTGGCAAATGCTGTCTTGTGTTGGTCCTCAGTCGCAATAGCCACCTGATTGTATCCAGAGAAACCATCTAGGAAGCTATAGACCTCTTTACCTGCTACCCTCTCCAATAGATGATCCGTAATCGGTAATGGGTAGCTATCACGTATAGTGGCTGCATTCACCTTCTTCAGATTTATGCACACTCTCAATTTTCCATTTTTCTTGGGCACTACCACCAATGGCGATACCCATTCTCTGTGTTCTATCTCGTCTATGAATCCAGCATCCAACAACTTATCTATCTCTTCCTTTATCTTGGCTGAATACACATCATTATAAGTATAAGGTCTCTGTTTGGAAGGTTTGGCTTCGGATGTCATGGGGATTCTATGTGCACATATAGAAGGATCTACTCCTTTTAAGTCCTTATAGGTCCAAGCAAAGACATCCCGGTATTCTCTTATGAGTCGAATTAACTCTTGCTCTTCTTCCGCTGAGACATCCTGTCCTATGAAAGTACATCGTTCCTCTCCTCCTTCCATGGTCACAACTATTTTCTTGGTTTGCTCTTTATTATCATATGCTATTCCCGGTTGTGCCTCTCTTTTAGGCATTTGAATAGCAATCTTCCTCTCTTCTACTTCGTATTTTTTGAAATGAGCTGGTACCTCAAATTGGTCTTGAAGCTTATTATCGTCATCTTCTAACTCCCTTTCAACTTCCAATTCTTCCTGTTGTGTGAGATCCTTATGTTGTTCATTGGCAATGATATCCATGTTGGTGGTACTAATCCCTAGATCCATAGGTTCTGGTTCCATTTCAATACTCTCGTAGTCCTCCTTCCAGTCTTTCTCAATTACTTCTCCTTCTTCTGCCTCCTGAAGGACTACCATATACAGACTAATGTCATAACCCTCCTCGTCAATACATTCGTTCATAGTTACCACTTCTTCGTTTACACAAACATCGAGGGTGGCTAAGATTTCCATCCAACCATGAGGTTCGAATTCTTCGTCTTGAAATACTTGTGGCATATAAGCTGGATCTTGTACCGATCTCACTACACCTTGTTTCTGCTGCCAACTTTTTCTTCTCTCTTCTTCCTTTTTTGCAGCTTGGCATATCCATAGATGAGTGTCCTCGTTCATCCAGGATTGGTCACTGGAACCTGCACTATGAATCGATTGATCGTCTTCCTCTTTATGGATTTGATTCCATTGCAGAGGTGGTACATCTTGATATGTGTACGTATGTAGGTTGATCCTAGTGGTGACTCCTGCGTGTTGTAGGTACACTGCATCTTTTCCCCAGTCTTGTACGACCTTTAGCTATCTCATGAATGGCCTTCCCAAGATCATTTCATAATTGCTTGGCCTTTCAAAGTGACATATTGCTAAAGTATGTTCGAATTCCACTCCGCACGTAGTGAAAACTACTCGTTCCAACAATCCTAAGGGTCTTTCCGTATGTCCATCTGCCATTTGAATTTTCATACGTGTTGGTCTCAATGCTGGTTTTCCCCATTTTTCCCAAATTTCTTTGGTAGCAATGCCAACACCAGCTCCTGAATCTAATATGGCTTTGGTTGTGTAACCCCTATAGGTGATTGGTAGACATGTATTTCCTTCGTCCCCTTCACTAAAGTCTCCTATTTTATCCACTGGAATTCTCACCGTTTTCATTTCATCCTCTACCTCCTTCTTTTCTTCCTTGACTTCCCACTGATTGATCAATTTTTCTTTCAGATGTGGTTTTACCTTTAACAATTCTTCGAATGTTAAGGTACATGGGATTTTCACCTCTCTAAGGCGTTGTATGATCTCCGATGTTTGAACTGATGGATTCGTTTCTCGTCTCTGTATTGATGGAATGCGATACAATTCTGAGTTGTGCTCGTATTCCCCGGTGTAATTAGGTAGTTCCTTTACATCGTCTTCGGCTTCTTTGTCACTTGCATCCATTGGAAAAATTTCTTCGGAATTAAGTTCAGGTATTGAATCCTCTATTTCGTTTTCTGCTTTCAATTCTTCAAAGGGCGGTTCCATTCCCTCTACCTTTTTCCACTTGTCCTCTTGAACTCGCGCCCATAAATCCTTAGTCCAATCTCCTTCTGTTTCAGGGACTATGGATCCTTCCTTTCTCTCAATACCAATTTCATCATCTAGAGGTCTATTTACATTAGGCTTTTCCTGAGTGTTTAGACACTCTTGGAAATTTTCTTCGCAAATTCGGTTGTTTGGTAAAGGTGATGCGGGTTTTTCTAATGTTTGTTGGGCAACTTCTATCAATTTTTTGCAGATTTCCAATCTTTCTTTCTCTAAGTCGCCTCTCGGATACTCTCTCTCATGTTGTTCTATGGTAGGTCCTGCTTTTATTCTCGCCTTGTATGCCTGAATCCACATGGCTAATTCTTCAGGCATTGGGTCTGCTAATACCGATCCTACCTCCTTCTTTTCTTCCTCCATTTTATTTTCTTCTTCCACTTGTGCTTCTTCTATTGATTTCTGTTTACTCTTTTCATTTTCCTTCTTTTGCAATAACTTTTTTTCTTTTATCCTGTCTCTCCTTTGCTTCCATCTTTGGGATCGTTTACTGGTGATACTTTTTTCTGGTTCTTCGGAGTCTTCTACTCTGTGAGGGATGGGTGTATTTCCCTCTTTGTCACTTTGATTATTTTCTTCGGTTTTATCAGGGTTTTCTCTAGCCTTTGCTCTTGTTATGGCTTTTAAAGGTATAGTGTTCTCTTTGTCACTCCCTGACGATTCAATTACTTCTATCACGTTAATCTGTACGTTAGATGTGACTTTGTTTGGGTTCTTAGGACAATCTCTGAAAAGATGTTCCTTTCCACAATCGCTACAGTAACCTTCCCAATTTCGTTGTGGTGGTGGTGGAATTGGCAATGTACATTCTCTGATATAGTGGTCACCTCCACACCTGTAGCATGGTCCTCTAGGTACAGACGGTCTATTCATTGGTCGAGGTGGCATGGTTGCTCTAGGAGCTGTATACATTAATGGTACATAATCTTGCTCGTAGTTGTATGAACTCTCTGGTGTCTCCATGCCATAAGCATATGGGTCATATTGTTGCCCATATTCCATTATTGAGCTCTCATAATCTGGGTATGTTCCTTGACTAGGTTCGTAAAATGAGTCATATGGTTCACTACTAGTCAAAGGTGTAGCTGGCACTAAGGCCCTTTCTAAGTTTTCCTCTGGTTGCGCTATCTTAACTGGGACAACGTTCTGAGGGTGGGGCGGTTGTTGTCCTAGCACTGGTTGAGGCTGTGTATATCCCTCGTATGCGTATGGTCGTGGCATTGGTGCCTGTGGCTGATATGAGGGATATCTAAAGGCTTCTCCTCCCTGCTGGTTCTGCGGATATCCATATGGTCTCACATAAGGCTGGGTGGGTCTGGTTTGCCTATTGTAAGGGCAGTTCTCGGTGCTATGGTTTGTGTATCTCTGCTCTATGCTGCAATACTGTAGTGGTCCGGGAACAGAGGGTCTATGAGGAGCATAGGCAGGTGGTGGGACTACTCCTCTACTACACAAGTGAGAAGGATGATCCCCTCCACACTGCAGACATCTTCTAAGCATAGGCATTCTCATAGGATTGGTGGGATAATTCCTCTGTCCTTGCATATTCAGTTTTTTTGCTAGCAAGTCGGCAATTTCCTCTACGTTGTTTTTAGGGTTTGATGTGCTACTTGATGACTCTTCACTTTTCACACTACCTTGGGGTATTTTCAAGTCTTCCGCAAGGTTATCCTCTAGGTCTATACATTCCTTCATACACTCTTGCAAAGTTTGAACTCTCTTCACGTATACTAATGACCTCAAGGTTCCGTTCATTAGTCCTTCTAAAAACAATGATACCATTTTATTTTGTGTTGGTCTCTCTTCTACGGGACATCTATCCACATACTGCTTGAATCTCCTAGCAGCCAATCGGACTGACTCAGTCGGGACCTGTTTGAAGCTGTGGATTAATGACGAAGAATTGTTCTTGATTCCAGACTTGGTAAATTCTTCAATCATTTCTTGATACACTTGATCCATGTTCTGGAAGGTATTTGGATCCAATGGCTGAAACCAGGCCAGGGCTGTGTCTGACAAGGTAAGGCCAAAGGACTCATATTGAATCATGAAATCATCTACCTGCTCGGCTCTAACTACTTGTTTGAATTCTGCTATGTGATTATAGGGTTCACTCGAGCCATCATAATGATTTCTCATGCACTTGGCCACTTGAATCGGTCTTAGTCTCCTTCCTGCTTCAGGTTGTCTCGGCATTACAGGGTAATTTGGTCTTCCTATTGGTATACCTGGTCCTCGTACTACCTGTGGTCTGACTGGAGCATGAACTCCATGTCTTGGGTCAATGGCTGGTTGTGGCCGATAATTAGGATTAGTGGCAGGCATTGCGAATTGAACATGTGGTCTGACAGGGATCTGAGTTTGTTGAGTTTGTTGTGTTTGTCCCGAATGTTGGCTTGAATCATTTTGAGAAGTTCCATGTGGGTTCCGTGAAGTGGTGGCTTGGTCCCTTGGGGGGAACACTGGGATGTTCTGATATTTCAGCTCAGCTCTCTCTAATTCAGTGACTGGCCAATACCTTCTGTGATTTTTGTCCAAATATGTGATGATGGTGGAGAATTCAGGATCTTGTAACTCATAGATGGTAACTGGATTAGGAGCAGCTTCCCATATTGAGGAATGGGCTCTGAGCAGGTGCTCCATCCCGTTGATTAAATACACATCTATTAGAGTGTCATCCTGGGGAACTAAGTCTCCTCTCCAAACTTTAGTAATTGTTGATCTCCCTCTAGGAGTAGTCACTTGTTCTTCAGTTCCATATCCATTTAAGCTTGAAGTATTATTTTCTTCACCATGCTCATTAATGATTTCAGGGTGTTCTGTGACCACGTATTGAATGTCTTGTTTATCCATGTACAGTCCTCCTATATACTTGACTGCTGGTCTTGGCACTATGTAGGCCTCTGAAGCCTTCCTTAGTCTGGCCACTGATCTGTTTAGACCATCCAAATAGATAGGTATCTCATTGTGGTTAGTGCTCACATATTCTAAGGAAGTTCTGTATTCGCCCTCAATGATGGACATCTGGCCAATCATGGGCACAGTGTTTTGCATATCCTCGGAAGCCATGGGGATTTCTCCTTCTGACTCACTGGAGGTCTCAGAATAGTGTGAACGGTTACTTGGTTCGGCAACACTCCCTACGGAAGAAATTACACTTCTTCGGCTCCCTAGGGTTCTTCCTGATCTCAAGTTCATTCACTTAAGAGCTCTGATCAATTCTTGTCCACCTTTAGTCTCTAGAGTTCTAAGTTATGGTTCAGAAGTCTAGGGAAAACTTAGGCTGGAATGTGACTGAAAGAAAATTTCAAGTCACGATACTTGACTCTCACGACCTCTGAGAAAACGATCGCTGACAGGCGACACTTGGGTAAAACGATCGCTGACAGACGATACTTGGATGAAACGATCGCTTGAAAACGATCTTTCCCTAAACGATCTCTGGCTGGGAACGATACACGACCTCTCAATGAAACGATCTTCGATCTCTGACCAAAACGATCGCTGACAAACGATACTTGATCAAAACGATCGCTGGAAATCGACACTTGGGTCTAAACGATACTTGATCAAAACAATCGCTGGAAAACGATCTTTGACCAAACGATCTCTAGCAGAACGATCTCTGGCAGATAGCGATACACGACCGACGATCTCTAGTAGAAACGATCGGCGATACTTGGGCTGAAACGACACACGATCTCTCACTAGACGACACACGATACTCGAATAGAAACGATCTACGATCTTCACCAGAAACGATCGACGATACCTAACTGAAACGATACCGATCTGTAACAAGTGTCGCGATCTCCGCCAAACGATCGACGACCGACGACACTCGTGACAAACGATACACGACCTTTGACAAGTATCGCGATCTCGGGATAACGATACTTGGCAAACGATATGCGATCGACGACCTCTGATCAGAACGATCTCTAACGTAACGATCTACGACCGCTGTCTGAAACGATCTCTAACGAAACGATCTACGACCGCTGGGAAATATCGCGATACTCAACCGCAGGAGTAAAACGATACTCGACCGCAGGAGCAAAGCGATACTTGACCCTTTTTCAAATTTTTGTGATGTTTTTTTTTGAGATTTGATGTTTCCCCCTTTCTCACCTAGCTCTTCTCTCTTACCCTCACCCACTGTATCAATCAACCAAAGACTTTTAACCCCCTGAAGGCCCAAACGACACTCAGCGCAGGTCGTTTTTTTCCTTTCCTAGGTTGAAATGCTGAAAATTTTTGAGCAAACAGGTGGTTTAGTTTACCTTGGAAGCACCCATGATCTCTTGGTCCAACTCTTTTGCACAGAACTCTTCCCTATTGCTTGCTTTCCTCGAAACGATCGCTGGGCTCACACGACACTCGACACAGCTCTCCACGATACTTGTTCAACAAGTAACTTGAAAAATGAAAAAATTTTGGCTTTTATACTTGGGAATTCCTAGCTTACAGAAAAAGGAAAATTCTTGAACAAACCTAAAGCCTACTCTACTCTCCACTCACTCCTATTCTACTTCTTCTACTTACTTCCCTAATCTAACAACTCACTACACACACTTCAAGAATGAGAAGTAGCAAGTGCGGTTGAAATTGACTTACCAAGAAGAGAAGATTTCCGCTCCTCCAAGTTCTTCAAAGCAAAAAGCTACTTACCATCACACGGATGCCTCGGTTTGATTCGTCACTCCCCGGCAACGGCGCCAAAAAGTGTGTTGACCTAAGCTTCAACTTAGGGACTTGCGGAGAAAGAGACTGTACCTCAATCCCCTCACAAGTGCATATAGTGGGGATACACGCTTTTAATTTATCAATCCGAAGAGTATACTAACCTAGCCGAGTGTATGAAGACATGCAATCGTGTAATGGTCAATGCAAAAGTATTACTCAAGAATGAATATGAGGCAAATACTTATCCTAACAAGCTCCAACTGTTGGTCAAGGCGAAACGACACTTGGTGCAGCAACCGTTGGTATTTTGGACTTTTCTCCTAGCTCCGAGCTCCAAACATAGCAAATAGCATATGCGTTTCGAAGCTCTCGAGAAGACGCATCCAATGGCAGTGATTTCACTCAATTCCGACGCTCCTACTTCAAGTTATGACAGAAATACTGAAACGCGAAAATTCTTTCCTACGCTTCAACACTTCCTACACCTCGCACACACCTTTCCTACAACAAAAAATCACTCTCAAGTATAGACAACACTCACAAGCACTCTTTCCAAGCAATACACATGCATACAAGCTCACCAAGAAGAAGATGAAGAGGGAAGAAGACACAAATTCGAATTTCTGTGCTCTCTATTCTCACAATGGCAAAAGTCTTCTACAAAGAGTCACATTTGACTTATATACTAGTGCCCTAAAAATGGTCCTTTCACACAAGTGACCGGCACTTTATTCACTAAAAGCTAATTTCCTACTATTTTACATGGGTAAGCTTCTATTCTTCTGTGGGAATGCATCTAGAGGACTCCTCTAGTGCCTTTACAAGGGAAATATATTACAAAAATGAATATGTTACAAAAATATGTGGTCCAAATCGGAAAAATTTTGGGGCCCGTCTTTTTCTCTGCTTTGTGCGCTCTTTAGCTCTGCAACATGCTGTGACCCTCATTGGAACATCTTGAAGGTAGATGGGAAGTTCCACCTCGCCCAAACAAGGGGTTTCCACACCTCCCAATCCTATGAGATAAGCTTCTATGGGATTGATGTTCAACCCCAAGTCTTGGCAGTAGGAAAGTCTAACTGCACTACTTGCTGCACCTGAGTCAATCAATGCTTTCACCGTCCTTTCACCCTTCCCTTGTCCTATCTCTATGGTCACAAAGGGTCTTCGGTCAATGACCTGAGAAGTCGCTATGCCTGACTTTTGACACATATCCATGTGATATTTTGGGGCTTTTGAGTTGACTTCTAGGCCTAATCGCCTTAACTTATTTCGCCTAATACGCTCTTTGGCCTCTACCTGTGCTTCTTCTCTCACTCTTAACTCTTCTTCTTTTCGCTTCTTCGCAGTGTTGAGTCTCATCAGCATATCCTCAGTAAGAGGTTCTTGATATAGCTTGACTCTACAGCCACTAATATAGTTTGGCAAGATATCTCCTTCTAGAGTGGCCAACTGAACTGCACCACTAGTGGAAATTCTATTAATGATCATGGGTCCGTATCCTCTTTTTTCCAACTTGTGGGCATGTTGTTTTAGTGTGTATACCAACACTAGATCTCCCTCTTTCAATCCCTTATCCTTGATGTGTGCATCAAAGTATGCCTTTTGCTGCTTCTTTGCAGCGTAGATGCCTGCTGCCGCTCGTAGCCTCGTCTCACCCAAGCGTTCGAGATCAAAGATCCTAGAGGACAATTCATGCCCATTCCACTCATACTCTTGTGCTACTTTTAAGGCAGGGATTAAGAAATCTAATGGTAGCACAGCGTTCTGTCCGAAGACCATCTGAAATGGGGTGGCGTTGAGTACCGTTTTGTAGGCAACTCGATAAGCCCAAACAGCATGATGAAGTTGTTTGTCCCAATCAGAGCGTTTATTATTTACCAGTTTTGTCAATACGTTACAGAGGATCTTATTGGTACTCTCGGCTTGTCCGTTGGCTTGTGGGTGATAGGGAGCAGATTTCTTATGTGTCACCAAGAATTTGTGGAGAATATTTTCAATGACTTCATTCAAGAAGTGTGTGCCTCTATCGCTCACCAACTCTATTGGTAGTCCATATCTCGTGAACACATTCTCGAATAAGAACTTAGCCATAGTCTGAGCATCATTCTTTGTTGTGGCTTTGACTTCTACCCACTTTGTAAGGTAATCTGTGGCTACAATGATGTACTCTGCATGGGAGTTTCTAGCTGGGGGGTTAATAGGACCTATGAAGTCTATTCCCCACTTCGAAAATGCACGTCCTCCCATCATTGGCCTCAAGGGCATCTCGTCTTTTCTAACTGGATATTGTGCACGTTGGCATGTGTCACATTTCTTCACATAGGTATGTGCATCCATATGAAGAGTGGGCCACCAAAGTCCTGAGAATAGAATGGTCTTGATCACTCGGTCAGGACCAAAATGTCCACCTGCAACACCGCTGTGTGCAGTTTCTAAGACTTTCAAATAATCTGATTCGTGAACGCACAGTCTTAAGTAACCATCTTTGCCTCTTCGGTATAGGTTGTCTCCTACTAGGGCATAGCCTTGAGCCTCTTGCTCCATGCTTCTTCTTCTTGCTAGACTAGCCTCTTTGGGTAATCTTCCCGATCTCATAAACTCTACCAATGGAGCACTCCATTCTGGAATTAATGACACTTGATAAAGGGTCGCATGCTCCACTGGGGGTCTCTCTCTGCACCTTGGACAATTCTTAATCCACTCATGTATTTCTTTGTCCATGCTAGGCCAATACACTCCTAAACGCTTTAGATTCTGCAATGTTCGTTGTTTAGAATAGTGATTTCCTAGCATTCCTTCATGGGCTTGTTGCAACCAACTACTATGTTCATCATCCTCCACACAACAAGCTAATACACCCTCAGTATCTTGTTTGTACATGCTTCCTGCTAATATGTGATATTTTTGTGATTTTACAATTTCTTCTTGTGATGTTTTCACATTCTTATTTGCAGGGCCAAAGGTTAGGACTGGTACCAACTTATTTGCCCATTTAGGAACAACTTCTAAATTGAACAGATAAGCATCGGGTAATTCGTCAGACACTCCTTGCGGTGACTCTCCTGAAGTGATGCGAGAAAGGTGATCTGCCCGAAGGTGGGTTCTACCTTTCCTGACAACAACTTCAAAGTCATATTCCATTAGTAAGAGGAACCATCTTACTAAGCGTCCAATATTGCAAGGTTTATTGACCAAATATAACAAAGCTTGATGATCAGTGAAAAACTTGAACTTGTTGGCCAATAAATAGTGTCTAAACTTCTTCATAGCATATACCATGCCTAAGCCCTCTCGCTCAGTTGTGGTATAGTTCCGTTCAGCTGTAGTGAGCTGTCTACTAGCATATGCTATGGGCAAATCTAAGTTTTCTTCACTTGTGGGTTGTGCTAGCACACATCCTATGGCATGATTGGATGCATCCACATGGACATGGAATGGTTTATTCCAATAAGGAGTGGTGAGTATTGGTGCCGTGCACAAACATTTCTTCAGTTCATTGAAAGAATTCTCGCATTCATCATTCCACTCAAAATTAGACAACAAGGCATAAAGGGGTTTAGCTATGATTGCGTACATGTGGATAAACCTGCGGTAATATCCACAATGGCCCATAAAGGCTTGTACCTCTTTAACATTCCTTGGCCTTGGTAGCTCTGCTATGGCTCGTACCTTATCTTCATCTGTTGAGATTCCATTCTTAGAAACAATATGGCCTAAGATTTTACCTTGACGCACCATGAACACACACTTTTCTGGGTTCAGACACACTCGATATTCTCTACACTTGTTGAAGATTTGTCTGAGCTCAGGGATGTGAACCCTTCTTTCTTGGGAATGAGCACATAAATCATCCACATACACTTCTAAGCTCTTTCGCAAGAACTCTTTGAAGACATGACACATGAGCCTTTGGAATGTTGCAAGTGCATTAGTGAGCCCAAATGGCATCACCCGAAATGCAAAGATTCCCCACTCTGTAGCAAAAGCTGTTTTGTGTTGATCTTCTGGGGCAATGGCTACTTGATTGTAACCTGAAAATCCATCAAGGAAGCTATAAACTTCCTTGCCTGCAACACGCTCCAAAAGGTGTTCTGTGATTGGAAGTGGATAACGATCTCTAATCGTAGCGGCATTAACTTTTTTAAGGTTAATACACACTCGCAACTTCCCGTTCTTCTTGGGTACCACAACAATGGGGGACACCCATTCGGTATGCTCAATCTCATAGATGAATCCGGCTTCAATCAACCTATCAATTTCTTCTTTTATTTTTGCTGCATAGGTATCATTATATGTGTAGGGCTTCTGTTTGGTGGGCTTAGCATCAGCAGTCATGGGGATAATATGAGAGCAAATTCTTGGATCTACCCCTTTCAAGTCTCTATAGTGCCATGCAAACACATCCCTATATTCCCTTAATAGAGCTATGAGCTCCATTTCTTCTCTTGCACTTAGGTCATCTCCTATATATGTGCATCTCTCTTCGTTCTCTTCAATGGTCACTACAATCTTCTTGGTCTTTTCTTTATTATCATATGATTCTCCTATGATGGCCTCTCTCTTAGGCATTCGTACCAAAATTTTGCGGTCGTCAACTTCATATTTCTTGAAGTTTTCTGGTACTTCAAACAATGATTCCTCCTCTTCTCGTTTCACTGTTTTTCTTTTCTTTTTCTTTTGACTACTCTCACTTCCATCCTTTGAGTTTACTGTTTTAATACTTGTGAGAGGTTCTTCTTCTTTCTGGGTGAACACTCCTATATCTTCTAGATAGTGCTGCTCTGAGTTAAAGCAACTATCCATCACAATAGACTCCAGATCATCGTCATTCTCTTCTTCCTCTATGACATCACTAGGGTCACATTCTTCTAGCAAGGGTTGACACATGAAAACTGAGATATCATAACCCTCCTCATCACAATGAGGTGTCCACTGTTCCTCATTGACAGCAATGTCCATGGTGGCTAAGATTTCTGGCCAGCCATGAGCCTCAAACTCCTCATCTGGAAAGATCATCGGTGTGTAGGCTGGGTCTCTAACTGGTCTATCTCCTAGCGAAGTTCCTTCTTCTCTTGCCTTTAAACGTTTTTCCTCTTCCTTTGCGACCTTGCACATCCACAAATGAGTATCTTCATGCAGCCATGATGGATCAGGTGAACTTTCAGAATGCACAGAGATGGAATCTTCTTTCACTTTGTGGATAGAATTCCACTGTAGGGGTGGTACATCTCTGAAGGTGTAATCCTTCAAATTGACCTTGGTGGTGACCCCTAAGTGCTGTAAGTACAAGGAGTTAGTTCCCCAATCCTGTACTATTTGCAATTGTCGTAGGAAGGGTCTTCCTAGGATCATCTCATAGACATTATTTTTCTCAAAGTCACATATAGCAAATGTGTGCTCAAACTCTACACCACAAGTGGTTAGAGTGATCCCTTCTAGCAATCCTAGAGGTCTTTCAAAATGACCATCAGCCATTTGAAGCTTCATTCTAGTTGGTCTTAATGTAGGCTTGCCCCATTGCTTCCACAAGGAGGTGGTCGCAATAGCAACACCAACATCTGAATCTATGATTGCTTTGGTTGCGTAACCTTGGTAGGTGATTGGGAGATAAGTATTACCTTCTTCACCCTCACACATGTCCCCTATTTTGTCTAGAGGTATCTCTGGTACCCTTTGCTTGGAGCCTGCTTTTGGCATGTTGGAATCAAGTTCTGGAACCTGATCCTTCACATGATTCCAAAGCTCAGGTTTTGCTTTGAGCAGCTCTTCTACAGTGAGATGACACTGAACCTTAGTGTTCTTCACGACATCCGTGTTCCTTGGAACCACTGAGTCTTCATTTCTTACTAGTATTGTGGGAGCTCTAATCTGGAGAGATTCAGATTCCCATGGGCCTGGAAATTGAGGCAGTTCTTCTAAGGTATTAGATTCAAAATCTAACCTTTCGTCTTCTTGTTGTTCTGCTTCATCTCCGTAAATAGATGGAATGTCTTGGGGAAATTGATCATGAAGATCATCAATCTCAGGAATAGGAGGGGAATTACCCTTCTCCTTGGCCCATTTATCTTCCTGTATTTCCCGCAAGAACTCTTGAGAGTACTGTTGAATTGAAGGAGGTATTCCAGCATCTGTGGAATTAGGAACATAAGCTCCCCTTGGTGGTGAGCTTCTTCTCTCAATAACTGGTTGAGCCTGTGGAGGTAAAGAAACTTGTGGTTTGTTTACCAATTGCTCTAATCTTTCTAGTAAGCCCTGGAAATGCAAATCTGATTTGATAGAGTTTGTCTGATTGAACTTTTGACTAGTCTCAAGTATGGCTTGAGCTTGTTCTACCATTTTCATGCACATTTTCATCCGTTCAATCTCTAAATTTGCTCTAGGGTGACTCTTGTCTAGGTTTGCCACTGTAGGCCCTTCTTGAAGTCGAGCCTGGTAGGCCTTGAACATCATGTCCAAGCCTTCTGGGGTTGGATCTGCAAGAACAGACCCTGGTTGCGGTCTATTTACAATGGGTGGTGGGGTGGGATGAGGTGGAGTGGATGGAGTTTCGGCATGCGAGGGGCTTTGAGATGCAATGTCTTCTATTTTCATTTTCGCTTCTTTTAAGCTTTCTTCTAGTTCCGATAACTTTTTATTCCACTTGCAATTGGCCTTCTCTCTGGTATCCTTCCATGTTCTTGTTTTCCTCTTACTAGGCTCTCCTGATTCACTCGACTCTGATTGTTCTGTTGGTTTATCCTGCTGTAAGGCTTGTGCTCTAGTGACCGCTTGTATAGGAGCCACATTGTTACTACTTGAACTTGGATCTGCCACTAAGCCTACCACATTAATGGGTGTAATCTTGGGTGCACTGGAGGGGTTTCTTGGACAATCTCTGGGGAGATGGTCTTTGCCACAATCAGGACAAAAAGCCTGTATTGTGATAGCCTATCCTTGACTCGGAGATGGTGGGTGGGGACAGTCACGAATGAAATGGTCACCATGACATCTGAAACAAGATCCTCTAGGGGCTTGTGGACTCATTTGTCTCAACTGGGGCCTAGGGTTAGGATTTGTGTACATGACATTGGAGTATTCTGGCTCCCAATTTTGCTCCATAGGCGGTGCCTCATATTGATACGAGTAAATCTCACTATGTTCAGGTGACTCTGTGTAATAAGCATGTGGACTACCTTCATGGGAGTAGTCTGAACTATGAGCATGAGAGTCATTATCTGGTATCAATGGGGTTAGTGGCACCAAAGCTCTATTTGGATTTTCCTCTCCCACAGCATACTTGACTGGAATCACGTTGGCTGGAGTTGGTGGTTGGTTTCCCAAGACAGGTTGTGGCCTATATGGTACCTGATATTGCTGTTGTGGTCTATAATACGGCTGTTGGTATTGGTTCTGATACCTACCTTGTGGGTAAGGTTGTTGATAATTCTGTCTAACAGCCTGCCTATTGTAGGGACAATCTTGAGCCGTGTGGTTTGTGTATTTTCTCTCAATAGTGCAATATGGAGCATTCCTTTCTCTAATGTTTTGGTTTTGCATTGGGCATACATTAGCCATGTGGTCGCCCCCACAAGTATAACACCGATTCACTGGAGTGACTCTCTGTGTTTGTTTATTTTGGACTCCCGGCTTCTTGGCAACTTGCTCAGCTATCTCTTCTATTTCTGTGGAGATCTTTGAAGTATGACTAGTAGAACTATCCGAATCTTTGTAGAGTTTGGACAATCCTAACTCCTCACCCAAGTTATCTTCTATGTCTATGCACGTCCGCACACACTCCTCTATGGATCTAGGATCTTTCAAGTACACATATGATCTTAACTTGGTGCTCAGTAAGCCATCTAAGAACAAAGCCACTTGTTTGGCTGGTGTGGGTAACTCGGGAGCAGGGCATCTTTCTAGGTACTGTCTGAACCTTCTACCTGCTAGTCGCACTGTTTCTTGGGGTGTCTGCTTGAAACTGTGGATCAAGGATGATGTGTTATGCCTGATACCACTCTTGGAAAATTCTACAATGAATTCGTCTAGCAGTTGACCTATATCGTGATAGCTGCTTCTACTCAATGGTTGAAACCAAGCTAAGGCAGTGCCCTTAAGGGTCAAACCAAATGCCTCATACTGAGTGAACCAGTCCTCAATTTGTTCGGCTCTCAGCACTTGTTTGTACTCGGCCACATGATCATAAGGATCCCCTGTCCCATCGAAATAGTTCTTCATTGCCTTGATCACTTGAATGGGTCTAAGGGTTCTTGGGTACTCTCGGGGTCTAGGCAATGGAAAATCCTGTTCATCTCTTTGTTGCTTATGTGCTTGATGTCTCTCTCTTTCAGGTCTTTCATTTTCAAATCCTGACCGATTCCTGCCCACGGTATGTGCAAAACTTACCTCAGGTCTCTCTCTAGTTCTTCCTCTCTGGGCTTCATGAGCGTGGGATGATCCTACTCCTTGGAGGCCATGGGAAACATTGGATCTTAGTGGGGGGAAAATCAATTCATTCTTCCAAGTATATGCATGTCTATCATGTTCTGTTACCAAGAAAATTTTCTCTGATGTGTTATCCAGGTAGACAACTTTGCCTGGAATCTCTGGATCCTTGAACTCGTAGATGATGACTATGCCCAATTGGCTAGGTTGATCTGGCTTGAACCTCCAAAAGGCTTCCTCTGTTTCTCTATTCAAAAATAGTTCTATGCTTTTGTTATCTTGAGGGATCCAGTCTGGAGTGATCACTCGGGTCAAAACTGACTTACCTCTAGGAGTCTGGGGTCCTTGTCCTACATTTCCTTGTTCTAGGTCTTCTATTTCATTCTCAGGAATGACATTTCCAAACTCATCAGTCCTATCTGGTAGGTTGGTGACCACATACATGGTTCCTTCCTTATCAATGTATGAACCCTCTTCGAACTTGACCACCGGGTGTTCAAGTCCAAAGGATTGATATGGATTTTTGAGTTGGACCACTGATCGCCTCAGACCATCCTCATAGATGCGAGCACCTAATTGGTTGGTCTCAATATATTCCAACTGTGTCTTATAGGGACCTTCTGGTGTTTGTAGATGGGCAGTCCCTGAGCCACCTGTAGGTTTTCCCATACTAAAAGACATTTCTGAATCACTTGTGTCTGAACTTAGTAAAAGATGACCACTTAGTTGTTGTGCCCAAGACTTGGATGTATGGTTGACACTAGCCTCAGAAGATCTAATGCTTTGTTTATCCTTGCCTAAGTGTCTACCAGATCTCAGGTTCATAAGCTTTAGTCAAGAGTCCAAATTTTCCCCTTGGTATGGTTCAAAATTCTTTGGAGTCCCCTTGGTTCCCTAGTCCCACTTGAGGGTCAACTTCAAATTATCCTATCTTTGGATGAAAAAGTTATGCCAATTCAGGCTCCTGGGGGTCAAAACAGGCAAACAGGACCTTTGGAGAAAATCGCGATTTTGTACCTTGAGAATCGTGTTCACAAAATCGTGTTTTCACAAAATCGTGTTTATGAAAATCGCGATGTTGATCACAAAATCGTGTTTTTGAAAATCGCGATGTTGATCACAAAATCGTGTTTTAGAGAATCGTGTTTTTTGACATGAAAATCGCGATGTTGAGCACAAAATCGTGTTTCTGAAAATCGCGATGTTGATCACAAAATCGTGTTTCTGAAAATCGCGATGTTGATCACAAAATCGTGTTTTAGAGAATCGTGTTTTTTGACATGAAAATCGCGATTTTGACTCAGAGAATCGTGTTTTTTTCACAAAATCGTATTTTTTCAGAATCGTATTTTTGGCATGAAAATCGCGATGTTGAGCACAAAATCGTGTTTCTGAAAATCGCAATGTTGATCACAAAATCGTGTTTTAGAGAATCGTGTTTTTTGACATGAAAAATCGCGATGTTGAGCACAAAATCGTGTTTATGAAAATCGCGATGTTGATCACAAAATCGTGTTTATGAAAATCGCGATGTTGATCACAAAATCGTGTTTCTGAAAATCGCGATGTTGATCACAAAATCGTGTTTTAGAGAATCGTGTTTTTTGACATGAAAATCGCGATTTTGACTCAGAGAATCGTGTTTTTTTCACAAAATCGTATTTTTTCAGAATCGTATTTTTAGCATGAAAATCGCGATGTTGAGCACAAAATCGTGTTTTAGAGAATCGTGTTTTTTGACATGAAAATCGCGATTTTGAGCACAGAATCGTGTTTTTGAAAATTGCGATTTTGAGCAAAAAAACGTGATTACACAGAATCGCCTTTTTCTTCACAAAATCGTGTTTTTGGCTGAAAATCGTGATTTGTGAGAATCGCGATTTTGAGCCCGCTGAAAATCGTATTTTTAGAAAATCGTGTTTCTTCTGATATGAAAATCGCGATTTTGAGCACAATCACAGAATCGCGATTCTGAGAATGACCACAGAATTGTGATTTTTTCAGCCAACTTTTAGGCGGGAAAACAGAAAATCGTGATTTTTTCAAAAATTTTGAATTTTCACAGAATCGCGATTTTCATCACAGAATCGTGATTTTTGGCAGGAAATTCAAATTTCTGAGCGCCGGCTATGGCGAGCTCCGTATGAGCAGAAAATCATGAAGAAAACACAGCGCTTGCTCTCCCTTGCTTCTCCTAACTCCTTCCCACACAATAATGCATGAAAAATGGTATGAAGATGGTGAAAATGCACAAAAAAACTAGAATTTTCTATGAAGAAGAAGGTGGAAGAAGGTGGAGATGATGATGATGATGAAGATGAAGAGGAAAAAACAGAAAATGAACTGAAATGACAGTTTTTTTACCTTCCAACGTCGCAAATCTACGATCTTACCACCACAACGCTCGTCCTCGAAGCTCTCTCCCCGGCAACGGCGCCAAAATTTGGTGTAGCTCAAGCGTAAGCACCACCTCCTTTACTTGTCAATCCGCGGAGACGTGAGGACCGGTATGAAGACCACGAGCAAGTGAAGGCACAAGTGCGTGAGTGAAAGCACACAGACATGCACACACACACACACACACACGCACAAAGTAAGATCAAAGAGAGGAACAATGGAAAGCTTAGATTGCAAAAGAGTTCTCTTACAAAAGTTCTATTCTCTAACAAGCTAACCCCAAAAATGAGCTCTCTAGCTCTTTTTATAGTTTTTTGACTAGTTTTGGCCCTGTCCAGACCTAGTGTCCGGCCTAGTTAAAAATTAGGTTCCAGGGCTTATTTGAGGGCTCAAACGAAGTCTAAAAATTATGAAAATTGGTACGATGGTGCTTCTAATACTCCTCAAGCTCGAGGACTCCTCGGCTTGAACAAAATGGAGTTACTAAAAATAGATAATGGTATTTACAATGGTTTTTAGTGATGAAAATCACTATTTTTGTAGGGGATTCTTCTGGAAATTTGACATACACTTCTTGGAGCTCCCTACTTGCTCCCTTTCCTTGTGTGTCCACCTTTTGATGTGCTTCCATGATTTGTCCTTGACTTTGAGCTTCAACACAAGTCCCTTTCAGATGGTTTTTGGTCAGAATGTTGTGCTTCCTTTGGACTTCTTGATACGGACCCTTAAGGTTGCACAAGAACATCAGTGGACGGGCCATGAATTATCAGCAAGAATAATGGACTTGGAACGATTAGGAGAAACCAGGCTGAAAGCAGCAGCATGAATATACATAGCAAAGAAGCGACAGAAAACATATTTTGATGCACATGTGAAAGATAAAGGCTTGAAAGAAGGAGATTTAGTTCTAGTATATACGCTGAAACAGCACGCACGGAAGTTAGAAAAGCGAGGTTATGGACCTATGATCATTAACAGACTCTCAACAAGTGGAGCAGTACAATTAACCACCTTAGAAGGAGACATACTGCCTAATTACATTAGTGACTGTAGAGTCCGGTTATACCAGGGACCTCTTACTGAGGATATGCTTAGACGACTCACGTTGGCAAAGAAGCGTAAGGAGGAAGAAAATAGAATACGAGTTGAAGTTCAGGCAGAAGCTATAGAACACATTAAGCGCATGAAGTTAAGAAGACAAGGACTAGGGAGAGAACATTATAACCATCTGGAAACATCACCCAGATACCCCATGGCCATGTGTCAAGTAAAGTCAACCACTCATCCTAGCATAGTGGACATGAGACCATTCATCAAAGTCAGGCTAGAGCACGGCAACCCTTGCCAAGAGCTCAGGGCTTTAATTCATTCAGGTGCTGCGACTAGTGCGATTAGATGGTCCTACTATAAGGATTCAGGAATAGAAATGTGGCCAATTGAGGCATACCTCATAGGGCTAGGAGGCATGGAAACCCCTTGCATGGGTGAGGCGGACCTTCCTATCCTCATAAACAAAGTGACTATGACCACAAAACTACTAGTGTGCCATGATGATGACCTGACAGAACCCCTAATCCTTGGCCAAGATTGGCTATACGATCACTCAGTGGACCTAAATCTTAGATAACGCTCCTTGCAGATTGGAACCTTAGATCAGAAGCGAGTGATACCGCTTGACTTCCCTAATGGAATTGCAACTGAGGTTTGTAGCCATAGACCCTATGAAATGCATGCGACGGAAGATGGGAAGATCTTTGGTCAGATCAGTCACATTACGTCTACACCAACCCACACGGGCTTGGCTATAGATAGTTGTCAATCACAAGGATGTCAGGAGATTTTCCCTTGGGCTTCGTGCAAATTAGAAGGGTCAACCACCCAACCGCTTGGTCAAATGGACACCATCAGCGGCCAAATGGGCACAATCAGCGGACAAATGGGGACGATTAGCAGTCAGGTGGACTTCATCAGTGTCCACATGGGCAAAACACCCTGTGGTGCCCATCCTTCCACACTTACTGCGGACTGGCCTAGATTAAAGGTACAAAACAGAGCACTTCCTAATGGGCAGGTTTCGCAAGTGTTGGACCTCCCTTCTTTTCCAAAGCAGAGTGTCCATCTGACCTCTCAACCTCAACCACAAAGGAGTCAACCACGACCAAGGAACCCAGACCGACGACAATATCAGACGACACAAAGAAAGCTGCAGTCTCAGTATCATAAAGCAAGAGGCACAAGACAAATATGGGTGCCAAAAGGACAGAAACCACCGACAAGTTTCAACAATGCAAACAATGACAAAAAGAAGTCAAGGCAGAAGCAGAGACAATATCCAAGGTCTCCTCGACCTTCTTCTACAAATACAAACATTCGACAAATTTGGATCGCCAAGAAGTACCTTATGAATCGACCCACACCCACGCAGATTTGGGTACCCAAACAGTGTATTATACCTCAACCCTCAAGCCATGTAATATATAACCCTCAGAAATCTCTTCACCCTTCAACCCCACCACATCCGATCTCAACTTTTGTCCCTCAGAAGAAACCTATCACCCGCTCACAAACTCTTAGGAAGTGGGTACCGAAACGCATCGAGACGCCTTCTACAACTCCCTTATCTAACATAACTCCCACCCCGATTAATCTACAACCTTGTAATAACTCATTCATGACTGAACCTTGTATAAATCCACACACTATAACCCAACATCACCTGTAATAACATCTCATCAAAGCATTGCATGCAATATCTGAAAACATATAGGTGTCTAGAGACTTGCATTAGCTCTGTAAAAAATCATTGCATCAATCACTTCACAACACTTGGCTACATGGGTTACACATCGGCTATGGAAAGGGATTGCAGTCTCACTTTAATGGGATCATAATTAATTTCCATACTAATGTGCTAATCTTTTGTAGCAGATCTTTTCCATTAGCACGCCAATCATCATGCAAACCGAAGAAGGGCCATCGGAAGCTGGAACCAGTATACCCAGGGCTACTATTAGTGATTTACTCACTGAGTCCCATCCGACGGCTCCACTGCCAGAATTTCAAGGTTTCCCAGGACCGATGCCTATTGACGATCCTCCTAGAGGGTATACTGAGAAGATTCATCGTAATTCCCACTAGTTTCAAGGGCTAGCAGGACCCTTGGCGGATGCTGAGTTTATATTTGAGGCTAATTTGACTTTTGATGACCGTACCTTGGGCAAATATCAGCTTCTCTCAAGAGAGTTTGAAGGGCTACAAAACACACAAGACTTAACACATGTTTGGGCAAGAGCCAGCTTCACAGATTATTTCAGTGACCCTTTGCCTAAACCTGACTTCTACAGATGCTATTACTTAATCACCACTTTGATAGCTTCAGAGAATAAGGACCTGCCCGAAACTTTTATTTTGCCATCTTTAGTGAACGATCCACCATATAAAAGATTTTATCTTTTTAAAGATTTGATTCGAGCTGCCATTAAGATTCATGGAACCCACACGCCCACAGAGCGAGAAAGGTTAGTTCCAGATCCTATGAAACGTGGGGATGTTACAAAGTGGGAAGAGATTTCGGCGATCACACTTGAGCTTTCAAAACCACTACGGATATGTATGCAGCATTTTGCTTTCCCCGCTCAGGACAGATTCACAATGCCTCACAAACGAATATGGTTTGGTTTGTATTTATCTTGTATTGGACCCCAGACAGTTGATCTAGCTAGCTGGATCATTGATCAGATGTATTTAGCACAACATAGATGGGAAAGAAAGAAAGTCATCAATGGATGCTACGCGCACTGACTAGAATTGTATATATGTGCTTAGCATATGACTTGCCAATCGAGCGAGCAATGACAAGTGAGGAGCTGAAAGTGTTTAAAGGAACCACAAAGAAAGCTAGGAAGCCTAGCAAAGGAAGAGCAGGAAAGCGAATGAGAGGAACTATCCCCTGCCTTCAGGTGCCAGAATCACCCTCACCTCAACCCTCTCCTGAACAGTCCCTAGTGAACCCCCTGTACAACCCATTCGCATAAGGTTATTGAGACCAGTTACAATGGAGGGCACTACCAGCACAGTCACTACTCAAGCAGCCACAGTCCCAGGACCTACCACCACCGTAGCAGAAGTTCCCACCACTATTGGTGCGGAAGCCTTCTTTTTTGCGATACCTAATTTGGAAGTGGAACCCATCGATACAACGTTTGATTTTGAAATGCAGGATGCCTTCTCGAGTGAATTTCAGTTTTCAGAAGTTCAGATCTTTTCTCAGGAATATGAAAGGCCCAGCTACCCTGTTACCGTTAGTGTCCATGTGAAAGGCCAAATGGCCACCGGACACTTCTTTGTATATGTTCTTTAACTAAACATATAGTGGCCTGGTCAGTCACGGACTGTAAGTTTGACCGCATTCGTAAGACCTAAGAAGTCTCACTTCGTGCTCCCTGTGTACTGTGTTTTCTGCGTATTGTACAGCCTCTGTGCGGAGTACTGTGTGCGGCGTCAGGAGCTCAGTTTTCTACTACGAGCATATCATCGTGGAGCTCTCGAGAAGGAGAGTATAGTGTGGTGCATCGCCATCGAAACACTTCACTGGTATCAGAGCAGTTCGATGCAAAAAGCTTTCTCCAAGGCTTACGACCAAGGCGGCGACCAAGGCATAGACCTTGGCATACCTTGTCATCCGAGTCACCGAAGTCACCGTTGGCGCCGTTGGCTGCGCGCGAGGGAGGACCTCAACGATCAAGGAATATAGAGGTTCCCGGTACTTCCCAGGAGGTCACCCATCCCAGTACTGTTCCCCCCAGAGCTCGCTTAACCGTGGAAATCTCTTGCCACTAAGCTACACTCTTGTGGTGTTTGAAGAAGGGGAAAGACTAAGGTTGACATTACCTTGAACAAGTTTTGGTCCCTCAAAGCTTCATTTTTGCTTTTAAAGCCTATTTCTGAAGCAATTTTGGGGTGTTTTTGGAGCCATTTCGGAGTACTTTCGCACGTAGTTCTCTTCACACAGGTCCAAGAACATCAAGAAGAGTGTTCCTTGTACTTCTCAGACAATAAATATCAACCTTTGGGGCTGTATTTTTAGCCACACTTGTAAAACTACATATTTCTCGAGGGGTTTTCAGTTTTGGTGGGAGCAGTCACTGCAAATTTATGCAGGTTTTTTAAAGCCTAAAACATCAGAGTTGACAGACACTTGCAGGTGTTATTGGCTAGTTTTTGGGCTGTGTATTCAGCCTTTTAGTGTCATTTTACTGCATATATTGAGCACATACACACCATGTACGCTTCTGTGGATACCGCTTATGTACATCCATGTGGGCATTGATATAGCGGTTACGTTCTTTGCATAAAGCCTTTTACATTTGATAAAGAGGGTCGTGGTGAGGTTTTCTTAACTGGGAGACACCCAGATGTCGAGGTCTCTTCGGTGATGCAAGTGGAAGACTTACCCAGCCTCGCCATAGGAGATGTATGATAGTTGTTCATAGGTGCTCGATAAGCCTAGTTGGCTTCTATTAGGTAACTGATTATATGCAGTGGAGTCAGTGATTCACTATGCAGGTAGACATGTCAATACTTGCAGTTTTATGATACTTTGACACTGGTCATATGCTAATTTTGCAGAGGATACTCTGGCAAAATTTTTCCAGATTTCTGGTTTAGTCAACTATATAGTGGTCGATTTACTCCTTGATACACTTATTTGTTGGTGTTTGGACTCTTCTAGCTCCATTATCATTCTATTCAGTTCTCTACGATCATGGCATCAGAGGTCTCAGGCACATCCGGTGGATCAGGGTCTAGTGCTAGCGTTCCGAGGAGGAGCTATAACTTGCAGGGCAAAGACCATTTTGAGATCCGAAAATTTGATGGCACAAACTTTGCTCTATGGAAGAATCAGATTAAAGATGTGCTGATTCAAAGAAGGCAATGGAAGCCAGTAAATGGGATTTCAAAGAAGCCTGCTGACATGGATGAAGATGATTGGGATGAGTTAGATGAAATGGCCAGGTCTACCATTTGCTTGCACCTGGCACATAATGTTTACTTTACAGTATTAGACTGTGAAAGTGCAGAGGAGCTTTGGAAGAAGTTATGCAATACATATGAAAAAGAGACGGCATCAAATAAAGTATATCTGATGAGAAAATTATACGACCTTCGTATGAAGGACACAAATAGTGTTGCTGCTCATCTAAATGAGTTTGATGCCATATTCTCCCAGTTACAGGCTCAGAAAATGGATATGGACAATGAAATGAAAGCAGTATTGCTGTTATGCACCCTGCTATCATCATGGGATACATTTTGCACAGCTATTAACAATAGTGCACCAGGTGGTAAACTCGTCTATGATGACATATGTGGAGCACTCTTGAGTGAGGAGATTCGTAGAAAATCTATGGTTGGCACTCAAGAGTGGAGATGCATATAATGTTCATGATTCTTACCAAGGAAAGAATCAACAACGTGGCAGGAGCAAGAACAAGGAAAAGAATGGTCAACGGAATAAGAGCAGAAGTAAATCAAGGAAGAGGGATATTGAATGCCATTATTGTCATAAGAAAGGACACATGAAGAAAGACTGTTATGCATTAAAGAATGCTAAAGGTAAAGGACAGAATGTTGATGGGCATGTTAAACAGTTACCTGCACCATCTACTTTGACTGTGAAGATTGAAGAAATTAATGCTATTTCTGATGATGCTGATGTGTTGACACTTGATAGTACTGTGCCATCTGAGGCACTTATGGCTGATTCTCTTTCCCACACCTGGCTGCTAGATTCTGGTGCTTCTTTCCATGTGACACCACATAGAGAATGGTTCTCTAATTATGCAGCAAAGTCTCTTGGTACCGTGAGACTTGGTGACTCTTACCAGTGTGATGTTGTGGGGATTGGAGATGTGGTTGTGCAGTTCATTGATGGTTCAAAATTTACTATGCATAATGTACGCCATGTACCTCAGTTATCACGCAGTTTGATGTCAGTTGGTCAACTTGATGACCTTGGTCACAAGGTGGTCTTCTATGCTCAGTCCTTTCGTATATCAAAGGGCAATATGGTTATTGCAAAAGGAAGCAAAGTTGGCTCACTTTATCCTTTATTTGTATCACAGAAAGAACACTTGTTAGCTGTTACTGAATAGCGTATGGCTTGTATTTGGCATGGTCGTTTGGGCCATATATCTCGTAGTGGAATGGAAAATCTTTCTCGTTCTGGCTACTTACCTGTGTTATCTTTCACTGATTTTTCATTTTATGAGCATTGTCAATATGGAAAGCAAACCAGAAATGTGCATAGAACACACATTGACTCTTCAATTCAGCCTTTAGATCTTGTTCATACAGATGTGTGTGGTCCTATGCCCACTAGGTCCTTAGGTGGTTCTCTTTACTTTGTCACTTTCATAGATGATGCTACTAGAAAAGTCTGGTGTAGCTCAGTGATGAGTAGCACCTCCTTGAATGTCAATCCGGGAAGACGTGAGGATGGTATGAAGACCTCGAGCAAGTGGAGACACAAGTGCGTGAGTGAGAAGCACGCAAACATGCACACACATACACACACACGCGCACACACGGCAAGACAAAGAGTGAGAAGCAATGGAGTCTTAGATTACTTTCAAAAAGCTCTTACAAGTTTGTTTCAATTACAATCTAACCTCAAAAATGAGCTCTCTAGCTCCTTTTATAGTTTTTGACTAGCTTTGGCCCTGTTCAGACCTAGTGTCCGACCTAGTTAAAAATTAGGTTCCAGGGCTTATTTGAGGGCTCAAACGAGATCTAAAAATTACGAAAATTGGCAGGTAGATACTTCTAAAGCTCCTCAAGCTCAAGGACTCCTTGGCTTGCACAAAATGGAGCTACAAAAAAATGAAATGGTATTTACAATGGTGTTTAGTGATGAGAATCACTTTTAATTGGTGTAAGGGTTTTTGAAAAGTTAGAGGGTTGCCTAAGTGCTAGATTTGCATGAATGCTCATACTTGCTTCTTCATGAGGAAAATTATTGGCCTATTTGCCAGATCTTCTTTGACTGCCATGTCTGCTTGTGCTGTCCCTTCGCTCTGACTGTCTTCGTCTTGTGGCTCCTTCGGTTCCCTGACTGCTGCCAACACCCCCCCCACTCTCGCGTCTGTCGCCCCTGACAGACCCTTGTCTAGAGGATTTTTGAACATAATATTGGACAACATCGGAGGCTAGGTGGTGTTCTTCGAGTCACAAGCTGCGTGCTAGATCTGTGAGCAATTCATCCCAATTCACAGGTCCGGGAACATCTAGATGAGGCACCCTTAATTGTTCTGAGTAAATAGTTCTCTCCACAGCAAATAATTGGAGGAGATGTGATGGTCTGGGTATAAAGATTTCGGAGTGATATTCCCAGAATCCTGTGATGAACATCTCCTCAAATGTCTGTTTAAAGCAAGCTGGGAGGTACTTGATTCTGGCGTGCCAAGCATATATTACTTCAATTGACAGGGTGGTACTCATATCGTACACTAGATCCTGGTTTCCTGTCACAAAGCCTGCACCTGAGAAGTGAGGGTGCTTAATGTTCTTAAACGTCCTGAAAGTGATCAGCATTAATTCAAATATTTTCATACACATCTGGGCCATCACATCAGGATTATTGCGTAGCCGAGTACTCCAGTGACGGATTGTAGAAATCATGTAGTTGACCGTGGGGGGTCCTCGTGGAGGTGCTAGATAAACATAATTCAACCATTTTGCACAGGCTTTGATGTCTTTGACGGCAATAGTGAATTCAGGCCAGGTGCGTCATCGAAGAACTGGAATGTAACAAGGGTTATACTTAATAAACAACGGCATATTATTCCAGGTTCGGACCATTTCTGGATACGTTTCCAGAAGCCTGATTCTCCAGGTGGGTTGATGGATGGACCCACGCTGAGCACTTTCCGGTATATCATCTGGACCAAATTATGTAGCAAATGTGGGAGGCTTGCCACATTGTCGTTGAATCTCCGCGTTGTAATCGGCCAAAAGTATACAGAATGGCACATATTGGTCATTATTGGTGCCGATCCATCTATGATGAGACATGCTTCTGAAGTATTCAGACTTTATGACAGTTTCTTCTAAGTTCGCTAGTGATTGGATCTGAATGGCCACCCGTTCTTCGTGAGTGTTCGCTGTCCTTTCCAGTGTCTGAAGCCACTCGCGTGCTTCCACTTCCAATGTGTCTAGTCCCTCTGAGGTTCGTCGCCCACCTGGCATTGGCATAGGAACATACGGTTCCTCGTACGAATCATCTACCTCAATAGGGACAGCTCTTCTTGCTCTGGTTCTACCACTGGAGATGGCTGCCTCTCGTATGTCAGTAACCTCTTTTGTAATTGTGCTACCTGCTCAGTTAAGGCCTTTACTTCGTCTGAGGTGGAGGTTGATGGGACACTCTTCGGTTGTTCTTCCTGTTCCTTAAGTCTGCTCTGAAGTGTGTCACGCTCTCGTTCCAAGTCATCATGGGCTTCCAGGAGATCTGCATAGCTTTTTAGAATGGTTTTCATCGTCTCCGTGGGAACTGCTTTGAACTGCTCTGGATCTATCTCGTGAGGGGAGCCTTCCATTGCCGCTTCCAGATTCTCTTCATTTTGTTTCTCTTGTTCTCCTCCAGTGCTGTGGCCATATGTTTCCGTAGTAACGCCAAGTTGCGTCTGACTCGTAGGTTATCGACCTGGTATACTTCGAGCAAAGCTTCTAGTTGTTTGACACCTGATTCTGTTGATGGTTGGGGTGCCTCCAATAGTGTTTGGTGAGCGTGCTCAAGCGTTGTATAGCGTTGATTCACTTCTGCATTTTCCTCTTGTAGAATGTGAAATTGACTTTGTAAGTTCTGATGGTGTGTTGTTAGTTGCTGATACCGGCCGTCCAGAGCTCTGTACTCATTCTGGAGCTGATATACACATTGATTTAATGCTAAAAATATGCTATTTACATTAAATAATGCTGGGAGGGGTGAAGATGCAGGGGGAATGGGGACGGGAAGGGGAGTTGTGAATGATGTGGATGCAAGTGGAGATGTGGGTGGCGGGGGTATGGGAGATGAAGGTGGCATGGGGGGAGGGAGCGGTGTTGTGGCAAGAGATGTTTCCATAGTGTCAATTGTTTGAGTGACAGTGTAGATGGGGATAGTGGGTGGAGTGGATGTGACGTCAGTGAAAAGAGTGGTGAAAGTGGGCATGGTGACTCCCCCGAATTGGATTCCTGGAGAGAGTGGGATGCCCATGACAATGGTGGTGGTAGTGGACGTGGTAGTGCTAGTGTCATGTGGTGGAGTGAATTGTGTAGTGCGAGGTGGGGATGGTGGAGACAGTGGTGCTTCCTGATGTTCTTCTGCTTGCGTTGTCTCTCCTGGTGCTGATACATTGATGTGAATTTGTTTCCCGGACCTCCTGGGACGAACGGGAACCCTCTTCTCAAATCTGTGAATGTAGGCCATTGCCTCATGGATGGCCTCATCCACTCCTACTTGCGTCGGCATGAAGGTTTATGGACTCAATGAACAAATCGTCCACACCTTCCTCAGCTAGCAACTGGTTCATGAGTTTCTTGCCCGTTTCCAGTGACATCTTATGCTGTTCTTGAACGAGTTGCATGGTTCGATATAGTCTTTTGATTTGTGCCGAATACGTAGGGGCACTTGCCAGCTCGGAAAGCTCGTCATATTCTTGTTCCTCGTAGGCTTCTTCCTCTTGTTCTGTCTCTTGTTCCTCGACGTCGACTTCTACCACTTCTGGTCGGGTGGGGGCTGTTGTTGTTGTCTGGGGTTGTGGTTCCTGAGCTCGTTCTGTTTCCGTCTCGAGATTAGAGTCATAGATCAGTCTAGCCACTTCTTCATTCGTGAGATCATTGAGAGTAAAACCTTGTGGGAATTCCAGATCTGATGGGACGGGTGGAAATACCAGATTAGTTCCATCTGTGCTTGGTCTTGGTAGCCGGATTGTGAATGGCCTAACGCGTCGTGTCTGGGGAGGGGTAATTTCTGGTGTGGTGGTGGCTCCCCTTGGTTGAGCGCAGGGTAACTGTACTCCCCCCCTCATCTTTTTTGATGGGGGACCTGCTGCTGATAGTCTTCTCTGGAATTCCTGGGCGCGGGGCCATATGAGTGCGCGCTGAATAGGCACGTCATAGGCCAGACATCGGTAGATTATCTTTGTTAGAGCGCAACATCCATGAAGCACATTTTTCTACTTCTTGTTCCACCTTTGATGGGCTAGGTGGATCTGATCTATGATCCAATGTGGCACGTTGATGGGAAGGCTTTCTGTCTCTGCTAGATACAAGCTGAACCAAATTTTCTTTGGGGGCATGGTGAATCTTTCCTGGGCGGGGAAAGCAAAATGTTGCATGACGGCCCGCAGGTGAAGCGCAATGGTAGGTGTCATCGCTACCATATCCTTCAGCTTATTAAGATCTTTGTGTTTCATTCGACCTGGAACCATGGTTTCCTTTTCAGTGGGGATGTGCATGCCATACATGCCCAACGCTTCTCGTACCAGATTAAGGGTCAGCTTGAATCTTTTGAGTTCATGACCCGGCAGCAGAGAGGGTAACACAAAGGTGCTGTCGCCTCCCTTGGCCGTGCTTGGCGTGATGGTACTTATAAGATATGAACAACGTAAGAAATCCGGCTTTGGTAAGTGAGCCCTGAAATAACTGTCCACACCGGCTTTGGTCCATACTGATCGCATGACCTCGGCGTTCTGATAGCTTTCAAACTCGCGCGTGAAAAAGTGGTATCGTCCCCATTTACCATTAAATTCCAATTCTGCTTCCCAGAAATAGGTTCCATCGCCCAATGGTCCAGCGACATCATTGAACCAGTGAGCGTGTTTACCTACTTGAGAAGTGTGCCCTTGAGGAGGATCCTGAATGGGGAGCACATGCACGGCTTGAAGTTCTTGCGGCCTTGCGGTGAGATGTGGCTCAAGGAGGAGTGTTTCTATGTCCACAATCTATGCACCGGATCCGGCTTGAGAACTAGCACCTCCTGCTTCTGCCATGGCCCTGTTTGCTGGTTGGTTCTGTGAGAATATAGAACCACGTGTTAACATCGTAATGGACAGAATAAATCCGTTTGTAGAGCCCTAACCGGTTGAAACTAAAAGTACAAAGTATTTTTCCTCTTAAGGTTCAAAGGTTGAATCTAAATCTTAAGGTGCAAAAGTAAAAGAATTCAAAGGAAAAGTGAAGGTGGAAGGCCGCGTACGAAAAGGTGGAAATAGGCCGCCCAATCAAAATTTTATTTTAAAAGTCACTCTTGTTCTAAAGTCACTACAAGACAAAGTAGCGAATCGTTGAGGACCAGTTCAAATAGACAATCTTGGGACATTGAAAGGACACCAAGATTGTATTGCAGTTAGAGTGCGCGAACCGGCCGACTCTCAAACAAAAGGAAGGACAAAGGCTATCCTTGCACATTGGAAGTAGAGAGCAAGGGAGAGTTTCAGAGGAGCAAGAGAGGAAGCAAGAAGAGCCTCCAGTGTGCGACGACATTCAAGAGTGCAAGAGGTGTCAAGAGAAAAGTGTGCAGAGAAGGGAGAAGGCGGGCTGGATTCCAAGAGTTCCAAGGGCTATTGTGTGCGTGCGCAGTGATACAAATTCCTTAGCTTGGCGGAAGCTTAGTGCAAGGTGTGCACAAGGGAAGCGGGAAGCAAGTGAAGGATTGGTGCTCGAGAGGCGGCCGCTAGACGCCTTGAGATAATTGGTCTTCAGTAATTAATACTCTCTGAAGTGGTATTTAGTCATTGATTCGACTGTGCGCAGTCATTGTAATTGTTGAAAGATAATTAATATTCAAGGTCTTCAAGAGTATTCCTTTGCAGAAGTTCTCACTGTTATTCCATTTTCATCATCTCTTTTGTCTCCTACAAACCCTCAAACTCCTTCTTGTCCCCGAATCCCCAACAAATTTGGCAGGCCCGGTGGGACTTCCAAGGAGCTTTGAGCATAGGAGACTATATATTGCCATTGGAGGACATCATTCCAGTGTCGACAACATTACTCCAGTGGGCCAAAAGGTACATCCTTCTATCAAGGTCTCATTTTAAGTGGACTATGAATAGCTCATGACCGCGACCCGGTCACAAACCTTGAGAATCAAGTGCAAGCAGACAAGAAGAAAGACGAACCAAAGATCATCGAGTCCACTTTCATCGACTTCATCGGTAGGAAGCATGGCAGGACAGGTGGACCTAGAAATCTTGCTCTCCAGGTTAAACATAAAATTCCCCTCCTTCAGAGGATTAGCCCATGAGGACCCAGATGAGCACATTCGACGATTTCTTTCATTATGTAAGACTAGGGGACTAATGGGTAGGGAAGATGCTTTCTTGATACTCTTCCCTGCCACATTGGAAGGTCTGGCAGACAAGTGGTTTAGTCAGTTTGCCGAAAATCACTTTACCTCTTGGGATTTGATGAAAGAGGCCTTTAAGAATCAATTTCAGCAAGGCAACACGGCTGAGATCATTATAGAAGAATTGGAAAACTTGAAGTTGGGTCCAGGAGAGAAGTTCCCCGAATTCGTGACCAGGGCAAAAGCATTAATGGCCAAATTACCGGATCCACCACACGACTTCTTTGTCAAGAAGTGGTTAGCCAAACCTTTACCTGTGGTCACCCAATGCAAAATAAAAGAGTTGGTGCTACCTACGGCCTCTGTTGAGGAATTCATCAACACGGCCACCCGCTTGGAACAAATAAGGCACCAGTATGGTACAACGTCTTCCCAACTATCATATGGTACAGAACTGGAGGACCCAGTGAGCCAGTTAAGAAGGGAATTGGAAGGCTTGAAGAGGAATAAGCCCTATACAGAGGAGGAGACTACTGTAGCTCAGCTGAGAAGAGAGATTGAAGCCCTCAAGCTCCAAAAGCAAGAGGAGGCCCAAGCAGAGGAACTAGCTCAGCTGAGGCAGGAGTTGCAAGAACTAAAAGGAGGTGGCATTAAGAACGGACTATGGTGCTCCATGTGCAGTAAGCAAGGACATATAGTAAGTGAATGTCCTTTGCTAAATGTGACTTGTCAATTATGCAGAAAGATTGGGCATGAGGCCCATGAATGCCAATGACGGGGAATACCGACAACGACATATTGGACACAAGGCGGGCTCTTGCCACCAGCAAATGTAATGGCAGTAGCAACAAACCAAGGTAATAACTATAATCCTAGACCAAGAACTAACCTTGCAAATGGGCCTAGAAGGCCAATTATTTGCTTCAGGTGTGGAGAGTGTGGGCACTACCAAAGTAGGTGCACCCTACCAGAGAATGCACCTCCTTGCAGGAACTGCCCTGAGGCAAGAGACCATTATACAAATTGTTGTCCTAAGAATCAAGCCTCTTCATCAGGGCCCCATATCCAAATGATTTCTGTGCAGGAAGAAGAAATGGCAAATCAAGTTAAGGTGCCGTCACCATCTACCAGGGTGGTGCAGTTAGAGGAAATTGACTCTTTTACTGTGTAGACAAGAAGCAAGGGGAAGGCTCCAGTGGACGTGGGTCAAGAATCATTGATTAATGGATTAAACAGAGACAAAGGTGTGTCCGAGGACCTAGCCACCACAATTGCAGACACAAGGAAAAAGGAAAATTGCACAGGTACCAGTGATGTCATTGGACAGGCATTCAGCAGGGCTCATGAGGAGTTGGATAAGTCAAATGGAGCCCAAGCTCTTAAGGAATCAAAAGCCTCCAGACTGCTCAAGTCCATGAAAAAGGAGGTTAGTATTCTTGATTTAATAAAGATGGATGGGAAATTCCGGTCAGAATTATTACAGATAATTGATGAAGCTTCTACGACAAGCTTAGTAGCTAAGACTGCTATCTTACATCAAGGGATAATCAGGGGGGAAGCACCCCTTACAGATTATAAAAGCCCTCGGCTCACAATATCAATCAAGGGCCATGAATTTCAAGGTGTTATTGTAGATGGTGGTTCTGGCATTAATTTGATGCCTGAACATACCATGAAAAGGATTGGACTCCACCCTTCAAGACCTGCAAATTTCACGGTCACTTTGGCAGATCAGAGCAAAGTAAGGCCCTTAGGAGTAATCCCAAAAGTTCCACTTGAAGTACAAGGTAATCTATTTATCCTGGATTTTGTGGTTTTAAGATTGCCCCAGGTTGAAGGAGGATTTCCTCTCTTAATTGGAAGACCTTGGCTGAGGCATGCCAGTGTCATTCATGATTGGGGTAAGGACACCATGTGGGTACAAAAGAAAGGGCAGGAGCTGACACAAATTCATTTAGAAGAAGGCCCAGACAATCAAGGAAACACTAGTATGATGCAAACAGTGAGCATTTGCATGGAAACAGAAGCGGAGGATCAACCCCAAATAGATTTTGAGGAAGAAGAGGATATTTTAAGTTGGCTTCATGTCGGCAACTCTTCTTCTTGTTTTGGAATTTTTCTTGATAATCCTGGTACATTTGGAGGCTATGAGGAAGACAAAGGAAAGGTCCAGGTTGATGGATTGGGAGAGCCAATCACTGACCACAGAAGGGGCAGGAAGATACCCCTCAAATACAATTTGGAGGAGGATGTGTCAACATCAGATAACGAAGTTTCCCAAGCTAAAAGCAAGGTAAAAAATTCTGAGGTTGAATGTTCTTTCCCAATTCAAGAAATCCCTGCAGGATGGATGCAGGACAAGGAGGAAAACATCGAAGTTCAAAATACACCTGCTTATGAAGCAATGCACGAAAAGCTAGTAGAAGAAGACAAAGAAGCAGATGCACAAGAAGATAATCTGGTAACAAGAAACCCGGTTCAAGAAGTACATTTATGCACCCAAAACAATAATCAACCAGTTCTAGTGGCCACTTGGTTGTGGAGCCACCCAAAGCTTCTGGAAAAGGTAAAATCATTCTTAACCCAGTATGCAGATGTTTTTGCCTGGCATTATAAAGACTTAGAAGGAGTGCCTGCATCTTATGGAGAGCACAGAATTCCTCTGGTTGAGGGAGCCAGACCCATCAGAGGAAGGAGTTATAGACTCAATCCAAAGTATGCCGAAGCTGTCTATGTGGAAATCCAAAAGATGGAAGATGCAGGAATCATCATTCCTGTGGAACACTCAGAGTGGCTCTCACCTATGGTTATAGTACCAAAGAAGAATACTAATAAAATCAGGATTTGTGTGGACTTTAGAGCTCTCAACAAGGTGACCATTCCAGACAGGTTCCCTATGCCTTTCGCAGAACAGGTCATTGAAGAAGTGGCGGGGCATGCACTATATAGTTTTATGGATGGCTTCAGTGGCTATAATCAAATATCAATACACCCAGAGGATCGTGAAAAGACTGCTTTTATCACACCGTGGGGAACGTATGTGTATGTAAAAATGCCATTTGGGCTAAGAAATGCTCCAGCCACATTTAACAGAACGGTCAATCTCATTTTTGGCCCCTTATTGCTGGAATCACTTAGAATCTTCATGGATGAATTCTCTTCATTTTCAGGATCTCACAAAGAAACTCATCTAGATTGTTTGGACCAACACCTGAGACAGCTGCAGAATATTTTCCAAAGATGCAGAGAAACTAAGTTAAAGCTCAATCCAAATAAATGTCATTTCCTTGTGACAGAAGGAACCCTCTTAGGACATGTGGTATCCGCTAAAGGTATGGCCCCAGATCCTGACAAAATTCTTTCTATATTAAAGTTACCTAAACCCAAAACTCCTAAAGAGATCCAGAGTTTTTAGGGGCATACCGGTTATCATAGAAGGTTTATAAAAATGTATGCAGAGATAGCCAGATCTCTGACTAGACTCACAGGTAAAGAAGTACCTTTCAAATGGGAAGAAGAGGAGGAAAAAGCATATCAGACATTAAGGTCACGGCTAGTGTGTGCTCCTATCTTGGTCACCCCGGAGTGGTCAAAAATCTTTCATATACATGTCGATGCCAGTGCATATGCAGTGGGAGCAGTTCTGACTCAACCCAGTGAAGAATTTAAAATGGATAGGCCAATTCAATATGCCAGTAGAATCTTGACCAAGGCTGAAAAAAATTACAGTACTACCGAAAGGGAAGCACTAGCAATGGTCTTTGCAGTTCAAAAATTCCGCCATTACTTATTGGGGGTAAAATTTATTATTATATCAGATCACCAACCTCTCAAGTACTTACTCAACAAACCACATGCTACTGGTAGAATATGGAGGTGGTTACTGTTATTCCAAGAGTTCGATTTCTCGGTAATCCATAAGCCAGGAAGAGAAAATGTGATGGCAGATCACTTGTCCAGAATCAATAGGAAGGTTCAAACCAGTGGTATCAATGATGATTTCCCTGATGCACACTTGTTTGCTATACAACCTAAAGGATGGTATGATGATATCAAGCAGTTCATTAATACTGGATTGTATCCAGAAAGTGCTAATGCTGTACTAAAAAAGAGGCTGCTTATCAAGAGTAGACCATATACTTTCATTGAGGGTAAACTCTACAGACAGGGCAAAGATGACAGGATGAGGAAATGCTTAGAGGAAGATGAAGTGAGGGAAATATTGCAATTTGCACATGAAGGAACAGGTGGTGGGCACCTTCCAGGGCATATCATGAGCCAGAGAATACTAGATGCTGGTCTATGGTGGCCTACACTCTTTAGGGATGCAGATAATTGGAGAAAAACATGTGATGTGTGCCAGAGGTGTGGACCTAAACCCACCAAGCAAAGACATCACCCTTTGGTAGTTTCCACTTCTTGGCAGCCCTTTGAGAAATGGGGATTAGACTTTGTTGGGCCTATATACCCTCCGGCACTTCCAAAAAGGGAAAAGTACTTACTGATAGCCACGGACTACGCAACAAAATGGGCTGAAGCTATTGCATCAACGGATTGCTCTGCACAAACAGTGGCTGACTTTTTGTATTGTAACATCATTTGCAGATTTGGATGCCCGCTGGAAATATGTACCGATCAGGGTACTCATTTTGTTAACAAAATATTGCAGGAAATTTCCAATAGGTATCGCATTTTACACAGGACTTCTTGTGCATACTACCCACGAGCTAATGGACAAGCCGAGTCAACAAACAAAGTATTAATTTCAATGTTACGAAAAGAATGCATGTTACAAGCCGACCTCTTGGGGACAGGCCTATCTGGGTACCTTATGGGCATACAGAATGGCCTATAAAGAGACTGGGTATTCTCCCTTTCAATTAGTCTATGGCTCGGTTCCTATTGAACCATTTGAGTTCATCAGAGGCTCTATAAGAACGGAAAGACTAGAGAAAATTGGGATGGAAGTTTCAGCAAGACTGACTGCTTTGCATAAACTGGAAGAATCGAGAATTTTAGCCTCCAAACAGTTAGAGAAGCTGCAATTATACAGGAAGGAGACTCATGACAAAAATCTATGGCAAAACAATTTGAAGCCTGGAGATTTAGCCCTGCTACACAGACCACAAATTTCTAATCAAAACAAAGGGAAATGGATCCCTCACTGGGAAGGCCCTTTTCGCATTACGAAGATGCTGCAGTGGGGTGCAGTGCAATTGGAAACACTCGATGGCAACACCCTACCTTTAGTTAACATTTCCAGACTCAAGGCTTATTATCAAGTATCATAACCATTGCATTTTCCTTTATCTTGTTTTCTAATTGGTTTGGGATTGTTTTAATAAGTAGTAATAATCAGCTCAATGACTTTTCAGCACAGTTTTTTATGAAGTTCATAAAAATTGGGCGCACGTTTTTTCTTTTCTTCATCAATGAAAATCAAAAATAAAAATTTTGGTGCAAGTTTTTCTTTTCCATCAATAAATCAAGAATTCACCACTTCATAAAAAGAAATTCATCAATTGAATGGCTCTTAGTTTTGCTAAGTAACTTTCAGTTTTGCCCTTTCCTTTGTTTGTCTCTCGGATGGATGAGATTAACATTGTCATCTCCTCTCTTTTTGATCACCTTTTTATGCTAGACCGCTCCTTCTTGAGAGGTGCTCCCTCATTCGAAATAGCTATATAATATGGCCTCTTTCTTCATTCTTGCTTCAACATCCTCAGAATTCCGTTCTTATTCTCAGTGCAAAGCCAAGTCGTGCTTGGAAGGAAAGAAGAAGAGAATCTCACACCCTCTCCACCCCATCAGCTCCTCCCACCACCACCCTCCCTCCTCCTTCCCCCTTTCCCTACTGCCAACACCCCCCCTCACCCTCAACCCCCTCAACGACCCCCCCTCTCCATCAACCCCCCTGCGGCTCTCAGCCCCCCCCTCTCACCGCACCGCAACCCCCCTTACCGCAACCCCCCTCACCCCACCCCCCCTCAACACTCCTTCCCCCCCTCCCCTCAACACCCCTCCCCCCCCTCACTCCCCACCACGCCCGCGGCCCCCCTCACCAGCGCTCGCCCCCCCTCAATTTACCGCACCCCCCCTCACCACGCTCCCCATCACCACACCCCCCCCTCACCGCAACCCCCCTCACCCCACCCCCCCTCAACACTCCTCTCCCCCCTCCCCTCATTGCACCACAGCGCCCCACCCCGCTACCCCCCTCACCAGCGCCACAACCCCCCCTCTCACCAACTAAGCGCCCCCCACCCCTCCCCCCCCCTCACCGCACCGCACCCCGCACCCCGCCTCAACCCACCCCCCCCTCATCATCCCTCCCCCCCTCCCCTCACCGCACCGCAGCGCCCCACCCCGCAGACCCCCTCACCACGCCCCCCCCCACTCACCCAACCGCACCCCCTCCCCCCCTCACCACACCCCCCCTCAACATCCCTCCCCCCCTCCCCTCACCGCACCGCACCCCCTCACCCCCCCCTCAACATCCCTCCCCCCTCCCCTCACCGCACCGCACCCCACCCCGCGGCCCCCCTCACCAGCGCTCGCCCCCCCTCACCACGCTCACCCTCACCCCACCCCCCCTCACCGCAACCCCCCTCACCCCACCCCCCCTCAACACTCCTCTCACCCCCTCCCCTCACCGCACCACAGCGCCCCACCCCGCTACCCCCCTCACCAGCGCCACAACCCCCCCCTCTCACCATCTAAGCGCCCCCCACCCCTCCCCCCCCCCTCACCGCACCGCACCCCGCATCCCGCCTCAACCCACCCCCCCTCATCATCCCTCCCCCCTTCCCCTCACCGCACCGCAGCGCCCCACCCCGCAGCCCCCCTCACCACGCCCCCCCCCTCACGGCACCACAGCGCCCCACCCCGCTACCCCCCTCACCAGCGCCACAACCCCCCCTCTCACCAACTAAGCGCCCCCCACCCCTCCCCCCCCCCCTCTCACCGCACCGCACCCCGCACCCCGCCTCAACCCCCCCCCCCCATCATCCCTCCCCCCCTCCCCTCACCGCACCGCAGCGCCCCACCCCGCAGCCCCCCTCACCACGCCCCCCCCACTCACCGCACCGCACCCCCTCCCCCCCTCACCACACCCCCCCTCAACATCCCTCCCCCCCTCCCCTCACCGCACCGCACCCCCTCACCCCCCCTCAACATCCCTCCCCCCTCCCCTCACCGCACCGCACCCCACCCCGCGGCCCCCCTCACCAGCGCTCGCCCCCCCTCACCTCGCTCACCCTCACCACACCCCCCCTCACCGCAACCCCCCTCACCCCACCCCCCCTCAACACTCCTCTCCCCCCCTCCCCTCACCGCACCACAGCGCCCCACCCCGCTACCCCCCTCACCAGCGCCACAACCCCCCCCTCTCACCACCTAAGCGCCCCCCCACCCCTCCCCCCCCCCTCACCGCACCGCACCCCGCATCCCGCCTCAACCCACCCCCCCTCATCATCCCTCCCCCCCTCCCCTCACCGCACCGCAGCGCCCCACCCCGCAGCCCCCCTCACCACGCCCCCCCCCCTCACCGCACCGCACCCCCTCCCCCCCTCACCACACCCCCCCTCAACATCCCTCCCCCCCTCCCCTCACCGCACCGCACCCCCTCACCCCCCCCCTCAACATCCCTCCCCCCTCCCCTCACCGCACCGCACCCCACCCCGCGGCCCCCCTCATCAGCGCTCGCCCCCCCCTCACCACGCTCACCCTCACCCCACCCCCCCTCACCGCAACCCCCCTCACCCCACCCCCCCTCAACACTCCTCTCCCCCCCTCCCCTCACCGCACCACAGCGCCCCACCCCGCTACCCCCCTCACCAGCGCCACAACCCCCCCCTCTCACCAACTAAGCGCCCCCCACCCCTCCCCCCCCCCCTCACCGCACCGCACCCCGCATCCCGCCTAAACCCACCCCCCCTCATCATCCCTCCCCCCCTCCCCTCACCGCACCGCAGCGCCCCACCCCGCAGCCCCCCTCACCACGCCCCCCCCCTCACCGCACCACAGCGCCCCACCCCGCTACCCCCCCTCACCAGCGCCACAACCCCCCTCTCACCAACTAAGCGCCCCCCACCCCTCCCCCCCCCCCTCACCGCACCGCACCCCGCCTCAACCCCCCCCCCCTCATCATCCCTCCCCCCCTCCCCTCACCGCACCGCAGCGCCCCACCCCACAGCCCCCCTCACCACGCCCCCCCCCCCCACTCACCGCACCGCACCCCCTTCCCCCCTCACCACACCCCCCCTCAACATCCCTCCCCCCCTCCCCTCACCGCACCGCACCCCCTCACCCCCCCCTCAACATCCCTCCCCCCTCCCCTCACCGCACCGCACCCCACCCCGCGGCCCCCCTCACCAGCGCTCGCCCCCCCTCACCACGCTCACCCTCACCACACCCCCCCTCACCGCAACCCCCCTCACCCCACCCCCCCTCAACACTCCTCTCCCCCCCTCCCCTCACCGCACCACAGCGCCCCACCCCGCTACCCCCCTCACCAGCGCCACAACCCCCCCCTCTCACCACCTAAGCGCCCCCCACCCCTCCCCCCCCCCTCACCGCATCGCACCCCGCATCCCGCCTCAACCCACCCCCCCCTCATCATCCCTCCCCCCCTCCCCTCACCGCACCGCAGCGCCCCACCCCGCAGCCCCCCTCACCACGCCCCCCCCCTCACCGCACCGCACCCCCTCCCCCCCCCTCACCCCACCCCCCCTCCACACTCCTCTCCCCCCCTTCCCTCACCGCACCACAGCGCCCCACCCCGCAGCCCCCCTCACCAGCGCCACAACCCCCCCTCTCACCAAATAAGCGCCCCCCACCCCTCCCCCCCCCCCTCACCGCACCGCACCCCCTCCCCCCCTCCCCACAACCCCCTCAACATCCCTTCCCCCCTCCCCTCACCGCACCACACCCCCCCTCACCGCCCCCCCCTCAACACTCCTCTCCCCCCCTCCCCTCACCGCACCACAGCGCCCCACCCCGCAGCCCCCCTCACCACGCCCCAACCCCCCCCTCACCAAATAAGCGCCCCCCACCCCTCCCCCCCCCCCCCCCCTCACCGCACCGCACCCCCTCAACACCCCTCCCCCCCCCCTCACCGCACCGCACCCCCTCCCCCCCCTCCCCACACCCCCCCTCAACATCCCTCCCCCCCTCCCCTCACCGCACCGCACCCCCCCTCACCGCTCCCCCCTCAACACCTCTCCCCCCCTCACCAAATAAGCCCCCCCCCCTCCCCGCGCACCCCCCCTCACCGCTCCCCCCTCAACACCTCTCCCCCCCTCACCAAATAAGCCCCCCCCCTCCCCCCTCACCCCCCTCACCAAATTCGCGCCCCCCTTCCCCCCCCATTCACCGCATCGCACCCCCTCACCCCCCCTCACCACATCCCCCCTCAACACCCCCCACCACAGTAGCGTGTGCAAACGATATGTTCCTCTTGCACTATGTGTGTGATTGAACGATTGGTAGCCGAGCGTTGTTTTTCTTTGACATAACAAGCGATACCCCCCCTCATCCTCCACCCAAACCTCCGTCGAGATAACATAACCACCCTCTCATCCTGCACCCAACCCCCCCTCCGACCCCCCCCCCCCCCCCGACAGCCAACAACCCCCTCTCTTCAACACCGCTTCGCATCCATACCACCCCTCGCAACTCTCCGCCTCCAACCCCATCGAACCCCCTCCATCCTCCCCGTCTGCCACCCTCTTTCTCCCATCACCCTCCACCCCTCCACCCCTCTGCCTATCCCCATTTCCATCAATGGCGGACCCTGCTCCGAATGCTCGTTCTGATCCTCCCTCCACAATTCCCTCTGACCATCCCAATCCACCTCCTCCTTCATCGGCAGCACCATCAGTTCAAGCGACTCCCACAGCAACTATGGCCCTGGATCTTCCCATTTATTCCATAGACTCCGATTCTAGCTACCTTTATTCCCCGCCTCCCCTCCCACACCCTCCTTCTCCTTCCCCATCTATGTCTCATTCATCCCACCCATCTTCACCAACCGGGGATTATATGCGCCTGTTTCTCCCACCTGACATAAACCTGCAAATCCGAATGCATCTATCCATCCCTACCATTGCCCTTCGTCAAATGTTTTCCATTGAAGATCTTCAGCAGGCGGGCTTGTGGGGCTTGGCTAATGTCTTCTTCAATAACCCCGCCAATTTTTCCCACGTTTATGAAGCTATCCGCCACTTCCCTCATTTTAGAACCGGCACTCTATTCATCCCAGACATTGCCGCCAGTATTGGGTCTCCCCTAATAGATTTTCGTGCTCCCCCTTTCCTATACTCTGGCCTATCCGCCTCGGCGACTATTGCCTTTTGTACCACACACTTTCAAAGTACTGCTCGATTTTTGCTCCGCATGACCACCCTTCTCAATGCGTTCATCTTTTTCTTCTTACTACGCAGCCAAACCTCTTCCCTTCCCTGGTCAGATATTCGTATCGCTGATCCGCTTTTTTGCTTTCTCCATAGCCGTCCTTACCCTTACGCACATCTCATTTATAGTTCCTTGAATTTGCGCTCCCGTCGACTCCGCGAGTCTATCTCTAGAGGATCTCATGCATTTTCCATCTATTCTGCACCCTTCGTTGCTTGGCTCTATCGAATACCTGCACACTCGGCGCACAATGCTTCTTATTTACCTACCCACCCTGAACCTTCCATTGCTCCATCCCCCTCCCCCCCTCTAATCTCTATTGACTCAGCTTCCGCCTCGACACCCACATCCGCGCCACCTGATGTAACTTCCTGCCCTCCCCAATCTTCTTCACCCATCCCTCCTGCCTCTATCACCTCTCCAATCATAACTAACCCCCCTGATGTAACTTCCTGCCCTCCCCAATCTTCTTCACCCATCCCTCCTGCCTCTACCACCTCTCCAATCATAACTAACCCCCCTGATGTAACCTCCATCCCTCCCCATTCCTCTTCGCCTATCCCTCCTGCCTCTACCACTTCTCCGTTCATAACTAATCCCCCTGATGTGCCCTCCTTCCCTCACCACTCTTCTTCTCCTATCCCTCCTACATCCACCACCTTTCCATTCATGACGTATCCCCCTGAGGTAGCCTCCTTCCCTGCCCAATCTTCTTCCCCCCTCCCTCCTGCATCTACCATTTCTCCATTCATGACTCCCCCACCTCACGTCCCCTCCTTCACTACCCAATCTTCTTCCCCTTTCCCTCCTGTAACTACACATTCTCCATCCATGCCTACCCCTCCTATTATCCCTAGACCTCCCATCTCTTCCGATTTCACCCCACTTATTCAAACACAGCTCAACCCCCAAAACCCCACCTGTATGCCACCAATTCACCCAGATTTCACCTCCCCCTCTATCCGTAACTTTCCTGTCAGTCAACCGATCCCTTCCCCCAATTTTTCACTTCCCACTCCATCTTCCACTCCAACCATTCATCCTCCTCGGCAGAATATTCCCCCTCCCCCTTCCCCTACCGCTCCAACGGTCACTCCCACTCCGCCTTTTGACCTACCATCAACTCCTTCATTTTGCAATTACTCCAGGACGCGAGTGTAGTCGCTATCGGCAATGCTCAGGCCTCTCAAATTTCCTTGGATTCGGTTTCCGCAGCAGCTTCGGTTCATCAACAGTATATCTCAACAATAGAAAACATCAATCGCATGGCAACCTCCCAATGGCACTCACTCAACGAAACGGCCCGATTGCTCAAAGAAGAGCGAGATCATTATCGCGATATGGCCGACTCTGCGATGAAAGCCTTAGAAGATCTTCAGAATCGCTCCAATTTAGGTCTTTGTGCTAATGCTGCATGCCGACGTATCCGCAGGGAAAGGGATCAACTTCGACAATGCCTTAGTTTGCTACAGCTCACGATCGAACAAGCTTCTGCTCCTTTGCCCCCTTCTCCATCCACCTCGGCGGACACTCTCAATCAACCTCCACAATAAATTGCCCTCCTCGGTCTAAATAAATTGCTCATCCCCAGTCATAATACTTGCTCTTAGTTTCCCGTATTCCTTTGCCAATAATTACCTCATTCTTTTGCTCTTTCATCAATTTTGTCGGGTGCATTATATTTTTTCTTCTTAACTCAATGAGATAAACATCCTTTAATTTTTTTTCTTGCCTCCGTTATTTTCATCCCTGTGTCTTTGCATTTTCTCAGTTGGTATCGCTGTTATCTCTCCGGGACGGAGAGATCTTTAGGTGGTGGGCATCTGTAGAGCCCTAACCGGTTGAAACTAAAAGTACAAAGTATTTTTCCTCTTAAGGTTCAAAGGTTGAATCTAAATCTTAAGGTTCAAAAGTAAAAGAATTCAAAGGAAAAGTGAAGGTGGAAGGCCGCGTACGAAAAGGTGGAAATAGGCCGCCCAATCAAAATTTTATTTTAAAAGTCACTCTTGTTCTAAAGTCACTACAAGACAAAGTAGCGAATCGTTGAGGACTAGTTCAAATAGACAATCTTGGGACATTGAAAGGACACCAAGATTGTATTGCAGTTAGAGTGCGCGAACCGGCGGACTCTCAAACAAAAGGAAGGACAAAGGCTATCCTTGCACATTGGAAGTAGAGAGCAAGGGAGAGTTTCAGAGGAGCAAGAGAGGAAGCAAGAAGAGCCTCCAGTGTGCGACGACATTCAAGAGTGCAAGAGGTGTCAAGAGAAAAGTGTGCAGAGAAGGGAGAAGGCGGGCTGGATTCCAAGAGTTCCAAGGGCTATTGTGTGCGTGCGCAGTGATACCAATTCCTTAGCTTGGCGGAAGCTTAGTGCAAGGTGTGCACAAGGGAAGCGGGAAGCAAGTGAAGGATTGGTGCTCGAGAGGCCGCCGCTAGACGCCTTGAGATAATTGGTCTTCAGTAATTAATACTCTCTGAAGTGGTATTTAGTCATGGATTCGACTGTGCGCAGTCATTGTAATTGTTGAAAGATAATTAATATTCAAGGTCTTCAAGAGTATTCCTTTGCAGAAGTTCTCACTGTTATTCCATTTTCATCATCTCTTTTGTCTCCTACAAACCCTCAAACTCCTTCTTGTCCCCGAATCCCCAACACCGTTGTTGTCCCCGTTACAACATTAACATGAGGTAGATGGTGAGTTAGTGGTTAGTAAGTGCACGAAGACAGTGTGTGTAGTTAATGCTTGGGTAGTCCTAGGAGACTAATGCAGTTAGTAAGTGGGGATGAATTTACAAATTGGGGTCGGGGGGTTTATTACAGGTCTTAGGCTACCAAATGCAGTGGATGGGTCTTGTTCTTGGTTTCGTAGAGGCTCTAGAGAGCTTTATAGGTGTATCGGCTTGAAAATGAGGCCTTTTAGGGACCCATTTACAAGCGATTATGTTCGTGCTCATGGGCCTTTGTGTGTTCTTGAGTGTTGAAAACGAGTGAATGCTGGTTGTGCGAGTGAATGGGTTACGCTGTATAGGTTGTGGCTTCGGCGTAGCTATTTGAGCCCGCAAGCAAGCCTTAGGCACCCAAATTTGTCTTGATTGTGGGCTAGCCTTCATCGACTTCTTGGGCACCCAAATAGATTTCACGTTAGCAGAAGAATTTCTGAAAGACTTCTTATTAGTGTCGTGTTGTTGGTTACTAATAAGAGGCTTCGCCCGTGTGGTTGGCTTGAGTGCAACCGGGTGTTCGCCTTTCCGCACCCATACTTGGTTTACTTGCTGAGATATTTTGCTGCGCAGGTACTTTTGATTTCCGGCATAGGTAGTACTCTGCTTCTTTTGCCTTTGATCCACCTTTGGTTGCTGCCTCCTTCTGGCCTTTGGAAAAGAAGGGAGTTCCGTTGCATCCCTGACTCCTTTTTTGAGAATATCCTTCCTCTACAACACATAGTTTTGGACAAGACAACATGGTCAACTTCAAGTGCACCCCTAGAGGGACCAGGAGTCTGTGCCTTTCCTAGTTCCTTGAGTGCTCCATTATCTAACTCTACTGTAATCTGACTATGATTGGCCCATACCTGAAGAAGTCCACTTCTTAGGTTTAAGTTGACTGCTTGGTCATAGATCCAGTCTTGACCCAAGACAAGAGGTTCCGTGAGGTCCTCATCTTGACATACTAGTACTTTAACTGTCATTGCCTCCTCATGAATATAGAGGGGAAGTTCCACCTCGCCCATGCAAGGGGTTTCCACACCTCCCAATCCTATGAGATATGCTTCCACAGGATTGACAGTTAACTGCAACTCTTGACAGTAAGACACTCTAACAGCACTAGTGGCTGCACCTGAGTCAATCAAGGCTCTTACGGTCCTTGCACTCTTTCCTTGTCCTATATCTAGGGTTATGAAAGGACGTCGATCAATTATCCTATGCGAGCTTGTTCCTGCGACTTCACACATTGCCATATGATATCCTTGATCTGCATAGTCATTTGTTCTAGGCTTATCTCTACCTTGCCTTCGTAACCTCATCCTTCTGATGCGTTCTAAAGCTTCTGCTTGAGCTTCTTCTCGAATTCGCTTTTCTTCCTCTTTGCGTTTCTTAGCAGTGTTGAGTCGGCTGAGCATTTCCTCCGTGAGGGGTTCCTGATACAACTTGACTCTGCAACCGCTAATGTAATTTGGGAGAACATCACCCTCTAATGTGGCCAGTTGTACTGCTCCACTCGTGGAGATCCTATTAATGATCATAGGTCCGTAGCCTCTCTTTTCTAGCTTCCTTGCGTGTTGTTTCAGTGTATAGACTAAAACTAGATCTCCTGCTTTCAAGCCCTTATCCTTCACATGGGCATCAAAGTATGCCTTCTGCCTCTTCTTAGCTGCATAGATTCCTGCAGCTGCTCTCAGTCTTGTTTCTCCTAATCGTTCAAGGTCAAAGATCCTAGAGGAGAGCTCATGACCTGTCCATTCGTGCTCTTGTGCTACTCTCAATGTAGGAATCAAGAAGTCCAAGGGTAGCACAGCGTTTTGGCCAAACACCATCTGAAAGGGGGTGGCTTGGAGTACCGTTTTGTAGGCAACTCGATATGCCCAAACAGCATGGTGTAGCTGTTTGTCCCAGTCTGAGCGTTTAGTGTTCACTAATTTTGTCAGTACATTGCATAAGATCTTATTGGTGCTCTCAGCTTGTCCATTAGCTTGAGGGTGATAGGGGGCAGACTTCTTATGTATTACTAAGAATTCTTGGAGTAGATTTTCAATCACTTCGTTCAAGAAGTGAGTGCCTCTATCACTTACAAGCTCTATAGGTAGCCCATATCTTGTGAATACATTCTCAAACAAGAATTTGGCAGTTGTTTGAGCATCGTTCTTTGTCGTAGCTTTCACCTCTACCCACTTAGTTAGATAGTCTGTTGCAACACTGATGTATTCCGTATGAGAACCCTTAGCTGGGGGATTAATAGGACCTAGAAGTCTATTCCCCACTTAGAGAATGCACGTCCACCCATCATAGGTTTCAGTGGCATCTCATCTTTACGTATAGGATACTGAGTTCTCTAACAGACATCACATGGTTTCACATAGGTATGTGCATCCATGTGAAGGGTAGGCCACCAGAAGCCTGCAAATAGTATTGCCTTGATCACTCGATCTGGTCCAAAGTGTCCTCCTGCTACGCCTTGGTGAGCAGTTTCCAAGATCTTAAGATATTCGCTTTCATGGACACATAGCCTCAAGTAACCATCTTTACCACGCTTGTATAGATTATCACCAATGAGTGAGTAATCCTGGGCTTCTTGTTCTAAACTCCTTTTCCTAGCCAGAGTCATGTCTGGAGGGAATGTGTTTGTCCTCAGGAAGGATACTAGAGGTTCACTCCAATCTGGCACTATGGACACTTGATAAAGAGTGGCGTGTTCCACAGGTGGTTTATTACAACAGATTGGGCATTCCTTGCACAACTTTTGGACATCAGATTCCATAGTTGGCCAATGCACTCCGAGTCTCTTTAGAGTCTGTAAAGTTCGTTGCTTTGAGTAGTGTTGCTCTAACGCACCTACATGTGCTAATTGCAACCATTTAGCATACTCATCCTCTTCTACGCAACAAGCCAAGATCCCTTGATCTGTGTGCTTGTACATGCTTCCAGCCATGATGTGGTACTTTTGGGCTTTTACAACCTCTCTATTCCGTGTGTTTACCACTGGAGGGTTAGGCCCGTACGTCAATACTGGTACCAATGGCTTAGCCCACTGTGGTACAACTTCCAAATTAAACAAGTAGGCATCAGGAAGATCATCCGATACTCCTTGTGGGGCTTCTCCCCATGTGAGCCTAGAGAGATGATCTGCTCTTAAATGAGTTCTCCCTTTCCTTACCACAACCTCAAAATCATATTCCATTAGTAAAAGAAACCATCTTACTAATCTTCCTGTATTGCATGGCTTGTTTACGAGGTATAGCAATGCTTGATGATCAGTAAAAAATTTAAACTTATTTGCAAGCAAATAGTGTCTAAATTTCTTAACTGCATATACCATGCCTAAGCCTTCTCTCTCCGTAGTGGTGTAATTTCGTTCAGCTGCATTCAACTATCTACTGGCATAGGCAATTGGAAGATCCATATTACCTTCACCAGTAGGTTGTGCAAGCACACATGCAATAGCATAATTGGATGCATCCACATGAACATGGAATGGCTTATTCCAATCTGGTGTGGTCAAGATTGGTGCTGAACATAATCTTCGTTTAAGCTCCTGGAAGGAATTCTCACATTCCTCCATCCACTCAAAGTTAGTCAGAAGTCCGTACATGGGCTTTGCAATGACAGCATACATGTGTATAAATCGTCGGTAATAGCCACAATGCCCCATGAAAGCTTGTACTTCCTTGACATTCTTTGGCCTAGGTAGCTCTGCTATGGCTCTCACTTTCTCTTCGTCGGTAGATATGCCATTCTTTGACACTATGTGTCCTAGAATCTTGCCTTGCCTTACCATAAAAACGCACTTTTCTGGGTTCAGGCAGACTTGATATTCTCTACATTTGTCAAAGATTTGTCTGAGCTCAGGGATATGGATTTGTCTAATGTTGGAATGAGCACAAAGATCATCAACATAGACCTCTAAATTCTTCCTCAGGAACTCCTTAAACACATGGCACATCAGCCTCTGGAAGGTAGCGGGTGCATTGGTAAGCCCGAATGGCATTACTCTAAAGGCAAAAATGCCCCATTCAGTGGCAAATGCTGTCTTATGTTGATCCTCTGGAGCAATGGCCACTTGATTGTAGCCCGAAAATCCATCAAGGAAGCTGTAGACTTCCTTACCTGCCACTCTTTCTAAGAGATGTTCTGTGATGGGAAGCGGATAGTTATCTTGAATCGTGGCTGCATTAACCTTTTTCAAGTTAATGCACACACGTAGCTTGCCATTCTTCTTGGGCACCACTACGATGGGGGATACCCACTCAGTGTGCTCAATTTCATAGATAAATCCAGCTTCGACCAGTCTATCTATCTCCTCTTTGATGTTAGCAGCGTAATTATCGTTATAGGTATAAGGCTTTTGCTTAGAGGGTTTGGCATCTGAAGTCATGGGGATGGTGTGTGAGCATATGTCTGGGTCTACACCCTTCAAATCCTTGTAATTCCAAGCGAATACATCTCTATATTCTCTTAGCAAGGCAATTAACGCATGCTCTTCTTCCTCTGTTAGGTCATGGCCTATGTATGTGCACCTCTCCTCTCCTTCTTCTAGGGCCACTACTATTTTCTTGGTAGTTTCTTTGTTATCATAGGCCTCTCCTGATTGTGCCTCTCGTTTAGGCATTCTTATCATGACCCTCCTGTCCTCTATCTCATATTTCTTAAAATTTTCTGGGACCTCAAACAAAGATTCTTCCTCTTCTGGTGAGACCTCTCTCTTCTTTCGTTTCTTTCCTTCTTCCTTCGGGGTCACATGTGTTGTTAATCTTACATCGTTTGTCAGCTCTCCATGCCTCTGGGGTTGAAATTCTACTTCATGGAAGTATTCTTCATCTGATGCAAATGGTGGGTCCATAATGATTGACTCTAGATCGGAGTCACTTGCATCCTCAAATGCATCAGGGCTAGGTTCGCATTCTTCTAGAACTGCCTCTCCCATGATTGGCTCTATGGAGAAGACTGAAATGTCATAGCCATCCTCATCACAGTGGGGTGTCCATTGTTCTTCATTGATGGCTACGTCCATTGTTGCTAAGATTTTTGCCCAACCGTGAGGTTCAAATTCTTCGTCTGGAAAAACTACAGGTGCATAGGCTGGGTCTTGGATTGATCGATGGGTTTCTTTTGCACCTACCTCTCTGGCTTTTTCTCTCTTCTCTTCGTCTACTGCTACTTTGCACATCCATAAGTGGGTGTCTTCATGCATCCATGAGGATCCTGATCCTATGGAATGCACCGATTCCGTATCATCTTTGGCTCTATGGATGGGATTCCATTGGATGGGGGGGACATCTCTATGAGAGTAATCTTTGAGATTTACTTTGGTTGTAACACCTAAGTGTTGCAAATACAAGGAGTTGGTTCCCCAGTCCTGTACCACTTGCAACTATTGCATAATGGTCTTCCCAAAATCATCTCATAGGCATGATTTTTGCTAAAGTCACATATAGCAAATGTATGCTCAAACTCGACACCACAAGTGGTGAGAGTTATTCCTTCTAGCAATCCTAAGGGTCTCTCAATATGACCATCTGCCATCTGCAATTTCATTCTCGTTGGCCTGAGTGCTGGCTTGCCCCAACGCTTCCATAGGGAAGTGGTAGCAATTGCAACTCCTGCGCCTGAGTCCAAAATTGCCTTGGTGGTGTAGTCCTGGTAGGTGATGGGAAGATAGGTATTACCTTCTTCACCTTCACACATATCTCCTATCTTATCCAAGGGTATTTCTGGCACTGTCCTATGTGATCCTACCTGGGAACGAGGTTTTGCTATCCCTGGTACTTGGTTGGCTACATGTTTCCATACTTCAGGTCTAACCTTGAGTAGCTCTTCTAACTTGAGATTACACTGCACTTTGGTGTTCTTCACTACCTCTGTGTTCCTAGGTATGATTGAATCTTCGTTCCTTACCATGACTGTAGGTGCTCTCATACAGGTGGACTTTACTTCCCATGGGCCTGTAAAATGGGGTAGTTCTTGTAAAGAATTAGACTCGAAGTCTAATTTTTCTTGAGATTGGGTACTCTCCTGCTCTCCATAAATGGATGGGATGTCTTGTGGGAATTGGTCATGTGCAGCATCCACAAGTTCAATGGGAGGAGGGACTTCACTTTCCTTAGCCCATTTGTCTTCTTGAATCTCGCGTAGGAATTCTGGTGTGAACCGATTCATAGAAGATGATGTGTCTGGCTCCGTAGAGTTGGGCACATAGGCTTCTTGGGCAGGAATGCTTACTCTTTCACTTGCCTCGCCCTTGTGTTGAAAGGCAGGTTCCTTTTGTGATTGTGCCATTAGATCCTCTATTCTTTCTAGGGAGGAGGAATTGTCTGGTTCAATGGAATTTGGCACATAAGCTTTCGGTGGGGGATGGGTCATATTTTTACTTGCGTTCTCCCTTCCTTGATTTTTTTCTTCCTTGGCAGATCTAGCAATTATGCCCTCTAACTTCTCTAGAAGTCCATCCAAGTGTAATTGCGTCTTAGCTGAGCCCGAGTAATTGAAAAGGCGACTGGCTTCAAACATAGTCTGAGCCAATGCGACCATTTTCGCGCAAAGCTTGGTTCTTTCTATCTCTAGGTCAGCTCTAGGGTAACACTTGTCATGATCTGTGACATTTGGCCCTTCTTGAATTCTGGCATGATATGCTTTAAGCATCATGTCTATGTCTTCTGGAATGGGATCAGCTAATACGGATCCTACTCTAGGGGGTGGTGGAATTATATGAGGTGGGTTGGGAGGTGGCGGGTCGGATGGCGATGGGAATGGTGGTGGTGGGATAGTGTGAGAGGGAGTTTGAGATGTGAGTTCAGTTATCCTGGCTTTGGTTTCTCTTATGCTTTCCTCGAGTTCACTCATCTTTTTAGCCCATTGTCTTTTCATTCTTTCCCGACTATCTTTCCATGCTCTAGTCCTTTTCTTTGTTATGCTCTTGGTTTCACTAGCCTCTGGGTTCTTATCCTGGGTTGCTCCTTGGTTCTGTTGCAATGCTTGAGCTCTAGTGACTACTTGTACTGGTGCAGTGGAAGTGACACTCCCTGTGGAATCTACCATTAACCCAATAACGTTGATAGGAGTGATTTTTGGCATATTATTGGGATTCTTAGGGCAATCTCGTAAGAGATGCTCCTTTCCACAATCTTGGCAAAAGCCTTGGATCGTCACTGACTGGGGTTGTGTAGGTGGAGGCAACGGACAATCACGAATGAGGTGATCTCCTTGAGATCTGTAGCACGGTCCTCTAGGTAATGGGGGTCTTACCTGCCTTGGTTGAGGTCTAGGGTTGGGGTTTGCATACATGACGTTTGTGTAATCTGACTCCCAACTAGGTTCATTTGGCTCTTCACTGTAATAGGACTCACCATGTTCTGGAGACTGCATGTAGTACGCCTGGGGACTATCCACATGTGTAGAATCAAAGCTATGGTCACTGGGGTCACTTTCTGAGAGCAGTGGGGTTACAGGGACTATGGCTCTATTCAGGTTTTCTTCTGCAACAGCATACTTTACCGGAATCACATTAGTTGGGGCTGGGGGTTGTTGTGCTAGCACAGGCTGAGGCCTTTGTTGGTTTTGATATTGTGGTTGATAATTTTGTTGTGGCCTGCCATATGGCTGTGGAGGGTACTGGTTCTGGTATCTTCCCTGTGGTGGATAGGGTTGAGGATAGGTTTGCCTAACTGTTTGCTTATTGTAGGGGCAATCTTGTGCGGTGTGATTGGTGTACCTCCGTTCTATGGTGCAGTACTGGCTACTAGGATTTACTTGGGGTTGAGCCATAATGGGACATACGTTCGCCATGTGGTCGCCACCACAAGTATAACACCTTTTCACAGGGGCAAACCTTGGGATTTGTTTGCTAGTTACACCTAATTTTTGAGCTACTTTCTCTGCAAGTTCCTTGATTGATGTGGATTGCGTGGAAGAGAGGCTAGAGGCACTATCCGAATCTTTGTATATCTTAGCAAGCTCCAACTCCTCCCCTAGGTTATCCTCAATGTCAATACACATGTGTACACACTCTTGTATGGTCCTGGGGTCCTTCAAGTACACATATGATCTTAATTTGGTACTTAGCAATCCATCCAAGAATAAAGCCACTTGTTTGGCTGGTGTGGGTAACTCCGAAACAGGGCACCTTTCAAGATATTGCCTAAATCTCCTCCCTGCAAGTCTCACGGTCTCTTGCGGGGTTTGCTTGAAGCTGTGAATCAGTGAGGAGGTATTATGTCTTATGCCACTCTTAGAAAATTCAATGATGAAAGCCTCTAGGAGTTGGTCTATGCTCCTGAACTGCCTCTCATTTAGTGGCTGAAACCATGTCAGGGCAGTGTTCCTAAGGGTCAGACCAAAGGCATTGTACTGCGTGAATAGATCCTCCACTTGTTCAGCTCTCAAGACTTGCCTAAACTCAGCCACGTGATCGTATGGATCTCCAGTGCCATCGAAGTAGTTCTTCATGGACTTAACTAGCTGAGTTGGTCTCAAAGTCCTTGTGTGCTCTCTAGGTCGTGGTATAGGGAACTCATCCGCATTTCTTTGATTCCTGTGAGCTCTAAGTATCTCAGGTTCTACTCTATTTGTTTCCGTCCTCGTTCTTTCTCTGCCCACTGGGTTGGCAAAGCTTACTTCTGGTCTATCTCTACTTCTGTCTCTTTGCATTCCATGAGCTTGGGATGTTCCAGCTCCAGGGTGACCATAGGATACATTCGGTCTTGGTTGGGGGAAAACGAATTCACCTTTCCAAGTGTAAGCATGCCTATCATTTTCTGTCACCACAAAGATCCTCTCCGAAGTGTGGTCTAAGTAGGTCACTCTACCTGGACTATCCGGATCCTTAAACTCATAGATCATGATAGTTCCTATATCAGTTGGCTGATTAGACTTATACCTCCAAAAGGCTTCGTCGGTTTCTCGATTGAGGAGCAGCTCTATGCTCTTATTATCCTGGGGAATCCATTCCGGTGTGATAATCCTAGTGAGAACCGATTTACCTCGAGGGGTTCTAGGTTCTGCACCCATGTTTCCTTGCTCTAGGTCACCTAACTCTGCTTCTGAGATCACATTTCCGAATTCGTCCGTCCTATCTGGGTAACTAGTGACTACGTATATGGTTCCTTCTTTGTCCAAGTATGCTCCGTTTTCAAACTTGACAGCTGGGTGCTCTAGTCCAATGGATTGATCAGGATTCTTAATCTGTACTACAGACCTTCCTAGGTCGTCCTCATAGATGCTAGCACCTAATCGGTTGGTCCTAAGGTATTCCAACTGTGTTTTGTAAGGGCCTTCTACCCTGTGCAAGTATGGCACACCTGAACTTCCCATAGGTCTGTCCATGCCTTGAGACATCCCTGATTCACTGGTATCCGAGCTAGGGTAATGCGAGTGGTGACTCAACTGCTGGGCCCAAGACCTCGCAGTGTGATTGACACTAGCCTCTGAAGACCTAAGGCTTTGTCTCTCTCTTACTAGGTGTCATCCTGATCTAAGGTTCATATGCCTAACTAATTAGCCCAATTTTTCCAGGTACAACCACGTTTCTGAGTCCTTTTGTATCGGTCACTTGGTTCTTTTTATGTTGATTATCGTGTTTATACTCTTGTCTGATATCACGTCGTTAGGAATACTTGAGTTTAATTTCGCATTTGAGTTTAGTCGTTTCACGTTAGGTTCTTTTCCTTTAAAGTTGTCGTTCACACACACACAGGTTATCTCTTAACTTGCACTTGATTTTCTTAGATAGTCTTGGATTTATCTCGTACCTATCGTTGCCTGGAATTACTTCTAACACTACCCGCACTTAGCCTAACTAAGAATTGACAGAGGGTGTTGCGGGTTTTCCAACCTTGAGTTCCTTTCCTTGTATTGTTGCCTTGGTGTGCCCAGGATGCGTATTCCCAAGCCTGCACTTACTCTTGCTTTGCGTACCCTTTGCTGCTCTCAAAGGACCTGTAAGAGGCCCACTGTTAGCTCAAGACTTAAATTCAAAAGACAGAACCAATCACTTTTATTCATGTAACACCACCAATTTTGCACTATGACTTTTTGGACACAACTCTAGAGACCCCTGACTTTTGTTCCCCCTGGGTATGGTCAACTTCAAAAGGCCCCGCGAGCTTTCCAACAAAACAAGAATCACGGCAAACGGATTTCGTATGAGAAAGTTATGCCAGTTCAGGGTTTTGGGGCTAAAACAGGATTAAACTAGGTTAACAGGCAAACAGGAATTCTCGAGTTACTTGGGTCATGCCCTCGTAAAGCAATACTACACCCTAATGTTTGTCCCACACTTGGCCAAAATTTAGACCACTATTTTTACCTTAAAAATTTGACCTAAATTGCCCTTCTAACGTGTTCGCAAAGTCTGTCGGTCCCGATTGACAGGTCAGTCGCGATCAACGTGTCGATCGCGATTGACAGGTCCGTCGTGGTTGTCAGTCGCGATTGACTGGTCAATCGCGATTGACAGGGGTTACGAAAAGTCAATCGGTCGTGGTCAAAGGGTCGTTGACTCAGTCGGTCGCGATTGATGGGTCGATCGCGATTGACAGGTCGGTCGCGAGGGTCTGTCGGTCGTGGTCAAACAGTCGTTGACTGTGTCGATCGCGATTGACAGAGCCGTCGTGGGCTGTCAATCGTGGTCAAACAGTCGTTGACTGTGTCGGTCGTGATTGATGAGTCTATCGCGATTGATGACTCGATCGCGATTGACACATGTCACGCGTATGGTCCATCGGTCGTGGTCAATCGGTCGTTGACTCTGTCGGTCGCGATTGACAGAGCCGTCGTGGGCTGTCGATCGCGATTGACGTGTCGATCGCGATTGACAGATCTGTCCGTCGTGGTTTGTCGGTCGCGATTGACAGAGCAATCGCGATTGACAGAAATCTGAGGAATTTCAAGAAACTAAGCACATTTTTGGGAAGCTCTAGGCCTGTAGATCATGGTTTTGCACTTTGTTTGGTAATTTGAGCGTTTTTTCTGTCGGTCGCGATTGACAGAAGTCGGCGACACACAGACAGTTACTTCAAATTCCGTACCTGCGCAGAGTGCTGGGGACGATGATGTGACCTGTACATGCAAGACAGCTCAAGAAACATGCAAAAACAACACACGCAATTTCGCTCTCTCGCTCTCTCTCACAAGTGAAATGAGGGAAATGAGGTGGAGATGGGGATATAGTCAAAAAACTGAAATTTTCGTGATGATGGAGATGGAGGTGGAAGATGGTGATGAGGATGGTGAAGAAAAAACAAGAAAATAGATGAAAGTGAAGAAAATACCTACAACTCCAACGCGTCAACTCTACGTCTTACCATCACATGCTCGTCCTCAAAGCTCTGTCCCCGGCAACGGCGCCAAAATTTGGTGTAGCTCAGTGATGAGTAGCACCTCCTTTAATGTCAATCCGGGAAGACGTGAGGATGGTATGAAGACCTCGAGCAAGTGGAGACACAAGTGCGTGAGTGAGAAGCACGCAAACATGCACACACATACACACACACGCGCACACACGGCAAGACAAACAGTGAGAAGCAATGGAGTCTTAGATTACTTTCAAAAAGCTCTTACAAGTTTGTTTCAATTACAATCTAACCTCAAAAATGAGCTCTCTAGCTCCTTTTATAGTTTTTGACTAGCTTTGGCCCTGTTCAGACCTAGTGTCCGGCCTAGTTAAAAATTAGGTTCCAGGGCTTATTTGAGGGCTCAAACGAGATCTAAAAATTACGAAAATTGGCAGGTAGATACTTCTAAAGCTCCTCAAGCTCAAGGACTCCTTGGCTTGCACAAAATGGAGCTACAAAAATATGAAATGGTATTTACAATGGTCTTTAGTGATGAGAATCACTTTTAATTGGTGTAAGGGTTTTTGAAAAGTTAAAGGGTTGCCTAAGTGCTAGATTTGCGTGAATGCTCATACTTGCTTCTTCATGAGGAAAATTATTGGCCTATTTGCCAGATCTTCTTTGACTGCCATGTCTGCTTGTGTTGTCCCTTCGCTCTGACTCTCTTCGTCTTGTGGCTCCTTCGGTTCCCTGACTGCTGCCAACATCTGGGTATATCCTATCAAATCGAAGGATGATGTATTCCCTACTTTCAGAAAATGGCTTGCTTCAGTTGAGACTAAAAAAGGAACTAAGCTTAAGGCTTTACGTTCAGATAATGGGGGTGAGTATACCTCACATGAATTCAGCCTTTTCTGTCAGTGTAGAGGGATTCGTAGAGAGTTTACAGCTCCTTATACCCCAGTACAGAATGGTGTAGCTGAGAGGATGAATAGAACTATTCAAGATAGAGTAGTCTCTATGTTGCATCATGCAAACCTCTCACAAGGTTTTTGGGCAGAAGCAATATTGACTGCAGTTCATGTGATTAACCTTTCACCTAGTACTGCCAAAGGTCTGAAAGTGGCACAAGAGTTATGGACAGGGAAACCACCATATTATGATCATCTTCGAGTTTTTGGGTGTGAAGCATATGTTCATATACCCAAGAATCTTAGACAGAAGTTGGACCATAAGTCAAAGAAATGCATTTTTCTTGGATATGGTCGAGAAGGACAATTTGGATATCGCTTATGGGATCCTAAAACACGGTCAGTGATCAGAAGTAGTGATGTCATTTTTAATGAGTCTAAGATGCATAAACAGCCGATTAAGGAGGTTGAAGTGAGAAGAGTGGTGTTTGAGGATACTAGTCCTCCGATTAGCATGCATAAAAATGCTGCACATAGGGATGTTCAAGAGAATGTCCATTCAGATCAGTCTGCACATGTTCTTGTTCAGCAACCATTGAGACGTTCTGCACGTGTCTCGTATCCACCTGATAGATATGTTCCAGGTTTAGATTTTGTTATGCTAACAGATGCCGGTGAGCCTTCTTGCTACAAAGAGGCTATGCAGACAGAGGATCATGTCAAGTGGGAGCGTGCCATGAAGAGTGAGTTGGATTCTATTCACAAGAATGGTACTTGGGACTTAGTACCTTTGCCAAAGGGCAGGAAAGCTTTACCATGTAAATGGGTATATAAGCTGAAATTCACATTAGATAGTGCTTCTCCAAAATATAAAGCACGACTTGTTGCAAAGGGTTTTAAGCAACAACATGGTGTTCATTTTGAGGAAATCTTCTCTCCAGTGGTCAAGATGACTACTTTGCGCATGTTGCTTGGATTCGTTGCAATGGAGGACTTGAGCTAGTCCAAATGGATGTGAAAACAGCTTTCTTGCATGGAGATCTTACAGATGAGATCTATATGGAACAACCAGAGGGTTATGTAGTTCCTGGCAAGGAAAGTCTAGTTTGTAAGCTCAAAAAGAGTTTGTATGGACTTAAACAGTCTCCTAGACAATGGTACCAAAAGTTTGATGCTTTTATGAAGTCCCAAGGCTATTCTCGGAGCAATGAGGATCATTGTCTCTACACAAAGAGATGTTCTGATGGCAGCTTGATATGCTTGATACTTTACGTCGATGATATGTTGATTGCTGGGAAGTCCTCTTATGATTTGTCAATTCTCAAAAAGAAGTTGAGTCAGACATTTGATATGAAGGATTTGGGGGATGCCAAACATATTCTTGGCATGCGCATTACTCGTGATAGGAGTAAAAGGTGCATATACTTGTCTCAAAGTGAGTACATATCCAAAGTACTTCACCGATTCAATATGCAGGGTGGAAAGGCATTGAGTACACCTTTACCCACATATGTGAAATTGAGCAAGGATGACTGCCCCAAATCAGATGAGGAAAAGGAATTCATGACCAAAATTCCCTATCAGTCTGCTGTTGGTAGTCTCATGTATGCTATGGTAGCTACGAGACTAGACATTGCATTTGCAGTGGGAGTTGTGAGCAGATATATGTCTAATCCTGGCAAGAAACATTGGGAAGCGGTCAAAATGATTTTGAGATATCTGAGTGGCACTAAGGACAAGTGTCTATGCTTAGGTAGAGGGAAAGCATCCATTATTGGTTACACAGATTCTGACTATGCTGGTTGTGTAGACAATCGTAACTCTACATCAGGGTACATTTTTCATTTTGCTAGCAGTGCTATCTCTTGGAGATCTCGTCTTCAAGAATGTACAGCTGTTTCCACCACAGAAGCAGAGTATGTTGCAGCAAGTGAGGCATGCACGGAAGCATTGTGGCTTTCTCGTCTTGCTTGTGATATGGGTTTACCTCAGCATGTACCTCACTTGCTCAGTGATAGTCAGATTGCCATTGCTTTGGCTAAGAATCCGGTCTATCATGCAAAGACCAAGCACATTGAGGTGAGGTATCACTTCATTAGAGATTGCTTAGCCACTGAGCGCATTATTCTTGAGAAGGTTCACACTCGAGATAATGTTGCAGATGCTTTGACTAAAGCTCTACCATAGGATAGCTTTCGACACTGTTGTCACTTGATAGGGGTTACTTGATTCTTGATCTTACGCAGTCACTTGTATACTGTGTAACATGCCCATCAGGTGGGAGGTATAGTTTGTATACTTACACTCAGGTATCCTTTATCATTCTTTATTTTTCTCCCATAGTTACTCTAGCCATATTGGCCTTTAGTGGGAGATTGTTACCGTTAGTGTCCATGTGAAAGGCCAAATGGCCACCGGACACTTCTTTGTATATGTTCTTTAATAAAACATATAGTGGCCTGGTCAGTCACGGACTGTAAGTTCGACCGCATTCGTAAGACCTAAGAAGTCTGACTTCGTGCTCCCTGTGTACTGTGTTTTCTGCGTATTCTACAGCCTCTGTGCGGAGTACTGTGTGCGGCGTTAGGAGCTCAGTTTTCTACTTCGAGCATATCGTCGTGGAGCTCTCGAGAAGGAGAGTACAGTGCGGTGCATCGCCATCGAAACACTTCATACCCTACCACATTGCGAGACCAACCACAAGGACAAATAGTGTCTAGTTCCGAGGAAGAAAGAAAAAAAACCAACGAAGATGAAGGCGATGACGAAGCCAGTCAGGGAACTCATGAATCCCAAGAACATGTGCAAACAGACGAACAAGGACAACAAACTGACACCCAAGGTGACATGAGCACACATGAAGAAGAAACCTTTGAAGCAACAGCTTATACATTGGCCATCAAAAAGTTATACCGTACTATGGAAAAGGTTTGGGCGCATAAGAAGTTGACTAATGAAGAGAGCCAAACACTCATAGAACAAGAGCTTGTCTCGGGCGGGTTCGAAGAAGTATACATCAGAGGTTTCAGAGAGCTTGTCAAGTCAGTTGGACCCACTGAAGCCTTAAGATATTTGTAGAGAAAACCGCTACCGCAGTATGATCCTCGCAGAATTCGTCTACTAACCAAACCGGGTGAATACATTCGGGTACCCACCGGTGGTCAGTCTTCAGAACAGGCTAGGGAAGCACGTCTTGTTCTTGAAAGCTCATTGGCAGAGGACACCATTATAGTCGACTCCCCACCCCGTACTATTGTTGTACATACTACCACAGTTACCGAAGTACCTGTCACCCCAACTGCTCCTCCTTCACCTCCCATCCATCCAGTCTCCCCCATACACCCCCCTTCTCCCAGAACAACATCCTCCTTCTCCGATGGAGTAGCAGAAGTCGTCCTTACTCCCATTCATCCCACAATTCCCACATCCACTCAACCTAGTCTACCCCCTAACACATCCACCTTTCTATCCAACCCATTTCTCCATCCATCTTTTCCATCCTTCCCCACACCTCCAAGACCCCTTTTCCCATTCCCACCTCCATTAACCTTCTCCCCAGCCTCACCTCCCCGACCCACCGTAACCCCTCTTTCCCCTTTCCACCAAACTGTGCAAGACAACCCCTCTGTAAATTACTCCTCAACCTTTGTAAATCCTGTATTTACACCCACACACTAACCCACGATCACACCACTATTCACAGTCACCGCACTCGACACCACATCCAGCGATATGGATATATCACCCCCCACTGCACCTCCACTCACTTGATTTGTGGCACCACAATATTTAAGCACACCAAAATTTTCCACAATCACCACAGCATCCACTTTCCCACCCTCATTCCCCGTTCCCTTTGCATCTACACCCACTGCATCTTCACTTAGCACACCATTAATATTATCACCCACCATAGACACAACATTTCGACAGATGTTCACGTGTATGACGCAAGTAAGAGATGAGTTCACATCTCTTGGAAATAATTATCAGCAGCTGCAGAGGACAACCAACGACTTACAGTCGCAGCTTAATTCATTGTCGATTGAGAATGCCTCATTGAATACTCGATACCAAGAATTACGCAAGGCATACCACAAACTGGAAGTAGAAAGTGAAGAGAAAACCAAAGAGGCCACTACTGATCTTGTTGGTGCATTTTGCCCAAGCCTACATGCTTGATATGCTTGATATTATCCTCATTTGTAAGTCACATGAGTAGTCATGTGAACACCTCTTGTAAAAGAGTACATTTTATCTCTTGTAAATGGAAAAAGAAAAAAGTAAAGGATGGCTTACCTCATCCATGATGTAAAAGCAAATTCGTGGCTCCAACTACCAAAATCACGAATTTTTGAGCTGAGGGAATCTCTCCTAACTTTGGGGATCACTTTTAGGTGGAGCCATTCGAATTCGAATTCAAAACTCCCTCCAAGAATTGCTATAAAAGGAGCAAGAAGGAAGAGGCGATTAGCAAGCCTTGTACGTGACCACTTGATGTCATTTTGTAGAGATTGAAGAGCTTACTCCATAGCTCTATCATTCTACTCCCATTGTGCAAAGATTCATTGCCAATGTGGTTGTAATCATATGTGAATCTATACATTTATTATCATCTACCTCTCTGTTTTGTTCTCTGCTATACTCACTCAGAGCAGTAACTTCAGAAGGTCATATCGCGAGTTTTACTGAACATTTTTCAATTTTTTAAAATGCGTTGGATAGCTCTTACTGTCTAGTTTCTACCTATAAATTTTCAAGGTCATTGGATTTATACTTTTGGAGATATCTGCATTTTACTGCTTACTGGTCTATCTCTGCAGAGCCCCGAGAATTGTGGGAATGTTCCAGAACTTGATGAAACTTGTTCTCAGTGCTCAGTCCATCATTTGAAGTGTTTTAACTTGGAATAGGAAGCTTGCTAAGTCTATTTGCTATGCCCAAAAGGAATTTTTCTAATTCCTTCCAGGTTGAGAGCACTGTTCATTTTTTCCAGCAGGTGTATGTCCAAAAATAGCAAGTTTTGGGAGCTAGTCATTTCGCAACTAGCCTGTCTTGACTTAAACTTTTGGGATACATGTTCCAAAGTACTTGGCTGATATTTTGGTGGATTTAGGAAGCTCAAAGGGTCTACTAATCAACTCTGAAGTCTCAGTTGGCTGGTGTGAAGCTGGTTGTAGCGGCACCTACTCATCTTTGGATTGCATCCACCATCTCTCTTCACAGTGGTATCAGAGCATAGTCAAGCAACATGGGAGATGGATTTCCTTCAACAATTGACAAATTGGATCGAAACAACTATCCGGCATGGTCTCTAAGGATGGAGGCTTACCTTCAAGGGAGGAATCTATATGGATTCATATCCGGAGATGAAGCAATGCCAACCATGAGGAACAAAGGGCAACCATCACATGAAGAAGTGGAAGGACTTTCGAATTGGTGTTCGAAGGATGCACTTGCAAGGTCCTATATTCTAAACTCAATCTCTGATTTTCTTTTACCTCATGTCAAGGGATGCAAGACATCAAGAGAAACCTGGAATGCACTTGCTTCTTTCTTCTCTTCCAACACTCGAGCAAGGAAGAACCAATTGTGGATGGAGTTCACAACAATGAAGAAAAGCCCGAAGCAAAATGTGACTGATTATGTCACAAAGATGAAGGAGATTTCCGACCAACTTGGAAGCATTGGAGAGGTAATTGAAGAGGAGCAAATCATAAGACAAATCATGAATGGAATCAAAGCAGACGACAAGTGGGAGTCATTCACAACAGCCATGGATTTATACATGGATATGCATGTACCCGACCTCAACACACTCATGGGCCAACTCTTCACTCATGAAGCAAAGATTAGCAAAGGTGGTGAGTCCTCAAGAGGTAATCAAACTTCTGCCTTATATTCTGATAAAGCTAAGGTCAAGGACAAGTCAAAGAATAGGAAGAATGAAGATGAAGGAAGCTCTTTCCAAGCAAACTTTGCAGGTAGAGGACGAGCTAGAGGAAGAGGCAGAAGTGGAAAGCAAGGCAGGGGGAGATTCCAATCATCTCAACCTTGCAACATATGTGGCTTATCTAACCATACTACTGAAGAATGTTTCAGGAATCCAAGGAACTCAAGAGGAAGAGGATTCAATAGAGGTGGCTATGGATCAAATAGAGGTAGGTACAATGGAGGCTACAACAACAACAACTACTACAACAACAATTACAACAACAACAACAACAACTATCAAAGTGGCCATAGAGGAAGAAGAGATTACAATAACTATGCAGAGGACCAAAGTCAAGAAGATTCATTATTGATTATGAATCTATCAACGAAGAAGGGTAAGGATGATGATCACATATTTTACATTGATTCAGGATGCTCGAACCATGTAGCAGGAAATGTGGCTTTACTTTCTGATTTGGAAGATCCTCATAACAAGCATGAAGTGCAGACAGGAGATGACACAAAGCACTCAGTGGAGAAGATAGGTAATGTGAAGACATCAGATGGGAATATGAACCTCTTAAGCAAAGTCTTGTATGTCCCTACAATTACCAAAAATTTAATAAGTGTTGGACAGATTGTTGAAAAAGGATTGCAGGTTAGATTCAATCGATTTGGAGCATATGTTGAAGACCCAAGGCAAGGCTTTCGAAGGATTGCCAAAGGAGAAAAGACAGGAAGGCTTTTCACTTTTGAAGTGGAAGATACAAAGAACATAGCTTTGTTTAGCTATGGATCTCAAACTCTAACAGAGTTGGAGATATGGCACAAAAGGCTTGCTCACATTGGTGAGAGGACACTCAAACAGATTTGCAGGGACCAAAGTGTACTTGGTTTGCCTAATATCACAAGGCAACACATGATTTATAAGTGTGAAGCTTGTCAACTCGGCAAGGCTCATAGACAACCTTTCAATAAGAAAGGATATATGTATCAAAATCCTTTGGATCTAGTGCACACGGATGTGTGGGGTCCAAGTAAGGAGCCATCTATATCAGGCTCAAGATATTATGTGTCTTTCATAGATGATTGTAGCAGGTGGACCATTCTGTTTTTCATGAAGCACAAGGATGAAGTGTTTAATTGCTTTAAGAAGTATATTGCTCTTGTTGAAAATCAAACAGGTAGGACTTTGAAAAGACTCAGATCAGATGGTGGAGGAGAATACTTCTCTTTTGAATTTGATGCCTTCTTGCATGAAAGAGGCATTAAAAGGGAAGTCACTACAAGGTATACACCCGAACTCAATGGTGTAGCAGAGAGGAGGAACAGAGCTATTGTCGAAGCTGCAAGGTCCATGCTCAATGAAAAGGGATTGCCGAACTACCTATGGGCAGAGGCTGTGTCGACAGCCACATATCTCATAAATAGACTTCCATCTAAGTCACTAGATGGAACCACTCCATATGAAGTGTGGAATGGAAGAAGACCTAGTCTAGAGCATTGTAAAATCTTTGGATGCTTAGCCTATGCTCACATTCCTTCTCAAGTAAGAGGGAAATTGGATCCCAAGGCAGAGAAGTGTGTATTCATTGGTTATGATCAAAACCAAAAAGGATATAGATTGTACAATCCAACCAATAAAGGATTTTCTGTGAGTAGAGATGTAATTTTTGATGAAAACAAATCATGGTTTGATGATGACAGGAAAGTGAAGCTGCCATATGACTTGGATGAAGATTTTCCATCACTTCAACCAAAGGAGCCAAAGCAGATTGAAGAAAGTGATTCGGAGATTGACCTAGAAGACTTGGAAAGACTAAAGCTATGGAAGAACAAAGGTAAAGCAAAGATGCAGGATGCTACATATGGACCCGAGAGCTCACATCAACCACTTAGAAGGTCTTCGAGGGAGAAGAAGAAACCAGAGAGGTTTGGTTATGATACTTCTTTGGTCACCAAGCACTCAATCTACATTGCAAAGGATTCAACCAATGAAGAACCTACCACATTTGAAGAAGCACAAAGCAAGAAAGCTTGGAGAGATGCAATGGATGAAGAAATGGAAGCCTTGAAGGAGAATGACACTTGGGAGCTTGTACCTAACAAGCCATCTATGAAGATAATCGGATCTCGATGGATATACAAAATCAAGAAGAATCCAGATGGAAGTATAAATAGACACAAAGCAAGGTTAGTTGCTAAAGGGTTTGCTCAAACCCATGGTATTGATTATGAGGAGACTTTCTCTCCTGTTGCAAAAATGCCTACAATTAGGGTTCTCATTAGTCTTGCTGCATCTAGAAATTGGAATCTTTATCAACTTGATGTAAAGAATGCTTTCTTGAATGGATGGATTTCTGAGGAAGTGTATATGGCACAACCTCCTGGATATGAGGATGCACATCATCCTAACTATGTATGCAAACTAAAGAAAGCTTTGTATGGATTGAAGCAAGCTCCAAGAGCTTGGAATTTCAGATTGGTTACTTATTTGCAGGACCAAGGATTCAAAGCTAGCAAGGCGGATACCTCTTTGTTCATAAAGAGGAATGGATCTGAAGTGATCTATTTATGTGTGTATGTTGATGATATTATTATCACAGGCAATGATCTTGAAGGAATCAAACAGGTAAAGAGTCAAATGAAGGAGGAGTTCAAAATAAGTGACCTCGGACCACTCACTTATTTTCTTGGATTGGAGTTGATCTACACAGATTCAGGTATATACATCACACAAAGGAAGTATGTCCATGACATGCTCGTCAAGTTCAAGATGGAAAATACAAAGTGTGCAGGTACACCTATGGAGCAAAATCATAAGCTTAGTGCTTATGAAGGAGAGCCAATTGAAGACATCACAAGCTATCAAAGCTTGGTTGGAAGTTTGAACTATGCAACACTCACAAGGGTGGATATATGCTATAGTGTTAGCATATTGAGTCAGTTTATGCATAAGCCGAGAAGACCACATATGGAAGCGGCCAAGCGAGTCCTCAAGTATCTAAAGGGGACCATGAATGAAGGTTTGTTCTATTCATTTACTTCAGATATTGAGCTAAAGGTCTACTCAGATGCAGATTGGGCCGGATCTAAAGATGATAGAAGAAGCACATCAGGGTATATATCATTTGCAGGTTCAAAAATCATTTCTTGGTCATCGAAGAAGCAACCAACCGTGGCATTATCTTCTACTGAAGCTGAATATAGAGGTTTGGCTAATGCAACTCAAGAAATCATGTGGTTAAAATCTTTGTACACAGATCTTGGACTTCATTCTTCAACACCTCACATTTTTGGTGACAACACAAGCTCACTACATCTAGCAGCTAATCCGGTATACCATGCTAGAACCAAGCATATTGAAGTCCACTACCATTATGTAAGGGAGAAGCTAATGAGCAAGGATATTCAACTATCCTACGTCTCTACAGATATGCAATGTGCAGACATGTTGACGAAAGCTCTTGATGGTACGAAGTTAAGTAGATTCAAGTTGATGATTGGCTTGCAGGAAATCAAGGACAATTGAAGACTTATTTGGAGGCCAAGCATGTTAGGCTTGAGGGGGAGCTGTTGGTGCATTTTGCCCAAGCCTACATGCTTGATATGCTTGATATTATCCTCATTTGTAAGTCACATGAGTAGTCATGTGAACACCTCTTGTAAAAGAGTACATTTTATCTCTTGTAAATGGAAAAAGAAAAAAGTAAAGGATGGCTTACCTCATCCATGATGTAAAAGCAAATTCGTGGCTCCAACTACCAAAATCACGAATTTTTGAGCTGAGGGAATCTCTCCTAACTTTGGGGATCACTTTTAGGTGGAGCCATTCGAATTCGAATTCAAAACTCCCTCCAAGAATTGCTATAAAAGGAGCAAGAAGGAAGAGGCGATTAGCAAGCCTTGTACGTGACCACTTGATGTCATTTTGTAGAGATTGAAGAGCTTACTCCATAGCTCTATCATTCTACTCCCATTGTGCAAAGATTCATTGCCAATGTGGTTGTAATCATATGTGAATCTATACATTTATTATCATCTACCTCTCTGTTTTGTTCTCTGCTATACTCACTCAGAGCAGTAACTTCAGAAGGTCATATCTCGAGTTTTACTGAACATTTTTCAGTTTTGTAAAGTGCGTTGGATAGCTCTCACTGTCTAGTTTCTACTTATAAATTTTCAAGGTCATTGGATTTATACTTTTGGAGATATCTGCATTTTACTGCTTACTGGTCTATCTCTGCAGAGCCCCGAGAATTGTGGGAATGTTCCAGAACTTGATGAAACTTGTTCTCAGTGCTCAGTCCATCATTTGAAGTGTTTTAACTTGGAATAGGAAGCTTGCTAAGTCTATTTGCTATGCCCAAAAGGAATTTTTCTAATTCCTTCCAGGTTGAGAGCACTGTTCATTTTTTCCAGCAGGTGTATGTCCAAAAATAGCAAGTTTTGGGAGCTAGTCATTTCGCAACTAGCCTGTCTTGACTTAAACTTTTGGGATACATGTTCCAAAGTACTTGGCTGATATTTTGGTGGATTTAGGAAGCTCAAAGGGTCTACTAATCAACTCTGAAGTCTCAGTTGGCTGGTGTGAAGCTGGTTGTAGCGGCACCTACTCATCTTTGGATTGCATCCACCATCTCTCTTCACAGATCTTGACAATCTGTTAAGGGCCCAAACAGTTCGCAATGCGACGCTTACACGGAATATGGGCTTACTCAGAAGACATCTAGCAGCAGCAAAGGAAGAGAACCAGCGGCTACAAGAGCAAAACAGAGAAAATTTAGAAGCTGCTCTCGATCATCCAGACCAACCATTAAGTCCTAGCCGGTTCAAAGTAGTGCCCTCCGAATCAGTGAAAATGTTGCTTGATGATCACATCAGATTGCTCGATGAATACGATCGAATGAACGAAGAATATCAGAAGCTAAAAGATGAGCATAAGCTACTCCAGCTCAGAGCACCTGCAACACAAGGACTACCAGCTCCTGCGGACCCATCTCCTGACATCCTAGAGGAACTCAACGCATTACGGACTCAGGTATCTACTCTTGAATCGCGGATAGCTATATATGAAGCACCACCAAGGCCAGATTCCCCACTAGAGCTCCCAGCTGATGAAGAAAATGTAACTATTCCGGTGGAGGAAACCTTTGAAGAAGCCTATGAGCCACAACCCATCCCAGGCGGACGAGTCACGGCCGAAGGCCAAACGACTTACGAACTTCCTACTCCCGCATGGATGAAGACAATTGAAGAGCTTGGAACCACCCACTCCTCACGAGTAGAGGTGCAGTTGCACGCCATGGCAATGATTGAAGAAAGAATTTTATAGTCGCCCTACTTTGCTCATTTGGCCCCGCGCAGATACATATCCGGGCATGAGTTACAGTACAAACCGTATTTCATGTTGATGGCAGAATATCAATTAGCCATAGAGAAAGAAACAGGCAAGAAACCATCTCACGCTACTGAATTTGAACCTGAGGATTTGCCACTGGATGCGCAGCAAGGCGAGATCTATCAACCAGATTGGCGTAAAGATCTTTTACAAGAATATCCTGAGATGATGAGTACTTGGGTTAAGGCACCTTTACATTTAAAATACAACCCATGTTGGGGACCATTGCCACGTCGCCGCTCTTGGAAGGCATTCGCTATTAAAATACAGAACAACAAACAATGCCAGGACTGGTAAAATACCCATACTTCAGGCCACCTACAGGACCACCCACAATTGGATACATGATGGCCACGATTCGCCACTGGATCCCTCGCTTGAAACACATGGACGATATAGCAGCGCACATGACTGTGAAGATATTTGACATGATGCAGATGGTTTTTAAAGTCTTCAGACGCGTCAAGGCACCCCATGTAAACACCCCGGGCTTCGAGCATGGCAATCTAGATCTTGCATATGATACGAGTACAACGCCATCGCTACGGGTGTGTTATGCTTGGCATTGCAAAATTAAATACCTACCGGCATGCTACAAGCAAACCTTCGAAGAAATGTTCACAACCGGTTTCTGGGAATACCATTCGGAAGTGTTCATCAACAGGCCCACACATTTGCTTCAATTATTCGCCTGTGAACAGATGGTTTATTCCACACATTATCGACTCCCATCACCTGATGAACCGCAACCAATTGATTGGGAGAAACTCGAGGCAGATTTGGCCCGAGGCATTCGAATATCAGAACACACCCTCGCTCAGGAACTACTACAGAACTACATCCGGCAGACCGCACAACAAGGTTCTGTCGAGGACGACAGAAGCAAGAGGGAGGGGGGTGTTGGCAGTAGCCAGAGGCATAGAAGACGCGGAAGCATGTAAAGACAGAGCAGGGAGCCAGTCAAATCAATTTTTCAAAGATTATGTTTTATAAATATTCTTCAAAAAACCTCCAACAGTGATTTTCATCACTATTGTAACATATGTAACATAGAAAAAACCCTTTTTGTAATTCATAGCTCCATTTTGTGCAAGCCGAGGAGTCCTCGAGCTTGAGGAGCTTAGGTAGATTGAGCGTACCAATTTTGGTCATTTTTAGACACCGTTTACCCTTCCAAATAGCATCTAGGACCTATTTTTTAACTATGCCAGTCACTAGATGTGAAACCGGTCAAAACTAGTCTAGAATCTATAAAAAGAGCTAGAGAGCTCATTTTTGAGGTTAGCTTGTTTGAGTAGAGAAGAGCTTAGAGCTATTTTGAGCTTGTAAGAGTGTTCTTGAGTAATAGAGTTGATTTCTCACCTTCCATTGTGTCTTGCTTGTCTCTTCGTAGTGTGTGTGTGTATGTGTGTGTGCATCTCTATGCTTCTCACCTTCACTCTCACTTCATCTCTCATTCACGATCTTCATATCACTCCTATCTCTTCCGCAGATTGACATTAAGGAAGTGGAGCTTCTTAACGTGGTTCTCACCATTGTGCTAGAGCAACACCAACTCTTTATCACGTATCATTAATTCGAGAATGGAGCACTCCATTGGTAGAATTCATGAGTTCAGGAACACTACCCAATGAGGCTAGTCTAGCAAGAAAACGAAGCATGGAGCAAGAGGCTAAAGACTATGCCTTAGTAGGAGACAACTTATATTGAAGAGGAAAAGATGGTTACTAAAGACTGTGCGTTCACGAATCAGATTATTTGAAAGTCTTAAAAACTGCATAGTGGTGTTGTAGGCGAAAACTTTGGGCTTGATCGAGTAATCAAGACCATTCTGTTCTCAGGACTTTGGTGGCCAACTTCTCATATGGATGCACATACCTATGTGAAGAAATGTGACACATGCCAACATGCACAACATCCGATAAGGAAAGACGAGATGCCTTTGACGCCAATGATGGGAGGACGTGCATTTTCAAAGTGGGGTATAGACTTTGTAGGTCCCATTAACCCTCCAGCAAGAAACTCCCATGCCGAATACATTATTGTAGCCACATATTACCTTACAAAGTGGGTAGAAGTAAAAGCCACGACAAAGAATGATGCTCAAATGACGGCTAAGTTCTTATGTGAGAATGTGTTCACTAGATATGGGTTACCAATAGATTTAGTAAGTGATAGAGGTACGCACTTCTTGAACGAAGTTATTGAAAACCTTCTCCAAGAATTCTTGCTAACACATAAGAAGTCTGCCCCCTATGATCAACAAGCTAACGGACAAGCCGAGAGCACAAATAAGATCCTATACAACGTATTGACAAAACTAGTAAATAATAAACGCTCTGATTGGGACAAAAAGTTTCATCATGCTGTTTGGGCATACCGAGATGCCTACAAAATGGTACTCAATGCCACACCATTTCAGATGGTCTTCGGACACAATGTTGTGCTACCATTGGACTTCCTAATCCTAACCTTGAAAGTAGCACAAGAATACGAGTGGAATGAACATGAGTTGTCCTCTAGGATCTTTGATCTAGAATGTTTAGGTGAGATGAGGCTACCAGCAACAGCAAGCATCTATGCTGCAAAGAATAGACAAAAGGCATACTTTGATGCACACATCAAAGATAAAGGATTGAAAGAGGGAGACCTAGTGCTGGTTTATACGCTAAAGCAACATGCCCGAAAATTGGAAAAGCGAGGATATGGACCCATGATCATTAATAGAATCTCCACTAGTGGTGTGGTTCAATTGGCCACCCTAGAAGGTGACATCTTGCCAAACTATATTAGTGGATGCCGAGTCAAGTTGTATTAGGAACCTCTTACGGAGGATATGTTAATGAGACTTAATACTACTAAGAAGCGAAAAGAAGAAGAGTTGAGGGTTAGAGAAGAAGCACAAGCTGAGGCTAGAGAGCGCATTAGGTGAAATAAGTTAAGGCGACTAGGCCTAGATATCAACTTGAAAGCCCCAAAATATCACATGGACATGTGCCAAAAATTGGGCATAATTACTTTTTTCATAATCGATCAACGCCCCTTTGTGACCGTGGAGGTAGGACGAGGAAAGAGTGTAAGGATTGTGAGAGCCTTGGTTGACTAAGGTGCTTCAACTAGTGCAGTTAGACTTTCATACTGCCAAGACCTGCAATTGGACATCAAGCCCATAGAAGCCTATCTCATAGGTTTGGGAGGTGTGGAAACCCCTAGTGTGGGCAAGGTGGAACTTCCCATCTACCTTCAAGATGTTCTAATGAAAGTCAAAATGCTAGTATGTCATGATGAAGACCTTACAGAGCCACTTTTCTTGGGTCAAGATTGGATTTATGACCATGCAGTCAACTTGAATCTAAGAAGTCAACTTCTTCAAGTTTGGGTACATGAACAATGCATTACATTAGAATTAGAGAACTACATGCTCATAGATCATGGCACCACACACTCTCTTAGTTTCTCTAAGACTAATCTTCACAAACAAGATGTTTTATGTGTAAAAAGCTCTATGATCCAAAAGGACTCGATCATGGAAGGATAGTCGCAAAGGCAAGTAGACCAATCCTTCTTTCTCAAAGAGTAAAGCATCCACAATAGTTCCACCAAAAAGGCAAGCGAAACAATACATGACAGCTGCTATATCTAGTAGACAAAGGGAGTTCAAGAAGAAAGTAGTTCCAAGCATGACGCAGATCTGGGTACAAAAAGGAGAGCAACCACCTACCTTGCCAACACAATTCCCACCCAGGCAAGCTAACCATGCAAAGACAAGAACCAAGCAACCAAGACCAGCTCAACGAGAAGGCCTTCGACAAATTTGGGTACCAAGAAAATTAGTTGCAGCACAACAAGGGCGATTACATATGTGGGTTCCCAAAGCACCCTTACAGGCACAAAGGCTTATGCTCTCCACCATGCAAAAGCTCTTAACAAAGACGCCAAGGAGAGAAAAGGGTAAGAACAGAGCACAAAGAACAACAAAAGATATACTCAACCCTTCGACAAAAGTAAGAAGACAATCATCACGGATATGGCTTTGGAAGCCAAAAGTACTAGTAACTTCCACAGAACCGAAGGGCCAACCACGCTGGACACCAAGTTTTAGCAACCATCTAAAGAGGAAGAGGCCAGAGGTGATCTCTATAGGGCCAACTACTATTCTAAAATGGATTCCTATAGGGAGGATCACATCATTTCAAGACCCAATTGCCACATCCAAACAAATATTGCATCAAGTCTACAAGTAACATCAAAAGCCTCGATCGGCAACAAGCATGTGCCTTTGGCATAACCTTGTCTTTTGCACCATTCAGGTCATGCATTTCCAAAGTATGCATTAAGATAGGGCCTCCTCACATGGCCATGCATAGACACAATTGAGAATCCCAAGCACATGATACACATCTGACATATGTAAAATATTTTATTGATGCTAACACCTTTCTTCTTGTTTTATTCCATTGTTCCAAAAAACAAAAAAAAGAAGAGGGAGTAGAAAAGAGAATGAGTGGAGACATGACCATGCGATTGTAGAATCTCATGAGTGAACCATCAACAAGGACATCCATTAACAAGCAAGACAAAATAAATGGTCAATCACCATGATGGGAGCACACCACGAAGGATGCAGATCCATGGACCCTTCAATAAATCCATTGATAAGCTTAGTAATATATCCGTTGATACAGTCATCCGTATAGCAGTCCATATATGTCTCGACATGCGAACCCACAACTTCTTTTTAATTATATACCAAAAAAATACATTCAAGCCTCCACTTATGCCGACACTAAAACAATCCTGTGTTAAAAACAATTGAATAGCAGTCTAGCCACCGTTCAAATCATTTTCTCAAAACATAGAACAAGAACATGTAGCTTTTGAGCAAACTTGTCAAGAAAAAGAACATTCTATTATGAGAATGTGGTGTAACATAATATGTCAAAAGTATTGCATATATCCACACACGCACTCATAAACACACACATACGCTCACACACACATTCATACATACATGCATTAACACACACACACACATTCATACATACATACTCGTTTATAGTTCTTATTTATTTACACCCTCTGCATTCTAGTTATTGTCTAGGAAGTGAAATCACCTTGCCACACAATGGTGGATAAGTTAAGATATTGAACAAATACTTCTTGGGTAATTCTTAAGATTAATACTCCTATGTGCATGACATATATACAAACATACATTACATATATACAAACATACATTACATATATACATACATACATGCAGTCATTATAACCGAATCAGGATTTTCTAACGAGCACGAGATGAAATAAAAACGGCGGGCAGAGCATGTTTTTTACGTGCCTACCAAAAAAAAAAAAGATTAAGAATTAAATGCATAGCGATAGCTATAGTGACACCTTTAGCGATTGATGCAACGATGTTTTTTTGCAAAATTTTTACATATATTTATCCTCTAAATACCAAAGGATATTGTGATGCTAAAAAAAAAATAATTCGCGACCACTATTGCAATTGATATGCAAAACAATATTTTACATAAAAGGAAATTGCATGCGGTGTCGATGGATCAGGTCAGGTCAAATGCTTCGGTTGATGGATCAGGTCAAATGCTAGGGTTCCTATGATACGGTGCACGCGAGGTGTTTCAAAGTGTAAAAGGATCACCTTTGGACTAGGGAAGAGATTACCGCTGAATCTATGTTCCTTTGGTGCACATTAAAATGAACTAAAAGTGCTTTGTAGGCATTACTGCACATAACGGATTGCACTTGTTTGAATTGTGAGCTTGAACTTGGCAATTGGGCAAGTGGTTAGCTTCGCTATGAAGTTTTTGCTTTTATTTTGCAATTGCTAATATTGGCTGCAATGCCCCTATGCCCCCTTGACCTGGATAGAGTCGATGAACCACGAACTGCATTTACGGTAAAGATGACGATGTGGAAGCATTGTATCGTCTGAGGGAAATGTCCATTCGGTGAGGGAAAAAGAGAACTAGAATCTCCAAGTTTGTTAGCTTGGGCAGCCTTCGAGAACTTCTGTAAATTACGCTTGTAACAAAACCATTTGTTCGTAGTATTCTTGAATCACCCATAGATGCATGTAGTTATGGCCACAATCGTGCCATTATCCTAATGGGACACTCCACAAAACGTACGGGTGGAGGGTGAAAACTGTGTGGGAGACTAGGAGAAGAAGCGAGAGGGAGACTAGCGGGTGCATGTGTGGGTGAAAAAGGGAAAGAGCAAATGAGAGTGTAAGAAAGTGCAAGAAGATGTGTGTGTGTGTGTGTGTGCGAATGAACGAAGGCTAGTAAGAAAAAGAGGGTTTGTGTATGAGAGTGTATGGGAGAGTGAATGTGATGGAGTGAGAGAGAAAGGGAAGGGGCTAAGTGTAAGAGCAAGAGTAAACAACAGGAAATTAATGGGAATTGAGTAGGCGTAAGAGGATGTGAGCAAGAAGATACCTAGGAGTACATTCACATACCATTTAGTGATTTGAAGTAAGGCAAGTGAACCGATTTCGGGAAGTGGAGCAAAACATAAGTATGTATAAGCATCTTTCTCTTGGGCATTAGGAGTCACCATTTTGGCGATCCTACTGGGGATCCCAAAGGAGAACACATTCGGGGGCAATCGTGGACTCGGAGTGAGGAAAGGTGACAGAATACAAGGAAACTAAGCAAAATATAAGCGTGTGTAAGACACTTTCCCTTGGGTAAAGAGAGCTTTCAGACTCATGTGTCATGTCTTCAAAGACTTCTTGCGAAAGAGCTTAGAAGTATATGTGGATGATTTATGTGCTCATTCCCAACAAAGAAGATACCACATCCCTGAGCTCAGACAGATCTTCAATAAGTGTAGAGAATATTGAGTGTGTCTGAACCCAGAAAAGTGTGTGTTATTGGTACGACAAGGTAAGATCTTAGGTCATATTGTTTCTAAAAATATAATATCAACAGATGAGGACAAGGTAAGAGCCATACAAGAGTTGCCGAGGCCAAGGAACGTTAAAGAGGTACAAGCCTTTATGGGCCATTGTGGATATTACCGCAGGTTTATCCACATGTATGCCATCATAGCTAAACCTCTTTATGGGTTGTTGACAAATTTTGAGTGGAACGATAAATGCAAGAATTCCTTCAGTGAGCTGAAGAGACGTTTGTGCTCAGCACCAACACTGACCACTCCTGATTGGAATAAACCATTCCATGTCCATGTGGATGCATCCAATCATGCTATAGGATGTGTGCCAGCACAACCCATAGGTGAAGGAAACCTAGATTTGCCGATAGCATGTGCTAGTATGCAATTAAATGCGGTTGAATGAAACTATATGACAACCGAGAGAGAAGGCTTAGCCATGGTATATGCTGTGAAAAATTTTAGACACTACTTATTGGCCAACAAGTTCAAGTTTTTTTACTGATCATCAAGCCTTATTGTATTTGGTCAATAAACCTTGCAATACAGGACGCTTAGTAAGATGGTTCCTCTTACTAATGGAATACGATTTTGAAGTGGTTGTCAGGAAAGCTAGGACCCACCTCAGAGCAGATCACCTTTCTCACATCACTTTAGGAGAGTCACTGCAAGGAGTGTCTGATGAATTGCTCGATGCTTATCTGTTCAATTTAGAAGTTTTTCCTAAAAGGGAAAATAAGTTGGTACTTATCCTAACCTTCAGACCTGCAAACAAGAATTAGAAAACGAACAAAGAAGAATTTGTAAGATCACAAAAATATCAAATATTGGCAGGCAGCATGTACTAACAAGATACAAATGGTGTATTAGCTTGTTGTGTCGAGGAGGATGAGCATAGTACTTGGTTGCATTAAGCCCATGAAGGATTACTAGGAAATCACTACTCTAAACAAAGAACATTGCAGAATCGAAAATGTTTAGGAGTGTATTGGCCTAGCATGGACAAAGAAATACAGGAGTGGATTAAGAATTGTTCAATGTGCCAAGAGAGACCCTCAATGGAGCATGGGACTCTTTTTCACGTATCGTTAATTCCAGAATGGAGCACTCCATTGGTAGAATTCATGAGATCAGGAACACTACCCAATGAGGCAAGGCTAGCAAGAAAACGAAGCATGAAGCAAGAGGCTAAAGACTATGCCTTAGTAGGAGACAACTTATATCGAAGAGGTTCCCATCTACCTTCAAGATGTTCTAATGAAAGTCAAAATGCTAGTATGTCATGATGAAGACCTTACAGAGCCACTTGTCTTGGGTCGAGATTGGAGTTATGACCATGTAGTCAACTTGAATCTAAGAAGTCAACTTCTTCAAGTTTGGGTACATGAACAATGCATTACATTAGAATTAGACAACTCCATGCTCACAGATCATGGCACCACACACTCTCTTAGTTCCTCTAAGACTAATCTTCACAAAAAAGATATTGTATGTGTAAAAAGCTCTATGATCTAGAAGGACTCAATGATGGAAGGATAGTCGCAAAGGCAAGTAGACCCTCCTTCTTTCTCAAAGAGTAAAGCATCCACGAAAAAAGGCAAGCGAAACAATACATGACAACTGCTATATCCAGTAGACAAAGGGAGTTCAAGAAGAAAGTAGTTCCAAGCATGACGCAGATCTGGGTACGAAAAGGAGAGCAACCACTTACGTTGCCAACACAATTCCCACCCAGGCAAGCCAACCATGCACAGACAAGAACCAAACAACCAAGGCCAGCTCAACGAGAAGGCCTTCGACAAATTTGGGTACCAAGAAAATTAGCTACAGCACAACAAGGGGGATTATATATGTGGGTTCCCAAAGCACCCTTACAGGCACAAAGTCTTATGCTCTCCACCATGCAAAAGGCCTTAACAAAGACACTAAGGAGAGAAAAGGGTGAGGAACTTGGATTGCCCTCTATGAAGACTCCAAGAGTAAGAAAAGCACATGCAGATGATACAAGGAGAAGTGACCCAGGACCAAGAAGATCTAGGAAGATGCCGAATTTAGTGCAACGATTGACGTATGACAGTTATTGGCTCGTCATTGTGCCTACATGACCAAGGTAATACAAGATGCTGAACCTTTTTGTTTTGAAGATGCAATTGGAAATGTAGATTGGGAAAAAGCTATGGATGAGGAGATGGTTGCACTTTATGGAAACAAAACATGTAAGCTGGTTCCATTTCCACAAGGAAAGAAACCCATAGGCTGCAAGTGGGTTTACAAGGTCAAGCACAATGCTGCTGGTAGCGTAAGCAGGTACAAAGCACGATTGGTAGCAAAAGGATATGCACAGACATATGGCATTGATTATGAGGAAACATTCAGCCCTGTAGTTAAAATGTCTACTATTAGAACACTTGTTGCATTAGCTACAACAAAAGGATGGACTTTGCATCAGATGGATGTGAAGAATGCTTTCTTACATGGTGAGTTATAGGAAGTACATATGGACCAGCCACAAGGATATGAAGATTCAAAGCATCCAGAACATGTTTGTAGGTTGCAAAAGGCTTTGTATGGGCTGAAGCAAGCTCCTTATGCATGGCATGCAAGGATTACTGATTAAATATGCCTTGAATATGTTGCAAAAGTATGGTATGGCTGATTGTAAGCCAATTTCTATGCCATTAGATCAGAATTTGAAGTTAGATACTACATCAGTGAAGCATTGGAAAATGCTAATATGTATAGGAAAATTGTGGGAAGCTTGATATATCTCACAATTACAAGGCCTGATTTAAGCTAGATTTATCTACCGAGAGTGATGGAACATTTGTTTCTTGCCAGCTCACTCATTTGCGGACATTAAGTTTTTCCTTATGTACTAGTCTTTATATATTGCAGTAGTCGTATTCTTGTACATTTCTTTTTATGTAATAGAAGAAGAAGAAGACGAAGAAGAAGAAGAAGATCATTCTTCCTTGCCTCAATCTATGTGTGTGCTTGTCCTTGAGAGTGAGAGTGTGTGTGTGAGCTCTCTTCCTTATCTCCTTCCTCATGACAAAGAGTATCAAAGTTTAGTTGGTAGCTTGATATATGGTACTCACACAAGACTAGATTTATCCTATAGTGTGGGATTGCTTAGCCAGTTCATGCACGCATGTAGAAGACCACACATGGATGTTGCAAAGAGATTAATCAAGTAGCTCCAAGGAACACAATGAAGGTATCTTCTATCCTTACTCTTCATATTTGGGTATCAAAATTGATTCAGATGTAGATTGAGCAAGAGCAAAGGATGATACAAAAAGCACCTCTAGATACTGTTGGTGCAAGGAAATCAACAATTGAAGTTTTGATGAAGTTTTGAAGTCAAGGATTGAAGATAAGATCAAGATATGAAGCATGAAGAAAGTACATGTTCAGAGAATGAAGATATGTATACATATGTACATTAATTTAGAGATAGTTCACTTATACTTTTGAATGGTGAAGAACTTATACATATTTTCCTATATATACAAGGAAAATCTCGGGGAAAATATGAGAGAGCATGTGAATAGAGAAATTAGAAGTTGTATGAGTCATTAGACACTTTATAAGTGAGCAAGATCTCTCTCATCACTTAGATGTAAAGTTTTCTAGAAATGAAGAAAAGTTGCACCCGATATTTCTGAGAGTTCTCATTCTGTGTTGAATCTTTTGTGAAATGTTTTTGTACAAGTCTAAGTGTATGGTTAATTGACCTTTGTACAAATTTCAAGCTTCTAATTGTGATCAGGTTGAGAGAATTGAGTGTAGTAACATTTACATGTGTAAATGTAAAGAAGAGAAGTTGCAAGAGGTGCAAAATTTGATGCTAATGTTTTGAGTAGTTCTCCTTCCACAGTGTAAAGTTTTGAGCAAGAAATCACTCATTCTTTAAGTTGGAAGGTAAACTACCTATGGCTAAAAGCATTTGATTAAACAGGTTCTAGTTTGGGAGAACCAAGCTTTAGAAGTTGCAGGTGTCAAAGTTGACTGTAAATAACTATAGTTTTAGACATAGGTGACTTGTTAAGATCATTTCTCAAGATCTACTGAGTCTTTTGGAATGATTTAACTTGGAAGAGGTGTGCAAAGTATAGGCGACACCTTGTGCAAAGTTTTACCAAAAACTTTACACATTTGATAAGTCAATGAGTGAGTTATGTGCAGCAAACTTTTTGTGTAGTCACCTTCTTCACAGTTTGTTCAAGACTTTGGAATTTTTGAGTATTGATCCTCAAAATTGGTGAAGGTTTTGAGCTACTCTAGATATAGAGGTGCTCTAACTTCAAGATTAGCTTGTTCTTTTGGAGATTAACACTCTCCATCAGTGGTATCAGAGCAGGAAGCATCAAAATTGAAGAAAGGAGGACCCCGATTGTTGCAATCATAAAGAATTCAACAATTGAAGATCCAAAAGGTGAAAGCTCGAAAGCAAAGCTCGAAAGCAGGCCAAAAGATATCAAGGAAGACAAAAGGAACTTCATTCGAAGCAAAGGTAACCTTATTACTCATAAAGCTTTAAGTATTTAATACACATGTTAAGAAAGGAGGGGAGATTCTCTTCAGATAGAGAAATTGGATAGAGAGAACTATCCAGCATGGTCAATGAGGATGGAAGCTCTTCTGGTCAGATGGAGGGGGAGAGTATTTCTCTAATGGGTTCAGTGATTACTCGTGGAATGTAGGTATAAAAAGGGAAATTACTTGCAGGTACTCTCCTCAACAAAATGGTGTAGTAGAAAGGAGGAATAGAACTCTTGTTGAGTTTGCAAGATCCATGATGAAGGAGAAAAATTGCCCAAATTATTTGTGGGCCGAGGCTGTAAATACAGCCACATATTTGGTCAATAGATTACCATGTAAAGCTTTGCAGGGTATGACACCATATGAGGCATGGTGGGGTAAGAGACCTACTCTAGATCATTGCAAAGTATTTGGATGTTTGGCATATGCATATGTGCCATCTCAATTAAGGCACAAATTGGAACCTAAAGATGAAAAGTATGTGTTCATTGGATATGATGATAAGCAGATGGGATATAGGTTGTGGAGTCCATTCACAAAACAATTCCTTGTATCAAATGATGTTACATTTGATGAGCAAGGCACTTGGTATGCAGATACAATCAATATTCATGCAGGTGATGAAGAAGTTGTGAATCAAAAGAAAGGTAAATCAAAGGTTCAGATATGTGATGAAGAGAAGAATAATGAAGTACAGGTTGAAGTTGAAGAAGTACCAAGGTTTGATCCAGAATGTGATGAACTAGAAACCTCAAGAAGTGGAGAACTCAGAAGGTCATCAAGACACAAATGGAAACCTACAAGGTATAGTTATGATACTTCTTTTTTAGCTACCAAATATTATGCTTATATGATAAAGGCAGATGAAGACCCTTCTACATATGAAGAGGCAAAAGGTAAGGAAAATTGGGAGAAAGCTATGCAGGAAGAGTATGATGCATTGATAGAAAATCAGACATGGGATTTGGTTCCTAAACCAAATAGTGAGAAGATCATTGGATGCAAATGGGTCTACAAGACAAAGAGTTTTGCAGATGGAAGTGTGTCTAGATATAAAGCTAGACTTGTTGTGAAAGGTTTTGCTCAAACATATGGTATAGATTATGATGAGACCTATAGTCATGTGGCAAAGATGACAACCATCAGGACACTCATAGCTATTGCTGCATGTAAAGGTTGGAAATTATGTCAATTAGATGTGAAGAATTCTTTTCTAAATGGTTACATTTCAGATGATGTTTTCATGGAGCAACCACAAGGATTCAGAAATGAAAGGTATCTAGATCATGTATGTAAACTCAAGAGAGCTTTGTATGGTTTGAAGCAGGCCCCAAGGGCATGCATTTATAGACATGAAGTTTTTGAAAGAACTTGGTTTCCAAGTATCTAAAGCAGATAGTAGCTTGCTTGTTAAAGAAAGTGATGATGGGTTCATTCACATGTGCATATATGTTGATGATATAATTCTTACAGGTACAGATGAGAAAGGCATTCAAAGCCTAAAGAAGCAAATGGAGAAAGAGTTCAAGATTAGTGACTTGGGAGACTTGTCATATTTCTTGGGCATGGAGATCTCATACACTCAACATGGAGTGTATGTAACTCAAGAAAGGTATTTGAAAAACTTGTTGATCAAGTTTAAACTGGATGATTGCAGAGTAGCACCTACTCCAATGGAGGTGAATCACAAATTGAGCAGATATGGAGGAGAAGAGTTCAAAGACATGAAGCTATATCAAAGTTTGGTTGGTAGTCTGATCTATGCTACATTAACTAGGCCTGATTTGTCATATGCAGTTGGAGTATTGTCTCAATTCATGCATTGTCCTAGAAAAGAACATTGGGTTGCAGGACAAAGAGTGTTGAGGTACATTAAGGGTACACTCAAAGAAGGTTTGTATTATGGTTTTACATCAGATACAATTATCAAGATTTATAGTGATACAGATTGGGCAGGTAATCCTGATGATAGGAGATCAACTTATGGATACTTGTGTTATGTGGGAGATAAGTTAATTTCATGGTGTTCAAAGAAGCAACACACAGTTGCTTTATGATCCACAGAGGCTGAGTACAAAGGTATGGTGGAAGCTGCAAAGGAAGTGATATGTCTTAAGACTCTTATGAAGAGTTTTGACATCATTCAGAGTACACCCACTATTCATGGAGATAACATGAGTTCATTGTATTTAGCTACTAATCCTATTTTTCATGCCAGGATTAAACACATTGAGATTCAGTATCATTTTCTAAGAGAGAAGGTGATGGATAAAGAGATTGAAGTTATACATACTTCAACAAAAGATCAGATAGCTGATATGCTAATCAAAAGCTTGGATGGACCAAAGCTGCAAAGATTCAAAGACATGGCAGGCATAAAGAAGATAGAGAAAACCTCAATTGATGATTGAGGGGGAGCAATTGGTGCAAGGAAATCAACAATTGAAGTTTTGATGAAGTTTTGAAGTCAAGGATTGAGGATAAGATCAAGATATGAAGCATGAAGAAAGTACATGTTCATAGAATGAAGATATGTATACATATGTGCATTAATTTAGAGATAGTTCACTTATACTTTTGAATGGTGAAGAACTTGTACATATTTGCCTATATATACAAGGAAAATGTCGAGAAAAATATGAGAGAGCATGTGAATAGAGAAATTAGAAGTTGTATGAGTCATAAGACACTTTAGAAGTGAGAAAGATCTCTCTCATCACTTAGATGTAAGGTTTTCTAGAAATGAAGAAAAGTTGCGCCCGATATTTCTGAGAGTTCTCTTTCTGTGTTGAATCTTTTATGAAATGCTTTTGTACAAGTCTAAGTCTATAATTGAGTGTAGGAACATTTACATGTGTAAATGTAAAGAAGAGAAGTTGCAGGAGGTGCAAAATGTGATGCTAATGTTTTGGTCAGTTCTCCTTCCACACTGTAAATTTTTGAGCAAGAAAGCACTCATTCTTTAAGTTGGAAGGTAAACTACCTATGGCTAAAAGCATTTGATTAAACGGGTTCTAGTTTGGGAGAACCAAGCTTTAGAAGTTGTAGGTGTCAAAGTCGACTGTAAATAACTATAGTTTTAGACATAGGTGACTTGTTAAGATTATTTCTCAAGATCTACTGAGTTGTTTGGAATGATTTAACTTGGAGGAGGTGCACAAACTATAGACAACAGCTTGTGCAAAGTTTTATAAAAAAGGTTACACATTTGATAAGTCAATGAATGAGTTATGTGCATCAGACTTTCTATGTAGTCACCTTCTTCATAGTTTGTTCAAGATTTTGGAAATTGAGTATTGATCCTCAAAATTGGTGAAGGTTATGAGTTACTCTTGATATAGAGGTGCTCTAACTTCAAGAGTAGCTTATTCTTTTGGAGATTAACACTCTCCATCAGATACTTAGTATTTGTAGGTTTGAAATTGGTTTCTTAGAGCTCCAAGAAGCAACCAACAATTGCCTTATCTTTAGCTAAAACAGAGTATAGAGGTCTGACAATTGCAACTTAAGAAGCAATATGGCTCAAGGAGTAGTACTTAGATTTGGGACTTGTAAGCTCCAAGCCTCACATACTTGGAGATAATGTAAGTTCCATGCATCTAGTTGCAAATCCAATTTTCAATGCAAGGAAAAAGCACATAGAGGTCCACTAACACTTTGTAAGAGAGAATCTTATGGAAAAAGAACTTGGCATTTCATTTGTTCCTATTGAGAAGCAAGTAGCAGACATGACAACAAAGGCACTTGATGGGATAAAGCTATGTAGATTCAAATCTATAGTAGGTATTCAACCTTATTAGGAAATGAAGACTCAAGCATACTTTAATGAGGGGGATTTTTTAGATCAGTAAGCTTTCATTATTCTTGAGGTGATTTAACCCTATCTATGAATGTTGAAATGAATATGTTAATGGCTTTCGAGAATAAATGGACTTCTGGGTTCTTGGGATGGTTAGGGGTTTGTATTACAGAGGCCCTACGATTATTTTCCAAGAGAAAACATTCACCGCGCAGAGTTACTCATCACTTTACTCTGACTATTCATCAGCAAATTTGTAATTAACAATTTCACCACCAAACTCTCTAAAAACACTTCATTGCGATAAAGTTACGATATTCAATTACGCAGAATAACATTGATTCTCCACCGAAGATTGACACGCAACCACAATTAAACTTATATCCTCAACAACGAAGTATTATATAGACAAAATCATCCAAATGACTTAATACTCAGAACAATAGAAGATCAATATACCAGTTAAGTAAAACTTGCACTGGAAATGGCCCACAGGTGCACCGCACAAACCCACAGTCCGGTGTCTTGTGTTATGTGCATCTTCTTCCACACTTTTTCATTATCAAAAAGTTATAAGTGTTACACTGTCGGGAAGAAGGAGGTCGAGCAGGAAGCCGACACTAGGGTTGGATCAAGCCCCTCTAGTGCGCGCCGTTCCCGCTGTCCTGCGAGCGGCGTCTGCGCGCTGGGTGCCTCGCCTAGACTCTCTGGAGTGTGTGCGATCCTCGTAGGGCCCTGCCCCTCGGAAGTGACGAGACGTGGGTGCGTACGTGTGGGACCATAGGCGTCGGGAAAGAGACAATCGGATATAGCAGTAATACACGGGATGCAGACGAAGCTCAATGATATAATGGAAATGTAACCAAAGTAGTCAAATCAAATCTCTGTAATACAGTGATGCTTGCTACAGTGCGGGTCCATGATACAAAAATCTGCTACAATGCGGAACACGTAAATACAAATAAATGCCGCCGCTACAATGCAGATCGGCTGGATATGACGTAGGCCTCCCACTAAACCTGCACATTGTCCCGATGGGCCAACCTGCAAGATCCGACAGAAGCGTATCAGGGTTCTTTTGAAATCTCTTTACACTTTTTATCTTTCTTTTCAAAACTTTAATCATGATCTCATGCAGTCATGCAATTTTTATAAAGATTAGTATGAATTTTAGAAAATTAAGTAGATTCAAGCTTCACAAACATCATACTATGTTTCTGCGTCTGCAATCTGACAAGTAATCACATGAATAAATCGTTGGCTTTCTAGATCTTTTGTTCGTTCAACTTGTTCAGATCCAATTGCTCATTCTAAGTACTAGCATATACTTATGTTTCTACTAACTCAATTTGTAGAATATACCTCAATTCCCACTATTTATCTCCTACTGTGCAACTCTCCATTAGATCTCTTTTCTTTTCTTTTTCTTTTTCATTTTATTTTTCTTTTCTTTTTTCACTTCATCTCAGCTCAGCATTTCTTTTTATCTTTCATTTTCACAATTCGGCCTATGTCGAAATCGGGTGCGACTCATGGACTTGTCCGCCCGGCCTAGTTTATCCCACCAGTTTGCCAACCCAACATAGCGCACGACATACACAACATCAGCCCTACATGAAATCGACATCAGCTCGTGGCTCTGATCACCCGGCCAGAGTGACTCAACCTGCCTATCGACCCATGCAGGCGCATGACAACAAATAGGTCAAGCCTACGATGAAACCCATGCAGAGTGACTCCACCTGCCTATCGACCCATGTAGGTGCATGACAACAAATAGGTCAAGCCTATCGACCCATGCAGGCACATGACAACAAATAGGTCAGGCCTAAGACATTGAAGTCCGAAGTGAAACATTATATCCTCGTGGATTTTCTTGGTGCATCTACTCTCCAGTTGATGATATTGGAGGATTATATGAAGTAAAGAATTGCTGATTGAAGACCAAAGTGAAGATTATAACCCCCTGTGGTCTTTCTTGTGGAACCTTCCTACACGTATTGAGGTTGATGATTTGAGAAATTATATGAAGTGAAGAAAGACATTGAAGTCCGAAGTGAAACATTATATCCTCGTGGATCTTCTTGGTGCATCTATTCTCCAGGTTTGAGTGGATTGATGATATTGGAGGATTATATGAAGTAAAGAATTGCTGATTGAAGACCAAAGTGAAGATTATAAACTCGTGGATCTTCTTGGTGCATCTATTCTCCAGGTTCGAGTGGATTGATGATATTGGAGGATTATATGAAGTAAAGAATTGTTGATTAAAGACCGAAGTGAAGATTATAACCTCGTGGATCTTCTTGGTGCATCTATTCTCCAGGTTTGAGTGGATTGATGATATTGGAGGATTATATGAAGTAAAGAATTGTTGATTGAAGACCGAAGTGAAGATTATAACCTCGTGGATCTTCTTGGTGCATCTATTCTCCATACCGAAGACCCAAAGTGAAGAAAAGATCCATCCGCGAATACTGAAGCTGAAGATCCTGGGCACCTTTTCGCACTGTAGCGAGAGGCATATTGTATCCTTTATTCAGTCGATCCGCACTGTAGCAGCGGATTATATTTGTATTCACCTGTTCCGCACTATAGCGGATTTCCATATTATCGACCCGCACTATAGTGGGCTTCACTGTATGATTCAGATTTATTGGAGGACTCCAGTTTCATTTCTGTTGTATCATTGAGATTTGTACGCACAGCGATTCCGTTTTTGAGGGTTGTATCTGATTTGTCTCTTTCTCGACGCCTACGATCTCACGAGTACGCACGCACGTCTCGACACTAGAGAGAGGAAAGGGCCCTACGATGATCACGCACACTCCAGAGAGCTCAGGCGAGGCGCCCAACGTGCAGACGCCGCTCGCAGGACAGCGAGAACGGTGCGCACCAGAGAGGGGCCTGATCCAACCCCAGTGCCGGCTTCCTGCCCGACCTCCTTCTTCCCGACACCTGAACCCGACGTGAAGCAAGTCGGTTGCCCGGTGATCCTCGACGCGTCACCTACTCCTTGCGAAGATAGACAGGAACCTCGGGATCGGACAGAGACTCCAGGTACTAGCATTTCAGGTTATGTGAATTTTTGCATTGTTTCACATACACACTTTGAACACAAAGACTGTTTTGTTGCCTGAGCTTGAGCATTCACGATCCACACTAGTTTAGTCCATACGTCTGTGCATAAGAAAACCAAAATGAATAAAATGATTGAAGAACAATTTAGGAAATATGAAGAGCGATTTAGGGAAATGGAAATTAGTGCGAGTGAATCTATAAAATCAAAATTTAGTATCGTGATGACCTTAATGAAAACAATAAATGCAATATCAGGCACTATTGAGATAATGGGCATAAGTATTAAAGACCTTAAAAATGAAATGGATTCTAAGATTTCTGAATTGAGAAAATAAGGTTGACCTGTTGACAAACCAAGTTAAGAACCTACAAGTATCGAAGTGTGATAATGAACATGAGGTAAAGGTCCAAGGAATATCTGCACAAAAAGAGTCATTAGGTCCTAGAAGAACCATGCGTAGAGTGATACCTAGGAAATCAAGTTGGGCTGAGAAGAGACCTATACGTTGCTTTTGGTGTGATCAATTTGGGCATATGTTATGGGATTGTCTAGCGTATGAGAGTGCATGCAGACATAGACTAGTAAGTCAACATGAAAATAAATTTTGTAAATATGTTAACAGAGAATTGATCTCTCTGCAACAGTGGAGGAGGGGGGGCCCTTTGAGCGGACCATAACTGCCGAAGGCCATTGGAAGGCGGAGCCACGGTTCCATTAGCATCTGAAACATACTTAGGTAGCGGCCCCAGGCCAGGCATGGTCAGCTAACCGTGCTGAAGCTCGCTCCGGGTATCAGAGAATCAGTAGCTCACCTCTGCAAAATACCACCTACGTCAGGACAACAAGTGACCCATGGGCAAGCTCAAACGTGAGAAAAGAACCACAATCAGCGCCAGCCCCTCGGACTCAGGACGCCTCGAAGGTATCAGCAAAAAACACACTACAGCAGACATACAATCGTAAAAAAAGAGAGGTCCAGAGGTCGCCATAGCTACTCGACAAACAACGCTACACTACAGTAAGTGCGCAAAACTAAAAGAGAAACCCTAAAGAAGCTAGAAACAAGAAGAACAAGGACTTTAAAAACACATCTGAAGCCATATTAGCGCCGAAAATTCTGAGAGAGAGTGTCGAAAAAATCTGAGAATGAGTGTCTCTTTTCATTAACCAAAATGTTCTATATATACAAAAGATGTGTCCTTAAAAGTCTCTTCCCACTCAGTCTTCTCCCAACCCTTCAATAAACCTTAGTACGCAGTTATGCCTTTAACACTGGCACGCACGGTGGACTCGAACCCGCAAGTGCAATACTGTAGATGATGTCCTTTTGCCTGGGCTATCTACCTCCTCAGCAAGATAAAAATTACATGGGAACCATTTATAGGCTGGGAACCTTTATACAACATGTTATACAACCATAGGAATATCTCAATTTTGAAGAATGTTTCAATCTGCGAACCTCCACATATGAAAATATGTATCTCATATCCAACATCATCCATCACTCAGAACATACAAAAAAAAGAAAATCAGTGAATGCTTCTGCCGAATCAACGCTCCCTCACATTCACTATCTACATGGAGTGTTTCTGCCGACTTAACGCTACCTCACACTCGCTCATTACTGAAAAGGAACACAAGAGTGCTTCTGCCGACTTAACGCTACCTCACACTCACATCATACTACCTCATTCCATATCTCTACAACAAGCCAAAATATAGGATACAAATTTTCATGTGATAGAGTTTCCATAACTCCTGCCCAGAGACACCGGTTCCATCAAGTCAAGTCCTCACATCAAGGTCAACACAAATCCAACCCAAGTCTAAAGATAAGAACCCAACCCATATACAGTCCTCATGTACATTTTCTAATGCCAGAGTGGTAGCACCGTTCTTGGAATAGAATAATCCAATGTCATAGCAACCTCTCAATCCAAAGTTGTATGTGCTCACACAATTATGCTCTACCCTTATGAACAATACTTGCAAACCAAAGTGCATGGTTAGACCATGGTATGGAATGCAAGTAAGGCTCATAACATACCCAAGACCAAGAACAATGTAAGAGGCAAAGTGAAGTGCCTGGAACTTAATCCAAGGTTCACGAATACCACTCACATGACCCAAGATCTTGCCCTTCCTATATGCATACAAGTGAAATGCAGGTGTAGCTCATTTATACCATACCATCAAGGGAGACATCCTAAGTTCGCATGTATAAAATGTGGAAAAATCATGAGATCCAATGTCTCCAAACTTTTCATGATGTGCTCTATTTCCGTGTTTCTACATTGCTCCCATTTTACTTACTGTAATTTTAAAAGCTCCAAGCAAGGTCATGTTTTGTGAATGAGTGATAAAGGAGAGAAAGCATCGTCAGCATATAGTATGGCCAAATCAAAGAGGTAAATGGTCAAAATGCCCACAATGTAAATATATACCATGAGTTTCACTGCTTCCTGAAGGTGCAAGAAGTATAAACAGATCACAAATGATGCATAGAAGAGGATTAAACTGTCAGAATGCTACAGAAAATTAGAAGCCAATATGGCACACTCCTCAAGTTTAGGAAATACAAATAACCCCTGTGTCTAGCCCTTGGTTTCCCTAGGCTGCAATAAGAGCATTCCATGATACTATATCCCGTTCAAGAAGACACTCAAATACACTGCACGCATGCTCTAAATCGTTAGATTTTCCCTACAGATTAATAAGTGCAGTGGCAACAACAAAGTTGAGATGAAGACCAACAGAGATGGTATGAACGTGAATGCTCTTTGCCTCACGTAGTGCAGGCGGATTGTTAGCATACGCAGACAATATGCAAACATATGTACATTTTTCCGGAATAATATTTTTCCTGCAGCATTTGGCCAAACAGGTAAAGGACTTCTTTGTAGTAACCAAGCCCATCATATGCTTTCAGCAGAAAGTTCCAAGTGAAGAGAGTTCGAACATTCATAGCATCAAAGCAGAAGCGTGCATCATTCAAATCTCCACATCGGACATACAGTTGTACAAGCAAATTTCCAAAGGGGTCCCCATCATGACCATGCCGCACTATATGGTCGTGTACCTGCTGTCCAGCTAACCGGGAACGCGAAATTACAGGCGAACGCAGGAGAGGCGCATTGACCACTATGTTGCAGTAACAAGTTGAAAATATCGACGCAAGAACCAGGACAATAGACACTACTGGACAATAGACAATAGACACCACAATAGGACCGTAATCGCACCGTAATAGCACCGTAATCGTACCGTAATAGCACCGTAATCGCACCGTAATCGCACCATAAAAAAATCGGAGTGTGGTGGTAACACCGGAGGGAATATTGAAGCGATAACACTGTTGTGACTGGAAGGGATCATATACGCGCAGCTGGTCACCGGACAACTACCGGATAGGTTCAGAATTGGCGCTGCTCGCTTTAGTTTGGTGCAGCATCGGAATGCGCATGGCACCCGTGATCAGCACCAGTGTGCGAGGAGCGAAGCCATAGATTCCGGTGAGCACTTGTCAAATTTCAGTGGTGTTGGACATCGTCAGGCGTGATGGGTGAACAGAGATTCTACAAAAATTACCCATCAACACCACCGAAAATGCCCCTGAATCACTTATGGTGCTAGGACATGTAGATAATCAAACACAGATTTCAAGCAAAATACTGAATAAGCTTCGATGGTCGGGATACGCTCATCGTAAGGCCGAGGAGCCTCCCATATGGAGCTTGGAACCAAAATACTCCAACCCCGACAAGACGCACCCGGGATGTCATCAGGCCCCCATTTCACAGCTCATCCGAAAACAAAATAATGAGCGGCACACACATCCGTCAAGTGATCAAGACAAGTGGAGAGAAACCAGAACAAATGACGCTACTTTTGAGATGAAGACGATAAGAAAGCTAACGGCAGTGGAGCTTGCACTATTCGGAGATGGAGCAGGACTATCAGAAATCTGCGGTGGAAACTGCAGAGGTGAAACCATCGAGCTCACGTCGGGCGGAGATGGAGAGACGTTACCAACATTATCCTGGCTGGTCGGATACACGCAGTTTCCGTTACTAGGATTCTGAGGGGTCAGAGTAGCAAGGCCATGGAAATCACACGCCTGGGATGCAGCGTCGCGATGAAGGGTATAGTAGAGTGTAAATGCATACGACGCATGATCAGCTCCGGTGTTCGGCTCGTAACAGGCGCCACGAGATTGTATGGCGGATCAGTCAACACTACCCATGTTGTTACCTTTCCGACAGGCCCAATCCAGTGCCTCCGGTAGCTTCTGCACGTCAGCGCCATGCCGCGCAACACAGAAGACCGCTTGAGACGCGGTCCTTCTCACGCCTCGCAGCTAAGCGCAGTTACAACAGAAAATGCAAATCAGCGAAGGAGTTATAAGCTTGCGGTTTCGACGTTGCTCAATCGCCCAATGTTCCATGACCAGAACGACAGAAGTTGCCTGGTCACGTCTGCAGGCGCACCAAGGATGGGGTCGATGTCGGTAGGGCGTGCCAGTGTTAACAGAGAATTGATCTCTCTGCAACAGTGGAGGAGGGGGGGCCCTTTGAGCGGACCATAACTGCCGAAGGCCATTGGAAGGCGGAGCCACGGTTCCATTAGCATCTGAAACATACTTAGGTAGCGGCCCCAGGCCAGGCATGGTCAGCTAACCGTGCTGAAGCTCGCTCCGGGTATCAGAGAATCAGTAGCTCACCTCTGCAAAATACCACCTACGTCAGGACAACAAGTGACCCATGGGCAAGCTCAAACGTGAGAAAAGAACCACAATCAGCGCCAGCCCCTCGGACTCAGGACGCCTCGAAGGTATCAGCAAAAAACACACTACAGCAGACATACAATCGTAAAAAAAGAGAGGTCCAGAGGTCGCCATAGCTACTCGACAAACAACGCTACACTACAGTAAGTGCGCAAAACTAAAAGAGAAACCCTAAAGAAGCTAGAAACAAGAAGAACAAGGACTTTAAAAACACATCTGAAGCCATATTAGCGCCGAAAATTCTGAGAGAGAGTGTCGAAAAAATCTGAGAATGAGTGTCTCTTTTCATTAACCAAAATGTTCTATATATACAAAAGATGTGTCCTTAAAAGTCTCTTCCCACTCAGTCTTCTCCCAACCCTTCAATAAACCTTAGTACGCAGTTATGCCTTTAACAAATACCAAGAGCAATCACCTATACATTTGAATGTAGGAAAAGGTGGGATGAAGGAATATTTTGAGGAGACCAAAACTAAATCGAAGTCAATTCAAAAGATGTGGAAACCAAAAAGACTTGAGAATAGTAAATCGGATGAACAAAAGAGGCTGACATCTATTGAGAGTCAAGAGAAGCCAACTGAAGAAACCAAAAGTATACAGATAAAGGTTGAAAAACATAATATTGAATAGATATTAAGAGAACAAATGGAAATCGATAAAAGAGAATGTGATAGAGAAACTAAAGAGAAGTCAAAGAAAGACCACGATATATATGTGTCATTTGATCCACAACTTTTGGCTAATGAAAATCCATTTGACCAAGAGAAAGTTGCGAAATTACAATCCCAATTAAACCTTGACAAACAAATTAAACAAGAAAAGAGTAAAGAAGAAACTCAAGAAGATATAAAATCTAGTAAACAAGTTAACAAAGCAGAAAAAGAGTTGCTTGATGATATTATTGCACAAATTGAGGGAATGTAAAGACAACTTCAAAACCTTCTAAGTCTTTGAAAAAGAACAACACAAGTAGGAATTTAACTTTTCAAGATATATTTGCAAATATTCAGTGATGATTGAAGAAGAGTCATATTGAAACATACGAAAATGATCAAGAGCTATTGAATGTTGATGGATGATGATGATGATGATAGTTGATGATGATAGTTGATGATGATTGATAAGTGATTAATGATTCAATATGATTGATGTATGATGATGATTGATGTATGATAATTGATGATGATTATTGAATGATGATGATTGATGAATGTTAATGATTGATGATGATGGTTTATGATGATCAATGATGATGAAAGATAATGATTGATGTTGAAAATGATTGATGATTGATGGATTATTGATGATTTATGAAGATTAATGAATGATTGGTGATTGATGAATCATAAGTGATTGATGATTATGATGGTTGATGATGATTGAAGATTAATGAAGGACGATGATTGATGATTAATGAATGATCATGATTGATGAATGATTATGATTGATGAATGATGATCATGATTGATGATTGATATTGATGATTGATGAAAGATTGATGATAATGATGGTTTATAATGATGAATGATGATGAGGATGACTGATGATTGATGACGATGATTGATTATGATTATTGATGATTGAAGAATTATGATAATGATGATTGGTGATTGATGATTGATAAATGATAATGATTGACGAATGATTATGAATGATGGTTTATGATGAATGATGATGAAATATGATTGTATGATGATGATGCTTGACAATTAATGAGGATTGATGGTTAATGAATGATGATGAATCATGAATGATGTATGATGATATTGATGATGATGGTTGTTGACGATTAATGAATGATGATAAATGATGATTAATGAATGATAATGATTGATGAATGATTATGATTGATGAATGATTATGATTGATGAATGATTATGATTGATGATGATGGTATGATTATGATGATGATGATATTGGAGGGTACTGATGATACTGAGGTTGATGATGATGAAGAACGAGAGATCATGAAATTGATGAAGAAAGATTGGATCAATCAACGATGAAGATGAAGCAAAATGATGAGGTGAAATGGTTCTGATTTGAGTTCTGTTTTCCTTTTGAAAGAGCATATGCATTGCATTTATGTGTGTGATAAAGATAGGTATGAATTTAAGAAAATCATGTAGAATGAAGATAGCAAATATCTATTATGGATTTGTATGAAGCATGAGCGACTAAGAATTATATGAATGGAGTTAGTTAGTAGACTAAAGACTTTTGGGAGTGAAAGCTTGGGAATGAGATGGCATGCTTAAACCGAGTGCATGTATATGCTGATTGATTTGAACACTTAGTGAGTGGAAAACTTTGGATCCTAGTATTCATTTCTTACGAGATCTTACCTCCATATGGATCATGATTTATGAAAAACCTTTATACTCAGGCGAGCTTATATGTGTGTGCATGTTGTTAGTGCGCTACGATGGGCTAGTAGGCAGGTGGAACCACCTTCGTTGGGTGATCAAGGCCATGAGCCGTAGCTAGTTTCGTCGTCGGCCTAACCTATTTGTTGTCATGTGCCTGCATGGGTCGGTAGGCAGGTGTAATCACTCTGGCCGGGTGGTCAGAGCCACGAGCTGACGTCGATTTTATGTAGGGTTGACATTGTGTATATCATGCGCTATGTCGAGTCGGTAGACAGGTGGGATAAACTTGGCCGGGCAGACAAGTCCATGAGTCGCACCCGATTTCGACATAGGCCGATTTGTGAAATAAAAAATTAAAAAGAAAAATGTTGAGCTGAGATGAAGAGAAAAAGAAAAATAAAATGAAAAAGAAAAACGAAAAGGAAAGACATCTAATGGAGAGTTGGAGAGTAGGAGATAAATAGTAGGAATCGAGGTATATTCTACAAACAGAGCTAGTATAAACATAATTATATGCTAGTACTTGATTGCAGACGCAGAAACATAATATGATGTTTGTGAATCTTGAATCTACCTAATTTTCTAAAATTCGTACTAATCTTTATAAAGCTGCATGGAGTGCATGAGATCACGCTTTGATTTTTGAAAAGAAGAAGATAAAAAGTAAAAATAGTTTTCAAAAGAACCCTGATACGCTTCTGTTGGATCTTGCAGGTTGGCCCATCAGGACGATGTGCAGGTTTAGCGGGGCGAATGTCGGGATGAAATCCCGCAGGGAGTGTGCATTGATTTTTTTTCAAAGTTAATTGATTTTATGAGTTTTGTGTGGTGTTTTCACTGAGAAAGTGGTAAAAAGTGTACATGTTTTGGATGATTTAATTGATTGTGAGATGCAGAACCATGTGATATCTGTAAATAGTCCATGAAACTAAGTCTAACCCCATGGAGACCGTAGGTTGGAACCTTAGTTTTGTCATTTACCATAAGTCTAGCCCTTGGAATTTATTTAATTTGTGTATAAAGTGTGAAAGCAAACCTTAATTTAAGAAAAATAAAAAGAGAAAAAGAAAAAGATCCAAAAATAGAAAGAAGAAAATTAGAAAAAATAAAAAGAGAAAAAATAGAAATAGAAATAAGAGATGGGATTTTCCCAAAATAGCAGATGAACATGCAAGGTGATCTGGAATTAGAAACTTGAGTAAGGAGGTTAGAAGTTTCTAGAAGAAACTCCAAGGGGGGAGGGGCCTATAAATAGTTGGCTAAACTCATTTGTTCCTTCCCGTGGATCTTGATTGTGGAACTTCTTTCCAGGTATGCTCCTTACCTTCTCTTACTCATTCATCTCTTGTTCATGATGTTAGTTCTTGCTCATACTCTCCATTATCATGCCCATGAAAGAGAGGGAGAGGGAAGAGTTTTCACTTGCCATAGCTATAAGAAGGTTCATTTCTTTTGTGTGTGGTTGTATTCCCTCCGCTAGCATTGTACTTCCATTTTTCTGTTGTTGCATTAAAAGGGATTAAAGTGAAATTAACTTTGGAATCAAATTTAGAGAGACATGAGGGGAAAGTTAAGGCGCTGTGCAGGAGGTTTCCGGCATAGGCATGTTGACAGTCACTCACGAATGGAGTGATTAACAGAGAGAGATGTTGGGAGAATGCGACACGCATGAGCAAATGAATCCGGAAGAGAGAGAGAGAGAGAGAGAGAGAGGGGGGGGAAAAATCTTGATTCTCGAGAGAGTTTGTTGATTGAGAAAGAGAGAATTCGATCTAGAGACCCACCAATTGGGGGATGCAATTCGATATGGCGATCAACGGAGAGAACGCTGAGGATCGCACACACTCCAGAGAGAGAGTAGGCAAGGCGCCCAGCGTGCAGACGTTGCTCGCAGGACAGCCGGAATGGTGCACTAGAGAGGGGCCTGATCCAACCCTAGCATCGGCTTCCTACTCGACCTCCTTCTTCCCGACAATGCTAAATCCTTTTGATGTGCGTCCTTTCCAATTACATTTTCCAGTAATTTCAATTACATTCCGGTGGGCTAACGCTGGCATGCACAGTGGACTCGAACCCAAAATTGGTTAATTACAAAAAATAGCTAAGAATCATCGACAATGCCTTGAATATACATGGCATGGGCTAATTTGAAAGTGTGGGAAATTTTCTACGTTAACGACTCTAACATCTCCTGGGAACGTGCGGTTCTACCAGATAAGCATCAGTGCGCATCGAATTGGAAGCAATGATTTGAGATAGTAAAACTTCACTTTGGCTCTGTAAGAAGGCTTCTTGGAGATAGAAATCATTGGTGATGGCTATGTCTCTGTGTAATTTGGCCTCAGTAATCTTGGCATCTACTCAGGAAAGTCGATCCTACTGAATACCTAATTGCTTTTCGTGGCGATCCAACACTCTTGCTGCTTAAACTGCATTGTCCTAAAAAAGTCTTGGTGGTCCTTCTCAATCACTTCTATCTCTTTCTTTAACTTAAGGGTGTGACTGATTTCCTCATCGAGCATTTGTCTCTTTTGAAACAACTCTTCTCTAACCTGGCTAAGCTCGGTTTCACCTTCTTGTGCTTTGTTAGATAGTACCTTATAGGCCTATTCAAGTTCTACAAATCTGGTGCGAGTATTGGCCAACTCACAACCGAGAGCTGTCATGGCATCATCTTTATGAGTCAAGGCCTGCTTGAGAAGAGCAATCTCTACGTCTTTAGCTTCGATAACCTCATCCTTGGCTTTAACCTATTCCTATAATAAACATTCAATTGCTCGAGCTGCAAATATCTCTTCCTGCAGTGGAGCGATATCTGCCTCTAAGACATCAACCTTCGATTGATATTCAATGTGTAGGGACTGTTGAGCATCATTCAACAGAGCGGGTAGTTTCTTGAATAAGTGAAGAAGGAAGTCAACGATCTTCGTGCAATAGGGGATTACCTGTCGAAGGTTTCGAAACAGGGCCCACGACTGGGAGAAGGAATGACAAAAGGTGAGGTAGATGGGTACGGGGACATTCTCCTTTGGCTAACTGACGCATAATGGTTTAGCACTCATGATGGATGCACGGAAAAAAGAATAATGCCCAATTGATAGGTTCACGGGCGGCAGCATCGATTAGAGAATATAAGGGTCGAGATATATCGTAATTTCGTTTTTGGAGGTTAAGGATGGTCACCAAAAATTGTAATGTTGAACATTCTGGCTCGTGTCGGCACAAGATAGCGAATTCATTGGATGACTGTCGGGGAAATAGCTACTTCAGTGTTGTTAATGGTAGAAGAGGAACTTCAGTACGACCTTCTTGCGGGAGGCAAAACATCTCAGCCACAGTGTTAAGGGTAACCACCGTGCACGGGTCAAGGCACGTAAGGGGCCAACAGGATTCTGTCGGGGCGACATTCGCAATAACCCCAATCACCGCTGCAAAGTAAGGATGACATTCTACCGAATGCTAGGGCAACTTGATGAACGCCAACAAACCGCGAGGATGAAGAAATTCTACTAGGCCAGGGGAAAGGCCAGCATAGAATGTGGTGATGTTTTCAAGAGCTTCCATGGCACAGAAGGGAAGCAGAATGCACAAGATACAAATATCACAATGAACAGAGCACAAGTAACACAATAAAGAAAAAGATTACAAAGACACCGGTTAAGTAGAAAAGAAAGGGTCAGAGTGTAAACATAATCATCACAAGTGGAGGGAAACATAGTTGGCTTGGGAGGTAGTGTCTTCATCCTCTCCTTTCTTGTTCTTGCCTTTATCTTTAGACTTACTTTTATTAGTGTATAGGGCCGAAGAGCTATTACCTTTGGATGAGTCTCCATTCTTGTTGAGCTTGGCTTCATGAGTGAACAATTGCCCCATGAGAGTGGTAAGTTCTGGAATTTGCATGTCCATGTATAGGTCCATGGCAGTGGTGAAGCTTTCCCATTTGTCATCAACTTTAATCCCATTGATCACTTGCCTTACTATCTGCTCTTCTTCAATTTCTTCTCCTATGCTTGCTAACTGATGTGCTACATCTTTAATTTTAGTCACAAACTCTGAAATAGCCTGCTTAGGTTGCTTCCTTAGTGTGGTGAATTCAATCCACAATTGATTTATTCTGGCCCTTGTGTTGGAAGAGAAATAGGATGACAAGGTTTCCCAAGTCCCTTGGGATGTCTCACAGTTTCTAATATGTATCAAAAGAAAATCAGAGATGGAGTTGAGTAAGTAAGACCTGGCTAATGTATCCTTGGCACACCATGTGTTGAGCTTTTCATGTTCTTCCTTTGTTGGTAGCCCTCTGGTTTTGAATGAGGGCAATTCCTCATCTCCTTAGATGTATCCATAAAGACTCCTTCCTTGTAGGTATTTCTTCATCCTTAGAGACCATGCCTCATAGTTGTTCCTGTCCAATTTATCAATAAATGAAGGAAAACCATCTCCCATTTTGCCTTGACTTTGCTCTGATACCACTGTTGGGAATGATGGATGGACACTTCAAGATGATGAGTAGGTACTGCTAAATCTTGCTTTATACCAGGCCTTTGATGCTTCAGAGTTGATAAGTAGACCTCCTTAGCTTTCCAATGACACCATAAAATGGTCTATGTACTTTGGAAAAAATGTATGAAAAGATTGAATCAAAACAGACAACTTTGAACTTCAAGTCTTCAAGAAAACCTTCTATTTTTGACAATACACCTGCTGCATCATTTGCTCAGTATGACCAGCACAATAGGAATTGGAAAAATTCCTTCTACGAGTATCTAATTAGCTTAGTAAGCTAATGATTTTAAGTAAAATCACTCAAAAATATTGACTATGCTCAGAGAAATTAATTTAGCAAGTAAACCTTTACCCCCGATTTTAAAGGACTGTTGTAGACTTTGACCAGTGATCATCTCGACGAATGTTTCTCTGAAATGGCTGAATAGAAATCCTTAAAATTTTGAGAGAACGTAGAATACGTTGAGATGGTTCCAACAAGCTATAGATCTTTGAATTTGGTGGAGAAATGAGTGAGATATGATCTCCACAAGTTTACTGACTTTCAGAGACTATGACAGAGAACTCAGAAATGAACAATGTAGATATATGTATTAATGAATAATGTTGTACAATGCCATAGGCATAAAGATCATTGCCTAATGGTGTAGAAAGGTGTGGGCTAGAGTGTAGGCCTCACACACACTCAAAAATGAGAATGAGAAGCTTGGAAAGTGACTCATCTACCAATGACTTTTTTCTAGAGGTTTATATAAGTGTTAACTTCCAATTTGAATTTGAATTCAAATTTTGTCTCTCTCTAAAAAGTGATCCTCCATTATACGAGATATTCCATCAATCAACTCCTAACTTTTCCACAAGTTCTTCTTGGTAGGTCTTTACAAAGATTCTAAGTCAAATATGACTTTTACAAAGAGTAAATGGGTAATTATCTTCACGCACTGGTTCCCATGCTTCTCCATATGTGTATGATATTTAAGCCAAATGTGTAGGCTTGTGAATTGCACCAACAGTAAGGTCGTGCATGAAAGTCGCAAGGCCTCATATCATCCAAGGTTACAACATATTTTCGATGATTATTTTTAAAAATAAGTTCATGTGCAGACCAATCCTCTAATACTTTTGCTTGCTTCAACTAGGGCCTTCCAAATAATAAGTTGTAATTAAGGCTTGATTTAGGTAATTCCAAGACAACAAATGTCATTTTGAACACTCCTCCTTGTAGGGTTATGGGTATATCATGCACGAAACCCACTAGATGTACCCGAGATTGATCAACCATTCTTACAAAGAACTGAACAGGTTCAATTTGAGTCCATCCTAACCTCTTATAGAGTATGGCTGTAGGAATATTAACTCCCAAGCCTCCATCAATTAATACTTGTGAAATTTTATGGTTTTTATACCATACTGTAATTAATGGAATAGCATGATCCATCGTAGAATCAGTTTCTGGGCTGGTGGTTGTTGTAGAAGGTGTGCACGAAGATCCTAGACTATTTTGTTGCTAATATTATTGTCGAATACCATGAACCAGTGATAAAAGTTTCCCCAATGGGATCATAATAGATTCTTGTGATAAAATATTCCACATAGGATCAAAATTTGATGTACCCGATATCAAGTCTGGTGTGTCCTCCGACGGTAATTGGACCGGGTCCATCTCTTTCGGTGGTGTATTATGTATTGGTTGCTAGACCACTGGTATCAGATCGGGAAAGACAGTTGGTTCTTGACTTGCCCACGTGCTTGCTTTAGTAAACATTTGTTGTCGTTCTCAAATTCTCGGTTCGAAAATCTCAACAGCTGGATGCAACTTCTTACCGAACCGTGTTTGAACTACTACAACTTGTGTATCTACCACTAAAATGTATACCATATTTGCCATTGGATGATGTTGTCCTTTTCTTCACTTATCATATTTAGATGATTCTTTACAATATCAGTGGATATGTCCAATTTCTCCACAAAAATGGCATCTTGGTGGTGGTAGTGATACACTCTCACCGGATTGTCCCGAATTCCAACGAGGCTGTCCAAAATTGTTTAGTCATGGTCCTCTGTAATTTTTGTAACTTTGATAGGATCTATTTCACAAATGCGGTGGTAGGTAGTGGGTGGACGGTTGTCTCTGCTCTTGTATGATGGCATTTATGGTCGGTGTGGTCTGTACTTTTGCATTATATGGACAAGTTTCGATAGAATGACTCGCTGTATTACAAATAGCAGAGTTATTTGATTTAGTCCAAAAGTTGAAGTAGTATGCCCCAGGTTCTTACATTTGGTGCAATATACATGTTTCAATGGATCATCATTCGTACTCTTGGAGGATTTTAACCAATCTAGATCTTCGGTAAAACCACCAACCTTATGTTCCAATTGCAATGCCATAGCAATGACTGCATCCAAGGTCATACCGCCCAAACATCGAATAATCATAACTTGTTTGAGTTGGGGGTTTAGCCCATTAATAAACCATTGAGTAATCACATCATCCGGTAGATTAGCATGCACTGGAGGCAGCTGTCATAGATGAGTGCGGAATAAAGTTGCATACTCTTGCACACTCTGATGTGGTTTCTGTCTATTGTTTTGAAAGTAATCAAAGATTTCAGCCGCATTTTTCTTTAACCAAAAATGTTGTAAAAAGGCATTCTTAACATGGTCGTATTGATTGAAATGATTAATATCATATTCGGTTAACCAACGAGCAGCTTCATTAACAAGGGTGGATTGAAAAACTATAGCCTTATATGCCGCATCCACTGGATAGTTTAGTACAACATAATTAATTTCAAAAGTACGGACATGACCATCAGGATCATCACTTGGAAATCCACCAAATTTAGTATATGTGACTCCGACATGTATTGGTCATGGGTGTATCACCTGCTGCTCGTTG